>ONZH01012711.1:0-635101 GCA_900303285.1 Rhinella marina
AAGGAGGCCCTGTGGGCTGATCTGAGGTCTGATGGGGGCACTGTGGGCTGATCTGAGGTCTGATGGGGGCACAGTGGGCTGATGTGAGGTCTGATGCTGGCACTGTGGGCTGATCTGAGGTCTGAAGGGGGCACAGTGGGCTGATGTGAGGTCTGATGGGGGCACAGTGGGCTGATGTGAGGTCTGAAGGAGGCCCTGTGGACGGATCTGAGGTCTGAAGGGGGCACAGTGGGCTGATGTGAGGTCTGATGGGGGAACTGTGGGCTGAACTGAGGTCTGATGGGGGCACAGTGGGCTAATGTGAGGTCTGAAGGAGGCCCTGTGGGCTGAACTGACGTCTGATGGGGGCACTGTGGGCTGATCTGAGGTCTGATGGGGGCACAGTGGGCTGATGTGAGGTCTGATGGGGCACAGTGGGATGATTTGAGGACCATTACAGCGGGTCCTTATTATTTCTGGGAGCACTACTGGAGGCACTATGGGAAAATGGTTTCTATTATGGGGAATTATTACTACTACCAGGGGTACTATTGGGGGTGTTACTATTATTAGTACAATATGGAGGGCACTACTGCTAAAAAGGGATACTGGTGGAGCATTATCACTATTGGGGCACTATTACTAATGGGACACTCTAGGAGAGAATTATTAGTGGGAGCACGGTGACTATATGGGGTCCTACCTATATGGCACTGTTATATCTACAGTATAGTATTTGGGGACATTGGGGAGCACAGTGGGCGCAGTATTTTAGGCAGCAGCAGGATAACAGTAAAAGTGGGTAATCTATGATGAGGCTTGCTGGCTTGAATTTTCACATGGTGGGGGTGGGGGTGCCAGATCCCCATCCGACCTATGTATGTGTGGTAAGAGCCAGGGGAGGTGTGATGGGTGACGGTGTACGAGCCGATTGGGGGGCGTGGTTTAGCAGATTGGGGCGTGGTTTAGCAGATTGGGGCGTGTTTAACATGTTGGGGGTGTGGCCGAAAATGTCCTCCTTTTTGAGATGAAGCCGGTGGCCACCCTAGTTAGTGGATGACTTGTAGTAACCGGATTACCCCTAGGGCCTGCACCAAACAGCTCATTTTGATACTGGAACAAAGTGCTTTTTTCAGCTGAATGTAGAAAGGGGTCACCATAATAAAGGTACTGTTTTAATACTCTCTGAAAGCCCTACTAGGCACCATGCTTGGTTAAGTATGCAAAATCATGCTGACAGACTCCCATTCAAAACAAGCCTAAATGTCCTACTTCGTCTTGGGCCTTAGGTGACAAACCGTACATTCCTTACAATCTGTTTTACATGTCCTCAGCCCAGGAAGAAGTCATCTTCATTAGTCTTAGCACAGCAGATAGAAAGAGTGATGATGGCTTAGACAAATGGTGTCTCCAATGAGCATAGCTGTGTGCGAGGAATACGAGAGTGAGAGAAGAAGAAACAGGTGAACGTCTCACAGATCCCTCGTGTCTACAGAGACTTGTGCTTCCGAAGATGAAGCTCCAGACTAGGACTGCTAACAGCTACGTATATGTATGCACTCACACTCCGTTACTTCTAATGCCTCCTCTGCATAATATAACAGAAGTCAAACTCAAGGAGAATGTTCCTCTGTCCTTAAAGGGCATTTGTTAAAATATTTGTACCTATGAAGCTGGCTGACCTGTTACATGTGCACTTGGCAGCTGAAGACATCTGTGTTGGTTCCATGTTCATATGTGCCCCGACTGCTGAGAAAAATGAAGTTTTAATATATGCAAATGAGTCTCTAGGAGCAAAATGGCTGTTGCCTTTACTCCTAGAGGCTCTGCTCTCTCTGAAACTGCCGTTCCCTCTGCACTTTGACTGACCTTAGGAGGTCAGGTCCAGGCAAGCATGATCACATTTTCACTGCCTGGTCCTGTCAAAGTGCAGTGTGTGTGTCAGTTGCAGAGAGCGCGGAGCCTCTAGGAGAAACGGCAAAGCTCCCGTTGCTACTAGAGTTTTATTTGCACATATTAAAACTTAATTTTTTCACTGCAATTCTGGCCACATATGAACATGGGACCAACACAGATGTCTTCAGCTGCCGAGTGCACATGTAACAGGTCAGCCAGCTTCATAGGTACAAATAGGCCGGCAGATGCCCTTTAACACACCAAGAAAACATAGATCAAAGAAAATCACCTCAAAATATTTATGGGGCACCCCATTTCTGCACAATGCTGGAGTTCTCTTAAAGGGAGTCTTTCACCTCATGTTCACCTATATAACTAACAGCAGTGCCCCACAGAAGATTGCAGACACATCCCAGACATACCAGTGTGCACTGTGTGTCTGTATGACATTTCCAGGATAAGCACTTTTATTCTGCAGGAAAACAGCTCCAAGTGCCCAGCTCTGCTGCTGCAAGTGCTCAAAGCAAACCAGACTGAAGAGGGGAGGGCTGCTTTAGCTGCTCATATCTTCGGATTGGTAGCAGATAGAAAAATGGTTCTGACCTTCTTTGAAAGCTGGCATCCAAGCTTTAAAATGATACCAATATCCAGTATGTCAGAAGATATACTGTAGCTGTTAGAAATCGAGTCGGGAGAGAAAGCTGTTTTTAGTTTCACTTTCAGCCGGGCACTTGTTTCCTGCAGAATAAAAGTGCTTTTCCTGGACATGTAATACAGACACACAGTGCACACAGGTATGTCTGGGACGTGTATGCCAATCTTCTGTGGGGCAGTGCTCTTAGTTATATTGGTGAAAATGAAGGTGACAGACTCCCTTTAAAGGTGTATTCCATTGGATAGGTGACAAATGTTATATCGATGGGGTTGTGTTCATACCTCCCATAAAGGAAGCACACCCTTGCACCACTGCTACATAACCCGCCACACACATGCTGGAGAAGAAGAACTAGGGACTGTGATCCCCTTGCTCTAGAAACCATGGGGGTACCGAGCAGTCAGACCCCTACTAAAGCTAACAGTTATAATCTATCCTGTGAATAGGTGATAAATATTAAAGGGGTTTTCCAGGATTTTCATATTGATGGCCTATCCTAGGGTCACTGACATGCCAAGTGCACACTGTAACAGGTCAAGCCAGTGTCAGAGGTACAGATCTGCTGACAGGTGCCCTTCAAGCAACATCAGTAAATAGTGTTGAAGCGAAGCGAGCTTCGAATGTTTTCATCCGAAGTCGCTTTATTCAAACCGTCTCCATACAGTATTAGACTGTATGGGCTCCAATGAGCCGAAGTTAGTTATTCACAAAGTTGTGTGTGAATTTGCTGAATAACTTCGGCTAGTTGCTTTTGTAAAGAGGAAAAGCACTTTAAAACTTGAAACAGAACTCTGCTTCGGTTCCGACTAGTACCCTGCAACCGAAACCAAGTTCGGTTTTAAGTTTTAAAGTGGTTTTCAACTTTACAAATCAGCTAAGTTACTCAACAAAGTCATGTGCGACTTCTTGAATAACTTACTTCGGCTCATCGGAGCCCATACATTTTAATACTGTACAGAGATGGATCTCCGTACAGTATTATTCCGAAGTTTTGAAAGAAGTGACTTCTGATGAAGCACCCAATGCTCCGTAAATATAAAGTGGCAGACATGTTTCTGTGACAGATTAGTTGTCCTCAGTCATGACAGTAGTTCAAGTGACCTTCAGTTCCATGCCCACCTTCATGCACACTGCTTTTATGCCCTTAACATTTCCGGGCCTCCTACTGTATGCCGGCATTCACCTTTACAACTGCTGGCTTAGAAGGCTCGTGTTGGAGATATACCCACCATGGGAATTATAGAGGCTGCAAGCACTAATTCCTTTACCGGGCCGCCGTGTTGTCCTTCTCTGCATTCCATCTCTGATGACTAATCAGCAAATTAAATGCAAATGTACGATCTGTCTCACTGACATAAATGGAGCTGAAGCTCTACAGCAGGGCTGCCTTCATGTCTAAGGGGATGATTAACGATCACATAGAAATACTTCTGCTCATAGAAAATCAACAGACAGGAGCCATGCTTTTGGAGCAATCATGTACCAGTATATTAAAAAAAAAATAAAAGGATGTATATGTCAATGTGCTGTCTGTCAAAACATTTTTAGAATGAAGTAGACCTAACCATTAGAAATGGAATATGATATCCATGGCACCCATTAAAGGGATTTTCCAGGAATAAAGAAAATAATTACTGAAGATACGTAAATATTACTTCACTATAAAGAGATTTCCAAATAACTTTCATTAGTTATAATGGCTTCTTTTGTCTAGGGAGAAATCATTAGGAGAAACAAAATGGCTGCCGTCCTATTAGTACACACAAAACCTGTCCTAATCACACAGCACCACAAGTTACTTCACAACTCTGAGCTGCCTCATCCTCCTCTCTACTTGTCAGAGATAATGAATGAATGAATGAATGAATGAATGAATGAATGAATGAATACAGTTTAATATGAGCTTCAGCTGAATCTCTGTAGGAATGGAGTTCATGAGGAGACATGAAGTACAGAGAGGAGGTGGGGATGTGGCTAATGAGCAGCAGCTCTTGTATGCAGTCTCCATTACCACAGCCCCATATTACCACAGTCTGTCCTGTCCATCCTATCTGTACTTTATGTCTCCTCATGAACTCCATTCCTAGAAATTCAGCTGAAGGTCTTATTAAACTGTATTCAGGATCATAACCCTCACAAGCAGAGCAGAGAGGAGGATGAGGCAGCTCTTTACCTCAGTGTTGTGACGAAATAACTTGTCCTCCTGTGTGATTAGGACAGGTTTTGTGTGTACCAATAGGATGGAGGCCATTTTATTTCTCCTAATGATTGCTCCGTAGATAAAACAAGCCATTATAACTAATGAAATATATTTAGGAATATATTTATAATAAAGTAGTATTTAAGCATTTTCATTTTCTTAATTCGTGGAGAACACCTTTAAAGCACAATATTTATGATCTATCCTCAGAATAGGTCATCAGTATCTGAATAAGGAGATCAGACATGCAGCTCTACCACGATCAGTTAGGCGCACTGCGGTCTCCTCACAGTGCTGTATACTGCAGAGTGGCTGTGCTTGGTATTGCAGCCCAGGCCTGTTCACTTGAGCAAGACCGAGCTGCGCCTAGGCCATGTGACTTGAATGTGACACCACTGGGCCAGGAAAAGGCACCAGTGCTCACCAGGGCATCGCAGCCTCTTCAGACAGCTGACTGACGGGGGTCAGGAGTTGGACCCCCACTAATCATATATTAATGACCTATCCAGGGGACAGGTCGTCAATATATTCTACTCCCAGAAAACCCCTTTAAATGATAACTGCATTGGGTATATCGTAGTGGTACGTAGTGCTCTTTGCAGAAGCTGTCTGCTCTGGCTGTAGAAGGTGGTCCTGAGCAAACAACCCCCTCAATGATGTCCATATAGATAAAAAGGCTTGTTCAGGTGGGGTAACCACTCTTAAAGGGATTCTGTCAGCAGGATATGGGGTATAGAGATATTGACATCTATGTATTACTCTCTGCGTTGTAATTCCAACTATACTATTCTTACTCTTATCAGAGCAGTAGTTTCTTTAAAAAATCGTTTTAATTCATATGTTAATTACTCACTTAAGGAGCCCCAGGGGCTGTGTCCCCGACCGTTGGAGCGCAGCCTCGCCGAATATTTTGGAGCCCAGCACCGCCCTCCTGCTAATTATTCACTCCCCTTTAGTGCTCTGGTCTCCTCTGAATGTGGTGTAATCTCGCGCCGGCGCATGCGCATTTAGTCCGATGAGGCCGCTGCCAGGACGCCGAACGGGTGAAAACTCATGTCTCTACGGCGCAGCCAGAGAAGACCAGAGCACTAAAGGGGAGTGAATAATTAGCAGGAGGGTGGTGCTGGGCTCCAAAATATTCGGCGCGGCTATGCTCCAACGGCCAGGGACACAGCCCCTTGGGCTCCTTAAGTGAGTAATTAACATATGAATTTAAACGATTTTTTAAAGAAACTACTGGTCTGATAGAATTAAGAATAGTATATTTGGAATTACAACGCAGAGAGTAATACATAGATGTGAATATCTCTATACCCCATATCCTGCTGACAGAATCCCTTTAAAGAGGCTCTGTCACTAGGTTGTAACCTATGTATTTAAATACATAGGTTACAAGGCCTAGTGACAACATTTAAAATCATACCTTTCATGCAGAGTTCTTCTCATTTATGCAAATGAGCCATCGGAGCACCGGGGGGCGGCCTCTTTCCTCTGGAGCACCGCTCCTTCAACGTCCCCCCGGGCCCGAGGCACGTCCCCTGTCTCTAATCACGCCCCTTTCTATATTTGATAGACAACTCTCACGCATGCGCCCTAAAATTTTCCCGGCGCATGCGCAGTAGCGCTTGCAGTGTCTACACTGCAAGCGCTGTCTTCTCTTCTGCGCACGCGCCGTCACTCCCGGGACTAGCAAAGTGACGGCGCGGGGGCAGAAGAGAAGACAGCGCTTGCAGTGTAGACACTGCAAGCGCTACTGCGCATGCGCCGGGAAAATTTTAGGGCGCATGCGTGAGAGTTCAGCGCTAGACTTACCAGTCTAGCGCTGTCTATCAAATACAGAAAGGGGCGTGATTAGAGACAGGGGACGTGTCTCGGGCCCGGGGGGGTGGTGAAGGAGCGGTGCTCCAGAGGAAAAAGGCCGCCCCCCGGTGCTCCGATGGCTCATTTGCATACTTTTTCAAGTTTAAATTTCTACGCGACCGCTGCGCAGAACTCTGCATTAAAGATATGATTTTAAAAGTTGTCACTAGGCCTTGTAACCTATGTATTTAAATACATAGGTTACAACCTAGTGACAGAGCCTCTTTAAGTCTCGTTCAAGGATTTATTTTCTGTCCATGTTCCCATGCTGCAGAAATATTCAGCTTAGACTTTAAGGTTATGGCTAATGGGGCTTCTTTAATGAGCCAGGAATATGTTCGGATTGGTTGGCTCATATCCCTATGGCCAGGTAGGACTCAGCAGGGAAGACAACAAGCACAAGAGACAGCACATCCTAGGGAACGTATGAAAATTTTGAATTAAAAAAAACATTCACAATCTATCTATACACTAACAAGAATATTATCTATGGGATTTTTTTTCATACAAAGGAAGTTTTTGAGCCCCATTCCGTGCTAAACGTCCATCCCCCATCCAGTTGCTGTGGAAGATAAAAGTAACCGACATTGTGTATTTGACCCTGATATTACCATACAACGTATTGCAACTTAAGAGTGCAGGGTATTAAAAGGAAATACCTATGAATCACATCAGTTCAGAAGAAATAGCGCTCACCTATGGGTCAAAGCAATCCTGAGAGAAAAGAGCAATCTTCATATTGGCTGGCAGATGGATAGGATGACAAAACAGCAATCTCAACCCCAATACCGCCTCTGCTGAACACCTCCATCAGTCTGGTACAGGACTGTGTAGGCACGCGACCGGCGAATGGCGATGTCTATAGTCATATCTGCAGCTGGCGGTAGATGGTTGTCAGAATGGGGTGAAGACAGCTCATTGTATATAATGTAGCTATAGTGTATACATACAATAAATATTACTCACTTCTGCTCCCTGATTCCTTTATTTAAATTCATTTTCGTAAATCCACTTAAGAGGATATATTATTTTTATAGAAACCTACTACAAATGATGCAACTTATCAATTTGACGTCATTAAAAATTTTTGTATGTTCCACCTATGGACCATCTACCTATATAAATGAGGCTCAACCAAAGTCAGGTCCATACACCTTAGGGCTCATGCACATGATCATAATTGGCCTGGGAAAGTGTGTTGGTCGCATCTCCTAGGCTGACTGCTGGGACCCTCATCGATCCTGAGAACATGGGTCCCATTCCCCGAATCTGATGAAGCAGCAGGTCAGGCATGAGCACTATTGCTCCACTCAATCTCTATGAGGCCATAGGAAATATCCAAGCGATAAACAGCAGTTCCATTGAGATGGAATGGGACCCCCCGTTTTTGGGATCGGTGGGGGGGTCGACAGTTAGTCATTCCCTATACTGTGGTGAGGGGATAACTTCAAAGCTTAGCACAACCCCTTTAATGAGAGATCACTTGTTATGCTTCATTTATAGTTCTAGTCTTCCATCGCTCCCATAGACTTGTATGGGAGCGATTCTTCCCATTGAAATGAATGGGGCAGTGAGGTGTAATTACACCTACACACCACTACCCCTGTTACAGCCAGCATGTAAATTGTCAAGAGGAGGCAGCGCTGGTACGGCTCGCGCCTCCTCTTCAAACAGATGATCGGCGGGGGTGCCGAGTGTCGGACCCCCTCGGATCTGATATTGATCTGATAATAAATTTAACTTGGAGAACCCCTTTAAAGTGAATAGGGCTGAGCTGCGATACCAAGCACAACCACTATACAATGGATGGCGCTGTGCTTGGTGAGCTGAGAGAAGACAGTGGTGCTAATGTGAGTGCCGGTGCCTTCTCAAACAGCTGATCATCGGGGGTCCCGGTGTCGGACCCCCGCCGATCAGATACTCATGACCTATCCAGAGGATGGATCATCAGTTAAAATATCTTGAGAAAACCCCTTTAAGTATATCTTGTGAACAACACAGAACTGTGCACAAAACAAACTGTTCAATAGTAGTAATCGTACCTAGCAGGGCTGTGGAGTCGGAGTCGGTCACCATTTTGGTGGAGTCGGAGTCGGTATAAAATGGACCGACTCTGACTCCTAAAATATATAATGAATTAGTACATTTAGTTCAGTGCTGAATATATTTTTATAAGAATTTGTGAAAATGATGAAATGTCCTATAAATGTCTGTTCTATTCCTGATCTAAGGATTTAGTCTTTTAGTTGAGATGACTGTGTGCTGCCCTTCATGTCCAGTGCATGTTCTCTCTGCTTTAGGTTTCCTCTGAGCTCATGTGTGGAGAGGTTAGCTGCTCTCATGGCTTCTATCTGCTGCTGATGTAAAACACCTAGAGCCTTATGTATGAAAACTGTCTAGGTGCAGAAGTTTCTTTGTTGCCCATAGCAACCAATCAGAGCTCCCCTTTCATTTCATATAGTGCTCTGGAGAAATGAAAGGGGAGCTCTGATTGGTTGCTATGGGCAACAAAAAAAGTCTTAGACCTAGACAGTTTTCATACATCAGGCCCAGAGGCGTAGCTACTGGGGGTAGAGGGGGGGCAGGGGAGGCGATGCTCCGGGCCCAATACCTCTGTGGGGGCCCATCAGGGATGGCCTTAGTACAATCAGGCGAATACAAGTGAGCGCTTCCATTATGGAGTCTTATGGGGGCACATTAAGCCGATCTGAGGTCTGATGGGAACACATTCTGCTGATCTGAGGTCTGATGGGGGCACATTAAGCCGATCTGAGGTCTGATGAGGGCACATTAAGCCGATCTGAGGTCTGATGGGGGCACATTAAGCCGATCTGAGGTCTGATGGGGCACATTAAGCCGATCTGAGGTCTGATGGGGGCACAATACGCTGATCTGAGGTCTGATGGGGGCACATTAAGCCGATCTGAGGTCTGATGGGGCATTAGCGTCTGAGGTCTGATGGGGCACAATACGCTGATCTGAGGTCTGATGGGGGCACAATACGCTGATCTGAGGTCTGATGGGGGCACATTAAGCCTATCTGAGGTCTGATGGGGGAACATTCTGCTGATCTGAGGTCTGATGGGGGCACATTCTATTGATCTGAGGTCTGATGGGGGCACATTCTATTGATCTGAGGTCTGATGGGGGCACATTCTGCTGATCTGAGGTCTGATGGGGGCACATTCAGCTGATCTGAGGTCTGATGGGGGGCACATTCAGCTGATCTGAGGTCTGATGGGGGCACATTCTGCTGCTCTGAGGTCTGATGGGGCACAATACGCTGATCTGAGGTCTGATGGGGGCACATTAAGCCGATCTGAGGTCTGATGGGGGCACATTAAGCCGATCTGAGGTCTGATGGGGGCACATTAAGCCGATCTGAGGTCTGATGGGGGCACATTACGCTGATCTGAGGTGTGATGGGGGCAAGGACCTGTTAGTTTAGTGATGTAAAAGCTGGGGACAGATTTCCTTTAACATAGGAGTCCCCTTTTTTACTCCTATTAATCCTATATTTTACTGCATTATGTGGTAGAGTATTTAGAGTAGGGTATGTAGAAAGTCTATTGTACTGTACTTAACAGCATAGATGATCTAGCAGTTTATATAGTCATCTTGCTAATACAGTATTATAACCACAACTAGTAGTATGTGCCTGTGAAGTTGGAAACGTGCGTTTGGGAAGCCAATAAGTGGGGGGCCCACTCAAGTATGTTTCGCCCCCCCCATGTGCTGAACCTCCAGCTACGCCTCTGATTAGGCCCTTAGTGAGCTGTACCCAGAGAAGCCTGATAGATTACAAACTGTTTTTGTCATGACTTATCTGTACTATTGATTTTATGCAAATTTGTTTAAAGTTATCACTTAAACATGCTCCATGTATGAGGGAGTCGGGAGTCGGAGTCGGGGTGAGGGGAAATTGAGGAGTCGGAGTCGGGGCTTTGGCTTACCGACTCCACAGCCCTGGTACCTAGTCTGACAACCTCACCAACAAGATCTGACCAAATGACACTAAAAAGCAACCAAACACACAAGTATCACTGGTAAATCGTGAAGTATATGCAGTTCTGGCATGCATCAATACTCATACACAGCAGCTATAGTATAGGCATTGTGCTCAGCCATCTGCACGTATATAAAAATGTATAACATATAAATACATAGTGAGGTGGAACATTGCAATACCAACACGTGCAATTACAAGGTTTAAAGAAAAACAGACGGAGAGCAGATGTGACTGAGACGAAACTGTGTCACTGGTATAATAACAAGATGTGGAAAATTATAGACTGCAGTAGAAGCATCAAACTGCGGCCATTATGTACCCAGGCTAGAAAAGCCTAAAAGAAAACAAAAAAAAAACATAAAATTATGCCCATCTTGGACTGAAAAAACCCTCCCTCTAAATACCTTACCTCCTCCCTTCTTGACAGGACGCACGTATTTATCAATTATTCATTCTTTTACATTTGGCAGCAGTTAAAATTGTCAGTAAACATCTGCCTTAAAGGGGAAGTCCACTTAATATTCCTCAATAATGATGAAGAAAGCCCTAAATAGATATCACTATGTTCGAAAAGCATTCAAAGGGGTTGTCTTATTTGTCCTATTACAGCGTAGACACCATAGAGGGGGGCCAAAGTGGGGAGACCTCCTGGAGACAGAAGCGGGTATTAGAGGAAGGACCCACACTTATCTGACAGGCAATAGGCCATCAATGTCGGAGATTAACCAACCCCTTTAAAGAGGACCTGTCACCCCTCCTGACATGCCTGTTTTAATAGCTTCATGCGTTCCCCATGCAATAATTCAGAAGCATCTATTCTTATGTCTGTATGAGGGGTCATTCCTTTATTATTCCTACTAGAAGTTATGAATGAATTGCTAGCAGTCTGCAGTAAGGGTACAGAGGGGAGTTAACCAGTTGGGGGGGGTGTCCCTGCGCAGTCTGACAATGGCAGCACTGATTGGATAGAGTGAGTCTGTGCAGATGCACACTCCCCAACTGGTTACCACCCCTCTGAACCCTTACTGCAGACTGCTAGCAATTCAGTCATAACTTCTAGTATATGTAATTAAGGAATGGCACAACATAGAGACATAAGAATAGATGCTCCAGAATTGTTATTACATGGGGAATGCATGTAATGCATGAAGCTATTAAAACAGGCATGTCAGGAGTGGTGAAAAGTCTTCTTTAACTATTCCGATCCAGGTTAAAACAAGTGATATATTTTCTTAGATCAGGAAAACCAAGTCCTCCTCTTCTTTCATCCATAACTGAGGCTTTCAATCTCTCCATATAAATTTAGAGAGCCACCCTTCCATAATTACCAAATCCTGTCTTTTGATCAAGATGGGAACTGTCTGCATTATATATACAATAACCGTGTCGCACTGATCCTTTGCATTAATTGCGCTCTTTCAAATAATGATAATGAGAGATCTTTCCATCTAATTAATTCTGCTCTGATCTTGGTCACGGCTTTACCAAAATTATGCTCATACATCTCCTGCTTTGTACGTGCAAACACAATGCTCAGACTGTGAACTTCTCCTCAGCAATCCTCACCACTAAATCTCGAACCCATTCGCCCTTAAAAAGTTTGTCCTACGAAAAATATTCTACAGTTTTCAAACCAGCTCCTGGATCGGAATACTTTTGTAAATGCATGTAATTAACAATATTGTATATAAACTCAGTTATTCAATAAACTGTATCTGTGTAGCACCACCTGCTGCTTGCTTGTTTGTTCCTTTTCTTATTTCTTTGACCTGTTCAATGAGAGGGCCGCACATGCTCAGTTTCATCCTTCAACTGCCTACTGAGCTGTGATAGGCAGAGCTGAGACACGCCCCCTTAACTTCAGCGGAAAAGACACTCCCCTTGAGCTGGCAGCTTGATATAAATCTTGCACAGCAATGAATGTGGAGATCTCTGGATCCATGTGAGGTACAGGGCTGGTTCTAGCTTTGTTAGAAAAAGATTGTCATGTACTATATGATGTCTATATGATCAGCTGCAGCAGTAAGGACACGCTCTTTTTTTTTTTAAAAGAGTTTCTGTCATCAGAAATCTTGCTATAAAACCTTGTGTCATTTGCAATGCGCAAATGACACCTGATGACAAATATGTTATTTGTATAGCTGTCTGTTGCGCCGTTTTTGGGAAAATTAATGTTTTAAAATCTGAAATGAACCTTCCTAGGTGCAGGGGGCGGTAACCCTGCACCTAGTATCGCCGTATCCCCACCTCTAAACCCTCCTCCGTTCAGTTGATTGACAAGGCCAGGCAGCTAGCTCTGTGGGCTGCCGGCCCTGTCCGAGTCCAAAATCCCGCGCCTGCGCAGTGCGAATAACAATCCGCGCATTGAGGAAGCCGGGCGGGCGGCGGCTCTCAATGCGCCTGCGTGGATTGTTTTCTCCCTATTAATTTGGTACCCTGAACCTGTTTCAAAATCTTCCAAGGCTACATTCACATCACCGGTAACCTGATCCGGAGTTCACTGTATCCAGATACTGCTGTTCACAGCGGGACCCCATAGACTGTAATGGGATCCGGACGCTTTCCGGCATGAGTGCCAGGTTTCTGCCGGACAAAAAAACAATGGTTAACATAGGCAACGTGCTAAATATAACAGGCCGCTAATTCACGACAGCGTGCGCTTTTATTTCTTAAATCACAATGGGTACTTCATTGAATGGAAATTAGAAACCGCTTTCGGCTTCTTAATTCACTGGCCTTTTAAAGTGACAGAATCATTTCTTCGAAAGCATAAAGAAGACACTATTTATGGAAACCTGGATCATCACAAAGCATATGGCAGGGAACAAAGCCCGGATGAGATGTGATTTGTTCTGCAGATTTATTTCATTCCTCTGAAACCACATAATCACCAGAGCTCGCTCATTGTGACTCTGAAGAAGAAACTCAAAGGCAAAGAAGTTTGAAGCGTGGAAAAGAACAATACTCCTCTGTCCTAGGAAATTATCCGTACCCACCGAGCCAACCAGAGGTCAATGAATACATATTTGTGAGCAATATACCGTATATATAACAACAAGTACCACTAGTTGGTATGTGTCCCTATGTGTAGTGACTGCGTACAAGGCGCCAAAGACCCCTTTACACGGCTCAATTTTTGGGAAGTGAGCGTTCCTTCCCTGCAAGAGCCTGCTTCTCAGTGGAGGAGACACCTGTATTTACATGCAGTGATCTCCACCACAGTAGGGTTTCACCAGGTATTGAACATTCGATACCCAGTCTTCTGTGCAGCTTAGTATCTTTTCTCATTAGAGGACGTGGGGCACGCCATGCTCAGTACGTGCCCTGCCGTCAACAACACAGTGGAGAAGGAAGGAGTTCCTCCCTCCTCACTACGACACAGCCGCCACTGTCACCAATTAAAACATTAAGGGGAGGGGGCTATGAACCAAACTCAGCTTCGGTTTCGATTGGTACCACGGAACTGAAGCAGAGTTTGGATCCAAATTTTAAAATGTTTTTCAGTTTAAAAATCAAATATCAAAGTTATTCACCAAAGTCTTGCGAGACTTAGGGAATAACTGAATTCGGTTCGTCACAGGCCATACATTTTATGGAGACGGATCTCCATACAGCATTAACCCGAAGCTTCGAGCAAAGCGACTTCGGATCTGAAGTTTGATACGCTCATCCCTATTACCAATTATCTGTCCGATGATTGGCCAGTGTAAAGGGCCTTTGGACTCTGTTCATACCTGTGTTGGGACTGTCCATTTGGATCTTCTGTCACAAAGCTGATGATATTTTCCTACATTTTAGCTTCTTTCACTAGTACAATAATGAACACCATGCCGAAACTTGAAGGGCCCCATTATAAGTCCATGGGGTCCACCGAATGACACTGGTGTGGTGTCCATCGTGTGATGGATTTGTCCCAGCTTGTTCAGATCTGAATATAGCCTTACCTGTTTGGGTTCCTTATTTCTCCTGACTGAAAGGGTTTCTCCAAGACTTAAATATTGATGATCTATCCTCAGAATAAGTCATTAATATTGGATCGGGGAAGGGGGAGCCCAACACCCAACAGACCATTGATCAATTGTTTGAAGGAGTCGTGGCGCTCGGGTGAGCCCCTTCCTCAGGCTGCGATGTCACATCCATTGGTCACGTGGCCTCTGTGTAGCTCAGTCCCACTGAAGTGAATGGGACCGAGTTGCAATACCAAACACAGCATGGTTCTGTACTTTATAGAGTATAAAGAGATTACAGTGCTCGTCCAACAGCTGATGGGTGTGCCGCTGGGTGTGAAAGGAGTAAGGACCTATACTGAGGATGACCTATCCTAAGCTGCTTAAAGATCATACAGTACATGAAAGTCTTTCTAACGAAGTCACAACCAGCCCTGTTCCTCACATGGATCCAGAGGACCCCCCCCCCCCATTCATTTTTCCACTTGTTCTGCTAGATTTTTAGCAAGCTGGCAGCTCAGGGGGCATGTCCTTTGTTCTGTAGCTCTCTCCCTATCAAAGAGCAGTAGGCAGTGGAAGGATGGAACTGAGCATGTGCGTCCACCTCAGTGACGGGGACAGAGAAATAAGCAAAAGAACAAAAAGCAGGTGGCGCTATACAGATACATTTTATTGAATAACTCAGTGGCTACGCAAAATTTTTTAAATACATGCAATTACAAAAAGTATCCGAATCAAGGAGCCAATTTGAAAATTGCAGAATATTTTTTGTGGGATCAATGTAAGCCATATTAACTCATGGTGTGAAATTCTTTGCTTCCCAATCAAACAACTACTTTATATGACGGTATGTAAGGCATGCAATATTTTCAGCCCATGGGGGTAGGACGATTTGCAGAAAAGATCTTTGACGGTGTACTGCCTGATTATACACAGAAGAGGTGTTTTTTTTTTGCCAGACGATTGGAAGTCAGCTTTGATGATGGAGTTTGTTATCTTCTAGTTCCTTGTACGAAGTGAATTATACATGGAGCGGACAACAGAGGTGCCTCAGAAAATTAACCTGCATATGATATCAATGCTGAAGACAAGAGGAACATTTCCTGGCAGGGCCCAGCAGAGACCAGCACGCTGGCGCTCCGTACCTGAGATGTGGAACTAACTGTATGTGGCAGTCTTGGATGGCAGGCCAAGGGCTCTGGGAAGCTGCTCCAGTTGCATAAGATCTAATATGAGCTTCTAGCAACTGTTCTGGCAGAACACAATAGCAAGTGATGCGGTGAGACAGTCATCGTGACAGCGGGGGATTTTTTGGTTTTCATTATTATTTTAGTAGAAGGGGGGTAAATGCTGAGGAAGGAAACAAATGCACATATGAACAAATATAACTCACTAGCCTAAATAGAAGATGAGGAAACGGATTATAAATCATCCCAGGGCTGAGAATTATGAGGACTGTGACAAATAGTGTCTGGCTCAGGGACTTGGTATCTGAAGGTGACAGATCATCTCATCTGTCAGACTGCTTCTCCCGTGGAAATAGAGGATACACAAGACAGAGACAGTCACTGGTATTCATACTGAGAGAGAGAGTGATGACACGCCACATGACAGGCCGACCACTGCCAATTATGTGCGTGATCATGTAACGTATAGACCTGAATACAAGCTGAGCTGCAGTACCCAGTACGGCCACTACAACTGGAACGGAGCTGTGCTTCTTGTTCCAGCAAAGGAGGGTGATCGGGGTGTCGGACGCTCACCGATCAGATATTAGTAACCTATCCTGGCAATAGGTTATCTATAGCTGAAGCCTGGAAAACCCCTTTAAAAGAACAAGCAGCCAATAAAACAATAGCAGTGCTTTATTTCATATGCTTAAAGGTTTTTTTTTATACTAATTTGTGGTGGTCTGACACCCAGGATCCCCGCTGATCAGCTGTTTGAGAAGGCTGCAGTGCTCACAGGAGCAGCTTACCCTAGGACAGTGACATCACATCGTCGGTCACTTGGCCTAGGCTCAGCTTAGTCCAATTCAAGTGAATGGGGCTGAACTTACATACCAAGCACAGCTGCTGTGAAATGGACAGCGATGTGCTTGGTAAGCTGTGAGGAGGCCGCAGAGCTCACCGAATGTGCCGCAGTCGTCCCGAAAAGATGATCAGTGGGGGGTCCCCGAGTGTCAGGCCTCCACTGACACTGATCTAATACTGTTGGCCTATCCTGAAATAGGGCATCAGCATAAAAAGTCAGAAAACCCCTTTAAAAAAGTATGTTCATTTAACAGTTCAGTCACTATATATATATATATTATATATATATATATATATATATATGTTTTTTTTTTTGTTTTTTTTTGTTTCTAGATATTAGATGTAATGTGTGATTTAAACCATGTGTATTTAGAGAATGCATGAAGCTATTAAAATAGGCAGGTCAGGAGCAGTGACAGGTCCTCTTTAAAGAGGTTCTCCCGGACTGGGGTATTTGATGACCTATCCTTAGGATAGGTCATTAATATCAGATCATTGGGAGGGACTAAAGCAAAATCTATAAAACAAGGCCATAACTGCTGTGTTTCTTCATGCTGTCACCCCCTCCCTCAGAAAATGTATAAAATTATGGTGCAATTCAATAAATACTACTCTTTCCACAAAAACAAAAAAACAAGCCCTCGTACAGTACTGTATACTGTATGGTTGACAGAGAAATAAAAAGGCATCGCTTTTGAAATGTGAGGATGAGAAAACAAAAAAAAAACTGCAGCGTCCTGAAGTCCAAAATAGGCCACGTCCTTAGTGGATTAAAAAGGTTTTACGACTTTTATAGCTGCATACGTGCAAAAATAAGAGCCAGGCATATGCTCCCCTTACAAATCACTCACAGCAGCGCGAGGAACTCCTGATTGTGATGCAGCGTGTGTTTAAGCCATTATGAAGTTGTACAGTGTGTGTGGAGAGATGGAAAAACGTGGAATAAATGTAGATGGGAAAAATTATAATTTGTCAGAAAAGGTTTCCAAAATTGACCCTGACACACGCAGTATTGGTGAGCATCCCACTTTAATCAGTGGAAGAGAATATTCATGTACCATGACCTGAATATGCAGGACGTGTCTATCGTAGACAGAGGGAGTGAACTCCAGGGAAAAAGAGGGAAAATATTAAAGCTTCATATGTGTATATACAGTGGGGGAAAAGAAGTATTTAGTCAGCCACCAATTGTGCAAGTTCTCCCACTTAAAAAAGATGAGAGAGGCCTGTAATTGACATCATAGGTAGACCTCAACTATGAGAGACAAAATGAGAAAACAAATCCAGAAAATCACATTGTCTGGTTTTTAAAGAATTTATTTGCAAATTATGGTGGAAAATAAGTATTTGGTCACCTACAAACAAGCAAGATCTCTGGCTCTCACAGACCTGTAACTTCTTCTTTAAGAGGCTCCTCTGTCCTCCACTCATTACCTGTAGTAATGACACCTGTTTGAACTTGTTATCAGTATAAAAGATACCTGTCCACAACCTCAAACAGTCACACTCCAAACTCCACTATGGTGAAGACCAAAGAACTGTCGAAGGACACCAGAAACAAAATTGTTGACTTGCACCAGGCTGGGAAGACTGAATCTGCAATAGGCAAGCAGCTTGGTGTGAAGAAATCAACTGTGGGAGCAATAATTAGAAAACGGAAGACATACAAGACCACTGATCTCCCTCGATCAGGGGCTCCACGCAAGATCTCACCCCGTGGGGTCAAAATGATCACAAGAACTCAGCAAAAATCCCAGAACCACACTGGGGGACCTAGTGAATGACCTGCAGAAAGCTGGGACCAACGTAACAAAGGCTACCGTCACTAACGCACTACACTGCCAGGGACTCAGATCCTGCAGTGCCAGACGTGTCCACCTGCTTAAGCCAGTACATATCCGGGCCCGTCTGAAGTTTGCTAGAGAGCATTTGGATGTTCCAGAAGAGTATTGGGAGAATGTCATATGGTCAGATGAAACTAAAGTAGAACTGTTTGGTAGAAACAAAACTCGTCGTGTTTGGAGGAGAGTGAATGCGGAGTTGCATGCAAAGAACACCATGCTTACTGTGAAGCATGGGGGTGGCAACATCATGCTTTGGGGCTGTTTCTCTGCAAAGGGATGCAAACCTCCTTCCATCAGCAAGGGCATTGAAGATGAAACGTGGCTGGGTCTTTCAGCATGACAATGATCCCAAGCACACTGCCAGGGCAACGAAGGAGTGGCTTCGTAAGAAGCATTTCAAGGTCCTGGAGTGGCCTAGCCAGTCTCCAGATCTCAATCCCATAGAAAACCTTTGAAGGGAGTTGAAAGTCCGTGTTGCCCAGCGACAGCCCCAAACATCACTGCTCTAGAGGAGATCTGAATGGAGGAATGGGCCAACAAACCAGCAACACTGTGTGCCAACCTTGTGAAGACTTACAGAAAACGTCTGACCTCTGTCATTGCCAGCAAAGGATATATAACAAAGTATTGAGATGAACTTTTGTTATTGACCAAATACTTATTTTCCACCATAATTTGCAAATAAACTCTTTTAAAAAAAAATCAGACAATGTGATTTTCTGGATTTGTTTTCTCATTTTGTCTCTCATAGTTGAGGTCTACCTATGATGTCAATTACAGGCCTCTCTCATCTTTTTAAAGGGAACCTGTCAGCAACTTTATGGTGACCTCACTGAGGGCAGCATAAAATAGTGACAGAAATGCTGATTTCAGCGGTGTGTTACTCATGAGCTAAAAGTAAGTGGTTGCCGAGAACCAGCGTCATAATCAGTGCAGCCCAGGCCTTGAAAAGAGTCAAATCTACCTGAGAAGAGTCATGGTTATTCATGAATTCTTGCTCTCCCTGCCCAACTGCTAATGACGGACAGTCTTCTACCTAGTTTTCTCCCTTTCTCTCTAGGAGAGAACTGCCAATCATCAGCAGATGTGCGGGAGAGCAGGAGATTAGGAATAATCATGACTCTTCTCAGGTAGATTTGACTCTTTTCAAGGCCTGGGCTGCAATGATTATGATGTTGGTTCTCAGCAACCACTTACTTTTACCTCATTAGTGACACACCTCTGAAATCAGCATTTCTGTCACTAATTTATGCTGCCCTCAGTGAGGTCAGCATAAGGTTGATGACAGGTTCCCTTTAAGAGGGAGAACCAGCCCTGTACTTCACATGGATCCAGAGATCTGCCCATTCATTACTCTGCTAGATTTATTTCAAGTTGGCAGCTTAGGGGCATGCTGTCACGCTCTGGTGTGGAGGGAAGGGAAAAGACCAAAACCAGGGAAATGGTCACCTCCTGCAGGGAACCCTGAGACTAGGCCCTGACTGACTACCAGTATGAACAAGCCTTTGTGGTAGGAGAGTTCATACACAGGAACCTAATAATAAATTCACCCTAAAGAACCCTGCAGCTAGTGACACATGAAAGAGTCAACCCGTTCCTCCAAGAGTAAGGACGAACAGGAGACTCCAGAAGGAAAACCACAAAAAGGGAAAATGTCACTTATCTTAAAGCAGATATCGCAGCAACCGGATCTCAGCCGAGATCCACACCACACACTACAAAGTTGGCAGAAAGTATAAACAGCAGTGAATCCTGGGAGATGAAGGAATAAATTGAGGAGAGATAATTACCACAGCCGCAACAGCTGAGGGGAAGAGGTGTGGTAAACAGCAACCAAACCAAGGGAAAAGCATGTCAAATTATGTCACTTTTGAAAGCCGCGCAGAACGTCTGATACCAGACGCAAGCCCACTCGTGACACATGCACTTTCTCAGGGGGCATGGCTTTTCTACTGAAACTGGTGGCAGTTGAAGGATGTAGCTGAGCATGTGCTTCCATCTCATTGAGAAGGACAGAGCAATTAGAAAAACAGCAAACAGCAGGTGGCGCTATACTGATAGATTTTAGTGAATAACTCAGTGGCTATACAAAAATTTTAATTACATGCAATTACAAAAGTTTTCAGATCCAGGGGCTGATTTGAAAAATGTAGAATATGTTTTGTGAGACAACGCCTTTAAAGAGACTTGTGTGTGCCAGACACAAGAATGAGTTGTTGGGAGTAGATCAGCATCTTGACTGATGTTACTGGCTACACACATATGAAGCTACAGGCTCAGTTTTGTACTACGCCGGAGGGAATCATGATGGCAGACAGACTTAGGTGAATGGGGCCTTAGAAGGATGACCATTTTCAGTTTTATAAGTAAAATAGTAGTGTACACAACTGTCTCTACTTTGTGTGATATTGGGAAAAAAGGTTGTGAGGGCCCCGAGGACAAGAATCATTCTGCATATGAAAAGCTGCACGTCCAACACATAAAATAAATGGAAGCTGTACAAACGTAGGCATGCTTTCAAATGGTTAATAGGCTGGGCAATGGTGGATCATGTATTTTCCATCCTCAATTATAGAGTAGACGATGTGGGAAAGCAGAAAGTTACAGAGCAGGTAATTCCTGTAGATAGAAAGTGGTCATTTTGGTTATGTGTTTAGCACACCCCATTCTGTGGTCTGAGGGGCTGAGCAGTCAGGAGATATCCCCGGAGAAAGAAAATGGTAATTGATAGTCAAACATACCTCGTACTCAGATTCCAGGGAAACCTCTTTATCCTTATTTTTGATCATGCCCGCTACCGAGGGGTCCACCTGCAAATTAAACAGAAATGTCACTGAAGGAAACCCACACAGATTGAAACCAGAGATGGAGCTTTGCTTACAAACTATTTCAAGCTGTATTAGAACAGATAGATACATGATAGATTTTTTATTTTTTATTTTACTTATATAGCATTGACATAATCCACAGCGCTTTACAGACATTATCATCACGCTGTCCACAGTGGAGCTGATTGTTCCCAGTAAGTCTCAGTATCAGTAAGTCTTTGGAGTGTGGGGGGAACCAACACAAACACAGGGAGGACCTACAAACTTCATGCAGATGTAGTCCTTGGTCGGACCTTAACCTAGGACCCTAGCTCTGCAAGTGAATAGTGCTAACAACTGAGCTACCATGCTGCCACTGGGGGTTATTTATTAAGAAATATATGCCATCATTTGGCATATTTAAGGTGCAGATTTTGTTGCTAAGGGGTTTTGTGGCAAAATCTGCGACTTTTCCCAGCTCACGTCAGTTTTCTGAGGTGGCAGAAAAATGGGGAGTGACGTGGGAGGGGAAGATGGTGAGCTGGCCTGTCTCATTTATCATTTTCTATACCAGTTAATGCCTCTACATAACTTGGGGATAAAAACTGGTGTTTAAATCTCTTGGCTTAAAAAATGACCCTCACTGTCCTGTGATATCACACTCAAGTTTAGAACTGTTCCGTCTGTAGACAAATAGAGAGACAGACAGTAGACAGAGAGACCCCCCTCCCCATTTTTCTCACAGATCTCAAGTAAGAACAGCTGTTGCCAACTGTGAAGACCATATGGTTGTTATGGGGCCCAACAAACAGCCCCACCCAGTTTTCAAAAAGTATAGGAAGTCCCTGCCCTTATCTACTGAGACAGTTTTCAACCCCCCAAGGGGGCAGCTCTTAGCTGTGATCCAAAGAATCCAAGGCCCGATTCTGACATTTGCTATGGGGGCCCATGACTTCTGTGTACGCCCCTGAAGACCAGTATTTACAAGGATGCAACAAGCTCTTTAACGCTATCTACAATGGGAAACTGGGCAACTTAGGCCACTCCCCTCTATCTCAACTCCTCCCCCTTGGTCAGTCCCAAAATGGAAGAGGATCAAGTCAAAAATGCCACTAAAACTGCCAAATGCCAAAGTATTTTTATTAAAGAGTCTTGTATGTAGTCTTGAAGGTTGATTAATGAAGTCTTTGTGGTATTCTTCTCTTCTTTAGTACATGGGAATGTGTCACAATTCGTTCTGCCAGTTAAACCCAGATAGCGGCACATCTCCTTTTTTTCTAATCTGTTATTTTCTGATGGTAGATTTCTTTATTCTATTTCATGAACATGATTATGAGGGCTGCCATCTTTCCTGAATATATATATATATATATATATATATATATATATATATATATACACTAAACAGAAAATGGTAGCAGCACTAGATAGGTCATAACACATAAAATGAACATATGAAAAAGTAAAAAAGCATTACTGCTATGTGGACAAGTAAATAAAGTGGAAGCTCTTAGCGCATATAAATGATCATAGATATGTCGGGCCCATCCACCAACGATCAAGGTGGCTTCCAATCAGATGGGTCCTACACTAACACTGACCTGCATCCTACACAAACCGGCGGGCCTGTATCAAGGGAATACCATACCTGATCAGAAGCTGCACCAGTGTGAACAGGAGTGCTATTCCCAGAGGAGGCCAGTCCTCTATATATACAACAATTACAAAAAACGTACAGCACCTCCTGCAGGTGAGAGTCAGGACCCATCTGATTGGAAGCCACCTTGATCGTTGGTGGATGGGCCCGACATATCTATGATCATTTATATGCACTAAGAGCTTCCACTTTATTTACTTGTCCACATAGCAGTAATGCTTTTTTACTTTTTCATATGTTTATTTTATGTGTTATGACCTATCTAGTGCTGCTACCATTCTCTGTTTAGTATTTACTTAGCCAGCAGGTAGCTTGCACCTGACTCTCACCTGCAGGAGTTACTGTCCATTTTTTTAAATTGTTGTATATAATATATATATATATATATATATATATATATATATATATATATATATATACACATACACACATATACACAGTCATGGCCAAAAGTTTTGAGAATGATACAAATATTAATTTTTACAAAGTCTACTGCTTCAGTTTTTATAATGGCAATTTGCATATACTCCAGAATGTTATAAAGAGTGATCAGCTTAACAGCAATTACTTGCAAAGTCAATATTTGCCTAGAAAATGAACTTTATCCCCCAAAACACATTTCAACATCATTGCAGCCCTGCCTTAAAAGGACCAGCTAACATCGTTTCAGTGATTGCTCCATTAACACAGGTGTGGGTGTTGAGGACAGGGCTGGAGATCAATCTGTCATGATTAAGTAAGAATGACACCACTGGACACTTTAAAAGGAGGCTGGTGCTTGGCATCATTGTTTCTCTTCTGTTAACCATGGTTATCTCTAAAGAAACATGTGCAGTCATCATTGCACTGCACAAAAATGGCCTAACAGGGAAGAGTATCGCAGCTAGAAAGATTGCACCTCAGTCAACAATCTATCGCATCATCAAGAACTTCAAGGAGAGAGGTTCCATTATTGCCCAAAAGGCTCCAGGGCGCCCAAGAAAGACCAGCAAGCGCCAGGACCGTCTCTTAAAAGTGTTTCAGCTGCGGGATCGGGCTACCAGCAGTGCAGAGCTTGCTCAGGAATGGCAGCAGGCAGGTGTGAGTGCATCTGCACGCACTGTGAGGCGGAGACTCTTGGAGCAAGGCCTGGTCTCAAGGAGGGCAGCAAAGAAGCCACTTCTCTCCAGAAAAAAACATCAGGGATAGACTGATATTCTGCAAAAGGTACAGGGAGTGGACTGCTGAGGACTGGGGGAAAGTCATTTTCTCTGATGAATCCCCTTGTCGATTGTTTGGGACATCTGGAAAACAGCTTATTCGGAGAAGACGAGGTGAGCGCTACCACCAGTCTTGTCTCATGCCAACTGTAAAGCATCCTGAAACCATTCATGTGTGGGGTTGCTTCTCAGCCAAGGGAATCGGCTCTCTCACAGTCTTGCCTAAAAACACAGCCATGAATAAAGAATGGTACCAGAATGTCCTCCGAGAGCAACTTCTCCCAACAGTCCAAGAGCAGTTTGGCGATCAACAATGCCTTTTCCAGCATGATGGAGCACCTTGCCATAAAGCAAAGGTGATAACTAAATGGCTCAGGGAACAAAACATAGAGATTTGGGGTCCATGGCCTGGAAACTCCCCAGATCTTAATCCCATTGAGAACTTGTGGTCAATCATCAAGAGAGGGGTGGACAAACAAAAACCTACAAATTCTGACAAAATGCAAGCATTGATTGTGCAAGAATGGACTGCTATCAGTCAGGATTTGGTCCAGAAGTTGATTGAGAGCATGCCAGGGAGAATTGCAGAGGTCCTGAAGAAGAAGGGTCAACACTGCAAATATTGACTTGCTGCATTAACTCATTCTGTCAATATAAGCTTTTGTTACTCATAATATGATTGCAATTATATTTCTGTATGTGATAAAAACATCTGACAAACACATAAAAACCAGAGGGCAGCAGATCATGTGAAAATATAATATTTGTGTCATTCTCAAAACTTTTGGCCATGACTGTATATATATATATATATATATATATATATATATATATATACACACACACACACACACACACACATACATGCACACCATATTTTTCATGATGCACTTTTTACCCCCAAAAGTACATCTTGTATGGCATATATTAATGAGCACTTCCACTTCCCTGAACGCTCATTAGCACACTAGGACTAGGCACAAAGCTGGTATAACTAACCGCTCGCTGGTCTTCTCTGGGTTCCACGCTGTGCAGTGTCCTGACAATGTACTGCGTCAGGACGTAGTGCGTTTAAGTGGGCACTATGATCTGACACTGTGCAACGTCAGGTCACAGTGTAGCACAGCAGGAAGAGCATGCTGTATCTTGCTAGTGGCGGCGCCATCTGGAGAGGTAAGTTGTTTTAATTTTTTGTCTAATATGAGGCTGGATGAAGATTTGGGATCTGATCTGAGGTCTGATGAAGACTGTGGGTCTAATGAAGACCGGGGGTCTGATCTGAGGTCTGCTGAAGGCCGGGGGTCTGATCTGAGGTCTGCTGAAGGCCGGGGGTCTGATCTGAGGTCTGCTGAAGGCCGGCGGTCTGATCTGAGGTCTGCTGAAGGCCGGCGGTCTGATCTGAGGTCTGCTGAAGGCCGGCGGTCTGATCTGAGGTCTGCTGAAGGCCGGCGGTCTGATCTGAGGTCTGCTGAAGGCCGGCGGTCTGATCTGAGGTCTGCTGAAGGCCGGCGGTCTGATCTGAGGTCTGCTGAAGGCCGGCGGTCTGATCTGAGGTCTGCTGAAGGCCGGCGGTCTGATCTGAGGTCTGCTGAAGGCCGGCGGTCTTATCTGAGGTCTGCTGAAGGCCGGCGGTATGATCTGAGGTCTGTTGAAGACCGGCGGTCTGATCTGAGGTCTGCTGAAGGCCGGCGGTCTGATCTGAGGTCTGCTGAAGGCCGGCGGTCTGATCTGAGGTCTGCTGAAGACCGGGGGTCTGATCTGAGGTCTGCTGAAGACCGGGGGTCTGATCTGAGGTCTGCTGAAGACCGGGGGTCTGATCTGAGGTCTGCTGAAGACCGGGGGTCTGATCTGAGGTCTGCTAAAGACCGGGGTCTGATCTGAGGTCTGCTGAAGACTGGGGGTCTGATCTGAGGTCTGCTGAAGATCAGGGGTCTGATCTGAGGTCTGCTGAAGATGGGGGGTCTGATCTGAGGTCTGCTGAAGACCGGGGGTCTGATCTGAGGCCTGTTGAAGACTGGGGGTCTGATCTGAGGTCTGATGAAAAATATTACTTTCTTATGTTCCTCCTCTAAAACATAGGTGCATCTTATTTGGAATTTTTAAGTATATAGACAGTGACATGATTTAAATAAAACATCACCAAAAAAAATCCTTAAAATGTGTGTAATACAAAACTTGATTTAAATAGGTCATTTTCTGATGACCTTTTCCCTTTAAATTGAGATTACATTTTTTATATATTTTTCTAAAAGATCCACAGCCCTTATTAGTCACTGGAGACATTAATAACCCTCACACGCTGCCATTAAACAATATGTGTATTTATAACTGTAATGTAATTAATATTTGCCAGAAATTACACAAGATCCATATTTATGGACGTCCGCCAAGTGCTCGCCTATTAAATTGCATTAGATCAGCCTGTTTTTACACCTTACATTAGCTAAGCCATAATAGCACAAGGATCATTTGTTAACTGAATTTATCACCAAATGACTTGTACATGTTAATTGTAGGGTTTTATAATAAATGAGGGAAATAAAATTGCTGCTCTTTTCTATGCAATATTTTTCCTCATTTCCGAGATAATCATCTGTGCGCTCCAGCCGTTCCGATCAGCTGAGTTTTTAATAAATCTGTGTAAAATTTATCCAGCGGAGTGTGAGGAATCATTATGGTGCAGCAAAAAGGAAAGGAGCTCTTGGTCATTATTTGTTCATAAATGAATAGAGTGTAGGGGTCCTTCAATGACTTGGGATAGGTTTTCCTTCTCCAACAAGTTCTGGAACTGTAATTGCATCTTATCTTAGTTATATCTGGTTTCTGGGAAAGATGTGGCACTTACTAATATAGCCTTTGGTGATATTCTGAGCAGTTTGCTATATTTCTTAAGCCGGGTCCCATATTAAGGCAAATCTTCTGTGCTGTCCATAAAATGGCCACTGATGGAGGGTCATCAGGATCCTATGTGGACAGCACAAAAGACGTGGCCAACAACGGGGGAATAACTTACGAAATATAGAAGAACTGTGAAATTTTACATTTTTGCATTTTCTTTTTTTACTCCCTGCCTCCCTAGAGCCATAACTTTTTTATTTTTCCTTTTTCATATAGCTGTATCAGGGCTTGCTTTTGGCGGGACAAGTTGTATTTTCTAATAGCGTCATTTAATATTGCACAGAATATAGTACGAAGCTGGTAAAAATTCCAAATGGGGTGGAATTAAAAAAAAAAAAAAACACAATTGTGCCATAGTTTTATGGGTTTTGTTTTTATGTCTTTTTCTATGTGGTAAAACTGACCTGTGCCCTTCAATCCCAGGTAGGGGCGTAACTACCATAGCGGCAGACCATGCTACTGCTATGGGGCCCAGGGCAAGAGGAGGCCCAGTCTTAGTTGGGATCATCCCCTCTTCTACTGGAGTTGAAAACTTGGTCAGGACTCTACCCTCTAACGGAACAACTTTTAGCAAATGAGGCACCACCATGAGGCAACCCAAAGGGTTTAGGCAGAAATCCTACTGTCCTGTGTGGGGGACCTGGTTTAATCCTTGCTATGGGGCCCTTACTTCTCCATGTACGCCACTGACACCAGGGTCAGTATTCCAGTGATACCAAATTTATATAGTTTTTTTGTGTGTTTTAGTACTGGGGAAAAAAAACATTGGAAGAAATATATATATATTTTTTTTTTTTTAATTAGGCCGCCGAGGGGAACTGAACAAGATTGCTTTTCTCACACACTAATGTGATGTAATACATTAGTGTACAGGAAATTTGGCATATTTCCATGTCGTACTGCCACCTGCAAGCCAAAAATTGGAATATACCTGTGATAGACCAGAGCCTGTTCAAGGCTACCAGGCCTATCACCAACAATGCACGATTTCCCTAATCTCAGTGCAGAGAAACCATTTGGGCCTCAGGAGTGAAGCTCTCCCAGGGAAAGCCGTCTCAGATACTGTGATCACAACTGACCACAGCATCTGAGGTGTTAAATGTCTACGATGGGTGTTATCTTCAGCATTGCCTCCCATTGAAAAGAACAGGTAGCAGAAACTATGACATGGTTGGTGGCATTTCGGTACAGTGTCCGTGCCAAAGTGGCACCAGAAAAAAATTACATGTGAATGTCCCCTTAGGGTTAGCATTAATAGTGACTCACTTCTAATAGCCGGAAAGAGAGTGGTTGCAAAAGAGATGTAGCGCTCTGGAGGACCTGAGTGGTTGCAATAAAGATGTGGCGCTCTTGAGGACCTGAGTGGTTGCAATAAAGATGTGGCGCTCTGGAGGACCTGAGTGGTTGCAATAAAGATGTGGCACTCTGGAGGACCTGAGTGGTTGCAATAAAGATGTGGCGCTCTGGAGGACCTGAGTGGTTGCAATAAAGATGTGGCGCTCTGGAGGACCTGAGTGGTTGCAATAAAGATGTGGCGCTCTGGAGGACCTGAGTGGTTGCAATAAAGATGTGGTGCTCTGGAGGACCTGAGTGGATGCAAAAAGATGTGGCGCTCTGGAAGACCTGAGTGGTTGCAATAAAGATCTGGCGCTCTGGAGGACCTGAGTGGTTGCAATAAAGATCTGGCGCTCTGGAGGACCTGCCATGTCCATGCATTACAGATACTGCTCACCGATTTCAATTTGTAATGCTTTATTACCCCTGTGGCAAATTAAACATTTTACATATAGGGTTTCTCCTCCTAGACTGCTGCTATATGTTGGGGGTTCCAGTTGTGGGACACCTTGTGATCATTTTTTCGGCAGGACACTCAAATAACAAAAAAGGATTTCCAAAGTGGTCCCTACAATGAAGAGGCATTGCCTCTAAAGAAAGTGAATTTTGGCCACATCCATCAGGGGCGCGCGTTACAATCATCGCTTCCACTTGTGCATTGCGATGGATGAGATTACCGTCTGGCAGTTTAATTCAGTAAAGGAGGCAGAGGTCAAGTGAGAACAAGAAAATGCTGCACAATTTCACATAATTATCTGATGGGCACAGATCATCTAATCCACGGTCGCTTGTTTAGATGTACATCTTCCTTTTGAGGCTGTTGAAAAGGAGCGATGTCACTGCACTATGCACATTACTAAATGACAACACGATCTGGCAGGCTGGTGTTCCAAAAAACAAGGTAAAATCAGGGTAATGGCTGAAAGAAAATGAGTTCCTGCTATGGGAAGCATCTAATCTTAACACAGACTCACGCTGTGTTGTAAATTAAAATCGGTTTTATGCGAAACATCTCCAAGAAAAGACGATCAATATATTCAGATATACAAAGTACAGAAAAACAGATTCTTGATTGCTTTATTCCTTTAAGTGGCTATCTACGGTATATATGTCCATCATTTATATAACATAAGTATATTCTTATGTTTTCACTCACATCCAGCCCAGCTCCATTCCAATGCGTACAAACCATTGCGTCGTCTTTTCTTTAAGTTGCTTCAAGTCTTTAAATGGGAAAACTGAGTGACCGCCAATGTAATGGTCATTGTAGATCCAATAGGGGATGTATCACTACCGCAGGAAATTATATACCTTATAAACATCTGAACCTAACTAAGAGGTCCACTAAAGTAGTGAGGTCCTTATGAAGCATGGTCCTTATGGCACAGCATTGGGGCACGTCCAGCTTGGGGGACATGTCAATGCTGCGGCCATTCCCTGTCTGTTTCGGAAGTTTACAAGTAAGGACTGAAGCTCGGTGAACGAAGCGGTGGACCGAAGGAGCTGTAATGAGCGGTGGGGAACAGAGAGGCATGCTTCCCTTCACTGGTCTATCAGGGAAAGGGAATCCAAAAAAGTGTTAAAAAGATGGAGAACCTTTATGTTGCATTTACATGGATTAGACTTGTTTTACTAACACATCTCAAAAGGTGCTCGATTGGATTGGGAAATTTGGGGAACATTCAGAAAAAGACCAAGTCAATGAGTATTTGGTATCACAAAATTATCCCATGCCTCCCAGACCCAGCAAAGATTTTGACCCTACTGGACAGAAGAGCTGTGAGATATTCCATGCTATGCACATCCTTGGCAGAGGAACTCTCTAAATTTGATCTATGAGACATCTATGAGAACATGTATGATTCATTTGGTATGATGCCCACCTATTCCATTAGGCAAAACATTAAATAAATAGCTTAGGGGATCCAGAAGCTATTAATGAGGTTGCTCACCTCTGCCCAAAAGGGATAGACTAGTGGACAGAGCCAGAATATGTGTGGGCGAGTTCCCCCCGGCTTCGCCAGCATATATCTGGGATCTCAGGGTTTAACCCCTTAGTGACCAAGCCTGTTCGGACCTTAATGACCAAGCCAGGTTTTGGAAATCCGGCATGTGTCACTTTAGCAGAGAATAACCACGTAAAATTTTACCCATACAAATTGTGTACATTTAGTAAAAAAAATTCAAAAATCAATGAAGATTTGTAAAAGTTAGCATTTTTTCCTATTTTCAACTGTAATATTTCACATATATACATAAATACTTTTTAATATTTTTGTCAGAAATATATATTTCCATATCTTTATTTTGGCTACACTTTCAAAAAACTTACTTTTTTTTTTAATTTAGGAGACTTACCATTTTAACATTCATTTTAAAAATTTTGAAGTACATTTTTGAGAATAATAGAAACCCCATAAAGTGACCCCATTTTGAAAACTTAGACCCCTAACGTATTCATCTAGGGGTGTAGTGAGATTTTTGACCCCCCATATTTTTAAAGAAATTGATGCTAAGCAGGTGAAAAAAATACAATTTTAATTTTTTACACTAAAGTGTCATTTTAAATATTTTTTATTTTTACAGAGCACATAAAAATGAAGGAGTACACCCCAAAATATATCACTCTGTTTCTCCGGTCTTCAGAAATATCCCATTAATATTTGTAATGGCATTGAGCTGCCAAAATTATAGAAACCCGCCATAAATGATCGCATTTTGAAATCTCTACCCCTTAAGGTATTCATCTAGGGGTACAGTGAGTTTTTAACCCCTCAGTTCTTCAAGAATTTTTTTCTTTTTTTTACCCAAAAATGTGAATTTAAAGACAGTTGTTTTTGTACAGAGCACATGAAAATGAAGGAGTACACCCCAAAATATATCACTTCATTTCTCCTGTCTTCAGAAATATCCCCATTGTGACCCTGATCTTATGTGTTGACGTAGGGCAGGGCCCAAACGTAAAGGAGCAGCCAGTGGCTTTCAGAAAATAAATTGAAAATGTTTTAGGCCTCATTGCACACTTGTAATGGTGTTGAGCTGCCAAAATGATAGAAACCCCCCATAAATGACCCCATTTTAAAAACTAGATCCCTTAAAGCACGCATCTAGTGGTGTAGTCAGCATACTGAGTGCCAAATTATTATAGGATGAAATAGTGGGTATATATGGTTTTCTTCAAATTGTTAATACATTATCATAGGAAATTGGAGAATAAAATATTTTTAGATGGGTAACTCTGTTACTGTCTTAGAAATCTGTCACATTCTTATCTTTGTGGTGCATACAGATGAGAAGAGAAGCTGTGCACCTATAAGGGAGGCAGATTTCTAAAAAGGCATTTGCCTGTACATATGACTATGTCTCGCTAACAAAGCAGTTGTCCCACATTGCTGCCATTTTGATGCTGCTGTGGGCAGCGTTCTGGTCTGACATACACTGACGAGCAACAGGGTAGCAATGTTTTGAACTTTTAACTTTCAGGCTCCATATCTCACCATCCACTACAGCTTCGAACGTGAGACTGCCATCATTTTATAGACAATCATCTTTGCTATCTCATACACAAATTGGACTTGCAACTATGTAGCATATGATTAGTTATGCAGATTCTTGTCATGTAACTGCATTATTACTGTTTTGCTCCTGGTGGCGGTACAATCATTTTCTTCTTGTAGACTACAAATTACAACCTGTTCTCACACTCCCTAAATAGCTCTGGCTGTTATTAGTTTGATTCCCAATCAAAAGGTCACTGGTTCGAATCCAGGAGCAGCCTTGAAGAAGATTTCCCAAGAAAAGAGAAACAGCATCATCCAGCTCATCGATAGCGGTATCTCGGTCAAGAAAATATGATTCCCATGACAGTTGGAAGAAAACAAAATGAAGTCCTTCCAAAGCCAAGAGGTGGACATCCAGGCAAAATATCGGAATCTACAAGTCGTCTCATTAGAAGGTCTATCGGTTCCGGCGCAACAAACACGGCAGTGGAGATAACTCGTATGCTTTGTAATAGTGAGATCACAGACGTCCATGCAAGCACCATGTGGTGGTCACTGCAGAAGAGACGGTGTATGGTACCAGAACATTAACAACTTATAATAGTTTTAACGAATGGAAGATGATGTTGCTCGGTTCCAAATAAGGGGCCATGTGTCTGGGGGAAGAGTAAAGACCAAAAAGGCCTCCCATCTGGTCATGTAGGGTAACTGAACAAACCTATCTGAGAATAATATATATTGCAGAGGTTAGTCTTTTAGTAGATGAAGTCGTCTTACATAGGTTTTCAAAGAGAGGAGAAAGGAGACATAGAGACCGTCTGCCTCCCAAATAGTGTAGTGCAGAAATGTTTAATTTGAAGACACAAGTAATGGACCCTGACAAGTAGGTCAAAGGTAGTGTTCAAAATATTAAAGGGAAGGAGATCTAGTCTTATAATCTTCAATATCAGAGAAACGGTAGAGGCTATTCTCAAACTATGGTCGAGAAAAGTCTGGTAATGTGCTATCTTGGTGTAGCGGGTCTAGAGGAAAGAAGTCATGGTAGAATAAACAGAGGAGAGAAGAAATAACTTCCAACAGGTATTCCAAATGCCACAGGTAAAAGAAATAGGTCCTAATAAAGATCATCGTAAGGAGCGTGATGAACCCCCTAAAGAGTTAGGAGCAATAGGTGCAATCCAGAGTTTCTCTACCTCTGTCCCTTTGTGTATGCCCACAAAGAAGACAAAGCTGGTATCCTCCAGAGGTGGGTGGCCCAGTAATATTTAGTAACAGCCGGGATGGCAAGACCACCATCGGACTTCGAAGACAGAAGTATTAGGCGGGATATTCTAGGCTGCTTTCATTCCCATGGAATTCATGGAATCCAGGTGAACGTTGTGGCAAGAGAGCTCACTGCGATAGGGAGAAGGCCTCAACGTGTCTGTGTCTTTGTGGGAAGAACACAGCAGGTATTCATCAATGGTATGAGTCACAGGGGTATCTGGGGTCTTGTCCGGTAGGGCTCTCTGTTTTTTCCCCATAGGAGTACGAGCAGATGGTGATGGATTCTCCTCTTTAGCAGAACTGAGCAAGAGCTCTGAAGCTATTCAGCCATCTTGGTTTGGATATAGTCCATGGTCCTCACAGCCACTGTCCGTAACACTCATCCATAGTTTAATGTGGCTATACTCTTGGATAACTACCTTACAAAGTGTAATAGCTGACAAAAACTGGTAAATCTGTCCTGTACCTTGAGGTAGGACCCTTACAGTCTTAAGGTCCTTTTACACGGGCCGATTATCGGCCGAAAAATCGTTCCTAGGAACGCTAGTGCCGATAATCGGCCCGTGTAAAAGTGGCCCTAATCAGCCGACGAACGAGCAAAACGCTCGTTCGTCGGCTGATTGGATCTTTTGTAGAAACCAAAAGATCCAATCTGTCGGGCGCACATCGCCCTGTGTAAACAGGCGATGTGCGCCTGACAGCATGGAGCTTCCCGGCCGCACGAGCGATACAGCGATCACTCGTGCGGCCCGGCGCTCGATTCGTCGGGCCGTGTAAAGGCTCCCTGCCCGAGCGCCGATATCGCTGATCGGCGCTCGGGCAGGGAGAATAATCGGCCCGTCTAAAAGGGCCTTTACCTACCTTGAGTGTCACATTTCAGAGATCTTTGGTGTTCCACCACTAGACTGCAACAGATGCTCAACTCTCACCTGATGTAGCACGAGTCACCTGATAGGAAATTTCCCGGTGGGCCGATGCACAGGGGGCTGGCCAGTGGACATTTTTGGGGATGTATTTTGTGCTGCTGGCAGTATTTTGTGATGGACTTTGGTATTTGGCTGTGTTGGGGTGGTATAATGTGCAACAATAAGGTATTGTTGGCCCTGCCTTCCATCAATTTGCACCCAACTATAAAACTGGGCCACTTTTAGTATTTTTTCCAGGGCCACTTTAAGTTCCCAGTCCGGCCCTGCTCATGTGCTACATGCGGAGCCTTTACGTGAGGCTACCCAGACAGCTGAGAGAAGAGTAAAATCCTGGGCAAGAACGGCTTCATCCCCAAAGTTACACTTGAAATTTGCTGAAATCTTGAATTAAGTGGCTGTCACTATCAGTAGGCTCCATAATGCGTATCTGCTGCAATTCAAGGAAATTAAATATTTGCACAATTAGCAGAATTGTAACATATTTTGTTTGCCAGATGGTTTCTGTTTAATGTTCATTAGCTGAACTGATAGATGTCGAAAGAGCTGGAAACTTCTGCTCGAAGGAAGATTAGGACTTGAAAAGTCATCAAAGCCAATAGCACCCCACAAGCATTTACTTTCCCTGTGGATTTTCTCCCATTCCCACATCCTCTTAAATTGTCTCTCTGCTCAATTTTGTAGTTTTAAATGTGACCTAAATCACTGTTTGGCAGCACAGAACGCCAACTGTGATCCAATTATGGGTTTTACAATCCCATATAGAAACAAAGCACTAGATGATTTCATTAAATCAAATGGAGTTTCCAGATTAAACATCCGCCTTCATCAAAAGCTTAAGCATTGTATTAATGGTTAGTGCCCAGAGGTATTCCGAGCTGACAAATCCCTAGAAAACATTAAGGCTATGTTCACACCAAGGATGTGATGCATGTCTAGAATTATATGTTAAACATATCCATAGGCTATGATGGGCCCAACATATGCCAACCGAGTGCCATCTTGGCATACCCTTGGGAACTATACATCAACATATTTTTCTAATGTATTGAAAAGTGTTGATTACTATAAAGGAAAAACTAATAAAAAATGTCAGCAGTACAGTGGTCCCTCAAGATACAATATTAATTGGTTCCAGGACGACCATTGTATGTTGAAACCATTGTAAGTTGAGTAATCGGTTCCAAAGCCCCAAAATGTCATCCAAGATAAGAGAAAATGAAGATTTAAGAAAAAGAAGCAGATAACTAAGACAGATAAGACAAGTCCTTACATATAACAGTCAGGAATAGCTGATAACTAGTAACTAGCTGATAACTAGCCTTGATTGGTTGGATCTGAGTCTGAGACATTGTATGTTGTCTGGTTTCAACTTACGATGGGTCAGTATAGACCATTGTATGTAGAAAATATTGTATCCTGAGGTCATTGTATCTTGAGGGATCACTGTGTATATATAATTCCAATGGTGATTATTTTGCAAGTTGCATATTTTGGGGCGATTAGGTCAGCATACTCAAAAGAACAAAAGATGAACATAGCCTAACATCTAGTGTTAGATTTCAACGTCAAATATTAAAGGGGTTGTTCAGTTTCAGGAGGAAATCTGAGAGCTCTCAGGATCAGACTGCAATAAAGAACTGATAAGTACTCAACTGACAGAGGCCACGCAGTCACTCCAGTTCTCCCGGCTGAGCTCTATTTTCCCAATGACATTGGCGATGTCTCCTGCTGAAGCCAATCACTACTCTTTTTAGTGCACTGCTCAGGCCAGTGATTGGCTGCGGCTCTCATGTGTTGTCACCGCTGCAGTCGGGTGAATTGAGCCTGGCTTGAGAATTGGAACGGTGATGCTGGATCTGCCAAGAGCTGTGTGTTTATCTGCATGCTGCCTAGCCTGTAGCGGCAGTGTAGTGTAATGACACCCCCGCCAATCTGAATTTGATTACCTATCCTTAGGATAGGTCATCAATATTCTGACACTGCACAACCCCTTTAAAATCACTTTTCCATGTCAAAGATGTCTACAGCCTTTACATTATAAAGAATAATAGAAGTCACCATCGAGTTACGTGACCTGTATAAGTGCATGCTGTACATGAAAACTCCTTGGCACCTACTAGCATTGCCATAATTGACAGGAGAGGGTACGTTATTATATAGCACAAACATATTCCACAGCTCTGTACAGAGATCGTCATCATTGACATTGGTACCTGGGGCTCACAATCTACTATAAATTTCCAATTCAACAATCAGTGTGTTTCTGGAGAATGTAAGGAAGCTGGAGTACACATAGGAGACCCACGCAAACACGGAGAGAACCTACAACCCCATGCAGATGTTGTCCTTGGTATTAGGTGTCGATCAGAACAGTATTTTTCTTGAAACCACAGATTCATAAGGTCTACAGTCTGCTCAAACCCCAGAATTACTTCCCGATATTTGCAGTATCATTAACATAAACATCACCATTCATCTTCTTTACAATAGAAGCAGCTCTCCCCACACGGAGTAACATTTTGCGTGACTATGTCAGATCTCTTCAGTGAAGCTCTTCTCCGTTGGACGGTTTTGGTAGAGAAGTTTCGGATTCCGGCAGTGAACATTTTTCAAGGTAACATGTTGTAGCTGGAGAGTATGAATGATATACTGTGAACCTTAGAAAAGGATGTTAATGACCGTGGCACCGCTATACTGCAAGGCAGAGCTGCAGGGCGCCGAGGTCTATAGATCGATAGCATAGTAAAACTGCAAAGAGTTTACTCTGGGGCTGTTAAATGCTGGCGCCAATATTATTTCAACCTCAGAAAGAAAAATAGTCACATTCAAGCAGTAGTCTAGTACCGCTACCTAAATAGGTATTCCCACCTGGGACACTGAGGAAATATCTCTAGGATATGCTATTGATGAGAGGGTTCCACGACTGGGACCTGCTTCTATCTCCAACAATCTGATACTGATGGCTATCCTGAGGATACGCCATTGATATCAAAATATTGGGCAAACCTTTTAAGGGGCTGTTTAAGAACAGAAACATAGACATGTAACCCTAATAAAAGTATGCAGTGGCAATCAGTGGTAGGTCTGCGAAGGCCTTCAATTGGTCGCCACTACACAGACCCTTATGTTGCCCCAAGTGGCTAAACAGATTGTCCTCCATTGCCCTCCTGGGGACTAAAGGACCTATTATACTGGCAGATAATCGCTAAAATCAACTCTAACAAGCTGTCACGTGAACACTAGTTAGTGATGATGTGGCAGTGTAATACTGACTCCGATCACCCAAATGAACGAGCAAACGCTCGTTCATCTGGTAACCTGAGTCATTCAGCGGGTTTAAAAATAATCGTTTCATGGCGGCAGATCGTGCCGTGCAATCAGCACTCTGCTGCCGGCAAACAATAATTCTATATAGGGACGAGCCACAGTACAGCATAGTGTGCACAGTACAGGGTAGGGGGGCACAGGGCAGGGAGGCACAATACAGGGCAGGGGGCACAATACAGGGCAAAGGGGAGGGCACGGTACAGCATAGTGTGCACAGTACAGGGCGGGGGGGGCACAATACAGGGCAAGGGGGGCACAGTACAGGGCAAGGGGGGCACAGTACAGGGCAAGGGGGGCACAGTACAGGACAGGGGGGCACAGTACAGGACAGGGGGGCACAGGACAGGACAGGGGGGCACAGCACAGGGCAGGGAGGCACAATCTAGGGTGGGGGGGCACAATACAGGGCGGGGGGGCACGGTACAGCATAGTGTGCACAGTACAGGGCGGGGGGGGCACAATACAGGGCAAGGGGGGCACAGTACAGGGCAGGGGGGGCACAGTACAGGACAGGGGGGCACAGTACAGGACAGGGGGGCACAGTACAGGACAGGGGGGCACAGTACAGGACAGGGGGGCACAGTACAGGACGGCACAGTACAGCATAGTGTGCACAGCACAGGGCAGGGGGGCACAGGGCAGGGAGGCACAATACAGGGCGGGGGGGGCACAATACAGGGCGGGGGGGGCACAATACAGGCCAGGGGGGCACAATACAGCATAGTGGGCACAATACAGCATAGTGGGCACAGTACAGGGCAGGGGGGCACAGAGCAGGGAGGCACAATACAGGGCAGGGAGGCACAATACAGGGCAAAGGGGGGATCATGGTACAGCATAGTGTGCACAGTACAGGGCAGGGGGGGCACAGTACAGGGCAAGGGGGGCACAGTACAGGACAGGGGGGGCACAGTACAGGACGGGGGGGCACAGGACAGGGGGGGCACAGTACAGGGGGGCACAGTACAGCATAGTGTGCACAGCACAGGGCAGGGAGGCACAATCTAGGGCGGGGGGGCACAATACAGCATAGTGTGCACAGTACAGGGCAGGGGGGGCACAGTACAGGCCAGGGGGCACAGTACAGGACAGGGGGGGCACAGTACAGCATAGTGTGCACAGCACAGGGCAGGGGGGCACAGGGCAGGGAGGCACAATACAGGGCGTGGGGGGCACAATACAGGCCAGGGGGGCACAATACAGCATAGTGGGCACAATACAGCATAGTGGGTACAGTACAGGGCAGGGGGGCACAGAGCAGGGAGGCACAATACAGGGCAGGGAGGCACAATACAGGGCAAAGGGGGATCATGGTACAGCATAGTGTGCACAGTACAGGGCAGGGGGGGCACAGTACAGGGCAAGGGGGGCACAGTACAGGACGGGGGGGGCACAGTACAGGACGGGGGGGCACAGTACAGGACGGGGGGGCACAGTACAGGACAGGGGGGGCACAGTACAGGACAGGGGGGGCACAGTACAGCATAGTGTGCACAGCACAGGGCAGGGAGGCACAATCTAGGGCGGGGGGGCACAATACAGCATAGTGTGCACAGTACAGGGCAGGGGGGGCACAGTACAGGCCAGGGGGCACAGTACAGGACAGGGGGGGCACAGTACAGCATAGTGTGCACAGCACAGGGCAGGGGGGCACAGGGCAGGGAGGCACAATACAGGGCGGGGAGGCACAATACAGGGCAGGGGGGGCACAATACAGGGCGGGGGGGAGCACAATACAGGGCAGGGGGAGCACAATACAGGGCAAAGGGGGGGCACAGTACAGCATAGTGTGCACAGTACAGGGCAGGGGGGGCCCAGTACAGGGCAGGGGGGCACAATATAGCATAGTGTGCACAGTACAGGGCAGGGGGGGGGCACAGTACAGGGCGGGGGGCACAGTACAGGGCAGGGGGGGCACAGTACAGGGCAGGGGGGGCACAGTACAGGGCAGGGGGGCACAGTACAGCATAGTGTGCACAGTACAGGGCAGGGGGGCACAATACAGGGCAGGGGGCACAGTACAGCATAGTGTGCACAGTACAGGGCAGGGGGGCACAGTACAGGGCAAGGGGGGCACAGACTCACCATTTTAGTCAACCTGGCAGTGAGTCCTAAGCAGGAGGTTAGCAGCAGGCTGCAGCGGTGCTCAGAGTGCTGAGACAGCGCTGCTGCTCATGGTTGCTCCAGCTTCTTGGCTGTCTGTCACAGTCAGAGCAGGAGGTCAGCAGCGCTACATGAGGCAAGCAGGTAAGAGAGGTGGTCAGGTGGTCGGCTGGGCGGGCGTGCAGTCAGTCAGTCACATCCACATGGTGCTTCTTGTGCTGGATCTGTCAGTTGAAATGATTGGTGGAGAAGCAGCTTCCGCTCTCTGCTGCTCCACCAATCAGATAACAGAGTGCAGCAGCGCAGAGGAGAGGTAGGAGAATCCTTCTCTTCCCTCTTCTCTTGTTTAAGCAGTGTTACAGCCCCCAGCTCCTCTCAGACAGGGAGACAGGGAAATATAAAATAAATGAAAAAATAATAAAATAGGGCCCTGCTGGCCACATGCCTGCTACTGCTCATCCCTGCTACTGCGCCCGGGCCCCTACTGAGCTCGGGCCCAGAAGCAGTTACTTCCCCGATAGCTACACCACTGCTGGTGTAGCATTCTGCAGGACAGAACGTCGGGGCCATAGTAGAACAGTCCTATCCCTGTCTGTAATGCGGACAAGAATAGGACATGTTCTATATTTTTGCAGATGCCTGGGAATGGACACACGGATGCGGAAAGCACACGGTGTGGAAAAAAATATGTTTGTGTGCATGAGCCCTAAAGTGTATGGCCAGCTTTAGGCAGGAAGGAGAACCAAAATGCACCAGCCTCAAACTCCCAATTTTGGAATGGTGGTCTAACCACAATAGAGCCTAGCCCTTATCCTATTGCAGTACCGCTAGCCGTCTCTACAGCCTAGTGTACAGCTGTAAAAGGAATTACCGGTCCCTTATCCAGGGCTGATGGCTTTTCTGCTGTGAAATCTGGGAAACAGTCTGTCCCCGGAGCTTGTCTGTAAACTAATATCCACCCGGTTATTATGCAGGCTGGTGAGCGTAATACAATCTGGTGTTTCACGACAAGGCCTTATCATTCAATATTTAATCCTGTCTAAACAAACACTTGGGAGCAAATGAAAAAAAAAAAAAAAGATAAAATCATTTCAAATAAAAGAGGTGATAATTGAAACACAAGTGAATATGTTCTCTATCAGCGGTGCCGGGATTCACCAAAGCAGCCGGAGAGAGCAGAACCTGTACGAAGATATCAAGTGGAAAACAAATGGCGCTGTGAAAGCCTCGCAGATAAAGAAGAGAGAGCTTCGCCGACAAAAGCCGAACAGACAATATCTGCACTTCTGACAACCTAAAGAGGAAGCACCAGCTGGGGTGGCGTGTTTGGAGGACTTTGAGTGCCTTCACACGAGGCAGTTTATTGCAAAAAAATTTCTGCGACTGAAAAATCAGCTCCGTTAATCTGAATGGCGGAATGGGGTTGTATTGGCCGGAAGCATATGGATTTCTGCAAGCTCCTTTCACTGCAACCAAATGTGCTGAGTGTGAAGACACCCTTAAAGTACGTCATCTTTCCTTTACAGGTTTGGCAAACCCAGGGGGGGTGGGATGCAGAACACCTTTAAAGGGGATGCCTTAACACAGAAGACCCCCTTAATATGAAAGTCTTCAACTCCTGAGACATCCGGAAACCAGCTGATTCTGCCTTTGGAGGACATCAGATGACTCTGAAGATCTATTTAGCATTACATGGCGACTACTCGGATAAAATTGTGCCACAATAGGGGGCGCTGCTTGTCTCTCCTCTCTACTCTACCCATGAAAGGGAGTCTTTAAGGGGGGGCCTTCCTCTAGAGGTGCTTACGCCCTCATAATGCATGTAGTCAGGAGTTGTCCAAGTACCTCCCAGGTCCTCCCCACTCCTGTTGTCATGGAGACGAGGACGCCCATCTCGTCCTCGCTCCTGAACAACAGTGGGAGTCCGGCAGTGCTGCACGGAGGAAGCGTACCGCCGCCTCCCCGTGACGAGACTACATGAATTAGCCTCAATCTAATCCGTGGCTTTTCCATGTGAAACCCATACATTGAGCTGTCTGCTGTAAGTCCCACCCCTTTCCTAAACTCCACCCATTCAGCCGGCCACTAGCTGAAGACGATCAGCAGGAGATCAACCTTAGTATTTCTACAGATCCGTGCCAGGATCATGCAGAAAAGTGCTTTCGACAGACAAAAAGTGAGGACAGCCGTCTTATTTGTCTACCTTTAGCTTTCATTTCTAGGGTTAGTGTTCCTTTAAGAGAATGACAGCTTTCATAATGAAGTCTCATAGACTTGGCTGGATTGTAGCATTAGCTAATCAACATTTCTTGGCAAGACAATGCATCCTATTGACCCGTCCACTGCAACCCATAGCGCCCATCGTTCTGCTGGTACCAGAGGCTGCAGTCCAATAGGAGTCTATATACATCAGATGTGACTGAGATGGTTAAACTACATCATAGCACAAAAGAAAGGTGCATTGTGGGACCTGCTGGAGCCATAGACGTGCCCCCTAGCCCCCATCCTGGTGCAGGGAGACTATGACGCACTGCAATGTTACTGCTGTTACTTTGCTTGGGAGATGACTCAGCTCACTTAGCACCTGAAAGAACGTGTTTGCAGAGCCTGACGGATATGGCGTACACAATATTACACAGCCAAGTAACTCCACTGCATCTGCTTGACCTAGATTTGCAAACAGCAGTACATGTAAGTTAAAGCTTTACAAAAAATATATCCTCAAAGCAAGAGAAACCTTATACAGCGTCAAACAGTTTTCTTTCCATTCATTTTCCAATGTAGTTGTGCCTGACTTCTGGGACTGCAAAATACTTTTCTTTTCAATTTTATATAATAAGGTTCAAATGTGTATTAAAGAAAAGAATGTCAGATAAGAAAGCCATTCTTAAGACACCTGCTGAATACTTATCCCTCAGCAACTCCCCACTCCTTTCAGGCTGCACACTGAATAAAACTGAGGGAAGACGGCACCACCTTCTGGCTGTATGGTGGCACCACACGAACGGTCTCTGGTACAGCTATAGTCATCAATGTGAGGAACATCTGGTTAACTGTTCCATTTCTTGGTCAATGAATCGGATGTTTCTTCTAAAAATCTTTCATATTCACATGTCCTAACACCTTCAAGAAAAAAGACTGACCTTCAAACAACATGTAGAAAGCTCAGGCATCTGAGACGCAGAGTGTGGGCATCCGTCACGAGCCTCGAGTACATGAGATGTCCTCTGTTGGGAGGGCTTCAGCAGTCTATTCAGCCATTTCTGAATGAGCTAGCTCGTTGATGCTGGTAATAGAGGCCGTGTGACAACCACTAACGGCATCCATTACAGTGCCCAAAGGGGGTTGTCACCAAGCAGTCCCCATACCCTGAACAGCGTATGAATTTAAAAAACATTTAAGGCCTTTAGAAACCTAAGTGACAACCCCTGTAGACAATTTGGTAACCCAGCATCTGCTTGATCATGACCAAGTGATGTGATAACGCCTACATGGCTTTTCCCTGAAGACGGCCATACTTCTCCAACCTGCCCAATCCTTCTTCCCTCCAGCCCAACATCTGCCGTTGGGGGATAGTTAGTGTACCCCTATACACATTAGATGGTTGGCCAGGTCTGCCAAAATTGGTAGGTCCGGCCCGACTTTGTTCTTATATGTACGGGCACCTCAGGATAGCTTATTGATATCTGATCAGTAGTGGTCCCCCACCTATCAGCTTGATGAAGAAGGTGCAGCGCTCAGGCTTTTTCCTCGGCCTGTGACGTTCATTCAGGATCATAGTGACCATAATTCATAATTTTCGGCTCATTACTTACTGTATTCTTTAGCTTCTGGACGTCATAACGAATTTGAGTAAATTCCCGAAGTCCAAAGGAACCGCCTATGACCAGCAGCTGCAAGCAAAGCAAGGAAACATTATGAGTGGGTGCATCTGCTTACCAGATTGTATTACAAGACTGTACTGAGGAAATGTAAGCAAGCAGAGGTTTACTTAGGGTACAGGCACACAGAGCTAATTTACCGCAGCCAAATCTACATGTGTGCCTGCATTGAAAATCCACACGGCAAGTCTATTTACACTGCGGATTTTCTTCTCGTCTACTTTACTACTGCCGCACAGGAATTTGCTCGGTATTCATCCTGTCTGGAAATACCCTAAAAGAAAGTAAAGGAGAATTAAAGGCTATGTACACCTTCAGAGGCAATTTTTGTTTATGATTGCATTTTATTCATTTTTGGCTAAAAATCTTTTTTTTTTTTCAGTTAGCCTTTATTAAAAATATTGAGCCGTTCTGTCGCAAAGAATTAACGTTTTTCTAACTGTGTGCGTCCTACTTTCACCTAGTGCAGGTCATCTAATAAACCTTATCTCCCAACTATTGAGAGGTCATAAACACTTATTTCAGCCACATTCTTATCAGTAAGATAAGGACTGAGCTACAATGAGTGTTTATAAGGTCAGAGAGCAGAGATAAGGACCCAGTCAGCTCCGGGTCTGATGGAAAAAAACTGAAAATCCAGAGAGTGCTACTAGAGCATCTCAGATCTATATAGAAAGAAAAAAGGGCTCCATATTTTTTAATAAAGACCAATTTAAAAAATTATTTTTAGGTCAAAATGAGCACAATGCAATAATAAAAAAAATTGCCCCGAAAGGAGTACATATCCTTCACGAGGTCATGGCACTCCTCTGAGCGCCATGGACCATCATCTTAACCAGAATCTCCTATTCATTATACTGGGAATGAATGTGCATTGGGTCACAAGAAATTTAGGCCACAGGAGGAACTGGTCACGCATGTGCAGCCTTAAAACCCATAACATGATAAAGTTAACTGGCTATAAGACCCTGGTGATCAGAGGTCACACTACTTTTTTCTCAGGAGAAAAAAAATACCCCTTGTAGCACTTTTGAGCCAAGGAGGAATATATAATAAGACGCTGGGTGGCCTTTTTTTTTTTTTCCAGGTCATAACTTTTTTTTTCTGTCCATGTACCAAATGAGGACTTTTGTGACATGAATGAGGGAAAAAAAGCAGTTCTGTCATAGTTTTTTGCACTTTAAATTTACGCCGTTCACCATGCGGCATGACTAGTGGATCACTGTTACTCTATGGTTCAGTACAATTACGGTGATATCACACATATATAGTTTCATGAGATTTTTTTTTACTACTTTTGCACAATAATAGTACGTCGTGTTATGTTACCGCATTCCAAGAGCCAGAACACATTTTTGCGCCATTGTAGCCGTATGATGGCTTGTTTTTTGCAGGGTGTGATGTAGCTTTTATATTTGGGGTACATGAGACTAATTAACATTTATTATTTTTTAGGGCAGGGATGAACAGGAAACAAAACAATTCCTTTTTTGGGGTTTTCTTATGTTGTTCATTGGACGTTTTAAATAATATGTTATCTTTATTATACAGGTGGTGGCAAACACAGTGATATCATGTATGTGGCTGTGTGTTTTTACAAAATAAAACCACTTTTAATGTTTAATCATTTTTCTAATGCACTGGTATACCTGTACATTATAGCCTATTACTATAAGGCCCCTTTCACATGAGCGGGAGACACGCTCATCTCCTGCATCGTGTGCCGTGTACTGAACTCCAGGCACTGAACGGGGGTTAAATAGCATTATACTGATTTATGATGCTATGTAACCCTTACAGTTCTGGAATGTGTTGGTTAACATTGTCAGCATTATCCAACACATTCCAGAACTGTAATGCCCCTTTCACACGAGCGGGAGACTCGCATGTCTCCCGCAACGCATCTACAGGGCTGGACTCCTGCACTGACAGGGATCGCATATAATGCTATGCGATCCCTGTCCGTGCCGAGTCCAGCCCTGTAGATGCGTTGCGGGAGACATGCGAGTCTCCCGCTCGTGTGAAAGGGGCATAAGGGTTACATAGCATCATAAATCAGTATAATACTATGTAACCCCAGTTCAGTACACTGCACACGATACGAGAGACGTCCGAGTCTCCCACTCATGTGAAGGGGCCTAACAGTGACAGGCAGTCACTGTACAGCCATTTGTAGACCACCAGCTGCCCTGGCACAATATTAGTACCCCATAAATGCGGTGGGCGAGTCCTCTCCCTCTCTCTGCCAAGATGCCACAGTTGTTACTGACTGCAGCATCTTGGGAGTTAACTGGCCATGACTGGAGTTCTCTCTGATCCCGGTCTTTACAGCCTGGCTTCAGTCAGTGCCAGCTGTGTTTGCGCACTCTGTGTAAGGTTTGTTCAGTTCCTGCTGCCTATGCCAGGGTTAATGGTGCGAGTACCAGGGAATGAACATACTAGACAGGCTGCAGTGGTACCTGGGTCAGACAAAGTGTCATACATACAACAATGCATAAGAGTTTTTGCAAAGAGTAAAATTGCCTGTACAGGTGACGACTGAAAAAATGTATGGAATAAAATAGGATACAATATAGTAATATAAGTATACCAAAGATATCAGGAGTGGAGCCTATCAAACTCCTATAGAGCAGTAACGGCAGCCAAACTGACTGTCACCGATGCTCGACAACCTGCAGACATGTTTTCCTGCTTTTACTTAAAACAAAAAAAATAAAACTTTCTTTACTAATCTCTAAATGACATGAGATCCCTTCTTAAGAACATCAGCTGCCCCCCAAAGACAAGAGTGGGAAGATGCATCTGTCAGATATATCCCCAAACCCCCTGTTTAATCAAGTAACAAACATGGAAGAACAAGCAACAGCATTAATTAGGCATCTGTCTGCAGCAGGAGAGACTACGAGGACACAAGAGGGCTCTGGGGACCAGGGGTGAAAGGAGAAAACAGCTTATGGCGACCACTTGGTGTTCCTTCTACAGGGACACAAGTTCATGAAGTAAGAAAGCTGGTGGCCTTGTGTCTTGGCAGCTCTATCAATGATGGCCATTAAAGAGGACCTTTCACCGCTCCTGACATGCCTGTTTTAATATCTTCATGCATTCCCCATGTAATAACAATTCTGGAACTTCTATTCTTATGTCTGTATGTTGTGCCATTCCTTTATTATTTCTACTATAAGTTATGAATGAATTGCTAGCAGTCTGCAGTAAGGGTACAGAGGGGAGGTGACCAGTTGGGGGTGTGTACCTGCACAGACTGACCCTAGCCAATCAGTGCTGCCATGTTCAGTCTGTGCAGGGACACACCCCCAACTGGTTACCTCCCCTCTGTACCCTTACTGCAGACTGCTAGCAATTCATTCATAACTTCTAGTAGAAATAATAAAGGAATGACACAACATACAGACATAAGAATAGATGTTCTAGAATTGTTATTACATGGGGAATGCATGAAGCTATTAAAACAGGAATGTCAGGAGCGGTGAAAGGCCCTCTTTAAAGGTCCAAAGGCATCAGACGTTATTGCCGGATGCAGCAGGAGAGCAACAGGGAAGCAGAGCGGGTGTGAGAGGTTCTTAATTATTTAAAACTGGCAGCTAATACAGCACCTGCGCACGGAGCGGATGTTACCGCCGTTTTCATCGGTCACTCAGTGAAAAATATTTGCGCTTAATACGCTGCAAAGACCAGTACTGGGGAGGCTGAGAACCATGCCAAGATCAGGGATAAGCGAACCTGTGTTTTTCAGGTTCTGGCTGAATTGCCTAATGGATTCCATTATCACGGAATATAACGGAATTCTATGACAGAATGCAAAACGGAAACCTTTAAGAGGCAATCCGTCATAATAGAAGGCTATGGGCCACATAACGGAAACCATTATGCTGCCCATATATTTCTATTATGGCGGAATGCCTCTTAAAGGTTTCCGTTTTACATTCTGTCACAGAATTCCGTTATATTCCGTGCTAACAGAATTCCACCAGAACCCGAAAAACTCAGGTTCGCTCATCCCTAGCCAAGATGCATCTGGTGTGTTTTTCAAATTGTAATGTGGCTGGACACTTTGTAGGGGAAAGAGCAGATTTCATGGAAAATCATTCAACTACTTATCAATTTGAACCCCCCTCCCCGAAACATACCTTGGCGGACTTGTCGCTCCCAGTGCTGCCCCAGGTGGTCTAACCCTCATGTAACTATGGACAGTATTTGTTGGAAGGTCACAACCAGAGTTTTTTTTCAATGTAGCTGTAGGGGGGCTTGTTTTTTTGCAAGATGTTTTTAAGTGACACCATTTTGGGGGATAAAACATAGATTCACTCATAAAAGCTGTAATTGGAAAAAAAAAAAAAAAAAAGCAGTTCTGCCAATGTTCATTGTGCATATATTATATGTTCTAGAATGTTCATTGTGCATATATTATATATTCTAGAATGTTCATTGTGCATATATTATATATTCTAGAATGTTCATTGTGCGTATATTATATGTTCTAGAATGTTCATTGTGCATATATCATATATTATATGTTCTAGAATGTTCATTGTGCATATATTATATATTATATGTTCTAGAATGTTCATTGTGCATATATTATATATTATATGTTCTAGAATGTTCATTGTGCATATATTATATGTTCTAGAATGTTCATTGTGCATATATTATATATTATATGTTCTAGAATGTTCATTGTGCATATATTATATATTATATGTTCTAGAATGTTCATTGTGCATATATTATATATTCTAGAATGTTCATTGTGCATATATTATATATTCTAGAATGTTCATTGTGCATATATTATATGTTCTAGAATGTTCATTGTGCATATATCATATATTATATGTTCTAGAATGTTCATTGTGCATATATTATATATTATATGTTCTAGAATGTTCATTGTGCATATATTATATATTATATGTTCTAGAATGTTCATTGTGCATATATTATATATTATATGTTCTAGAATGTTCATTGTGCATATATTATATGTTCTAGAATGTTCATTGTGCATATATTATATATTATATGTTCTAGAATGTTCATTGTGCATATATTATATATTATATGTTCTAGAATGTTCATTGTGCATATATTATATATTATATGTTCTAGAATGTTCATTGTGCATATATTATATTATATGTTCTAGAATGTTCATTGTGCATATATTATATATTCTAGAATGTTCATTGTGCATATATTATATGTTCTAGAATGTTCATTGTGCATATATTATATGTTCTAGAATGTTCATTGTGCATATATTATATATTATATGTTCTAGAATATTCATTGTGCATATATTATATATTATATGTTCTAGAATGTTCATTGTGCATATATTATATATTATATGTTCTAGAATGTTCATTGCGCATATATTATATATTCTAGAATGTTCATTGTGCATATATTATATATTATATGTTCTAGAATGTTCATTGTGCATATATTATATGTTCTAGAATGTTCATTGTGCATATATTATATGTTCTAGAATGTTCATTGTGCATATATTATATATTCTAGAATGTTCATTGTGCATATATTATATATTATATGTTCTAGAATGTTCATTGTGCATATATTATATATTCTAGAATGTTCATTGTGCATATATTATATGTTCTAGAATGTTCATTGTGCATATATTATATATTATATGTTCTAGAATGTTCATTGTGCATATATTATATGTTCTAGAATGTTCATTGTGCATATATTATATGTTCTATAATGTTCATTGCGCATATATATGTTCTATAATGTTCATTGTGCATATATTATATATTATATGTTCTAGAATGTTCATTGTGCATATATTATATATTATATGTTCTAGAATGTTCATTGTGCAGCATTACTAGCGTATTACTTTTATTCTATGGGTTCGTACAACTACCACGATGCCAAATATGTAGAGTTTTATGGGTTTTAGTACTACCTTTGAACAATAATAGCACGTCTCATATTTAAAAAAAATATTTTTACTGACAAATTCTTAAAGGGGTTACCTGAGAATTTATATTGATACCCTATTCTCAGGATAGGTCATCAATATCAGATCTGCGGGCGAACTGACCTGGGACCCCATGTTGATCAGCTGCATGAGCATTGCGGCCTCTTCCTAGACTAGTGACGTCACGTACATCAGTCACATGGCCGAGCTATACAATGTACGGCACTGTGCTTAGAAAGTTGCCGGGAGACGGTTGTGTTGAAGGTTCCGGTGAGCAAATTGGTTCCCTGAAAAAGCTGATCGGCGGGAGTGCCGGGAGTACTGAGGGTAGGTCATAATTAGCATTTCCTGGATAACTCCTTTAATGTTGCCAGATGTGGCATGCTTTTTGTAGTTTTCATTGGTGCCATTTTGGGGTACGTGGGACTTACTGAATAACTTTTGTAACCAGTGGTATCTGGTTCTGCTGGGGCGGTACTTTGTGCTGCTCTGTGGTATCTGGTTCTGCTAGAGCAGTCCTTTGTGCTGCACAGTGGTATCTGGTTCTGCTGGGGCAGTACTTTGTGCTGCACTGTGGTATCTGGTTCTGCTGGGGCGGTACTATGTGCTGCACTACAGTATCTGGCTTTGCTGGGGCGGTACTTTGTGATGCACTGTGGTGTCTGGCTCTGCTGGAGCAGCACTTTTTGCTGCACTGTGGTGTCTGATTCTGCTGGGGCGGTACTATGTGCTGCATTACAGTATCTGGCTCTGCTGGGGCGGTACTTTGTGATGTACTGTGGCATCTGGTTCTGCTGGGGCGGTACTTTGTGCTGCACTGTGGTGTCTGGCTCTGCTGGGGCGGTACTATGTGCTGCACTACAGTATCTGGCTCTGCTGGGGCGGTACTTTGTGCTGCACTGTGGCATCTGGTTTCTGCTGGGGCGGTACTTTGTGCTGTACTGTGGCATCTGGTTTCTGCTGGGGCAGTACTTTGTGCTGCATTGTGATATTTGGTTCTGCTAAAATCCTGGAAACCCCCTTTAAGTTCCCATTCACTGACAGCAAATGGAGATCTTGAAAGTGGTGAAAAATTGTAACAAAGTAAATCTAAAAAAACAATTGTAGTATTTATCTGCATAATACCCTAGGATTAGACGGTAAAATCAGTGACCTCCTTCAGGAGTGGTAAGTGTGGAAGAGACTGCAGGCTGACTAATACAGACACCCCTACAATATCCTGTCTCCTATGTCATGTGTAACATAGCAGGGCGCACTCACCATCATGGGCACTCCATACCGCAGCGTTGTGTTGTTCTTACACGAGAGCCACAACTTTGCCAGCATTTTGCTATCATCCCCTCTCACCTTGGGGGAAGTATTTTACTGGCGCACACAGTACACCTTACCGCTGTCATTCGGCGTCAGAAGGCTTCGATGACGTCACGATCATGTGATCAGCGGCTGGCTTAGAAGCAGGTTGTATTAGTTTCCTACTGGGTCCTCACTTCAAATGTGTCCCTGGAAATCTAGAAACATCGCAATCGTTCCTACCTCACGCCGGCTTTCCCAGAGCTGCATGATGTCCATGTTATATTATATAGTATATTAGAAAAGGAAAGCAAGTCAGCAATATTGGATTAGCAGTGTCTGGCAATGGTAATGTATAGACTGTAAAATGGAAGACGTTAAACTTCATTGGTATTTGCTGTGTGACAGGAATTATACCCCCAACCTAAAAGAACACCACACAAACTACAAGTTCTTGGGGGAGAATTATCAAATCTGATGTAAAGGAAGACTGCCTTAGTTGCCCGTAGCAACCAATCAGATTACAGCTTTCATTTTTAAGAGCTCTTTTGGAAAATGAAAGGTGGGATCTGATTGGTTGCTGTGGGCAACTAGGCCAGTTCTACTTTACACCACGGTACAGTTGTGGGGGGTACAAATATGGCTACCATTTCGCCCCTCAAAGTCGCCAAAGTCATATCTTCCTAGTGATACAATGATTCATATGCTGCCTCCATAACTATATGACATTCAGGGGTCTGGAAAGGATGTGTGAGGACCCCCGTGGGGAGCTGCTCATGGAATACAGCGTTGCATTTTAAGGGGTTGCCTCATGAAGGCCACCTCCCCTGTCCATGTGTCCTGTTGGGAAATAATTCAACACAACAGTCCCCTGCTGGGGGATCCTCATGGTGTATGAATATATCCTTATGTACCAATTAATCCAAAACTGGATTAAGAAAAAAAACTTTTAGGGACCCCCAGTATATAATTGTATAAAACTTCACTTTTAATTATTTTATTTAATTCATAAATGTGAGGAATCAAAAAGAAAAAGGAGTTAAAACTATCAGCCAGTCACTCTTGCCACAGTATATTAGTATTGCTTTATCAGGTTGGTGATATTCATCAGAAGCAGATCAGAGCCGCTATTTGTAAAAAGTGATACTTTATTATGTTTATAATAAACACTGTCCCCAGTGATCACATGTGATCATTAATATTACGCTTTGCTGCTGCTGATATTCCTGTAGTCCGGACGGTGCTGCAGGGTTGCGCAATGTTTTTTAAGATAGGGAATGTGACAATGGAGCCCTGTACTGGTAACCACCGCCACTAGTCCGCGGCAGAGCCCATGTACACTCCGTGTGTTAGTATCAACTGCATGGGCTACTGTTCCCGTGCGGCTCCCCTGTCCAGCTTCACAGACTGGGACATATGGGCACCATAGAGGGCTCCCTATTTTTTATTTTTTTTTTTTTTGTGTAGGTTTTGTTTAATTTCAGATGAAACCTGTTAAAATGTCAGGCTTCACCTGTAGTTCATGTAGTCAGACAGATTCGAAACCTGTGGTAAGAGGTGTGTGGTCTTGCTGCGTGGCACTCTACCAGTGCATGCCGGCATGTGTGACTGTATAAAGCTGCACACACTTCACTTATGAGGATTAATTAATAGAATTAAAAAGGTTTTTCAAGATTTTAATACTGATGACCTATCTCCTGGATAGGTCATCAGTATCTGATAGGTGGGGGCCGACACCCAGGACCACTGCCAATCAGCTGTTTTTTGAAGGCGCCACTGCAATGGGCCTAGGCTATGTGACCAATGAACGTGACGTCACTGACCTAGGGAAAGCTGAGAGAAGGCTGCGGTGCTCACGGGAGAGCCAGTGTCTTCTCAAACCGCTGATCGGTGGGGGTCTCGGGTGTTGGACCCCCACCGATCAGATACTGATGGCCTATCCAGGGGATAGGTCATCAGTATTCAAATCTTGGAAAACCCTTTTAAATGTATTGAGTTTTTAGAAGAGAGTTCTGAGAGATTATCCTATACAAATATAAGGACCCTTACAGAAAAAAGGTGAAAAGCTGATGTAAAATCCCCACAAAAGACAAGGGGACACTGCCTCCGCCTGGAGAAGAAAAAGTATAGTCTCCAGAGGCTTCTTTGCAGTAAGAACTGTGAATCTACAGAATATTCTACCTCAGGATGTGGTCACAGCCAGAATAGTGACGGTTTAAAAAAAAGTCTTAAAGGGGTTTTCCCGAGATTTATTTTTACTATCCAGAAGGATAGATCATCAGTTTACTACTGATTAGCCTTCTACTGATTCTCCTGGCAGCTCTGAATCATCAGTTTGTTTCTGAGTTAACCCCTTGTCTACTGATTAGGCTTCTACTGATTCTCCTGGCAGCTCTGAATCATCAGTTTGTTTCTGAGTTAACCCCTTGTCTACTGATTAGGCTTCTACTGATTCTCCTGGTGGCTTTGAATCATCAGCTTGTTTCTGGGTTAACCCCTTGTCTACTGATTAGGCTTCTACTGATTCTCCTGGCGGCTTTGAATCATCAGCTTGTTTCTGGATTAACCCCTTTTCTACTGATAAGGTGTAGTGCCCTGGAGCCAGGAGCATTTTGAAATTTGGACATTTGTCTATTTCCCCTATGCAAAGTTAAAACATCTTACTTTATTTCACCTAGAAGGGTTAACGTGCACTCTTTAATACTGTTTAACCGCATTTTATAGATGTTTTGATATATATTCTGTTCATTATCACTGTACTTAAATGGCTCTGTCGAAAGGGTTAAATGAATACTGAAAAACTGTTAGGGCTTGGACTATGAAGCTGGTAATTTTCCACAGCTGCCATAAGGTTTAACCCCTGCGCCCCCGGAGGTTTTTTCGGTTATGCATTTTCGTTTTGCGCTCCCTGCCTTCAAACAGCCATAACTGCTTTATTTTTCTGTTCAGATAGCTGTATGAGGGCTTGTTTTTTGCGGGACAAGTTGTACTTTCCAACGCCACCATTTAATATTGCATATGGTGTAGTGGGAAGCGGGAAAAAAATTCCAAATCGGGTGAAATTGCAAAACAAACGCTATTCCGCTACAGTTCTACGGGTTTCTTATTTACAGCGTTCGATGTGCATTAAAACTGACTGGTTACTTTCATTCTACTAGTCAGTACGAATCCGGCAATACCTAATATGTATAGTTTTTCCTGCGTTTTGATAGTGATAAAATAATTAGAAAGTTGCCCTTTTTTTTTTTTTTTCCTTGTCATATCTTGACCCCTTTAACTTTTTGGTATTTATGTGTACGGAGCTGTATGGGGGCTCATTTTTTGCGGGGCGATCTGAAGTTTTTATTGATACCATTCTGGGGTGTGTATGACTTTTTTTGATCACTTTTTATTTATTTTTTTTTAGAAAAAAAAGCGACAAAAAACGGCGAATCGCCATTTGGACGCTTTTTTCCGCCACACAATTCGCCGTATTGGAATTTTGTTTTTATATTTTAAAGGTACGGGCGTTTTCGGTCACAGTGATACTTATGATGTCTATATTTATTGTTATTTAGGTATTGATTTTTTCATTATACGGAAAGGGGGGTGATTTGAACTTTTATATATTTTTTATTTTTTATATATTTTTTAACATTTTTTTTTTTTTAAATTTCTGACTATTTTTAAGCTCAAATATGAGCTGATATATTGTGTGTGTTTTTTTTTCTTTATGAGCAATCAGGGATTTACTAGATTGAGATAAATCCATGAATTGCTCATTTCTTATCCTGGCCTGCCATCTAGTGGCCAGAATAAGAATTGCACTTTGAAAACTGTAATCCTCACCAGCGAGGATTACAGTTTTCATATCGTGTACAGACACCCCGATTGGCCACACGGGGTGTCTGTACACCACCCGGAAGCATACGCTTCCGGGTTCAGACGCATCCTGATGCCGTGATCACGGCATCAGAAGGGCCTAGAAGACGGCGCCGATGGCAGTAAGTAGCGGCAAGTCTCTGCTGTTAGAAACAGCAGAGACTTGCCGGCCATGACGCCCGCCGCACCCGCGAGCGGGCGTCATGTCCCCGCCACCGCACCAGCGCCGTACATGTACGGCGCTGGTCGGGAAGGGGTTAAAGAAAACCATGTTTAGGAGGGAAAAACCTAGACTTGTTTACCACCATGTTTTGGAGGGAAAACCCAGACTTGTTTACCACCAAAAAGCAGACAGCCTGACCTTTGAAATGTCTGGTTTTAGCTATGTTGTTGTATCTGAAAACTTGTTTTTCTCAGGAACACCTGCTGTGTCATTGCTATTGAACTGAAACATTGTATCTGTTTGTGCTGAGCTTCTCCACTCCACCCCTCCCACTAGAAGGTTCTAGTCTAGCAAAAACTGTATATAAGGAGAGCAGTTAGAGCCCCTGCTGTTCTGCAGTTAGGGACCAGTGCTTGGAGAGGAGACTCTGCCGGACTACTGAGGGACCAGAAGAAGATGCTAAGATGGGGACGCTGAGCCACAGACCATGGGTCATTAGCCCTGTGACCAAGGAGCTACCCGGACTACTGAGCTACAGACCGTGGGCCCTTGACCAGGATACAAGCCTTCTGAAGAGAGAGAGGGACAGCTAGCTCAGGCCTTTCCTCAGCATCAAACCCTTCTTCTGCCCATGAGGAGACTGAAGAAGCAATGCCTCGCCTGTATTGTTTGGTACCTGAATTCCTCCAATAAAGAAGCACCCTGGTTTACTGCAGACCCTGACTCTCTGGACTTATTTCCCATTGGGGTGCACCACGCCTTACCATCCTCTCCGGAGAGCAGCAACACGTGGTGACACCTCGACGGTGTCCAGGGGACCCAGCCTAGAGTTAGGACCACCCCAAACACGGACACTGCAAAGGCTTCTACTGATTCTCCTGGCTTTGAATCATCAGCTTGTTTCTTGTTTACCCCTTGTCTTCTTTTTTGGCTTCTACTGACTTAGACTCTGACTTGTTCTTCTCTCCTGCTATTCCTTAGTATCTAATAGGTCTGCAGTCTGTGACCTCTCACCTGTTATCTGCCACCTTACTTCACAGACATAACCTAGGTCCCTAGAAGCCAGGTCCAACCAACTTTGAGGCGGGCTCTGGTAAACACCTAGGGGTAGAATTAGATCTACTAACCGGGCTGGTGAAGTAAGATGGGTAGCAGAGTTAGGCCTCATGCACACAACCATATGTATTTTGTGGTCCGCCTACCGCAAAATATGGATACCCCCCGCGTGCATCCCAAACTATCATAACAGAACTGTCTATTCCTGTCCACAAAACAGACGAGAGTAGGACGTGTTCTATAAATTACGGAATGGACGCATAAGTGCCGACAGCACACAATCTACATCCATGTGCTGTCTACATTTTTTTACAGACCCATAGAAATGCATGGGTCCTTGTGATCCTCAAAAAATGCGGATTAGATGTGGACCCAAACAACGGTCATGTGCATGAGACCTTAGAGTGCGGTGACCCTGTATTTCTTTTATACCACTATATTCTTTTAAAAACTCCGTCGCACTGGAGAAAGATATTATAGGGAAGGCTTTTTGGATGTCATTTCATTTCTAGAGTAATCATATATTGGAATATGTGTTGCATACCTCACAACTTTTAAAAATTGCAAAGAGGGACGATGTGTGCGGTGCACATCATGGCAGGTTTTTTTTCATACTAGACTGTGCCTCTAAGGGCCCATTCAGGCGGCCGTATTATTGCGGGTCTGCGGAACACACAGCCGGGCGCCCCATTCAAAATACCTATACCTGTCCGCTCATGCGGACAAGTATAGGACATGTTTTATCTTTTTATGTGAAGCCGCGGCACGGAGCTAGCTGTGCGCTCCCATAGAGGTGAATGGGGCCGCATCTATTCCGCAATATTGCGGAATAGATACGGCCCCGTTCATAAGGTCGTGTGAATGGGGCCTAACTCTGCCCAAAGCATAATTACTGGAGCCCCCGCGGCAATTTTTTATTGCACTTCAATGTCCATATAAATATTCGCTCATAAATCATCGGATTATAAATATTTTAAGGTCCAAATTGCACCAAATAATGAAGTTCTGGTCTAATATACAGGTAGAAACCATACAAACACTTTAGTAAGGAGCAATTTAGTAAATTTATTAATGCACATTTATGCGTTAATTCTCCAGGTCAAAAAGAGGGACATTTAAAGGGGTATTCTCATTTTAGACAATGGGGGCATATCGCTAGGATATGCCCCCATTGTCTTATAGGTGCGGGTCCCACCGCTGGGACCCACACCTATATCCAGAATGGAGCGCTCATAGAAATGAATGGGAGCGCACCGCGCAAGTGCGGCCACCGCTCCCATTCATTTCTATGGAGCCGACGGAAGTAGCCGAGCCAGCGCTCGACTATTTTCAGCGGCCCCATAGAAATGAATGGAGGGCGGCTGCGCATGTGCAGTGCGCCCTCATTCAGTTCGGGGGCTCCGTTCTGGATATAGGTGCGGAGGTGGGACCCGCACCTATAAGACAAGGGGGCATATCCTAGCGATATGCCCTCATTGTCTAAAATGAGAATAACCCTTTAAGGATCAAAGAGGGACTTGGGTCAAAAAGAGGGATTGGGCGGTATGGTGTTGTCACATGAATTCTGTTATGTGCAGGGACAATCTATACGATCTGGACATTATATTAAATGGCAAAAATCAGTTTTTCTTATAGTTTTTGGCATGTTCAGTTTTGCCTTTTCATAGCCTTCATTGAAAACTCCCTAGTTTTGTCAGTAGAGGGACCCATCGTCTCATTGCTTCATAGACACATCTCCTCACATGATGTGAACAGGGAAGAGAATTATTAGTGGACGTGATCCTATTTTTCACTAGTGACCCCCTTCCTGTGATGTTTTATCTAAATGTATGCTGTGATGTTTTTTATCATTTCCATAAACTATATACAGTATGGCCGTATAATCATAAAGACTGAACCCTGCTTTCTACAGTAGCCTGCAGAAGAAGGTTCTCCATCTAAAGACCATGTTTACATGTACTTCATAAATCAGGACAGGCTAAAATCTGATCACCACATTGACTCAAAATCATCTTTAATATCCAAGTGTTTCTTCCAGCAATTTGTGCATTTGGTTGTTGTGTGCTTTTACCCACTGGTGAGTGCATCCTGCTTCATCTCCCCCTGCAGAGGAGGTCACATATTTTTTCCTGCCAGGCAGAGAGAGAGAGCGCGCAGGTGCTGCATGCACCTCTTATATTGATCTCTACGTGAAATGAAGGGGGTAACTACTAGACCAAAGATGGAGGCATTGTTGTAACTTCAAGGGGAAGAAGAGAGGCACAGCTGTGACTAATGAAGGAAGGGAGAGGAGCTACTCTGATTACTGGGGAAAGGCTCTGCTCTGACTACTGGGGAAAGGCTCTGCTCTGACTACTGGAGAAAGGGGGGAATGCTGTAATTAGTTAAAAAAGGGGAGGAGCTGCTCTGACTATTGGATGAACGGGGGCTGTTGTGAATAGTGAAGAAAGGGGAAGAAGCTTCTCTGACTACTGGGGAAAGGGACTGCTGTGACTAATGAACGAAGGAAGGGGGGCTTCTCTGAAAATTGTGGAAAGGCATTAGTGTGACTGATGAAGGAAGAAGGAGGAACTGCTCTGACTACTTGGGAAATGAACTGCTCTGTCTACTGGAGGGGGGGGGGACTGCTGTGACTAGTGAAGAAAGGGGAAGAAGCTTCTCTGACTATTGGGTTAAAGGCACAGCTGTGATTAATGAAGGAAGGAGGAAGGAACTGCTGTGACTACTGGGGAAAGGTACTGCTGTGACTACTGGAGGAAGGGGGGGATGGCTGTGACTAGTGAAAAAAGGGGAATAAGCTTCTCTGACTACTGGGGAAAGGCACTGCTGTGACTACTGGAGGAAGGGGGTCACTGTTGTGACTAGTGAAGAAAGGGAAATAAGCTTCTCTGACTACTGGGGAAAGGCAGTAGTCAGAGAAGGGTGTCACTGCTGTGACTAGTGAAGAAAGGGGAAGAAGCTTCTCTGACTATTGGGTTAAAGGCACAGCTGTGATTAATGAAGGAAGGAGGAAGGAACTGCTGTGACTACTGGGGAAAGGTACTGCTGTGACTACTGGAGGAAGGGGGGACTGCTGTGGCTAGTAAAGAAACGGGAAGGAACTGCTGTGACTACTGGAGGAAGGGGGGGGCTGCTATGACTAGTGAAGAAAGGGGAAGAAGCGTCTTTGACTACTGGGGAAAGGCACTGCTGTGACTAATGAACAAAGGGATAGGGGACTGCTCTGACGACTTGGGAAAGGCACTGGTGTGACTAATGAAGGAGGAAGGATGAACTGCTTTGACTACTGGGGAAAGGAACTGCTGTGACTACTGGAGGAAGGGGGTCACTGCTGTGACTAGTGAAGAAAGGGGAATTAGCTTCTCTGACTACTGGGGAAAGGCACTGCTGTGACTACTGGAGGAAGGGGGGGGCTGCTATGACTAGTGAAGAAAGGGGAAGAAGCGTCTTTGACTACTGGGGAAAGGCACTGCTGTGACTAATGAACAAAGGGATAGGGGACTGCTCTGACGACTTGGGAAAGGCACTGGTGTGACTAATGAAGGAGGAAGGATGAACTGCTTTGACTACTGGGGAAAGGAACTGCTGTGACTACTGGAGGAAGAGGGTCATTGCTGTGACTAGTGAAGAAAGGGGAATAAGCTTCTCTGACTACTGGGGAAAGGCACTGCTGTGACTACTGGAGGAAGGAGGGGACTGCTGTGACTAGTGAAGAAAGGGAAAGGATCTGCTCTGACTACTGAGGAAAGGCACAGCTGTGACTAATGAAGGAAGAGAGAGGAACTGCTGTGACTACAGGGGAAAGGTATTGCTGTGACTACTGGAGGAAGGGGGGACTGCTGTGACTAGTGAAAAAAGGGGAATAAGCTTCTCTGACTAATGGGGAAAGGCACTGCTGTGACTACTGGAGGAAGTGGGAACTGCTGTGACTACTGGAGGAAGGGGAGGGGGATGCTATGACTAATGGGGTAATAGTGTAAGCACTGATTTCAAGTTTAAATATATTAGGCTGTGACTACTGGGAGAACGGGAGGAAGCAGTTTTCTAAGCACTAGAGGTGGGGGCATTGCTGCAGCAAGTGTTAGAGGTGCTGCTCTGCTGTGACTGTATGTTTTTATTCTTGTATTTTTTGACTTTCTACAACTTTACCCCTCTAGGATCAATCGGAGTTATGTCAGGTTAAAATACATCTGTGCGTGTACAAAGCTTTAACCAGGTTTTGTTTCTGATTTCTCCTAACTTTCAGACGCTGGCCTTTAGACCGTGGAATCTTTTGTCCACATCTATAACTAGGGACCTGTATATGCCTGCAGGCAGCCTCTAGATGGAAACAGGAATGTTCCCACTCAGTACCAGCAAGCAGAGATCTTGCAAGCCATGAAGAATTAATATACTGTTCACTATAGAATGACATGTTGTTACTTATATAAAACCAGATACCCCATTTAGTACCTGAATATCCATTCTACTTTTCTAATAGATGTCAGATTACACTTGTCAGAAAGAAGGTGGACTATAATAAATTCTTAAGGAATTCCCCTGTATCAGTATTACAGTATTCATTCCTTATTTTGTAGGTTTCAGTGATGGCCCGTCATGTGTGACAACAAGTAATTACATTAAAGATTATCTGATTTCTTTGCAAAGAAGGTAAGAAAACTGGATAATTCGCTTTGTAATGTGATATATGAGCACCGATAGAGAGACATGCGGCTGGATTTCGGCCTCTCTACATTATGCTTAACTCTATGAAGCCGCAAAAAAATGTATTCCATGTCCTGCTAGAAATGTACATGATGTAATCTGTAGTGAATGTCATTTTCTTACCAGTGTCTGTATTTGAGAGTTATATCTCCCTGATGCTTCTCATCTGTGTCATGTGACCTGCAATTAGACCCCACCAACTCACACAGCATCTTATGTGTGGACAGGAAGTCTTCTCTATGCATTCCTATGGGAGCCTCACTCTGAGTCTCATAGGAATGAATAGAGAAGTAACTGGCATCCTGTCCTGGGTCAGTTGGAGGTCAGGGAGTTGGTCAAATCACACAGCTACAATTAGAAGAGAGGGGATAGCTCACAGATACAGTCTCTGATAAAAAGATTATATTTCCTATAGATTACATTATGCACCTTTCTAACAGGTCAGAGAATAAACATTTTTGCGGGAGTTCTTTAAAGGTATGGTCATGATGAGTTTTTTGCAGTGTGGATTTTGGCGCGGGTGCCATGCCCGAAAACTATGACCAAAAGTCACTTGCAATTCATCTCCATTGATTAAATGGGGAAACAGCTTGTTAATTGATATGGCTTTTCCACTTGTGGTTTTAAAAACCATGCTATGGAAAAAAAAGACATGTCCATTCTTGACGTGGATTCTACGAAGGGTGAAAAGCGGCACTGGAATAAAAAAAAAAGCATCCTGAAAAAAACGAGGAATCCTAAAGCAGATTCTGCCTTACATTTTTCAGCACATAATAATAAACTCTGTATGGTAAAAATCAAAGTTAAAAATCGACCAGGCAATATTTTGTCCAATTCAGTTGTTTCAGCCTAAGATAAGTAATGGTTGGTTCACCTATGGAAAATAGAAGAGTGTTTAGCTCCCAGATAAGATCCATGCATTATTATATCTTGAAACATATAGAAAAGTTTAGCTTACGCGTTTCTGGTGGACAACCACCCTTAAGGCCCATTCACACGACCATATGGTCGCTGTGCCCATGTTGCGGACCTCAAATAACGGTCTGCAAAACATGGGTACTGGCCGCATGAATCCCGTATTGCGGTGCGGACCAGTTGACTTGAATGGCTCCACGATCTGCAAGACACGGCAAAAGATAGCCCATGGAAGGGCTTCCGAGTATCTCTCTGACCTCCGCACCGCAAAAGGTAGGGCATTTCCTATCTTTTGTCGTATCTTGCGGATCGTGGACCCATTCAAGTCAATGTTTGCAGTTCGCAACAAGGGCACGGCGGCCATATGGTTCGTGTGAATGGGCCCTTAGTTATAGCAAGGCTTCAAAAGTGTGACTCTGCAGTATGTGGATGTTGGTGTGCTAGTTTCCGGCTATTTGTTCAGTGTGTTGTGTGGGGTGATGATCATCCTGTAGGTAATCCTGCCATTGGATAGTAATTTTGCTCTCATACTCAGTATGATGTCAGGCTGAGCTGTTTAGAGACCTGCTATAAAAAAAAATCCATAAAAAAAAAACCACACACACAATTTTGGTGCAGATTTTGCTTAGTGGACCTGGCCACTCTTTACCAAATAACGGGAATTTTTTTGCAGAACACAGCGGATTTGCTGCAGATTTCACCCTATGGATTGACTCGTCACTTGGGGACATATAATAAAGGAGCAACGTTGTTTTAAGATTAAAGGGATATTCCAGGATGTGCGATCACTTGTAAATCCTGGGAAACCACTTTAATATTTAAGATATAGGCTGATTCACACGACCATGCTCAGTCAGAGAAACCTGGCCTATGTGTTGGCTACATATCTTAGTTTAGACTGACTGTATCATAGAGATTTATCATAGCGTCAGTTGCTATCTGATCATCATGTGATTACAGTACAATAGACCATCAATCAGATAGGAACTGACTGTATCATAAATCACTATGATGCAGTCAGTTTGGGTCACAGGAGCCATGGCCAGTCTGGAAGATGTAGCCGACACACAGGCGGTGTTTCCTGGCCCGAGCACGGTTGTGTGAATCAGACTTAAAGGAGATATTATCTTCAGTTTCTATATATTTTCCTAGTGTTTAATGGTGGAATACACATCAGTCAGCAGTATAGAATCCAATTTAAAGAGGACCTTTCACCGCTCCTGACAGGCCTGTTTTAATAGATTCATGCATTCCCCATGTAATAACAATTCTGGAACATCTATTCTTATGACTCTATGCTGTGTCATTCCTTTATTATTTGCACTAGAAGTTATGAATGAATTGCTATTTGCCTTTAGTAAAGGAACAGAGGGGAGGTGACCAGTTGGGGTGTGTCCCTGCACAGACTGACTCTAGCCAATCAGTGCTGCCATGTTCAGTCTGTGCAGGTACACACCCCCAACTGGTTACCTCCCCTCTGTTCCCTTACTGAAGACAAATAGCAATTCATTCATAACTTCTAGTGCAAATAATAAAGGAATGACACAACATACAGACATAGGAATAGATGTTCCAGAATTGTTATTACATGGGCAATGCATGAAGCTATTAAAACAGGCATGTCAGGAGTAGTGAAAGGTCCTCTTTAAACTGCTTGTGCAAAGCTCTCCACAGTGCTGCACCTCCTACATCTCTTCCATCATCTCTGTCTACTACCCTACCCGTGCTGTATGCACAAACAATTTACGACTAAGATCCACCATAATCCAAACCTCTCACTCCCCTCTGCAAGAATTCTCCCGAGCTGTACCAGTTCTCTCGAATGCCCTGCCCCAAGAAATTAGGTTAAATCGCAATATACACATCTTTTCAGGGTGGCCTATCACATCCCCCTCCTCTCCATCTAACTGAACCAGATCCTCCACCAAACTCTCCACAGTTCCCGTGCACCCAGAAGCACTACAGATATCGCCTGCTGACCGACTCGTGCGGCTTTCTATCTACTGCCCTATTTTCTCAAGATGGCCGCACCATTGTACAAAACAAGCACTTTTACCTTTTGTGTCACCCCTTTCCCCTCATAAATTGTAAGCTCTTGTGAGCAGGGCCCTCATTCGCCTTGTTGTAATTATTGACTTGTCTGTTCCTATGTTATTTATGACTGTTTATACATGAAACCCTGAATTGTACAGCGCTGCAGAATATGTTGGTGCTATATAAATAAATATGATTATTATTACTATATTATTAGCAGACAGCCTTCCATCATCATAGTTATTATGGGTGAAAAAAGACGTAAGTCCATCATGTTCAACCAAGGGATAGGTGGGGACGTGAATCCCAGAAGGAAGTGAGACTCAGATCTCTACATGTTTTTATAAGCAATAATGTCATTTACTTTTAAGAATTCATCTAAACCCTTTTTAAAACTGTCCACTGCTGTGACCACGTCCTGAGGTAGTCTATTCCACAGATGCACAGTTCTTACAGTAAAGAAACGTTGACGCTTCTGGAGGCTGAACTTTTTCTTCTCCAGTCGGAGGCAGTGCCCCTTGTCTTTTGAGGGCATTTTACATGGATCAGCTTTCCTGCATATTTTTTGTACGGCCCATTTATATATTTGTATAGGTTAATCATGTTACCCCTTAGATGTCTTTTCTGAAGACTAAATAAATTGAATTCTTTTAATCTTTCTTCATAACTACAGTGTAAGACCCTCCATGTTCCTTATCAGTTTAGTCGCTCTCCTCTATACTTTTTCCAGCTGCAGTGCATCCTTTCTGTGGACTGGTGCCCAGAACTGAACTGCATATTCCAGATGAGGCCGCACCACAGCTCTGTGAAGTGTAATATTACATCCCTGTCCCGCGAGTACATGGTTTGTGTAACCTGTTCACTACGGCACTGGAGCGAAGTGCAAACATGGTGCCAACTCACTCGTTCAATGGACGTCATGGTAGACAGGTCTCCGCTGTGTCAAACAGTAGAGACCGGCGGTCATTAAAGCCTTAAGATGTTGTGATCAAGTGAGATCGAAGCATCTAAAGGGTGAAAAACCCGGAAGCGCTTCTTACCGGCATCCTCTGAGGATGCCGGTAATTGAATTCAATACGCTGCGTCTCTCTGAAGAGACCCAGGGTATTGGAGCTGCAATTCATATTTTGGCCAGCAGGTGGCAAGCCAACATAATAAATTATCAATTCTGTACAAATCATGGGTCTAACAGACCCATGAGGGTTCCGAATATTTTAAAAAAAGGGTTTGAATGAGATCGCTGCATGTAAATGCAGAAGTCACCTCCACTGAACAAGCATTTGACTGTCAAGAAGGATTGCTTCCTACCCGACAAACCACCCTTAGAGGGACTGATAGTAGAAGGGGGAGGGAGGGGAGTGTGCCCCTCATGAATACACTGGACTCATAAACATGTAGTCCTCTGTATTCTTTGATCACTCCCATTTGCCAAACCCCGACAGACTTTCCCTTTGTACTATGCTTTCCATATAAATGCTCAATAGTCTGATCCACTTCAAGAAAAAAATCCCTGTAGACCGACACTTCCGACGATTGCTTGTATCTTGGGGACCGTACACCATGAAATGAGTCTGGTTCTTACCACTTGTGAATAAGTCCACCACCAAGAAATAGTTTGAAATGGTTATGGGTACATTCACACGACTGTATTTATGTGTCCGCATTTTGCAGAACAGATGCAGACCCATTCATTTCAATAGGGCCGCAAAGATACCGTGTGCTGTCGGCATCTGTACTTTCGTTCCGCGGCCCCCCGCAAAAAAGTTAGAACATGTCCTATTCTTGTCCGTCATCATGGACAAGAATAGGCATTTCTATCATAGGACCGCAAAACACATATGGTCGTGTGAATATTCCCTTAAAGATATATCTAAAAAATTAGAAAACTTTTTAAATAGTCAGAAAAAAATAACCTGCCATCTTATATCTGCAGCTCCTATATAGACCTATGTGTTTCCATGGTTACTACTGTGTAAAGTCTAGTACTGTGTAAAGCCTAGCTAGTTCAGGTTCAATAGTAGACCGTTATATGGTCGGAAGGAGACTGTGATCTCCAAGTTCAGTACCTATGCTTCCATAGCTAACCAGCAGCCTGATATCACTGCATGGGTGGCAGAACATTCATTGTTCATTTCCTACAAGTGGGATATATTCTGGATCATTTTTCTGAGTTCACACTGAATATATGGTAAAGACCATTTGTTTCTGTTCTTCGCGTTCTTCTCTTTATTTTTACAGTTTTGTGCATTTTATACAAATAAATGTATTAACGGCGCCAAACAGAAATAAATTATGTGCTGAAGAATTGATGTGAGATGTTTCCATACCATCTGTACGGAAACCATGCAGGCGATGTATATCGACCACCGTCTGCCAGGGAGAAGGTTCCATAGTATAATGGTCTGGAAAGAAGTTATCCAGTCAATCAGTGCATCTTTAGATGTAGACTGGCAGAACTACGTACAGCAGTAAACCTGATGCCCCTTGTTATCCCCTCCTGGTTCCTGCTGCATGCTGCATAAATTTAGAGGATAAGTGTCTGATCGTTGGGGATCCAACCACTGGGGCCCCCAACGATCATGAGAACAGGGGCTGGGGCGCACGCATGTGCTCTGCAGCTCCATTCATCTCCAGTCCCATATAGGTGCCACTCCATTCATGTCCAGTCCCATAGAGGTGCTACTCCATTCATGTCCAGTCCCATAGAGGTGCTACTCCATTCATGTCCAGTCCCATAGAGGTGCCACTCCATTCATGTTCAGTCCCATAGAGGTGCCACTCCATTCATCTCCAGACCCATGGAGGTGCCACTCCATTCATGTCCAGTCCCATAGAGGTGCCACTCCATTCATCTCCAGACCCATGGAGGTGCCACTCCATTCATGTCCAGTCCCATAGAGGTGCCACTCCATTCATCTCCAGACCCATGGAGGTGCCACTCCCATTCATGTCCAGTCCCATAGAGGTGCTACTCCATTCATCTCCAGTCCCACAGAGGTCCCACTCCATTCATGTTCAGTCCCATAGAGGTGCCACTCCATTCATCTCCAGACCCATGGAGGTGCCACTCCATTCATGTCCAGTCCCATAGAGGTGCCACTCCATTCATCTCCAGACCCATGGAGGTGCCACTCCATTCATGTCCAGTCCCATAGAGGTGCCACTCCATTCATGTTCCAGTCCCATAGAGGTGCCACTCCATTCATCTCCAGACCCATGGAGGTGCCACTCCATTCATCTCCAGTCCCATAGAGGTGCCACTCCATTCATGTCCAGTCCCATAGAGGTGCCACTTCATTCATCTCCAGTCCCATACAGATGCCACTACATCATCTCCAGTCCCATAGAGGTGCCACTCCATTCATCTCCAGTCCCATAGAGGTGCTACTTCAGTCATCTCCAGTCCCATAGAGGTGCCACTATATTCATCTCCAGTCCCATAGAGGTGCCACTTCATTCATCTCCAGACCCATAGACGTGCCACTCCATTCATGTCCAGTCCCAAAGAGGTGCCACTCAATTCATCTCCAGTCCCACAGAGGTCCCACTCCATTCATGTCCAGTCCCATAGAGGTGCCACTCCATTCATCTCTAGTCCCATAGAGGTGCCACTTCATTCATCTCCATTCCCATAGATGTGCCACTCCATTCATCTCCAGTCCCATAGAGGTGCCACTTCATTCATCTCCAGTCCCATAGAGGTGCCACTCCATTCATCTCCAGTCCCATAGAGGTGCCACTACATTAATCTCCAGTCCCATAGAGGTGCCACTTCATTCATCTCCAGTCCCATAGAGGTGCCACTTCATTCATCTCCAGTCACATAGAGGTGCCACTCCATTCATCTCTAGTCCCATAAAGGTGCCACTCCATTCATCTTCAGTCCCATAGAGGTGCCACTCCATTCATGTCCAGTCCAATAGAGGTGCCACTCCATTCATGTCCAGTCCAATAGAGGTGCCACTCCATTCATGTCCAGTCCCATAGAGGTGCCACTCCATTCATCTCCAGTCCCATAGAGGTGCCACTTTATTCACCTCTAGTCCCATAGAGGTGCCACTACATAATAATACACTTCCAGGAGGAATAACAGAGAAACAGCAACATACTGAGTTGCAAGAAAAGATTCTGCAGATTTGTTTTCTGAAAGACATGTCCCTGGAACAGACAGACAGATCACATACTGTTTAAAGATTTTGTTAGATTGTGTCTCATCGCTAATCACATCTAATGATTCTCAGTGGGGTTGCGATGCGAAACACAACATACTGTGAAGCACCAGTCACAAGAAATTCCACACCTTTTGGTCGTAGGCCACAGTGTAAGTTGCGTGCAACTTTTTTGCTATTTGACAGTTTTTAAATCTTTTCTGAGACTTGCTGTGGTGTAATACGTCACCATGTAGCCCCAGTCTTATAGTGCAGCAGGAGGATCTGCTAGTCATACACATTAGATAAATGTTGGCTGAACATGACATTATCAGCGGGATCAGTGGACCATCTAATAAGTTTAGGGAGGCCTCTTGACTCTCCGTGACATCTGTGGGGGTAGATAAGGATCAGATAATCAGATTTCGTAGTCTGGTTGTGGCTTCTTCCCCTGTCCCCATTCACAACACATTCATACTCACCTTGGCAGAGCATGCATGCATGCACATGGTGGGATCGGGAATGATAGCTTTCGGCAGGGGCGGACTGGCCATGGACCCTACAGGGAAACATCTCGGTGGGCTGATGCCCAGGGTGCCGCCTGAGCTGTCCTCAAGAAAATAATTTGGGTATTTGGGTTTGCTGGGGCAGTATATTGTGCTGCACTGTGGTATTTGGTTCTGCTGGGGCAGTATATTGTGCTGCACCGTGGTATTAGGTTCTTCTGGGACAATATATTGTGCTGCACTGTGGTATTAGGTTCTTCTGGGACAATATATTGTGCTGCACTGTGGTATTAGGTTCTTCTGGGACAATATATTGTGCTGCACTGTGGTATTAGGTACTTCTGGGACAATATATTGTGCTGCACTGTGGTATTTGCTTCTGCTGGGGCAGTATATTGTGCTGCACTGTGGTATTAGGTTCTGCTGGGGCAGTATTTTGTGCTGCACTGTGGTATTAGGTACTTCTGGGACAATATATTGTGCTGCACTGTGGTATTAGGTACTTCTGGGACAATATTTGTGCTGCACTGTGGTATTTGCTTCTGCTGGGGCAGTATATTGTGCTGCACTGTGGTATTAGGTTCTTCTGGGACAATATATTGTGCTGCACTGTGGTATCTGGTTCTGCTGGGGCAGTATATTGTGCTGCACTGTGGTATTAGGTTCTTCTGGGACAATATATTGTGCTGCACTGTGGTATTAGGTTCTTCTGGGACAATATATTGTGCTGCACTGTGGTATTAGGTACTTCTGGGACAATATATTGTGCTGCACTGTGGTATTTGCTTCTGCTGGGGCAGTATATTGTGCTGCACTGTGGTATTAGGTTCTGCTGGGGCAGTATTTTGTGCTGCACTGTGGTATTTCGCTCTGCAGGGGTGGTATTATGTGCAGCAGTGTGGTAATGCTAACCCACCTACTTCTGTTTGCCCCGCCTTCTGTCAATTTGGACCTGCCTACAATATATGGCCACATATAGTTTTTTTCAGGGACGCTTTGAGTGCCCAGTCCGTCCCTGGCTTTCGGCTAAAAGTGCTTGGACCAGCCTAAGTTTAATCTTGTGTATGGCAGATTTACCTATGTATGTATGATCCGCCTGTATTTTATCTGATATTGGGGGCACACATTAATGGGGTGTAATGCTATGGCTCCTGACCATCAGCTGCTCAGGACCATGTATGGACAGGAAAACACTGCAGCCCCTTCATCCTGAGGATTGGTGGGAATCTCAGAAGTCAAAAAGCTCCCAGCACCACTGACCAGGAAGTGAAGCCATATCCCGGTGATATACAATCAAGATATTTGTACAAGTCACCTGCATTTTGGAAAGGCACAATTTTGAACTGGATTTTTCATCCTTCGTGTCCTATCCATTTCTTAGAATTACAATCTGATGACGAGGTAACAACGGCATCAATATTTGGGTGGGTTCACATCCCGTTTCATGCCTCCGTTTGACGTATACGTTAGAAAAAAGGATGCAAAAGCACAACACCACGTCCTTGTATCCTGCAGAGTCCGGTAAAAAAATATATATGATTTTTTTGTGTTTTTTTTACAATGGAACACTATGGTGAACAGATACCACTGCATGGCATCAGTCTGAGGCATCCGTTTAAAGGGGTTTTCCGGGATTTTACTACTGACTCAGGATAGGTCATCAGTATCTGATCGGTGGGGGTCCGACACTTGGCACCCCCGCCGATCAGCTGTTTAAGAAGGCACTGGCGCTCCCGTGAGCATTGCGGCCTTCTCTTAGCCGTTCCTAGGTCAGTGACATCACGTTCATTGGTCACGTGACCTAGGAGCAGCTCAGCCCCATTCAAGTGAATGGGGCTGAGCACGATAGCAAACACAGCCGCTATACAATGTACGGCACTGTGCTTGGCAAGCTGCAAGAAGGTAGCGGCGCCCACAGGAGCGCCGGTACCTTCTCAAACAGCTGATCGGCGAGGTCCTGGGTGTCTGACTCCCACCAATCAGATACTGAGGATAGGTCATCAGTAGTAAAATCCCAGAAAACTTCTTTAATGTATATGTTTTTTGTATACGTTAAATGGATGGGAAAAAAACGTGATGTGGAACCAGCCTTTGTCCCCTTCATCCTGTGTAGGCGATATGTGTATGTGGTGAAGAAATGAAAAAGAAATAGGAAAACGCAGCCAACACATGAATTCCTTGGGAATTAATCTTCTAAAGAAAATTGTTGCTTTTTGCATAATCATGATCCTTTCAAAATGCAAAGAATCACACTGTGGGAGAGAGAATTCACAGAAAATGGTAAAATTTCCCCAAATAAAAGTCTGAATAAAACCAGGTCATGAGATAGGTGACAGTCCTGCCTCGTGATTCAGATCAGAGAGTCCTGAAGAACACGGTCACTTAAACTCTAGTGTGTCTACAGGTTCGTGATGCCCCGGCTGAGGCCGTTGTAGTTGTGGTGCCCGCTGCCACATTCGATGTCGATGGAGAGTCCTCATCCGTTATGTCTCCTTGGTCTTCACGCTGGAGGCCGAGGCTGATGTGACTCTGTAGAGCTGCTGGCGTCAACCACTCTTTAGGTAGGCAACTCTGGAGAAATGGTATGCATGAGCTGAAGTAAGCTAAGCGGTTCACCCAACGAGGGATTTCCTTTCCACACAGCATCTAAAATAACAATACAAACCAGCATGAAGGAATTTAAAGGGGTTGTCCCAGTTGAAGGGGCTGTGCACTGTACAACCCCTTTAAATAAAAACTCGGTCAGCTCCTGTAAGTGGTCTCAAATAACAAAAGATTTGATACTCGCCCATTTTCACTCCTTCTGCTAGCACTGTGCACCTGTTGTTTGTTTTCCCAGCTGCAGCAGTGACACTTTGTGCATGCAGGTCACTGCTGCAGCCAATCACTGACTTTAGTAGTGGCATCCTGTGTACTGCTGAGACCAGTGATTGGCTGCACGGTGACCTGCGTTCATGGAACGTCACCACTGCAGCCAGGAAGATAATGTCCGTGGTGGGGTGGACTGTAGCGCAACACTGGCAGAAGCAGTAGAGAAACGGGGGTGCCCACATTTTTATTTAGCTCAGACGATGCATTTTGAGTAACATCAAATCAAATTAAAAGGGTTTTCCAGGATTTAACTATTGATGACCTGTCCTCAGAATGGGCGATCAATATCTGGGGGTCTGACTCCTGGCACCCCAACTGTTTGAAGGGGCCTCTTCCGTGGCCTGTGACATAATGTGCATTGGTCACATAGGGGGTCATTTATTATTTATTACCCGCGATTTATACACCGGTCTTAATCCCCATGCACTAGCAGCTTATGCGCCAAAGTTATGTAGAGGCGCAGGTCTCTACATAACCTTGGTGCTTGGTTCCGCCACAGTGCGACACGGTTTAAACCATTTTCTACACCAGTTTATGACGTGGAAAATGGTCTTAAACTACACCAGCAAGGGACCTGCTGCATTAATACCATTTTCCACACCATAAACTGCTGCAGAAAATGGTAAATTAGACAGGCCGGCCCGCCAACACTACGCCCCTTTTTCCTCCACCTCGGAAAAGTGACGTGAGTGGGAAAAAGTCACAGATTTTGTTGCAAAACTCCTGCACCTCAAATAGGCCAAAAATGGTGTACATTTCTTAATAAATGACCCCATAGTCTTTCTGCAGCTCCTTCAAGTGAATGGGATTGTGCTGCAATACTGAACACAGCCACTGTATGGCGCTGCTCTATGAAGAGGCTGACGTTCTTTAGATACCTGATCGTAAGGGGTGCCAGGAGTCGGATCTCCACTGATTTGATATAGATGATCAATCCTGAGGATCGGCCATCAGAATTTCTGTCCTGGACAGCCCCTTTAAATATATGGTTGTGGTATACCAGGGCTGACTGCGTCAAGGGAGTAGCAGGTGGGGCCTATTTGTAGGGGGTGCTAATGGGCCCCTTGATGAGGGTATTTAAACACATGGTAATGTGGGTAATTCAAACTTAATGATTTCCCTGGATGAAGGCAGATCTAGCTACAACTTTGAGCCAATGTGTCCTAAGTCCAGGGGTGCACCTAGCCTTTCTGCTGCCTGAGGCGAAAACTGAAATGGCGCCCCCACCACCATGACAATTTCTTAACCTAACCCCTTTGCTACAATGAAAGCGCTCATTCCCCATGGCTGTTCTGCTGCCCCCCCTTGCCTCTACCTGGTGCTGCCTGAGGAGATCGCCTCACCTGGCCTCATTGATGGTGCACCCCTGCCTAAGCCATGGATCTTCCAGGCATACTGTGATCTGCCCTATTTACTGTTTGGAAAGATATTGACATGGCCGGACCTTGTGATCTATAGACCATGGCTGAAAGCTTTCTCCTGCTGTAATAATTGCTTGTTTGCAGGAATATATTAAGAATATAACTAACTTGAGCGGCCTTGTGTCCTTTATGTACGTGCACCTTCATTTCACATCTCACTTCAGCCATAAGCATGTGAATATAATTACCACTGCTGTCTGGTCTGTTCATACAACAGCAGCGATCCATGGACTCCCGCCGCCCTCGGATTTTAGTGAAATGAGATGGAGCTAAATGCAGATGAGCGGGGGTCACCACGTTACTAACCTCAGCCAGAGCCGCGGAGAAGTGATTGCAGTTTTTGTGCATTAAGTGATAGGCGTTGCCCTTGTATTCCTTCCCCAGTTCCTCCATGATGTTATCGATGTCTTCTTCTGTGAAATCTGTTGTGCCAAGCGCTATAGCTTCCCTGTGAGACACAGATATTAGATATACAGCAGTAATGAAGCATACCTTGCTAGAAAAAAAGATGTGTCCCTTGCTAATGACTATATCAGGGGTGGTGGACACTTAGGAAGGAAAATGGTGGTCAGAAGGGAGAACATTTGCCTTATTTCTGCTTCAATATGTCCCATTCTCTTCTCCGCCACCCATCTCCTGCAAGTGCTCCATTTCTGCCTTCTTAAAGGTGGCTAAAATGTGCCAAAGGTTTCTTGTGACCCTCCACCATGCCTAAGACATAGGTCCAGTAGGTGCCAGTCCTCCACTAAGGTGTTTGTCTGCTCTTTCTTCTTCTGTGACCTCGCTTCTGATCTCTGCCGGCTCTGACCCTTGTCATTCTGCAGGAACTCTGTCTTCCTTGACCTCAGATTACTCAAAAATTCACTTCTGATTCACTTTGGTAAAGTGCTATGCATCTCAGGCTGTCTATACATTAGCTTTTACTAATGCTGACTTCTGGGAAATCCCTCTTGAAAATGCATACTTTCATATATTTAGGGTAGCATAGGCAACTTAGTGATATATGTCCTTGAAGATGCGTGAAGCCATTCTTTGCCTAATCATCTTCCCATACAGAACAGCCAATTTGTCCTTAAAGGGATTGTCTGGCCTTGGGGACAATAACCCCTACAGTCCTCACCTGTGCCCCTTCACAAAAAAAATAAAAAATACTACTACTACTCCTCACATGTCCGCGGTCTCACTGCTTCTCCGTTCTTGGCTCTTTTTTGGTCCCCATGAGACCAGGAAGCAGCTTGTTCCCATGACTGCTGCGGGCAATCACACTGGGACCGGAAACAAAGCAGTGATGAGGCTGAGGACAGATGAGTAGTGGTTTTTTTTTGTTTTGTATGGAGTACAAGTTAGGACCGTAGTCAGCTCCAAGGTCGGGCATACCCTTTAAATTGTCGGCTGAAAGAGGGGCAAATGATGCTGCTCCGTCCATCTGCACCTTCCATTGAAATGCACTGTGCCTGCTGCCTGGTCGTTTTGGACCTATATCCAAGAATTAAACTGGCACGGCTATTTTAAAGGGCATCTGTCAGCAGATTTGTACCTATGACACTGGCTGACCTGTTACATGTGCACTTGGCAGCTGAAGGCGTCTTACAACGAGGGCGTTGCCATTACTCCTTGAGGCTCCGTTCTTCTGCAACTGCAGCACCCACTGCACTTTGATTGGCAGGGCCAGGTATGATGATGTTTTCACTGCCCGGTCCTGTCAATCAAAGTGTAGAGGGTGTTAGTTGCAGAGAGAGCAAAGTCTTTAGGTGTAACGGCAACGCCCCTGTTGCTCTTAGAGACTAATTTGCTCATATTAAAGTATTTTCTCAGCAATGTGGACACATATGAACATGGGACCAACACAGACGTCTTCAGCTGCCAAGTGCACATGTAACAGGTCAGCCAGTGTCATAGGTATAAATCTGCAGACAGATGTCCTTTAAAGGTGAGGAATGGATAATCCCTTAGACTCCTCTCACTGGTCTAGAATATAGCATGTATAACATGTTAGTTGTTATGTTGGTTCACTGTCAGTTTTTTGTAAAGAAAAGATATAAATATAAGATGTACAAAATCTTACTTAAATTTGAAAGTTTCTCCAAGTTCCACTGCACTGCCAGGTGTGATTTCAAATATTCCACTAAATGGGTAGGGATGTCCTCCATAGGCAAACTCTGCAATTATAGAAAATGTGAAAATAATACATAGTCTTTTCATAGTCTTTTCTTTGATCCACTTTACCAACTTTAATGAGGATCTGTCACCGCTCCTGACATGCCTGTTTTAATAGCTACCAGCATTCCCCATCTAATAATTCGGGAGCATCTATTCTTATGGCTCTATGCTGTACCATTACTTTATTATTTCTACTAGACGTCACAAATTAATTACTAGCAGTCTGCAGTAAGGGTACAGAGGGGAGGTAACCAGTTGGGGGGTGTGTACCTTCACAGTCTGACAATGGCAGCACTGATTGGATAGAGTGAGACCATGCAGGGCCCCCACCCCCAACTGGTTACCTCCCCTCTGTACCCTTACTGCAGACTGCTAACAATTCATTCATAACTTCTAGTAGAAATAATAAAGGAATGGCACAACATAGAGACATAAGAATAGATGTTCCAGGATTGTTATTACATGGGGAATGCATGAAGATATTAAAACAGGCATGTCAGGAGCGGCGACAGATCAAAGGGGGGAGGTGTCAGGTGAAGGATGTTCAAAAATGATCATTATATTATGATGACCCATAATAGATGAGACTCACATTCAAATAATACTTCATTATACCCATGTACAAAGCAAGCAGTGGCTAACAAAGTAAGGAGGAGGGAGTGGGGTGTCACATTCTGCCCAGTAAGAATCTTTGCAATAAAATCAGGATTCTCCCTCTAAATCGGGACAGTTGACACCTATGAAATAACCATTTCAGTTTGAAGTTGGCCATTGCATAGTGTCTGGAAGTCTAAACCATTACATTATAATAGTAGAATAGGATATATGGTAAGCCAACCCTTTTGGGGTATGCTAGGGTTGTCAGATTGTCGGTAAAAACGTAGGCTAATTAGTCTACAGTTTTCAAAGGTGGGTATGCATTTCATATAAATTTTATATGGGTAAAATATAGATATGGCAACTGTTGGCCTAATCTTTGAATGAACTACCTTCTGAGCTTAAAGAGAATGTGTATTCAAAAATGATATTGTGTAAATCAAGTTTTTATGTTACATATGTGTTTATTTTTTTAATTTCCCATGTCACTATATTTAAAACAATATCCTAAAATCCAGCAGCTTGCACACTGGTTACTAGGCTTATAGATATTTTGTGCTATAGATACCACAATTGGTGATGGTCACAGCTCACCTCCCCCTCGCTGCACAATGAACTCTGCACAAGTCACAGAGCATGCCTAGAAAACTCTCCTGTAGATGTCAATTAGTCCCCTCCTGTCCATTGTATCTATGGCCCATGGTGACTACTGTAAAGCATATCTGTCCCCATAATCATGTTCAGGTAATAGAATAAAAATAATCTACAATCATAAAATAAAAAACAGATAAAAAAATAACAATATGTATCAATATGAGGTTTTAATTGGTGGAAAAAAATATTAAGTGAAAGATTTGCATTAAGAAAATTGTAATGACAGCAACGAGGAGGAAGATAAAGATCACTGGATGATCAATTTTTCTCTCTGTGCCCTATGCTAGCCACAATAGTGAGTAGGGCAGAGCATACTTTGTTACAGTGCCTTGCGAAAGTATTCGGCCCCCTGGAACTTTTCAACCTTTTGCCACATTTCAGGCTTCAAACAAAAAGATATAACATTTTACATTTTTGGTGACGAATCAACAACAAGTGGGTCACAATTGTGAAGTGGAACAACATTTTTTGGATGATTTAAACTTTTTTTGTAATAATGAAACTGAAAAGTGGGGCGTGCAAAATTATTTGGCCCCCTTGCATTAATACTTTGTTGCGCCACCTTTTGCTGCGATTACAGCTGCGGTCTCTTGGGGTATGTCAGTTTTGCACATCTAGAGACTGAAATTCTTGCCCATTCTTCCCTGCAAAACAGCTCCAGCTCTTTGAGGTTGGATGGAGAGCGTTTGTGAACAGCAGTTTTCAGCTCTTTCCACATATTCTCAATTGGATTCAGGTCTGGACTTTGACTTGGCCATTCTAAGACCTGGATACGTTTATTTTTGAACCATTCCATTGTAGATATTGCTTTATGTTTGGGATCATTGTCTTGTTGAAAGATAAATCTCCGTCCTAGTCTCAGGTCTTTTGCAGACTCCAACAGGTTTTCATCCAGAATGGTCCTGTATTTGGCTCCATCCATCTTCCCATCAATTTTAACCATCTTCCCTGTCCCTGCTGATGAAAAGCAGGCCCAAACCATGATGCTGCCACCACCATGTCTGACAGTGGGGATGGTGTGTTCAGGGTGATGAGCGGTGTTGCTTTTATGCCAAACCTATCGTTTTGCATTGTTTTCAAAAAGTTGGATTTTGGTTTCATCTGACCAGAGCACCTTCTTCCACATGTTTGGTGTGTCTCCCAGGTGGCTTGTGGCAAACTGTAAACCAGACTTTTTATGGATATCTTTGAGAAATGGCTTTCTTCTTGCCACTCTTCCATAAAGGGCAGATTTGTGAAGTGTTGGACTGATTGTTGTCCTATGGACAGACTCTCCCACCTCAGCTGTAGATCTCTGCAGTTCATCCAGAGTGATCATGGGCCTCTTGGCTGCATCTCTGATCAGTCTTCTCCTTGTTTGAGATGAAAGTTTAGAGGGACGGCCGGGTCTTGGTAGATTTGCAGTGGTCTGATACTCCTTCCATTTCAATATGATCACTTGCACAGTGCTCCTTGGGATGTTTAAAGCTTGGGAAATCTTTTGGTATCCAAATCAGGCTTTAAACTTCTCCACAACAGTATCAGGGACCTGCCTGGTGTGTTCCTTGGTCTTCATGATGCTCTCTGTGCTTTAAACAGAACCCTGAGACTATCACAGAGCAGGTGCATTTATACGGAGACTTGATTACACACAGGTGGATTCTATTTATCTTCATCAGTCATTTAGGACAACATTGGATCATTCAGAGATCCTCAATGAACTTCTGAACTGAAAGTAAATGGGCCGAATAATTTTGCACGCCCCACTTTTCAGTTTTATTATTACAAAAAAAGTTTAAATGATCCAATAAATTTCGTTCCACTTCACAATTGTGACCCACTTGTTGATTCTTCACCAAAAATTTAAAATGTTATATCTTTTTGTTTGAAGCCTGAAATGTGGCAAAAGGTTGAAAAGTTCCAGGGGGCCGAATACTTTCGCAAGGCACTGTATGTTGGACACATTACCAGACTTGTCCCTTCTCAGCGCTGCTTCCAATTGACATGTATGGGAGGCAGAAAGGACAGGTTTTCAGTGGAATTTTGGTGTGTTTCTCCTTTGCAGGCGGCATCTCTAATTCTCAGTAGTCATTGAGCTGGTGGGTTGGAGACTAGTTGGTATCATTACAACCTATAAACTACACATTGAGGCAGCAGATTCTGATCTCTAACCCACTCTCACTCACTCATAATCATTTAGAAGCACCATATATGTCATTATAGAGAAGTACTGAGCAGTACAGATGTGAATAAAGCACTTGGGGTGAGGGATAACATTTACTAATGGCTGATGAATCTGCAGAATCATGTCTGTATTGTGTCTGCCTCTGCTTCTGTCTGTTCTTCCTCCCCCCTCTATGGACTTCTTTAGGATTATGTAATATGATTCTTTAGTGAGCAGGCAGCCCGTCATTGTCTTAACAAGGTGGATTTCTCACAATTTTCAGAAAGAAAGTTAGTTTTGCAAAGGGAGTATAAAACAGACGATAAATCTAGAATAAGGAATTTTGAGCCACTGTTCTGTTATCTTAGGAAGCCACACACTACAGAACTGCCACAACATAACAGTTTTCCTGTAATACTGTAGAATAAGATGGCATAATAAATGTGTAGTTGAGTCTACTTACAGTTGATATAACTAAGTCCTATATACAGAACACAAATTCCTCATTATGATATGGTTACTGAAAAATAAATACTTTTTTACAGTGACACTCTCTAATTAACATAGAACATATTAGTCTTGAAAGGGTTTTCCAAGACTTAAATATCTGATCGTGGAGGTCTGACACCCGGGACCCCAGCCGATCAGCTGTTGGAGAAGGTACAGATGAACCTGTGAGCACTGCTGCCTTCTCACAGCTCACCAAGCACAGCACCATACATTGTATAGCGGATGTGCTTGGTATCACAGCTTAGCCTCATTCACTTCTATGGCACTGAGCTGCTCCTAAGCCACGTGACTGATGAATTTGTCGTCACTGGCCTGGAAAAAGCTGGAGAAGGCAGCGGTGCTACTGTGAGCGCCATTGCCTTCTAAAAGTTCTGATCGGTGGGGGTCCCAGTTGTCAGACTCCCACCAATCAGATATTGGTGACTTATCCATAGCATCACTAAACATAGTGTAACTAAAAATGACTGGGCCCCACCCCAGCAACTTCTGCACAACCCCCTTCTTCTGTGAAACCCCCACTCCTAGTCAAGATCGCTCTCTCAGACCTGGCAGCACTCAGTCCATTTCTTACAGTACTCTCTGTATATAATGTTATAATACTGTTGAGGGGGTCCAGACAATAAATTCTTCAGATTCTCCTCCTGGGTGGGCCCTTTCTGAGTTGAGGCCCCAAAGCAGCCACTTCCCCTGCTTCCCCTATAGCTATGCCCCTGCAGAGGATAAGTCATCAGTATTTAAGTCAAGGGAAACCTTTAAATTCTAATCTCTGTTATATTGCTGTTAGGTTCTGTTCACATCTGCATTGTTCTACTCAGTCCCTATAGACCTCACGCACTAGAAAGAGGTCCGCTCTGTTTCTGTTGTCATGGTTTCATCCTTGTTCCAGAGATGTGCAGCATAGCGTACCCTACTATTCTTTCCAGAGTTTTTGATGGAATCTGCTCCAACACAAATGTGAACACAACCTTAAAGGGTTTCTGTCACCAGATCTGGGCATATTAAACAGGATGATATTTGCAATGTGCAAATGTCACCTGATGCCCAATCTGGTATTCTTTTTTATATTGGTGCCCCCGTTTTTGTTAAAAAAGCACTTTTATATTATGCTAATTAGGCTTACTAGGTGCAAGGGGCGGTTACCCTGCACCTAGTAAGCGCCGTTTGCCTACCTCTTGTTACGCCTCCGTAGTCTTGATTGACAGGGCCAGGCAGCTTGCTCGATCTTCTGCCGGCCCTGTCCTCGCTTCAAATCCCGCGCCTGCGCCGTGCGGAATAAAATCGGCGCAGGCGCAGTGAGTGGCGCTGGCCGCCGGGCTCCCGGCTACCTTACTGCGCCTGCGCCTATTTTATTCCGCACGGCGCAGGCGCGGGATTTGAAGCGAGGACAGGGCCGGCAGAAGATCGAGCAAGCTGCCTGGCCCTGTCAATCAAGACTACGGAGGCGTAACAAGAGGTAGGCAAACGGCGCTTACTAGGTGCAGGGTAACCGCCCCTTGCACCTAGTAAGCCTAATTAGCATAATATAAAAGTGCTTTTTTAACAAAAACGGGGGCACCAATATAAAAAAGAATACCAGATTGGGCATCAGGTGACATTTGCACATTGCAAATATCATCCTGTTTAATATGCCCAGATCTGGTGACAGAAACCCTTTAAAGTGGTTGGCCCATGCACGGCATGTTCTCCTAAGAGAGTTCAGAAGATAGCTGAACAAGTGAAACAAGCTGTTTTTGGAAGTCCCATAGTGGTGAATGAAGAGCGCACCGCACAAGTGCAGCCACCTCATCATTCACTACTATGGGGCTGCCAGAAAAAGCTCAGCTGGCACTTGGCTATTTTGGGAACATCCATATTGAATAGAAAGTCTCTGTGTATCGGTGGCTGTTCTCTCTTCACTTCCTTGGCCCTGTTACATAGTTAGCTCAGCATTGAGACCACCATTGATCCTTTCTTCTTATTGCTCCAAATCACCCGATTCCAATCTTCTGCTGTCCACTATTGATGCTTTTTTACAAACTCGAGCCAACGCTTCTTATGATGATATTGAAGTCGAGGCTTCTTCACCATTCCAGAGTTATGTAATGTGCATCGCACGGAGCTTGCATGCAGGGCTGCCATCAGGAATTCCGGGGCCCCCTACAGGCAAATTTCGCGGGCCCCCCCCCCCGTGCCCCCATCAGACCTCAGGTCGGCGTCTCGTGCCCCCATCAGACCTCAGGTCGGCGTCTTGTGCCCCCATCAGACCTCAGGTCGGCGTCTTGTGCCCCCATCAGACCTCAGGTCGGCGTCTTGTGCCCCCATCAGACCTCAGGTCGGCGTCTCGTGCCCCCATCACACCTCAGGTCAGCGTCTCGTGCCCCCATCAGACCTCAGGTCGGCGTCTCGTGCCCCCATCAGACCTCAGGTCGGCGTCTCGTGCCCCCATCAGACCTCAGGTCGGCGTCTTGTGCCCCCATCAGACCTCAGGTCGGCGTCTTGTGCCCCATCAGACCTCAGGTCGGTGTCTTGTGCCCCCATCAGACCTCAGGTCGGTGTCTTGTGCCCCCATCAGACCTCAGGTCGGTGTCTTGTGCCCCCATCAGACCTCAGGTCAGCGTCTTGTGCCCCATCAGACCTCAGATCAGGGTCTTCCCCCCCTCCCCATTAGACCTCAGGTTGGCGTCTTGTGCCCCCATTAGACCTACATCCCCCAGGTTGCAATGCAGAAGTACAGAAGATGACCTTATTCAATAATGACCCAGAGCTGGAGATGAAAATACAAGCAAAATGACCCTTCAGACTGGACTGGCTGGGGCAAGTTACTTACTGCACCGCGTTGCTGGGCTGCTGTCGCTGCACCTGCCACTAAGATGGCGCCGCCTCAGTCTTCATCTCTCCCTTGCACTTCAGCTGTCTCCTCCTCTGCTGGTGGCGGTGGGAAGGAGGAGACAGCTGAAGCGCGGCAAGGAGGTAGGCGGCACCCGCTGAGCCGCAGAGAAGACTGTGGCTGGGCAGTGGGGTGAGTGAGGACTCGGAGCCGGCATTAAAGCGGCTCAGTGGGACGGGACTCTGGAGGGAGCAGTAAAAATAAAAAAATGAATTAAAAAAAAAGCCAGCGGCTGAGTGGGCCCCCCGAGGAGCAGGGGCGTAGCTAAAGGCTCATGGGCCCTGGTGCAAGAGTTCAGCTTGGCCCCCCCCCCGGCTACATTGTTTTTGCAGCCTCCGATGCATATTTTGCGGCTCAGATGCGGACCCATTCACTTCAATGAGCACTGTGTGCTGTCCGCATCTGTATGTCCATTCCTATTTTTGTCCGTTTTGCGGACAAGGATAGGCATTGTTACAGTGGATCTGCAAAAAAAAAAAACGGATGCTATACGGAACATAATCCTTTTTTTGCGGATCCGCAATTTGCAGACTGCAAAACACAACGTTCGTGTGAATGTAGCCTAATCCAGGGCCCCATACCTCTTACATCCAGTATAATACAGCGCCCCATACCTCGTACATCCAGTGTCGTCTCCTCTAATATAGATCTTCTCTTTCCTCATCTTCTCCTTTCAGACCAGACGCCATTTTTCAGCCATTTCTCATCTCTGCAGTTTGACAGAAAAAAATCTTAGTTTACTAGTTTACTACCCCCCAATAATGTGCCAGAAGTGCCCCCAAAATTTCACCCCAATAATGTGCCAGTAGTCCCCACCCATAGATGCCCCCCAAATTATGTGCCAGTAAGAAACACCCCAATAATGCACCATAAGTTCCCCCCATTGATTCCCCCCCAAAATCATGTGCCAGTAAAGTGTCCCACTCCCATAGATGCCCCCCAAATTATTTTCCAGTAAGAAATGCCCCCCAAATTATGTGCCAGTAAGAAATGCCCCCAGTGCCCCCATGTGCCAGTAAGAAATGCCCCCAGTGCCAGTAAGAATGCCCCCCAGTGCCAGTAAAAATGCCCCCCAGTGCCCCCATGTGCCATTAAGAAATGCCCCCAGTGCTTTCGTGCCATTAAGAAATGCCCCCAAGTGCCCCATGTGCCATTAAGAAATGCCCCCAGTGCTTTCGTGCCATTAAGAAATGCCCCCAAGTGCCCCATGTGCCAGTAAAAATGCACAGTGCCCCATGTGCCAGTAAGAAATGCCCGCAGGTGCCAGTAAAAATGCCCCCAGTGCCAGTAAAAATGCCCCCAGTGCCCCCATGTGCCAGTAAAAATGCCCCCAGTGCCCCCATGTGCCAGTAAAAATGCGCCCAGTGCCCCATGTGCCAGTAAAAATACCCCCAGTGCCCCCATGTCCCAGTAAAAATGCCCCCAGTGCCCCCATGTGCCAGTAAAAATGCCCCCAGTGCCCCCATGTGCCAGTAAAAATGCCCCCAGTGCCCCCATGTGCCAGTACAAATGCCCCCAGTGCCCCCATGTGCCAGTGAAAATGCCCCCAGTGCCCCCATGTGCCAGTCAAAATGCCCCCAGTGCCCCCATGTGCCAGTGAAAATGCCCCCAGTGCCCCATGTGCCAGTGAAAATGCCCCCAGTTCCCCCTATGTGCCAGTGAAAATGCCCCCAGTGCCCCCATGTGCCAGTAAAAATGCCCCCAGTGCCCCCACGTGCCAGTAAAAATGCCCCCAGTGCCCCCACGTGCCAGTGAAAATGCCCCCAGTGCCCCCATGTGCCAGTGAAAATGCCCCCATGTGCCAGTGAAAATGACCTCAGTGCCCCATGTGCCAGTAAAAATGCCCCCAGTGCCCCCATGTGCCAGTAAAAATGCCCCCAGTGCCCCCATGTGCCAGTGAAAATGCCCCCATGTGCCAGTGAAAATGACCTCAGTGCCCCCATGTGCCAGTAAAAATGCCCCCAGTGCACGTAAAAATGCCCCCAGTGCCCCCAATAAAGCTCCGGTCCGCAATTTCAGCAATAAAAAAAAAAAACAAAACCCTTAAACTTACCTCCATCAGGCTGGCAGCGATGCGATGCAGGCCTCTTCCGGCCTGTGTCCCGCGCTGTATGGCTCAGGCGTGCCTGCAGCCTATCAGAGGAACGGGCAGGGGAGACGCCTCTCCCTCCCCTGCCCCGCAGTACAGGCATCTGTATCGCCGTCCTGAGGACAGATGACTATGGAGATGAGCGCTTCCACAATGGAAGCGCTCATCTCCCTGTGCAGGGCCGCGCGGCACCTTGCCTAATTGGTGGTGCGGCCCTGCAAGTGGCAAGGGGGGCCCTCGGGGCCCCCCTAGCTTAGGGGCCCGGTCGCAACTGCGACCGCTGCGACCCCTATAGCTACGCCACTGCCGAGGAGTTCAGGGCCCGGGTTTGCCGGGTGCTGACGCCGGCCCTGTGCCCGGGCCCCCCACAGAAGATTCTGCTGTACCCCCCTGATGGCGGCCCTGCTTGCATGGATATGATCTCACTATTACGAAGCATACGGGCCGCCTCCACAGCCATGTTTATCACGCCAGAACTGATAGATCTTGTGATGAGCCAACTTGTTGTTGGACGTCTGCATGGATGATGCTGTTTCTCTTTTCTTGAGAAATTTTCTTTATGGCTGTTGGCTCGAGTTGAGTAGATTCGAACCAGTGACCGTTCGCTTGAGAATCAGCCTAAAAACACATTGAGCTATTAGGGATATAAGAGCATTACCAAATGAAAATTACAAACTAAAATATGGAAGCTTCCAATGTAATGTACCACTCCATTTACTGAGCACCTAGTTCTCCAGTGCTCTTAGTGTGACACCTATTTTTTTTAACTTTTGATATTCATGATAGTATGAAGTTTTAGAGAGAAGACCAATAAGACTTTATAGCCAGGAACTAGACAGCAGGGGCAGACTGGGAACTTAAAGTGGCCATGGAAAAAAACTAAAAGAGGGCCCAAGCTGTAGGCGGGTCTAAAGACAAACAGCAGGGCAACACAAATAGGCGAGGATAACACAAATAGATGGGAACAGCAATTACGAAGAATAAGAAAGCAGAAAATACCACCCCACTAGAACCAATCGGCCCACTGGGAGATTTCCCTTTATGGTCTGTGGCCAGTCTGCCCCTGCTAGACTGTACAGAGGCAGTTGAATGGCAGATAGGAACAAGAACATAAGCCATTGTACAAAGAAAAGGGCTAAAAAAGCAAAGGCAAATATCCTGGATGGTATCTAGAGACAGCTTGAAAGAGACGAGAGAGAGAGAGACCCTCAGGTGTAGTCTCAGAAGGAGGTAAAGTGCTAAGCAATCATGGAAAATTGGAAATGCCATCACTATTAGCATAGATGCTAATCACCAGAGGAAGCATTACACTTCCAGTTCCTGAGAATCTGCATTCAGGAGGATTGAAGGTGGCAGAAGACTCAACTTTGATTAATCAACCACCTGACATTAATAAGCAAAGTGATCAATAACATTAATTTATGGCATCAAGTTCAACTGTGAAGTGCCATCTGAAGTGGTAGGCATAGAGGCATCTGACATTAGCACAGCTGGATGAACTGTTGTACAAGTGGTCTTCAAGAACACACTGCCAAGGGAAATGTGCAGGTCTGCAGAATTCAGCAGTTCTACTACTGCAAAAGTCATGAATTGTGATTCCCTTTTTTACCAGAGTAAAATCTTTTCTGTAAAACAGATTTCAGGGATACAGACGTACCAACCTCTTCTAACAAAGGAACCTTACTTCAGGCCCATCAGCCTTCTCTGCTATGGGTTCCAGTCACCAGGCACAGGACTTCGGACCACTTGTGAAGGGGGTGATACTGTCACCTTAAATCCCCTTCCCTCTTCTTGCTTTTAAGATCACCTTGCTGGTGGTCCTTGTGTGTGTCCCATTTTTCCTGCCCTAGCCTATCCCACTGTGTACCTTTTGCTATTTGTCTCCTGCTGTGTCCAGTCTTCCTCTCAGGTTCTTGAAGTGGTGGCACATGGGCTGCGGCAATGGATTATGCATGGTCTAATGGAAAAAACATGATATAGTGCAGCGTGTGCACCTTATAACGGATTGGATGTGTATCCATTGTGTCACTTGAACATATTTGACTTGGAGCTACTCCAAAGGGTGTTAGGGATCTGGACTCCACTGCAGGGGAACTACCAGGCCGCTATCTCTTGAAGTAGTCTCTGTTCAAGTGACTGCTAACTTATGGGGGTCAAGATACACTGCATTAAGGGATCAGGCAAAACCGTAATCAGGGACGGGCCAAGCTCAGGGAAGAGTTTGTGTGATTCGATAAAGCCAGGTTGGACAGCTCTAGGTCAATATGGAAATCACACAGAGGTCAGGTCAGGCAGCGAAGGATCAAATCCATAAGTCAGACGGAAGTTGGCACACTGAACAGGCAAATAAGCTATGGCACAATGTTTTTTTAGTAAACTAGCAAACTAGAACCTATTGCTCAGGCACCTGCCTAAAATACCCAAGGGTAACTGGCCATTATTACGGGAAGATTAGGGTGTGCGCTGGCCGGCCAGAGAAAGTGTGCGCCCTACTGGCAGAGAGAGGCATTACCGACAGGAAGCAGGTCTAAGCCTATGTGAAAGGAGCATTGTTGCTCCATCAGCCAGAACCTCCAGGCAGGGGGAGAGGAATGCTTGGTGGGACTGGGCATCTGGAGCACTAGAGCTATGGAGTAGCTAAGCAAGGTGGCGGCTGTGCCCACCAGCAGGAGAGGCATGACAGTGGGCACGGACCGCCTCCATAACACACCACCTAATGTTTCCTTCTTTCCAGTCATGTAAGGTGAGAGATACCAGGTGTTAGAGCAGGGCCTGAGGGGTTGATGGTCACCCACTAAACCCTAACACCCTGCATCGGGCATAGCGCAGTACATCTTTTTTCCAGGACTGTTCTAATCACAGTATGATATTTATCCAGTAACACGCATATCAGCATTTGACTAAATGAAGGCAGTAATGATAACATTTGTCATTAGGATTACTCATCTCCAGCAATAAATGTATGTTTGCAGAAAAGCTATACTTCATAACAAAAAAAGCATCAACTCTTCATTCTGCCAGATCCTACAAAAATAACAATCTCACAGCCAGCTATACTGTCATATTAGTGCCATTTTGTTGGAGAAGCCGTTATTAATATAATTTATATTTAAAGCCGTGCCAACAAAAGCTACTGTGCAAAACCATGGCCGGCCTTACGGCTTGTAATTTAATTTTTCAGATATTTTTTTCCTTTAACATAGTATATCATAGTGTTTGCCAACTGTGAACACTGCATTCATTTGTACTGTCCGGAATCTAAGTCTGTCATAATATGGTCAATTTTCATAAAAATCATCCAGACTCTATCCGTGGATATACATGTAGTACTATAAGTATCAGAAATGATCCTCTGCATGAAATTGGCAGTTCTTATGGTTACATTTTTTAAAAAAAATGATAAACAGTAAATACAGTAAGGCCCAGGTTACAAGGTTTCTAAGATGTTGGAATTTATCTGAAGTTTCATATTGTGTGTAAACCTAAATCAGATCACTGTGTATATTATATAGACCTGAGAACATCAGTCTCTGCAGATCATTGTGTAAATTATATAGACCTGAGAACATCAGTCTCTGCAGATCACTGTGTATATTATATAGACCTGAGAACATCAGACTCTGCAGATCACTGTGTATATTATATAGACCTGAGAACATCAGTCTCTGTAGATCACTGTGTAAATTATATAGACCTGAGAACATCAGTCTCTGCAGATCTCTGTGTATATTATATAGACCTGAGAACATCAGTCTCTGCAGATCACTTTGTATATTATATAGACCTGAGAACATCAGTCTCTGCCGATCACTGTGTATATTATATAGACCTCAGAACATCAATCTCTGCAGATCACTGTGTATATTATATAGACCTGAGAACATCAGTCTCTGCAGATCACTGTGTATATTATATAGACCTGAGAACATCAGTCTCTGCAGATCATTGTGTATATTATATAGACCTGAGAACATCAGTCTCTGCAGATCACTGTGTATATTATATAGACCTGAGAACATCAGTCTCTGCAGATCACTGTGTATATTATATAGACCTGAGAACATCAGTCTCTGCAGATCACTGTGTATATTATATAGACCTGAGAACATCAATCTCTGCAGATCACTGTGTATATTATATAGACCTGAGAACATCAATATCTGCAGATCATTGTGTATATTATATAGACCTGAGAACATCAGTCTCTGCAGATCATTGTGTATATTATATAGACCTGAGAACATCAGTGTCTGCAGATTATTGTGTATATTATATAGACCTGAGAACATCAGTGTCTGCAGATTATTGTGTATATTATATAGACCTGAGAACATCAGTCTCTGCAGATCATTGTGTATATTATATAGACCTGAGAACATCAGTCTCTGCAGATCACTGTGTATATTATATAGACCTGAGAACATCAGTCTCTGCAGATCACTGTGTATATTATATAGACCTGAGAACATCAGTCTCTGCAGATCACTGTGTATATTATATAGACCTGAGAACATCAGTCTCTGCAGATCACTGTGTTATTATATAGACCTGAGAACATCAGTCTCTGCAGATCACTGTGGTATATAGACCTGAGAAACATCAGTCTCTGCAGATCACTGTGTATATTATATAGACCTGAGAACATCAGTCTCTGCAGATCACTGTGTATATTATATAGACCTGAAACATCAGTCTCTGCAGATCATTGTGTATATATAGACCTGAGAACATCAGTCTCTGCAGATCACTGTGTATATTATATAGACCTGAGAACATCAGTCTCTGCAGATCACTGTGTATATTATATAGACCTGAGAACATCAGTCTCTGCAGATCACTGTGTATATTATATAGACCTGAAAACATCAGTCTCTGCAGATCATTGTGTATATTATATAGACCTGAGAACATCAGTCTCTGCAGATCATTGTGTATATTATATAGACCTGAGAACATCAGTCTCTGCAGATCACTGTGTATATTATATAGACCTGAGAACATCAGTCTCTGCAGATCATTGTGTATATTATATAGACCTGAGAACATCAGTCTCTGCAGATTATTGTGTATATTATATAGACCTGAGAACATCAATCTCTGCAGATTATTGTGTATATTATATAGACCTGAAAACATCAGTCTCTGCAGATCACTGTGTATATTATATAGACCTGAGAACATCAGTCTCTGCAGATCATTGTGTATATTATATAGACCTGAGAACATCAGTCTCTGCAGATCACTGTGTATATTATATAGACCTGAGAACATCAGTCTCTGCAGATCACTGTATATTATATAGACCTGAGAACATCAGTCTCTGCAGATCATTGTGTATATTATATAGACCTGAGAACATCAGTCTCTGCAGATCATTGTGTATATTATATAGACCTGAGAACATCAGTCTCTGCAGATCATTGTGTATATTATATAGACCTGAGAACATCAGTCTCTGCAGATCACTGTGTATATTATATAGACCTGAGAACATCAGTCTCTGCAGATCACTGTGTATATTATATAGACCTGAGAACATCAGTCTCTGCAGATCACTGTGTATATTATATAGACCTGAGAACATCAGTCTCTGCAGATCACTGTGTATATTATATAGACCTGAGAACATCAGTCTCTGCAGATCACTGTGTATATTATATAGACCTGAGAACATCAGTCTCTGCAGATCATTGTGTATATTATATAGACCTGAGAACATCAATCTCTGCAGATCACTGTGTATATTATATAGACCTGAGAACATCAATCTCTGCAGATCACTGTGTATATTATATAGACATGAGAACATCAGTCTCTGCAGATCATTGTGTATATTATATAGACCTGAGAACATCAATCTCTGCAGATCACTGTGTATATTATATAGACCTGAGAACATCAATCTCTGCCGATCACTGTGTATATTATATAGACCTGAGATCATCAGTCTCTGCAGATCACTGTGTATATTATATAGACCTGAGAACATCAGTCTCTGCAGATTACTGTGTATATTATATAGACCTCAGAACATCAGTCTCTGCAGATCACTGTGTATATTATATAGACCTGAGAACATCAGTCTCTGCAGATCATTGTGTATATTATATAGACCTGAGAACATCAGTCTCTGCAGATCACTGTGTATATTATATAGACCTGAGAACATCAGTCTCTGCAGATTACTGTGTATATTATATAGACCTCAGAACATCAGTCTCTGCAGATCACTGTGTATATTATATAGACCTGAGAACATCAATCACTGCACGAGATACCTGCTGGTTATTGATTCGTTGGTTATTTCCTTTTGAAATAATCTTTTCATAAAAGAATTAATTTTTTTCATAAAATAAGAAATAAACCATGGGCAGCGTCCTTGCCTGTTCCCCGCTGTTGTTCAGACATCATGGTTCATGTTTTGGACCCCGTCTGACCTTTAACAATGTAATAAAAAGGCATCAACAAATAGCCTTGAATTCAGGGGCACTGCGGATGGACAGAGCACGATTTATGTCAGCAACATTGAATAAATGACTAGGGAGAGGTGTAATTATTGCACAATGTCACCGACTTGACATTTCACAAACTGTGGAGAAGGTGAATATAGATGAGTGGGGGAAGGGTGGCGGGCAGGCACTGGATAGCATGAAGCTCTAGGATCAATGTGTTTCTCATGAGAAAGATGGAGACACCTTTTCTACTGTGTGTTTCACTACATTACACCTTACACAGCTATTCCCATTCCTGTATCACTTATCACAAAATGTTCTTAAAGAGGTTGTGCAGCCAGTGCATATTGATGACCTATCCTCGGGATAGGTCATCAATATCTGATCGGCAGGGGTCTGACTCCTGGCACACCCGCCGATTGGCCATTAGAAGCGGAGGCAACAATTATGCGAGTGCTACTTTCCCTTTAAGATTACACTGCGCATCGTCTCGCTTGTAGTGGCGGCGCAGTGTAATGGGGTGAATGGAGCAAGCACTTGGAATTCCACTGCACCACTGAGACTTCCAAGGCAGCTAGGTGTAATCTTTAAGAGGAATTAGTGTTCGTACGAATGTTGCCTCCTCGAATAGCTGATCTGCGGGGGTGCCAGGAGTCAGATCCCCACCGATCAGATACTTATGACCTATTCTAAAAATAGGTCATCAATATTATTGGCTGTACAACCTCTTTAAAGGGAACCTGTCATCAACTTTATCCTGCCCATACTAATGGCAGAATAAAGTAGAGACAGGTGAGTTGATTTCAGCGGTCTGTCATTTATAAGTTAAAAGTAAGTGGTTGCCGAGATCCAACATCACAATCATTGCAGACTAGGCCTGGAAAAGAGTCAAATCTTCATGAGAAGAGTCATGGTTATTCATGAATTCCTGCTCTCCCTGCCCACCTGCTGATGACTGACAGTCTTCTACCTAGTTTTCTCCCTTTCTCTGTAGGAGAGAACTGTCAATCATCAGCAGATGGGCGGGAGAGCAGGAGATTATGAATGACCATGACTCTTCTCAGGTAGATTTGACTCTTTTCAAGGCCTGTGCTGCAATGATTATGATGCTGGTTCTTGGCAACCACTTACTTTTAGCTCATGAATGACACACCACTGAAATCAGCATTTCTGTCACTACGTTATGCTGCCCTCAGTGAGGTCACAGTAAAGTTGATGACAGGTTCCTTTTAAGTGCAAGAAGGCTATCTTTGGGCTGGAGTGACTATTACCGTCTAACCCCCAATCAGACAGACATCAGTAATTGCCTCATCATTGCAATTAATTATTTGTTATGATGAAAACTATTTTACAGGAAAGGGATACAGTATTTTGGACTATAAGACTCACTTTTTTAACAGGTAAAAATCTTGCAAAAAAGAGCCTGCATCTTATAGTCTGCAGTGCCAGACCTACCTGACTGCTTCCTCACAGAGCAATGAGAGAGCTGTGCCCCTGCACACTTCTTTTTGTCCCGGCCCGACACTGATCCATGTGATCAGTGCAGGCAGTAGAGGAAGCTGAATGATCAGTCAGCTCGTAGAAAGGACTATGAGAAACACAGCCCTCCCCATGCTGAAGGTCCCCAGGCAGCAGGGTTGACATGAAAGCTCTTACTAAAGGACCTTTGAGGATGTCACCAGTGGAAGGAGTCAGACCAGTAAAAAGTAGAGGACCACACAGTAGGTACTGTACACTGTAATTTATGATGTACTCCTATAGTGTGACCATACTCTTTCGGCTGACGATCATTTGGTCATCGTCTTTTCTGCCAGTTAAAACCAGATAGTGACATGTCTCCTTTATTTCTAATCTGTTTTTACTTTCTAATTGTAGTTTTTTTTGTTATATTTCCTGAACACGATTATGGGGGCTGCCATCTTGCCTGAGATGTTCTTAACAGCATTTAGAGATATGCTTTACAGCAGCCACATGGACCTTAGACACAGTAGTCTGGAGGGGATCATGGACTTCTGTGGGAGAGTTTTCTGGCCATGCTCTATGACCATTGTACACGGTAGTGAGTAGATACACTTTGACCATCACCTACTGTGAACAGTAGATCTTGTGTTATTTATATATATATAGGCCAATAGCTTAAATTGTAATCCTGCCTGTGATGATAATGAGATGACTGATGAAAAGTGATCTGTTTACAGACTATAAAAAAAATATATATATAGATGAAAATGGATATTAAAAATAACATTATCAAAAATTCTTAATGGGTTTTTCCAAGGTCATCAGTATCTGACAGCTGGGACCCCCGCCGATCAGCTGTTAGGAAGGCAATAGCTTACAATAGCACAGAAGCCTTCTCATAGTTTTGCCTAGGCCAAGTGACGTCACGTTCATTTCTCATACGGCCTAGGTGCGATCAGATACTGATGACCTATACGTCATCGGTATAAAGGTCTTTGAAACCCCTTTAAAAATATATTAAACATAAAAATCTGGAGAACAATAATTAAAGAAGAACTCCCGCAAAAATTTTTATTCTCTGACCTGTTAGAAAGGTGCATGATATAATCTGTAGTGAATGTAATTTTCTTATCAGAGGCTGAAATTGAGAGTTTCCACTCTCTTCTTATTGTAGCTGGGTCATGTGACCAACTCCCTGACTCCAACTGACCCAGGACAGCAAGCCAGTCACTTCTCTATTCATTCCTATGAGACTGAAAGTGAGGCTCCCATAGGAATACATAGAAAATTAGATTTCCTGTCCACACATAAGGTGTTGTGTGAGTTGGTGGGTCTAATTCCTAGTCACATGACACAGATAAACTTCAGGATGATATAACTCAAAAATTCAGCTACTGGTAAGAAAATGACATTCACTACAGATTACATCATGTACATTTCTAGCAGGACATGGAATAACATTTTTTGCGGGAGTTCTTCTTTAAGACTGGCTTATTATACAGCGGTCTCAATATATCCCTGGCTGATGTCCGATGCACCACAATTATTAGGAGGTGCACACATTTTAATAATTGTGGCGCATCTATGCTGGTCCATGTGCCAAAATTGAATTCACCACAACTTTTTTATGCCAGTTTTCTGGCGTACAGAGGATGATAAATGTCCACCCTTGATTTAAAGGGAGTCTGTCACCTCATTTTCACCTATATAACTAACAGCACTGACCCACAGAAGATTGCAGACACAACCCAGACATACCTGTGTGCACTGTGTGTCTGTATTAGGCTACTTGCATACTTGCGTTTGCAGGATCCGTTTGTTAGATCCGTCCAAGCTCTCACAAATGGATCCGTCATGATAATACAACCGTCTGCATCCGTTCTGAACGGATCCGTTTGTATTATCTTTTACATAGCCAAGACGGATCCGTCTTGAACTCCATTGAAAGTCTTATACTTGGCCGCAAAACACGTCCGTAGCCCCATTAAAGTCAATGGGTCCACAAAATTACAGAACACTACGGAAGACTTTCCGTATGTCTTCTGTTCCGTTTTTATACGGACACGGAATACATACGGTCGTGTGAATGGAGCTTTTGCGGACCCATTGACTTTAATGGGGCTACGGACGTGTTTTGCGGCCAAGTATAGGACATGTTTCCTTTTTTTTGCGGTAGAACTTCCGTAATATACGGATGCGGAATGCACACTGTGTGCATTCCGCATTTTTTTTTCTCCTATGGAAAAATGAATGGGTCCGTATGGTTCCGCATCTTATCCGCAAAAATGCGGATAAGATACGGAAATGAACATACGGTCGTGTGATTGGGGCCTTATTCTGCAGGAAAACAGCTCCCAAGTGCTCAGCTCTGCTGCTGCTCATATCTTGGGATTGGTAGCAGACAGAAAAATGTTTCTAAACTTCTTTGAAAGCTGACATTCTAAGCTTTAAAATGATACCAAAATCACATCATTATATCAAGGATATCAGAAGATATATCTGTTAGAAATCGAGTCGGGAGAGAAAGCTGTTTTTAGTTTCACTTTCAGCTGGGCACTTGGGAGCTGTTTTCCAGCAGAATAAAAGTGCTTTTCCTGGACATGTAATACAGACACACAGTGCACACAAGTATGTCTGGGATGTGACATGTAATACACACACACAGTGCACACAGGTATGTCTGGGATGTGACATGTAATACACACACACAGTGCACACAGGTATGTCTGGGATGTGACATGTAATACAGACACACAGTGCACACAGGTATGTCTGGGATGTGACATGTAATACACACACACAGTGCACACAGGTATGTCTGGGATGTGACATGTAATACAGACACACAGTGCACACAGGTATGTCTGGGATGTGACATGTAATACACACACACAGTGCACACAGGTATGTCTGGGATGTGTCTGCAATCTTCTGTGGAGCACTGCTGTTAGTTATATAGGTGAAAATTAGGTGACAGACAGTAGATAATTTTCTCATGACACGTTCCCTTCGACAGAGAATAAAATCTTCCACTTACCTCTTCCATAGATTTCTATCCCTGAATGAAATACTCCAATGCCCAGCGTTGAGGTGTATTCGTTAATCCAGTACTGCAATAAAAATTGGAATACATTTATTCATCAGGCGATTAATTAACCTCATCATGAAGTAGCCGCGCTGTAAGGGTGCTCTTACCTGGTGCCGCTATAATAATTTGTGGATTAATGCTAATTACTGTGGTTTTCCTTCAAGTACAGGTGAAACGTGTAAAAGCTGTGGGGCAGCTTTACTAATTCTGTCAGTGTACACCTAGACTAGACAGTGTAAATATATGCGCCAAATCACAGTGGATAATGCTGGATGATAATTTTGGTTAATTTTTGTCTTACTTTATACCATCTAGTCGTTTGCTAACATTTTTGGCGCGCTTTGAGGCATCTCAAAGGGCATTGGTCAGCAGATTTGTACCTATGACACTGGCTGACCTGTTACATGTGCACTTGGCAGCTGAAGACATCTGTGTTGGTCCCATGTTCATATATGTCCACATTGCTGAGAAAAATGATGTTTTAATATATGTTTTAATGAGCCTTTAGGAGCAACGGGGGCGTTGCCGTTACACCTAGAAGCTCTGCTCTCTCTACAACTGTTGCATCCTCTGCACTTTGATTGACAGGACCAGGTGTGATGACGTTTATACTGCCTGGCTATGTCAATCAAAGTGCAGAGGTTGCGACAGTTGCAGAGAGAGCAGAGACTGTACAGTAGGTGTAATGGCAACGCCCCCATTGCTCCTAGATGCTCATTTGCATATATTAAAACACCATTTTTCTCAGCAATGCGGGCACATATGAACATGGGACCAACACAGATGTCTTCAGCTGCCAAGTGCACATGTAACAGGTCAGCCAGTGTCATAGGTACAAATCTGCTGACAGATGTCCTTTAAGCCATGAACCCACACCCTTTCCTGATAAACCACACTCTCTTGTTCAACTAATTGCAAAAAGTGTCAGGCGTATTCCGACTTTATCAAGTTATGTACCCGTGAGGGGTCCAACTGCAAGGATCCCCACCATTCACAAGAACTGAGGCCTTATACTCCAGAAATGAATTGAGCAGCAGGTTAAGGATATACACGGCCACTCCATTCATTCTCTAGGGGACTGCTGGAGATAGGCGAGTATAGAGTTTAGCAGTTTGCAGCAGTCCCATAGAGATAAATAAAGCAGCAGTGCCCAGGTTACTCTATTCATATGGGGGTTCTTGTGATGGGTAGGGTTCACAGCGGTTTGTTCCCTGCCAATCTAATAATTATTACCTATCCTGTAGACAGGCGATAACTTGATATCATCAGAATACACCTAAATTCAGGTGCATTTATGTTAGTAAATCTCCCACCAGGTGTTTCATCAGTACAATTAATGGTAATCTGCATACGACTACAGCAGCTTGTGCGTACTCCCCAATACACCATCTTTTTCTGAATAAAAGGCATGCAATTAGAAAACTGAGCTTTGTGAAATGGTCATCTACATAATAGACCGTTCAATTTGATGAAAAAGTTTAACTTTGATGATAGTGAATACTATGAAGAATAGATTTAGTAAGTTATTCAATAAAATGTAGCTGTATAGCGCCACCTGCTCTTTGTTTTATTTCTTATTTCTCTGTCCACCTCACTGAGGTGGACACACATGCTCTGTCCATGCCAGCATCCATATGATCTGTTAGATGCTGTGACAGTTACATGGCAAAAAGGATACGAGCCCTGCCTCCTGAGATTCAAGAGAAAGGATACGCCCGCTGAGCTGCCTGCCTGAAATAAAACTAACAGAAGCAATGAATGGAAAGTCTCTGGATCCATGTGAGGTACAGGGCTGGTTCTAGCTTTGTTAGAAAGAGATTTTCATGTACTATATGATGGCTGATTTTCATTTTTTACCTCAGTCATGGCATAATCCCTTTAAGGACAAGAGGCAAGAGGGGCCAGAGGCCTTATGTTTTTCATCTAGCCACATAAGCTGTCCTATTTTATCCTGTTTTCCAAAAACTAATGAAATCACAGTGATAGAAGATGCTCTTCAACAAGATCCACCTTTCTCAATAATCTAGGGATAATGAAAATGTAATTTACAGGAGCAGGCCACCCGGCGATTGTATAATTTTCACTTCCAATTCTCATTGGTATTTTTCAAGCAGAAAGCAATTACAGAAGGATCACAAAACTGGAAATGTGCTTTTTATGTTGTACGTGAGTTTTATTCTCCTCGTTTTCTTTTAGCCATTAAAAATATACCAGGGTTGAATTCAATATAACCAGTAGTATCCGTACATCCATCCCATGAACCTATGCAACATCTTAAAAATCCAATAATAAGCAGAACTAGGGACCTGCAAAAGGGAAGCATACTTACCTGCTTCCTGCCGCAGGATCCCGGCTTCTTTTCTCCCCAGCATTGTCTGCCTTGCTTGAGTCCCCCTGCTGTAAACATCCGCTTTCATGCTGCTGCAGCCAATGACTGGGTGCAGCGGTGGCCTGACCTCCATTGCCCACAAGATTTCTGACTTTCACTCGGTCGTATAAACGTCCATTCTTTCTCCCCATGCACAGTTAACCATCGGCCGAAAATATTACTTGTAACCTACTTCATTTCAGACAGTGGGAGGTGTGTCGTTAAAAATGAGCGGCCGTTGATAATTTCCCTCTAAATGCCTAAGGACGAACGCTCGTTTTAGTTTTAATGTGTATGGCTTGCTTTAATCCAGATATCCTTGCAAAGTGCCCTCACTGATTAAAGTACTGTGAAACATGCAAATTAACATAAAGGTATTAAAAGCTATGTACACCTTTGGAGACAATTTTTATTAGTGCATTGTACTCATTATAAGCTAAAATAATTTTTTCAATTGGTCTTTATTAAAAAATATGGAGTCATTTTCTCTGTACAGAGCTGAGATGCTTTACTAGCCGAATCTGGATTTTCTCTCTGCTCTGTCAGACAGGGAGCTGACGGGCTCCTTACCTACCAATCAGGTAGTGATGACCTATCGAGAGGTCCTGTCATAGGATCACAACATAGGAGAAGTGGACAAAGCAGAAATGCAATTAAATCTTGTGCAAATTGAATGGTATATGATTGCCCTAGACCAGGGATCAACAACCTCCAGGAACCCCAGCTCTTCTGAAACATTTCCCAGAATACTTCATTCACTTCTATAGGAGTTACAACAGTTGAGCAAGTGTGCATGCTGGGGGTTGTAGTTTCACAGGGGATGGAGAGTCGAAGGTGGCAGATTTGTGCCCTAGAAAGATCTATCTTGCGTTAAAGATAAATACGCCTTCAGATCCGGGAGCAACTGATGCCTTCACCTTCTGTAACCCCCCATTCATCAGGCACCAATTTGGCTGCAACAATCGCTGCAGGGGAATGTATACAAATGTATAGAAGATCAGGTAACTCATGGTGGCATTAAAGGGGTTATGCCTTGATTGATGGAATTAATAAAAATCAGACATTGTATAGAATATAACAATTTCTTTCTTACAAAGCTAGAACCAGCCGTGTACCTCACATGGCTCCAGAGATCTCCCCATTCATTGTACCAATTACTCTGCTAGATTATATTCAGGCTGGCTGCTTAGGAGGTGAGACCTTTATGCTGCAGCTCTCTCCCTATCACAGCTCAGGGGGGGTGTCTCTCTCCCTCTTCTAACAGTAGATACATCTGGTGGCAGTTGGAGGATGGGACTGAACATGTGTGACCACCTCAGTTGGTGGACATGCGCATGACTATACAGCCTAAACACCAGGGGGCACCATTATAATGGAATAAAGAGAATATCTCACAACTGGAACATTTTTGTAATAGAAAGCAAATTACAAGGGTAACTACTTTTTCATGCTGAATTCTATTAAAATAATATTTTATGGTGTCACAATCCCTTTAAGCGGGTTGTAGTGTCTCATACATTGGTGGGATATCAGTAGGGTATGCCATCAATGTCTGATAGGTGTAGTTCTCCCCTCTGGGACCCAAATCTATCTGTAGAACAGAGCCCGCAAAGTGAAGAAGAGTAGAACATTTCTATGTGAGTGCCAAAAATTGCCAAGCGGCGGCATAGTTGGCTATTTTTGAAAGTCCCATAGAAATACATGGCAAGCATACTGCGCAAGTGCGACGATTGCTCTATTCACTTCTATGGGGCTGACAGAAATAGCTGAGAGCCATGGTAGCGCTATTTTCTTAAGTCCCATAGAAATGAATGGAAGGCAGCCATGCATGTTTGGTCTTCTCTCCTTTAGTTTTTGGGCTCCATTCTAGAGATATATACAATGTATAAAATGGGCCAACCCCTATAAGGTTGATAAAGCCAAGCCACTCTTTGCAGTGTCTGTCTGCACTGACTCATAGAGGATGGTTGCTAGCAGGTCCAGATGGGACCAGGAGCCAATCTGCCTTCAAAAAGTGTAGTTTAGATTCATGACGAGAAAAGGGTATTCCTCATAGGTGGGCTTCTGGGAAAGCTGGGATGGACCATAAGACTACATCTACCCATACACACACAATGGATTGTTCATCTGAATTGAAATGATGACGAATACCAATAGATGTCATTGGGAAAAACCACAAAAACCTGTGACAACTATTCATGGACATTGATTCTGAAGCACTTTCAGGGGGTCATGAGGTTCTGTGAGCTATTTTACTCAGTAGTATTACACAGCGGAAAGCAAACTTTGATTTTAGCGTAAGGTTGTTACACTTGGATTATCTTTAATAAGTAAAATACTGCATTTTAACATAAAACCCAGCATAAAATAAATCACGCTCTGTATATCAGTACTTAATAATGCAGCGCAATAAGAGCAGATAAGACATCAGCACGTCAGGCGGTACGGTCTGCCGCTCACCGATATGCCTGCGTTCACAGCACCTGCTTTGCATTTCTGAAACATTGATAAATGACTTTCCACCAGCTATCTCTGTGGGATGATACTTCTTTTAGCCTGGGTGACTTTTTTAATTTTACTTCTGGCATCTGAAGCGTGGCTGTTGTGCCAGGTCACATCTGAGATCGAGCACACATATATTAGTAATAAAGAATGGAGGCATCTATAGGTTTTCCTTTTAGTGATGATAGATAGATAGATAGATAGATAGACAGACAGATAGATAATGAATAAAGAAAATAGGTGCAATCCCTCTGAAGGTCACGGACTTGGATCCAGCAGTGAGATAGTTGAAGTTAAAAGGCAGCACCCCAATTAAAGAAGAACTCCCAACAAAAATTTTATTCCATGTCCTGCTAGAAATGTACATGTAGTGAATGTCATTTTCTTACCAATGTCTGAATTTTTGACTTATATCATCCTGAAGTTTCTTATCTGTGTCATGTGACCAGCAATTAGACCCACCAACTCACACATAGACTTATGTGTGGACAGGAAGTCTAATTCTCTATGTATTCCTATGAGACTGAAAGTGAGGCTCCCATAGGAATGAATAGAGCAGTTACTGGCTTTCTGTCCTGGGTCAGTTGGAGGTCAGGGAGTTGGTCACATGACCCAGCTACAATAAGAAGAGAGGTTTTTACTCACAGAAACAGTCACTGATAAGAAAATGACAATCACTACAGATTATATCATGCACCTTTCTAACAGAGAATAAAAAATTTTGCGGGAGTTCTTCTTTAAGTAAAATATGGAGTTCTTTATTCACCCATGCTTCTGCAACGTTTCATCTCAACTCAGTGGAGCCTTTGTCGACCTAGATAATAGATAGATAGATAATCAAAAATGAGGCAGCACTCCAAATAAAGTAAGGATGGTTGGTGAACCCGGTCGGCCGAAACGTTGTGCAGAGTGAATAAACAAGGGTTCACCACCGATCTTCATTTTATTTGGAGTGCTGCCTCATTTTTTGCTTTTTTGGCTTATCCATTGGACCTATTGCATTTGGTCTGGGAAGGATTTATCCTTCACCTCTGACAGTGCTGCTGTGTTTTCTGTTTTCTAGATGCATTGATAGAGCCCGCTTTCACATGAGCGAGTTGCACCGTCCGGACTTGGAGCGTGAGTATAACACAGCTCCCGTCCTGAACTTCTAGCACTGCAGGGTCACATAGCATTATATTGATTTATGATGCTATGTAACCCTTAGAGGTCTGAAAAGTATTAGATAACAGTGGCAGCATTATGTCAGTGTTATCTAATACATTCCAAAACTGTAAGGGTTACATAGCATCATAAATCAATATAATGCTATGTGACCCTGCAGTGCTAGAAGTTCAGGACGGGAGCTGTGTTATACTCACGCTCCAAGTCCGGATGGTGCAACTCGCTCATGTGAAAGTGGCCAGATAGATATTGGATAGATAGATAGATAGATAGACAGACAGACAGATATTAGATAGATAGATAGATAGATATTAGATAGATAGGTAGGTAATACATAGATATGTATTAGATAGATGATATGTAGCTGATAGCTGTAGGCAGTATGAGCATGCTGGGAGTTGTAGTTTTGCAACAGCTGGAGAGCCGCAGGTTGGCCATCCCTGGACTACTAGGGTAACTATGTCTATGTATTTGCAAACCTCTTTGGTAAATTTGGCCCAGTAGAAAGGATATAATTAGCAAGATGGTAGTACCACCATGTCCCCTTTGGCAACCGTTACCCATTTTCAGAAGTTAAGGCCATAGACAGGTTGTTTGTCTCCTCTGCTATAGAGGCTGTGAGAGATTTGTCACCAGGGGTGCATACCTCCCAACCGTCCCGGATCCAGCGGGACAGTCTCGGAATGCAGTGGCTGTAACGCTGTCCCGATTTCTGGCAGCTGTCTCTGCGTCCATAAGACGTAGAGACAGTTGCCTGTTCTATGAAGAAGCAGAGAGCCGACATCAGCTGGCTGCTTCTTCCATCCTCCCTCCCGTCCCCCCTGCAGGCTCTCCTTACCTCTGGTCTGGGAGGGGGGTGGGGCACGCCGGCAGTCAGCCTAGACCAGCCGAAGTCCTGATGCTGCTAGGAAGAAAGTAATTATATGGTGTTTGTTTTTTTTAACTTTCTGTAAGGGGCACAATGTGGGCATATTACTGGGGCCACAACATATTACTGGGGGGGCACAATGGGAGCATGTGACTGGGGGCAGAACATATTACTGAGGGGCACAATGTGGGCATATTACTGGGGCACAACATATTACTGGGGGCACAATGTTGGCATATTACTGGGGGCACAATGTGGGCATATTACTGGGGGCACATAACGGCATATTACTGAGAGCTTAGCTGGGCATATTATTAAGGGGGAACATAACGGCATATTACTGGGGGTACAGCTAGGCATATTAATGGGGGCACGTAACTGGGCAATAATTACTATGTGGAGCAGTAAGGGGACTGGGTGGGATTAGGTGTATAGTTATGTTTTGGGCGGAGTTAGGGGTGTGGTCTATTGCCTTAAAATTTGCCGCAGCTTTTCTTACCGCGCCGCACAAAGTGTCCCCCTTTGTCCCTTTACAAAGTTGGGAGGTATGAGGGTGGACTTGGAACTTAAAGTGGCCCTGGTAAAGAAACTAAAAGTGGCCCCATTTTGTAGGCAGGTCCAAATTAACAGAAGGTGGGGCAACACAAGTAGGTGGGGTCAACAATACCATAGTGCAAAATACCCTCCCAGCAGAACCATATAACACAGTGTAGCACAGTATACTGCCCCAAAAGCTGGCCCTATGTGGTGGCCATCAATAGCTACCATCTTCTGTCTTCCTCCTCCTCCAGTTGTCTATGGAGCAGAAAGCTTAGGAGGTGAGGTGTGGGCCACAGCAGTTGAATTCAGGATGTCATGTGTGGTCGCTGGCTGGGTCCTTGAGTACCTGATTTTCACAGCGTTAATTACTGTTGAGAGCTCACTATATATTTGGTCAGTGGCAGAGAGAAGGAGTTGGGTGGCCCCCTGGGGAATCGGCCCACCGGAAAATTATCCTGTAGGGTCAATCCGCCCCTGGCTGTCACGCCAGAAGTAGCACGCTGATGCTAAATGTCCATTATGTAAGCTCTGTCCTAAGAAAATCTATAAACCTGCAGAGCTACACTCAGCTTTACCCAATTAGCCTTTCTTTTTTAATCAAGTCGTGAGATGCAAATCCACACATGGCATGTAATGACTACACTGCATTAAAATGTGCTAATAGCCCTAGTAGATTACAAATCAGGATGAGAGGCAGGGAGGGCATTGTACAGGTGGGAGGAATAGGGTTGTTAGTTATTAGAAATGATGAGGGAGATTTACTAATCAAAATGTAAAAGGATCCTGGCTCAAATTGATTCTGGTGCACCTGCCATGTACCACATTTATTAAAATGAGTCTGCCACCAGGAAAGTCACTGATAAACTAGACACACTGCCTTGTAGGGCTAACTCAGCTGAATGAAATGATACCTGTCACTTAGTGATCCGCTTCTTAATTCTGGAAAAAAAAGTCCTTTTAATCCATATGCAAATCAGCAGTTAAGTGCACCACGGGCGAGTCAAAGCCACTCTGTGCACCTTTGCTCCTCCTACTTCCTCTACCAGCCCCTCCCTCACCTTCTTGATCGACAAGGCGAGTCAAGATGACTGTGCAGGAACAGTAAGTCGAGGAGAAGGAGGGGCTGGCAGAGGAAGCAGGAGAAACAAAGGTGCACACATTGGCTTTGATTAGCCCTCGGTGCATTTAAAGGGGTTATCCCATGAGTAATGTAAAAAATGAAAATCAGACATCATATAGGACATGACAGCCTCTGGAACCAGCCCTGTTCCTCACTTGGATCCAGAGATCTCCCCATTCATTGCTCTACTAGATTTATATCATGCTGACAACTGAAGGGGAGTCTCTTTTCTGCTGCAGCTAAGGGGGCGTGTCCAATCTCTCCCTATCACAGCCCAGGAGGCAGTTGAAGGATGAAACTGAGCATGTGCGACCTTCTCAGTGAGCAGGTCAAAGAAATAAGAAAAAAACAGACTGCAGGTGGTGCTACACAGATATAATTTATTGAATAACTCAGTAGCTATGCTAAATTTTTAATTACAAAAGTATTCAGATCCAGGGACTGGTTTGAAAACTGTAGAGTATATTTTGTAGGTCCACCCCTTTAACTACTCATTTGTATATGGATTAAAAGGACTTTTTCTCCAGAATGAAGAAACGGTTCACTATGTGAAAGGTATCATTATATTCAGCTGAGCTAGCCCTACAGGGCACTGTGCCTGGTGTATTAGTGAATTTTAAGTATTATAGACAAGAGTACATGGCTCCGCACGTCCGCATTCAAGAGGGAGCTTATGAAACCAGAGCATAAGCTCTAGAAAATTGCACCAGATCTGTCACACAACATGCATAAGAGTGATAAATCCACCGCATCTTCTGCTATTGATAAACCTGCCCTCATGTCTCATGTGTCTGAAATCACTTATAGCACTGGGGTACACTTATGTTTAGGGTGGACCTGAGGATCCTTCTGATGAAGTGAATGGTATGTGCTGTTTTCTCTGCCTTTTAGTTCTAATATGTACAGTATGGTAAATCTGGAATGCCATTTTATCGTTTTACCATGGATAGATAATCAGCATTAATAAATACTGTACATCACACTACTGATCCTGCAGAGGATATCACAATAAGGCCTCCTGCACACGACTGTATCCGTAGATCCCCAAAATACAGATACCAGCCATGTGCATCCCACACTTTTCTCGGTGCCCATTGTAGAAAAGCCTATACTTGTTCACAAAATGTACAAGAATAGGACATGTTCTATCATTTGCAGTATGGCTGCACACATGCGGACGACACACAGATGATACTCATATTTTGTAGCCTCATTGAAATAAATGGGTCCACGTGAGATCCACATAAAATACAGATTGGACGTGGACTGAAGATACTGTCATTTGCATAAGGCTATTATCTTACACTGATCCTGCAGAGCTGCATTCAGAATTCTGCTGAAACATAACTAAACTAAAACATTTGACAGCTCTGTTGACAGACACACCCCTAACTAGAGTTGCTCAGGTAGTTATGCCGTTATCAAATGACCAGGGGCGTTGCAACCATAGGGCCCCACAGCAAAATTTGGAATTTGGCATTCCACCATGATCACTTTCAACAATATGTTGAGGCTTAGGCAGGGTGCTAAATCTCCTTAATGAGACGAGTCCTGTATAGAGACTTACTGGAAGTACTCCCTGGCATGGAGATTTATTGGCAATGCTTCATGGGAAATGCTAAGAGGCAGAAGAACAATCTCACTAGTGCCTACATTTGAAAGTCGCTCTCTATGGGCCAAAATCCAACCTTCCAACAAGCCTTGGGATTTAACACAGTACAGGAATAATCTACTCTGAGATGCTGCAACACTAGACTTATACAGTGATGTCACATAGTACAGAGATAATGTAGTGATGTCACACAGTACAGAGATAATGTAGAGATGTCACACAGTACAGAGATAATGTGATGTCACACAGTACAGAGATAATGTGATGTCACACAGTACAGAGATAATGTGATGCCACACAGTACAGAGATAATGTGATGTCACACAGTACAGAGATAATGTAGTGATGTCACACAGTACAGAGATAATGTGATGTCACATAGTACAGAGATAATGTAGTGATGTCACACAGTACAGAGATAATGTGATGTCACATAGTACAGAGATAATGTAGTGATGTCACACAGTACAGAGATAATGTGATGTCACATAGTACAGGGATAATGTAGTGATGTCACACAGTACAGAGATAATGTAGTGATGTCACACAGTACAGAGATAATGTAGTGATGTCACACAGTACAGGGATAATGTAGTGATGTCGCATAGTACAGGGATAATGTAGTGATGTCACGCAGTACAGAGATAATGTAGTGATGTCACATAGTACAGGGATAATGTAGTGATGTCACACAGTACAGAGATAATGTAGTGATGTCACATAGTACAGAGATAATGTACTGATGTCACATAGTACAGAGATAATGTACTGATGTCACATAGTACAGAGATAATGTAGTGATGTCGCACAGTACAGAGATAATGTAGTGATGTCGCACAGTACAGAGATAATGTAGTGATGTCGCACAGTACAGAGATAATGTAGTGATGTCGCACAGTACAGAGATAATGTAGTGATGTCACGCAGTACAGGGATAATGTAGTGATGTCACACAGTACAGAGATAATGTAGTGATGTCACATAGTACAGAGATAATGTAGTGATGTCACATAGTACAGAGATAATGTACTGATGTCACATAGTACAGAGATAATGTAGTGATGTCACATAGTAAATACTTTCCATAATACAAAGCCATACATCAAGAGGTGCAAACACTTAGCCAGTATGGGATGCTGGGTGATTTCAGCTCTGAAGCCAGCAGAATTGGAAAAGGAGCTCTCAGTATTGTTTTTATATATATATATATATATATATATATATATATATGTAATAAGTCTAGACTTTACAATAAAAAAAAAACATTTTTACTCGTCAATTTAATGAGAATTCTTAGTGAAGAAAGGTTGTGTACGTTATTTGATGTATTTTATATAATGTAGCAGGGTGTACGACACCACAACTATATTAAAAACTGAATATTACATTTAGTCTTACTGAATGGTATTCTTCACAATCTCCATCGATCATTTGACTTATTTGTTCATTACTAGGGCACCCTATTTTATCAAGTGGGTTCAGAATGTGGCTCGTAATTTGACATCCATCAATCAGGAATGAAAAGACTTTTCAGGCTGCTCATACACAACGTGGCCTCGACAGAGGGATCCGTATCTGGTTCACTGCTAATTGCCGAGTCGCACCTGTAGTTGTCGGCTGGCACCTAGATATGCTATTTGCTTCAAATAATATGTACAAGTGCAACCCGCCATGTTAGGATGCTGCTGCTGTGGCTGCATTGTGTACGGCAAAAAATAGGTTCCCCAGATACTCCTTTTCATTGTTTAGCAGCTGTAGAGATGACATATTTCAACCAAAAACCTTCACTTTCAACATTACTTTCACCAAAATATAATCTTTCAATTAAAGGGGTTGTCCACTCATCCTGTATTGATGGCCTATCCTCAGGATAGGTCATCAATAACAGATTTGCGGGGGCCCCGACTCCCAGCACCCTTGTCAATCAGCTGTATGAAGAGAACACCGTACTCGGCATGAATGACAAACAATAGTGTTCATTGATAAAAAGCGGGTTCTGCCTTTGTACTAATGATGGCTACAGAGATCGAAGGAGGTCGGGAGGTGCGGTTGCACACAGAACCAACACCAGATATCACGGTGTAGGCCGCCATTATCTGCCATGGTAATCCCTGTCTCGTATTTGTGAAGAGTATATTGAGCAGTCTTTGCTATGTCCTGGATATCCTGGAACCAGCCCTACTGCCTTTATGACTCAGTTAGGAGACTTAGTGTTCCAAGATAACAACCGCACACACACACCGCCTTCGCTACACAATGTCCCAGGCAGGGGCGTAGCTATAGGGGGTGCAGAGGTAGCAGTCGCTACCGGGCCCAGGAGCCTGAGGGGCCCAAAGACCCTTGTGCCACATAAGAAGAACACAAAGCACTGAGGGAAGGGGGGCCCAAGCTGAACTCGTGCACCGGGCCCATGAGCCTTTAGCTACGCCCCTGGTCCCAGGGTATACAGCAGCTTCCGTGGCCAGCTCAATCACCAGGTGTCTCCCCCACTGAGAATGTCTGGGGCTGGATGGGGTGACAGATCTCCAATACACAGCAGACAACAACCACCTTGGCTGAACTGCAGGTCCAAGATGAAGGAGCTTGTAATGACATATCACAGGAGGACATCCAGCATCTGTATGATCATTACCATGACAGAGTGGCAGCCTATATTGCAGCAAGGAGATGCCACCCAATAGTAATATGACCTTGCCTTAACATATACCCTTCTGCAGAACCCAAAATAAAGAGGGCACTGCCTTGGTTGTGTGATCATTGACCAATAACCATTAGAAGTTTATACTTTTTGTCAGTCTTAGCTGAAACATATTAAAGGCTATGCACACCTTTGGGGACACTTTTTTATGATTACATTTTACTCATTTGGGGCGAAAAATCATTTTTTTCAATTGGTCTTTAATAAAAATATTGAGCCGTTCTGTCTCAAAAGGTGAATTGTTTTTCTAGCTACGTGCATCCTACTTTCACTTTGTGATGGTCATCTAATAACCCTTATCTCTAAATTATTAAGAGGTCATAAACACTTATATAGGCCACATTCTTATCAGTAAGATAAGAACTGTGCTATAATGAGTATTTATAAGGTCAGAGAGCAGAAATAAGGAGCCCTCAGCTCCCTGTCAGACAGAGCAAAGAGAAAATTCACATCCTACTAGTAGAGCATCTCAGCTCTGTACAGAGAAAAAGACTCCATAGTTTTAATAAAGACCAATTGAAAAAAATTATTTTAGCTGATAACGAGTACAATGGACTAAAAAATGCCCTCAAAGGTGTACATAGCCTTTAAGTTTTCAAGATATTATTTTTTCATTTTCCAGTAGTGTGATAAAAGAACCAATTCTCACCTGTTACATTTCCTTCAACTTCAGCCCCAGTTCACAGAACCTGTTGTACTGGACATATAGGTTATAATGTATGATTTTGAGAAAAATAAATTTAATCTGTTAAATTTCCTACAGGTTTTCAGAAACACTCTGTTCTCTTCTCCAGGCAGAATTGAATAATACTGATGTACCTCCATTACCCAACAGTGAGTAATATATTCTTCATATTTCCTCTTCAAACATTGCTTATGCTCTTCTTTCCTTGCAGAGTGTCTTTCACATATCTGGATACTACTGTGTGCCTGCTGGCATTCTGATTGTGGATACTAACATTTATAACTACTGCACATAACCTTTATTTCCTATGTTTTTTTTTGTAAAGCAAAGAGCGGTTCTGTAATGAGATGTATAGAGAAGTCTCAGCTATCTAAATAGGGTTTCTCTGCTCCTTACAAGGTGACTTTTAGCTTTGGCCGTGCTTCTTGTTGTAACACCACATTGTGACAGCTGTTTATTCCAATGAGATGAATATTGTGAGCACTCTACAGAAAGTGTCGGGAAGCTTGTAATGCTTCGGCACTATGCCACACTTAGGTGTACATAATTACTAGGATATCTGTCTCCGAGATACATAATACAAGGCTGTGGGCCAAGATGCACATTGGTGAGGTCACCCACTTGGCATCGAGTGTTCTTCAGCCACAAAAGTACAAATTATATTGAACTGTATTATGGGCTTCCAATCATCGGACGGAGAAGAGTTACGGGATGACACCTCTTTTATCAGGTAGATGGCCAGTCCTGGATATCCATGGCCTGTCTACATGCCATAGAGATTGTACCGTCCCCCAATCCAAGGTGGTAAAATTATGAGGACACAGCTGCTTTCAAATGCCAACCAGGGAGGGTCTGTGAGTACGCTCATGTTCCATTAGAAACAGTGTCTATAAAAAGACAAACGGAGCCACTCATGTACTACAAAAATATGACAATCTTTATTATATCTTTTCATATATAAAAGTTAGAAAATCAATGTTGTACAGGGAGGGTAACAGTGCAGGAGAAAAACCCCATCCCTGGCCCATACATATAAATACACTAATATAACAGTACAAAAATGAACAGCAGTTGCATATAATAGTGATATAAAAATACCACCAAGGTCCCATACATTCATATAATAAAGGGTATAGTGTCACAGTGACAACCAATATGCGGTCAGGTATGTGTGATAAGTAACCATGCCAATAACGGAATACCGCAGTGGCTGAACACAAAGTATGTATATATACACTCACCGGCCACTTTATTAGGTACACCATGCTAGTAACGGGTTGGACCCCCTTTTGCCTTCAGAACTGCCTCAATTCTTCATGGCATAGATTCAACAAGGTGCTGGAAGCATTTCTCAGAGATTTTGGTCCATATTGACATGATGGCATCACACAGTTGCCGCAGATTTGTCGGCTGCACATCCATGATGCGAATCTCCCGTTCCACCACATCCCAAAGATGCTCTATTGGATTGAGATCTGGTGACTGTGGAGGCCATTTGAGTACAGTGAACTCATTGTCATGTTCAAGAAACCAGTCTGAGATGATTCCAGCTTTATGACATGGCGCATTATCCTGCTGAAAGTAGCCATCAGATGTTGGGTACATTGTGGTCATAAAGGGATGGACATGGTCAGCAACAATACTCAGGTAGGCTGTGGCGTTGCAACGATGCTCAATTGGTACCAAGGGGCACAAAGAGTGCCAAGAAAATATTCCCCACACCATGACACCACCACCACCAGCTTGAACCGTTGATACAAGGCAGGATGGATCCATGCTTTCATGTTGTTGACGCCAAATTCTGACCCTACCATCCGAATGTCACAGCAGAAATCGAGACTCATCAGACCAGGCAACGTTTTTCCAATCTTCTACTGTCCAATTTCGATGAGCTTGTGCAAATTGTAGCTTCAGTTTCCTGTTCTTAGCTGAAAGGAGTGGCACCCGGTGTGGTCTTCTGCTGCTGTAGCCCATCTGCCTCAAAGTTCGACGTACTGTGCGTTCAGAGATGCTCTTCTGCCTACCTTGGTTGTAACGGGTGGCAATTTGAGTCACTGTTGCCTTTCTATCAGCTCGAACCAGTCTGCCCATTCTCCTCTGACCTCTGGCATCAACAAGGCATTTCCGCCCACAGAACTGCCGCTCACTGGATGTTTTTTCTTTTTCGGACCATTCTCTGTAAACCCTAGAGATGGTTGTGCGTGAAAATCCCAGTAGATCAGCAGTTTCTGAAATACTCAGACCAGCCCTTCTGGCACCAACAACCATGCCACGTTCAAAGGCACTCAAATCACCTTTCTTCCCCATACTGATGCTCGGTTTGAACTGCAGGAGATTGTCTTGACCATGTCTACATGCCTAAATGCACTGAGTTGCCGCCATGTGATTGGCTGATTAGAAATTAAGTGTTAACGAGCAGTTGGACAGGTGTACCTAATAAAGTGGCCGGTGAGTGTATAGTCACACATAGCTGAATACCACAGGTATAGCACTGATGAACAAAGTCCCCAGGGGAAGAAACATCATAATAAATGACTGCTGTCCCTGATCATATGATCTAAAATAACTCCAGAATATTGTGTGCCAAACAATCACCAAATGAGATGAAAACCAAGCAAAGGGCCAGGGATGGCGTTACCCCGATGCGCGTTTCGGCATACCTTCGTCCGGGGGTAACACCATCACTGTGGAATAGACTAATAAAGTGTACATCAACCAATCAGGAGCCCCCAACAGACACTCAGTATAACCATAAACATCATGTTCCATTAGGTAGTGCCGTTTTTTTGTTGTGTGGGCTTTATATTTACCGGCTAATTGTCCCCAATATGGAAACATGTAGTGGTGCTTTCAGAGAGGATTTAAAGGGGTTATCCCATGATAATGTAAAAAACGGAAATCTGATATCATATAGGACATGGCAGTCTATTTCTAACAAACTTAGAACCAGCCCTGTACCTCACATGGATCCAGAGATGTCAACATTCATTGTTCTGCTAGATTTATTTTAAGTTGACAGCTCAGGGGGCGTGCACTTTATCAGGAGGCATTTCATTTCTGCTGCAGCTGGTGGCATGTGAAAGATGGAACTGAGCATGTGCTTCCATCTGAGTGAGCAGGATAGAGAAATTAGAAAAAGCGCAAACAGCAGGTGGCGCCATACAGATGTATTTTAGTGGATAACTCAGTGACTATACTAAATTTTGTATTTACACAACTACAAAAGTATTCAGATCCAGGTGCTGGTTTGAAAAATTTAGAATATTTTTCATAGTTTCATATAAGAACCTACTTAACAGGACAGTATGGGTTATGTTCACAAGACATTTCGGCACATTACATAGAGAAATTGGCATTTGAAAAACCTATAAAAGCAACATTCTGTTCATTTTAATGCGAATGAACTAACAAAATAGTTGGCATATCCATTCTTGCTATGGTTTCCATGCGTTTACTGAGTTTCCAGTGGCCATGCTTGATCCATTGAATAGGGCCAAACACTTGTGGGGCATGTGCAGATGCGTGTCCATGGCAGAAATTTCATAACAAATACCCATCTTGCTAGGGCTGTTACTTTTTGGGGGGGTGGCACAGCGCATAGATAGTTTAGAGACGGCATGTGTTAGCCTCAGTCTTTCTGGTTCTCTTTCTTTACTGTACAAAATAGTTATGTAATGATAAAATAATTGTATGAAAATATGGATCAGAATTACCGCATTTTTCGCCATATAAGACGCACCTGCCCATAAGACACACCTAGGTTTTAGAGGAGGAGAATAAGAAAAAATATTTTTTATCAGACCTCACCTCAGAGCCACAATCAGACCTCCAATGTTAATCAGACTTCAGCTTAGAGCCCCAATGTTCATAAGACCCCTAATCTGACCTCAGATCACAGCGCCAATGTGAATAAGACCCCCCCCATTCAGACCCCCAATGTAAATGACCCCCAAGCAGACCTCAGATCAGACTCCCAATATGAATATGACTCCCACGCACACCTAGGATCAGACCTGAGGTGAATGACCACCAATGTGATCAGACTCCCAGGCTCACAGCAAACTTTAAAAAACAATTACCCTCTCCTGCTCCGGACACTGCCACCGCCACTCCTCACATCCACACTCTTCTAGTTCAATCTGCCTGACATCTTCATGCTGTGTGCAGTCACAGCAAAGTGAGCGGCCGAGGACCAGGAAGCGGTGAGTATAGAACCCGGGGAGCACTGCATTCATCGCTTCTCGGTCCTCCTGTACTAATGAGGGCTTCCATAATGGTGTCTTATAGGGCGCAAAATACGGTAAGTGAAAATAAATGAATACATGGAGATGAGCTGTTTATTTATATGCATGGTATATATAAGCTCAGTGGCGTAACTAGAAATGACTGGGCCCCACAGCAAATTTGTTAGCGGGGACCCCCCCACCCCAGAAAATTATTCTCAAACCCCTACTCCAGTGCAACTCCCACTCCTGTGGCTATCTAAGATTCCTCTCTCAGACCAGGCCAGACAGCCTCTCTGTCCGTTTCCTATAGTGTCTGTATAGGATGTCATTTTATAATACTATTTTAGGGGTCCCTGACAATAAAATATTTTAGTACTCCTCCTGGAGGGGCCCCTTCTGAGTGTGGGCCCCAAAGCAGCCGCTTCCCCTGCTTCCCCTATAGCTACGCCCATGTATAAGCTTCTCCAAGGCAATAATGTGAAGGATTGAGCCTGTAGGAAAGTAGAAAAGAGCTGAAAATGTAATAATGCAAATACTTCAGGAAGTGGTGGGGAGTTTGGTACGGATTTACCAGGATATAGTTTATATGAATCTCCAAGACTGGGAAATTGAATTAAAATACTTATCAAATGTCAGCTCTAAAGTATGAGACAGGATTATCATAGCAGAAGGTACAGACTAACTTTAATATTTTCAAGGTTAGACATTGGTTATTCAGTAATTTAATTAGGAGAACGAAATGCAATCTTATGCCTTATGCACACGGCCATATTTTCGGTCAGCATCTGATTGACATTTCTATGAGTCCCCCAAAAAATGCGGACAACACATGGATGTCATCAATGTCCTGTCCACATCTGTGTGGTTGTTCCGCAAATTATACAACATGTCCTATTGTTGTCTGTTTTGTGGCCAAGAATAGGTATTTCTAGTAATGGGGGGGGAGAAAATAGTGGCACACACATGGCCAGCATCTGTATTTTGTGGATCGCAAAATGGATACGGCCCTAAGATTAGAAAAAGTTAGGCTGCTTTTTTTTTCTAGAAACATTGCCACTAATTGATCTATAGGTTGTGTCTGGTATTGCAGCTCAAGCTTGTTTTGAGTCCCAGACAAAACCTTTAAGATTTTAGGACAGAATCTTTTGTTTCCAGGGACATAAAGATATTTTCTTGGATTGCAAATATAATTTAATAAAACTTACTAAGGCTTCTATTACACTGGTGTTAGGTTTGTCCGGCAGGCTGCTCCTGCAGGGGAACAGCCTGATGGATCCATATTAATGTTTGCACACGTGTGCTGCCAGAAGTCCACTCAGCCCCATTCACTATAATGGGGACTAGCCGGAGATCCAGCCGCAGCACGGCCAACATGCCAAGAGGTGGCCGGACAAAAACCACAGTGTGCTGGTAGTTTTGCAACAGTTGGAGGGTCCCAGGTTTAGCATCCCTGGATTATATTATACAGCAGGAGGAGCAGAGCAGTAAAACTTGTATTTTATACATTTAAATTCCTGCTCATTCTGGGCTCTGAAGTCCAGGAGGAGGTCCTATCAGTGACTGACAGCCTTCTCTCTATGAGGAGGAGGTCCTATCAGTGATTGACAGCCTTCCCTCTATGAGGAGGAGGTCCTATCAGTGATTGACAGCCTTCCCTCTATGAGGAGGAGGTCCTATCAGTGACTGATAGACTTCCCTCTATGAGGAGGAGGTCCTATCAGTGACTGACAGCCTTCCCTCTATGAGGAGGAGGTCCTATCAGTGACTGACAGCCTTCCCTCTATGAGGAGGAGGTCCTATCAGTGATTGACAGCCTTCCCTCTATGAGGAGGAGGTCCTATCAGTGATTGACAGCCTTCCCTCTATAAGGAGGAGGTCCTATCAGTGATTGACAGCCTTCGCTCCATGAGGAGGAGGTCCTATCAGTGATTGACAGCCTTTCCTCTATGAGGAGGAGGTCCTATCAGTGATTGACAGCCTTCCCTCTATGAGGAGGAGGTCCTATCAGTGATTGACAGCCTTCCCTCTATGAGGAGGAGGTCCTATCAGTGACTGACAGACTTCCCTCTATGAGGAGGAGGTCCTATCAGTGACTGACAGCCTTCCCTCTATGAGGAGGAGGTCCTATCAGTGACTGACAGACTTCCCTCTATGAGGAGGAGGTCCTATCAGTGATTGACAGCCTTCCCTCTATGAGGAGGAGGTCCTATCAGTGATTGACAGCCTTCCCTCTATAAGGAGGAGGTCCTATCAGTGATTGACAGCCTTCGCTCCATGAGGAGGAGGTCCTATCAGTGATTGACAGCCTTTCCTCTATGAGGAGGAGGTCCTATCAGTGATTGACAGCCTTCCCTCTATGAGGAGGAAGTCCTATCAGTGATTGACAGCCTTCCCTCTATGAGGAGGAGGTCCTATCAGTGATTGACAGCCTTCCCTCTATGAGGAGGAGGTCTTATCAGTGATTGACAGCCTTCCCTCTATGAGGAGGAGGTCCTATCAGTGATTGACAGTCTTCCCTCTATGAGGAGGAGGTCCTATCAGTGATTGACAGCCTTCCCTCTATGAGGAGGAGATCCTATCGGTGATTGACAGCCTTCCCTCTATGAGGAGGAGGTCCTATCAGTGATTGACAGCCTTCCCTCTATGACTGTGCATACATAGATAGCTGTCAATCACTGAAAGATCCGCCTCCTGGCCGTTAAAGTTATACATGAATCTGTTTAGCTCCTCCTGCTCTATAACATGCTGCTGTAGCTTACATTGCATTTTCATGGTGGCAGGTTCCCGTTAATTAAAGGACGTTGCATTCATATTATGGCAGCAGGAAATGGGAATATGTCTTAATCTTATGTAAAAATACATTTCCCCAGGAAAGACTGCAGTATTTTTAGACGTAGAAGGAAATGTGTGGTAACCATCTGTGCCGTTCTGTAATTCTTTAAAGGGGTTTATGGGTTTTACATACATAAAGCCTATTAATGGCATAGTATAAACCTAAGAATATTTCTAATAAACCGTGTGCTTGATGTCTGTGAATGGAAATGTTCTTCTTAAGGAGTTGTCCCATGAACAATATTTTTACAGTTAAATCCAGCTCATTATTATGAACATATTAAATAGTGCTTCCATCCCCAGATATTCCAGGAATAATAATAGTATAGCGCCGCCTGCTGCTTCCTTAGAGCTGCCTTTCTGTGTCCACCTCAGTAAATGTGTCATGGTGGACACACATGCCTCGTCTTGGTCTTCGGGTATCTGGAGAGATTCTCACTCCTGAAGCTGCAGCATCAGCTCTACTTCTCAGAGAACATGCTAAATGAGAAGGCTGTGTTCGCATGTCGCAGCAATATCATGTTTTGCTATGATTTTCCAAAAACACAGCAAAAGCTGACGTTTTGCAGTGATTTTAGGAAATCACAGTAAAATCCACAATGACTTCACAACATGTGAACACAATTGATGAAACTGAGACAGAGTCACGGTATTTCCATTTGTTAAGCATTTCATCGGAGAAGCAGAGAAGACGCTGCAGCCGCAAAATCAGCCGTCTCACCACACCAGGGATCCATTTATATACCTGAAGCAGCAGAGGGAGAGGCAAGGCTGAGCGTGTGTGTGTGTCACGCGCAGGTGTGGACGGGGAAAACCAAACCAAGCGTAGGAGGGAAAGGAGATTAGGCCAAGAAACTAGGGAAGGAAGATGGACACCTCCTACAGGAAACCCTGGTTCAATTCCTGTCTATCTACCAGTATGAACAGGCCTCAAATCTAGGCAAGTTCATACACAGGAACCTAAACACCGAACTGACCCTATAGGACCCTGGAACTAATGACAGGAATAAGTCTACCTGTTCCTCCAAAAGGAAGGACGAACAGGAGTCTCCCTAAGGCCTAATAACAAAACACACAGAAGGGAAAAGGAAACTTATCTTTCAGTGAAGAAATGGAGGCTCCAGGATCTCAGCTGAAAACCAAACTGCTGCACACCACAACAACAACTGAAGCTATAAACCACAAGGAATAGTGGGAGAAGAAGCAATAAATAGGGGAGGGACAATTACCACACCAGGAACACCTGAGGGAAAAGGGTGTGGTAAATACCAACAACAAAAAGGGAAAACCTGTCAGATTATACCACGTGTTGCCAATCTGACAGACCTCCTGTTATCTGTCATAGGAATGTCCGTGACGTCACTGTAGTATGGGAGCAGGGGTGCATCACGGCTTGTCAGCAATCCGAGAAGGCTGAAGACCACTGGGGTAGAGATCGATACAGCTCTAACGATATATACACACAGCACATATTACTGTGGATTTTCAGGGAAAATTTCACTCTTTGCAATGCAAAGGGCCAGGGTGAACTGGTCATAGACCCTACAGGGAAATTTCCCAGTGAGCCAATGCCCAGCGGGCTGTCCAAGCCCTCCGTAGAGCCGCCAGTCGGGTACGTAGCAATCTGATGCTCTCAGCATTAATTAATGATCGCTGGCAGTGCCCCCTTGCGATCAACTGTATTGGCGTTCTCAGGATGGTGATAAAGTTGAATGCTGCCACGGGGCGGCAGTATTTTGTGGTACACTGTGTATTTGGTTCTGCTGGGGTGTAATTTTGTGTTGTACTACAGTATTCCTGTCACCGCCTACTTATATTGGCCCTGCCTTCTGTCAAGTTGGACCCGCTTACAAGGGCCACTTTAAGTTCCCAGCCCACACCTGGCAAAGGCTGAGATCTGGGGCAAATCCGCATCAAAATCCACGTGCAGTTTTTGCAACAGATTTGGTGTAAAAAATCTGTGTAAACTACACTGCTGCATATGTGTAGCCTACAGGAGCACGTGGTCCACTAACATTTTTATAAATGTGTGTTGGAAAGAAGACTTCTTGATACTTTGAATGAAACACCGAAAATCAAATATACCGACATTTTCTGACTTGTCTATATAGTAGCGGCTACACTTTAAAAGGTCTGACAAAAGAAACGGGCAACATACAATATACTTTATGTGCAAGGCAGAGCTCTTCCTTAATGATCCTGACCATTTACATTTCATTGGAACCTTTAAGACACAAGATTCACTTCTGATGAGACTATTTTTTACTCAGTGTTAAAGGGCATGGATGGATCCCTGGGGGCACATCGCTCAATGCCATCTGCTATAAGGTCATCATATGCATCGCTAGCTATATTGACTTTGACAACAATGGAGCCGATGCACAGACTCAAATGCCCACTAGAAAACAACACAGCAATGCTTTCAGATTGAGAAGACATTTCAAGCGAATGGAAATGTGATATCCATGTGATGTGACCTGTGTTATAATTCACAGTAATCCTTGGCCTTTTATCTGGTGACTGATGTGCTCTGGGATTCTTGTCCACAGTTTTCTTAAAGGGAACTCTCTTTAAGAGAGTTTCCATATAGCTGGAGTTCTACATGTATTATCTGATGTTCTAATGTATGGAAACGAATGGAACCTTACCTCTTTGGACACCCTCAAAAATAAAAGGATCAATGGTCCCACTGTGGGCACTACCTGTAATCAGCTAAGGAACCTGGAGCAAGTTTTCAATTTCCTGACAGCAGGTAGAGGCATATAGTATAATTATTTAGGTATTGTGTGCACTGGGTAAGGGTGAGGTGTGCTAACTTGGAGGTGAGTTCCACCTACATCCAACATAGAAGTCCACTGTATGTATCATGTGCTCCAGGTACGGTGTGCTAACTTGAAGGAGGGTTCCATCTAGATCCACCATAGAAGTCCAGTATATATATTGTGCGCACCAGTTAAGGTGTGCTAACTTGGAGGTGGGTTCCGCCTAGATCCACCATAGACGTCCAGTATATGTATCGTGCACACCAGGTAAGGTGTGCTAACTGGAAAGTGGGTTCCGCCTAGATCCACCATAGAAGTCCAGTATATGTATCATATGTACCAGTTAAGGTGTGCTAACTTGGAGGTGGGTTCCACCTAAAGTAGATCCACCATAGATCTCCAGTATATGTATCATGTGCACCATATAAGGTGTGCTAACTTGAAGGTGGGTTCCAACTAGACCCACCATAGAAATCCAGTATTGGCCAATAGGCCGAAACGTTGCATCTGTTGGATATGATCTTGCGTTTGCAATAAATCTAGACACTCATTTTTAAACTATCTATTGGAGTGCTGCTTCAACTTTTTACTCTGGAATTCAGAATAGTGGTGAGTTGGACCAAACCCCATTGAAGCGAGCACCCACTATTTTTGTTTTTCACACATTTTTCTACTCAGTGGTGTTCCCTCAGTCTCTATAGTAGAAATATTACACAGTCACTGTATAAATTTGTTATCGCCCTAATTGTACTGACAAAGTTTTTGGGGGGAGATTTCTGAAGATTGTTGTTCCGATACAGAGTGAGATGCACCCAAATAGCATGCTTCCTAATAAATTGGACTCAAATCGACACCAGCACAGGTGGGTGTATGCTTCATCTATAACTTACCCTAGATGACTATTTGTTCCACTTTAGGTCATGTACGTCACCTGTCTAGGTTCTCTATGTAAGGTGAGATTCTTTCTTCTGCAGCACGGGGTATCAGACACGCTGTCAGTGAACATACATGTCTGTGCGTGGTGCTCCAGCTCATCTGTATTCTGCTCAGCCGTGGAGCAGAGAATTCGTTTTTTGTTAATCCAATATGTACACGGTGGCAGGACAAATCCAATGTACAGGAGATAAATGTGACATGTCAGCCTGCTGGCTTCATCATATATGGTCCGCTAAGGATTATTCACCATGTTAATTCACTTAGATAAGACTAAGGCTGGTCACACACGGCTCACCATGCGAGTTCACTGCCACATCTACTGCCAGCAGAGGAGGGAGTGTAACTAGCAAGAGGCCAAAATCATTAGGTGTCCTCATCATTAGGTGTCCTCATCCACACCCAGGGATTACATTTTTATATAGGGGAAGGTGTCAGTCACGGTGTGGGGACTCCATGTCCGGTAGCCAAGATTGACACAAACAATTGCAAGCACCTACATGCTCCTACTGCACGGTTTGTAATAAACTACATACAGTATCTTCTCAATTCAGGGTGAGGGCCCACATATGTTATGTTGTCCCCCTAGTTCTCCAGTAGCTGATTGACAATATACAAATTGTTCATCCCCCTATTCAGTTAGCATTTTGTCGGTAGCTACACAAAATGATACGCTGCCAACAAACTATGATTTTAGGTGATCCTTGAAAAATACACTCTTACTGTCACATACCCTCAGTTGATGGGGTGACAGTTTTATGGTAGTGATCATATGCTGCACAGACTCTGATTTAGTAACATAAATGACTACTTTTGCACTCATTTTAATGTCGTTCTGGGTTCAGATATGATTTTTCTATGACATTTTTTTAATTAAGGAAAAAAGTTTGGAAGCCCTGTTCTCTACCAGTCGTCCTCAAACAGCAGCTTGTTGCTCACATCGCCCAGCTGTGTGGCTCGCCTTCGTTTCTGATCATATGCACGGGCTGTGATGAGATTCATGCATATAAAAAAAAAAACACATTTCCCGTGTGAATGCGCTGTAATGGAATTGTGTAGAATAGAAATGAATATTTGCTGCTCGTCGAATGTAGAAAATTCCAAGGTTTAATCTTTATGGCTTTTATGTTGCTCTGCTTTCTCTGCTGCTCCTCCTCCAGTCTACCACAGTACAATGTGACACTGTTGGCGGCTGAACATTAGCTTTATGGGTCACACAGGATGATGGGGATACTTTCTTCAGAACTGTGCGCCGCTATGTGGGAACAATGGCGTACAAATGGGTCGTCCACAGGGGCTCATATTTTTAGCTCTGTCTACTATAACATTTAGCCCTTTTCTAATTATTGGGTTGAGTCAATGTATAAGCCTTTGTGATTGCCTCAGTAGGTTTCCTCTGGGTTGATGCCTTAATTCTGTTCTCTACTTTTCGACTTAAACCTGTTAAATGACATCCATTAATAGATTGCTCGGCAATCTCCATATGCGCACTGCTTACACAACAGGCAGCCACTTTGGAAATGGTACAGGCAGTGAAAGTGGGCCACGTCTTAATAATAAATTGCCAGCAGTATGTTCTGTAATTATTCAGCTGTTGGGCTTTCAGAAGACAAATAACTATTCTTTTTTTTGTGGGGATACTATATCTTCTTATGGAGAGCACCTAATCGGCATGAGGAGTCTTAAAGGCCAGACAATGCTCCTCTGGAATTCTGGGAAGAAAGGGATGCAAATGAGCTCTTAGCAAAGTTTGCCTCTAATGCCACCAGATGTAAGGCAGCTATCCTATAAGTCAATGTTTGACCTTTTAAACAGTCCTTGAGACATGACATGGATAATAACTAAGTTAGCACCTCATCTGCAGGCAGCTGTTATAGGGTGATTGCCCCTCATCAGTGCAGAACAGTACTGGCTTCACTGGCTGAGAGGCCTAGGTCAGGATTCATCAGAACTCTTGTTATGGAGAGCGCCTAATCACCATAAGGACTCTTATAGGCCAGACAGTGCTCCTCTGGACTTCTGGGAAAAAGTATGCACGCTTTGCCTCTGATGCCACCAGTTGCAAGGTCGCTATCCTATAAGTCAATGTTCGACTTTTTAAACAGTCCTTACAAGAATTGTATCCATTTCTTTGCTAAAACTTGAGCTTTATTGTGGGCAATTTATCATTCCCCTCACATCAGTTTTCTGGCGCACAAGTGGCATTTCTACACAGCCCTTGACACCTTCCCGAAAAGGGGGAGGGGCAGGAGCCAGCAGGCCTAGCAAATTTATCTTCTTTTATGCCATTTTTCCCTGCCGATCAGCTGCAGAGTGCTCCAGTTACGTCACATTCATTGGTCACATTAACTTTTTGCAGCTTAGTCCCATTCAAGTGAATAGGCCTGAGCTGCAATACCAAACACAACCACTATACAGTGTACGGCACTGTGCCAGTGAAGCACCGCAGACTCTTCAAACAGCTGATTGGCAGAGGTGCCCGGTGTCAGACTTCCACCGATCAAATATTGGTTACCTATCCTGAGGATAAACCAGCAGTATCGAAATCCCAGACAACTCCTTTAAAAGTTGAATTCCTTGTGAACCGCTCAATGGATTTATGGTATGCTTTGGCTCAGCAGGATCATCCCTGCCAGGTATTATGCCAGGTTTTACAGGGTTGATCTTGCTGTCAGATGCCCTCTAAGCAAAACAAATCATCAATTCATGTTGGATATTTTACTTATCTTAGGCGTGGATTTGCTGTGAATATCCGTAATCGATATGTCATCCAAAGCAATTACCTAAATGGAAAATACAAGTAGCTCTGTATAAAGCATGCCAGAACCAGGGTTGCGGAGTGTAATATAATGAAGATTCGTCCTCTGTACCATGTTACTGTTCTCTCAGCGAGATTGAATCTGGGGCTGTCTGCTTTAATATCTGTAACACAGCACCAGGCAGATAGGAGCGGACTCTCATCTGTCATACCCTGGATTGGACGACATGTCTAAGGCCTCATTAATTAATTTATTGATTTATTGCTGACCAATTACTTTTTTACCTGTTTATCTTTTTGGTTTTGAAGTCTGTGACATCATCATAATGTCCTTGAATCTATGTCAGCAGTGTACTCTTGGTGCTTTGTGATCTGTCCAGTATTGTAATCAAACCACACATGAGATATGGCGCATGAAATTGATTTTTTAAACTTTTTAAACTTTTTTCAACTCATTTTTGTGTGTAACTTGAATCCTCTACCATGGCCGTTCCACCTACCATGTGCTGTTTATACTTCTTATATACCTCAGAGGTTGGACGACAGCACAGCTTTCGTATGTAGGTACAGGTCTCCCTTGCAAACTTCTCTGCCATGGGTCTTGTACAATGTAAGGCCCCATGGACACTACTGTATTCATTTTGTGGTCCGCAGATTGCAGATCCAGAAATTACAAATGCGGTCCGTGTGCCGTTCGCCTTTTATTTTGAAAACAATTGAAAACAATGGGTCCGTGGTCCGTATTTTGCGGACATAGTCTGCCTTTTTGTGGAACAGACATACTGTACGGATGCAGAATAACATGGATGATCCGTGTGCTTTTCGCATCGTATGTCCATTCTGCAAAATTATAGAAGATGTCATATACTTGGCCGCATAATTTGGACTGCAAACCCATTGAAGTCAACAGGTCCGCAAAAAATACAGATGCGGGGTGCAAAACGGATACGGTTGTGTGCATTGGGTCTACATATGAAAATAGACACCATCACTTGCATGGGTTACTTGCAAAGTTAAGGAATTCATTGTAGCCAACTGCCAAAGTGAAAGCATTAATTTCGGGCTGTAATATGTCCTTCTTCAGGCACTGCTTCTGTAGTGTAGTGAATACAGGGATACAGATGCCTGGAGAAGGGTGTATGACCGCCAGAAACGTTGTAACTTATACATTAATTTTGGTGGTGGCTACAATAAATTCCTGAACTTTGCAAGCAACCCATGCAAGTGCTGTCTATATTTTCAGATTTACGTTTATACTACTGATTTTTTTGTATGTGGAGAGGGTGCCTTTGGACCCTCTCAGCACTGCACCCCTAGGACCTGTGTTAATTTGCTATAGTCACTGTGGGAATTGGCCTTTGAGTACCCATTGGGCATTTGTGCGGAGCATGAACTCAACACCTCCTCCAAGATCTGTTTTTACTGTTGCTTTCTACCCTTAGAAGGGTCCTAATCCTGAAGCCTTTTTCTTTTTCTTCCAGTAAGAGCAGAATCTCTTTAAATACTTATATATTATTACTTAAATACTATTATTATACTTATACTGGGCATTTTAAGGATATTTGCAAACTACAGTAGTTAGAAGCCGGTATGGTAGTGTAAGTCTTAATAACTGGATCCATAGAGATATGATCAGTGTATGATTAATTATTTTATCGCACAATCTGTGATGTATTTGGAAACTTCAGTTGGGTTTTAAGGGATTTTCCACACCAGGTGACCCAAATAATAGTATATTTAAGACTAGACAATCTTTACTACACCCTAAAGGGGTACATTTATCAAGTGGTGTAAAAAGAGATGCATATTTGTGCACCATTTGGGCAAAGCGGTATTGTGACTTGTTGCTGTTTTGCACCAGACTTGCCACTTTGCTGAAAATTTGGTGGAAGTGGGAGGATACATCACCTGAAGGTGTTGTGCAATGGTCATGATTACCCGAAAGGTATAGACGCGTATTTTTGTCTGTTTTTTTTTTCCTTTTTAGTGCGCTAAAAGTAAAAGTCATTCCTTTTAATAGATGCTGGATTCACCTCCTTGTTTTTTGGACTCTGTTAGTGTTGTATTCCAAGCTCTTCCGTGCTTCCTTACGTGATTGCAAGCACGTGTGTTTTCTTTTGGGGTACAATTTCCATTTGAGCACCCTATATTTTGCAAATATAAGACAAATGAGGCCAGTCTTAATAAATTTCCCCCATGGTGTGTAGATAGCCTTGGTAAGTCCAGTCCAATCATTAACAGCCGTTCTGGTCCTGCCCAGTCCTGCTACAGATGGGAAATTGTTGCTGTGGCTTTTTATGCACCAGTTAATGATCTCCACTTCAGTGCTATTTGCTAGTTTCCATCACTCTTATAGCGAGAGCACCCATCGTATGGAACATTTCTGTGGTCAGATATATGATGTAGAGATATGGCCCCAATCTGACATTAATGCCGTCTTGATTCATTCCCTGGAAGCTAATCATGTAGCTCAGCACAGATAAGAACTCTCATTCAGCGCCTGCTCCTTTATTATTTAACACGGCATACAGATGCCTGACAATGCATTGGAAGTGGGACAGGAGATTGGTAAATAGAGAATTCAATTAGGAAATGGCATTATTTTGTAGTCCAAATCTCTGATGGCAGACACTGAAATATCGCGTACTGAGCAGCACCGAAGACCTCCGAATAGGAGAGAAAATCTTTACTGCCAGCTTGAATGCCACCCATGCCCTTTTCAAAGCCTTGTATTTCTCTGTCCAGGGCTTGGAACCGAGCTTTCTGGGAGGAATTCTGCAAAAGCTTTGGTTATACATGATCCGTATGAAATCACTGTGGTTCTGCAGGCTGGCAGGTGACTACTTTTGCCTCCACATGGTCACCCTTTGACTAAAGCACCTGTTGGTAAGCATTGAAGTGTGCATAATCGGCAGTGTTGTAGCTACAGAGGGTACTGAGTATATCTAACATGGTCACCCAATGTCTAAAGCACCTGTTGGTAAGCATTGAACTGAGCAGCAGATCCTCAGGAAGCAATGGTTCCTTCCTGACAATCAGCTTGTACATCGTCCCGTGTAAAGCGACCTTTAGACCCACAGTGCCCCAACACGTGTTTCTCCACAGGTTTCTTCACAGGGGAATGGGGACCTGTTTCTTTTGATTTAGATAGTTATCTAATAGAAGGAGGATAATGTTCCCTACCTCTACCTTATATACTAACGTTCATGAATCAATTGACTACTAATATTTACTCCTAGATCTGTTTACTCTATCCTTGGAGGCTTAGATCTCACTAATTTAGTGCTTGTGTAATGCTACAAATTTCTATGCTTTTATCATGTAATCTACTAATAAAGTTTAAATTATGTTTCATGATTTTTTTTTCTTGTTTGGAGTGTTTCTTTAAAGTTTGGTTGGTTCTATAGCCATTTCAGTGTCGGCCGAAGCCCTCGTTCTCGGTGGGCCTGGCCACCAATAAACTAATGTGCATGGAGACCTAAAAGTTCTTCTACCACATTAGAACATACAGAATACAGGGCTTTTTTCCCAAAAGAAATGTCCCTGACATTTTCAGGTTCCAGTCTGGGACTGCAGTTGTAGTTCAGCGGAATACAGACTGCTCAGAGCTTGGTTAGTACTTGTGTCCAGCTTCAGTTCACTGTTGATGTGTGAGGGTGGCAGAGTGACAACTACCATAGGTACCCATAATAGCTGTCCATCGTTGACCTCACCTTTCATCCCCTGCATTGTTAAATTACAGTACCCTAGGGAATTACTCCAGTGATTAACTCCGCCAACCCCTGGCGATCATCTATCCTAGGCAAGAGGAGCTTCATATAAACATGTATTTTTCCTGCAGCTCCCCTACAGAGCGAAAGAAGTATTACATGCCAACTACTTGAATGAGTATCAGCCATGTAATGCATGGTCATTTCAAGCCCACTAGAGGAAGAGACACTATTTATGGAGGGTTATTCGCTCTAATTCGTAAAAGGGGTTCTCCCTCCCCCCACCCCCAGTAGGACAACCTTTTGCCCTAATGGTGCACACAACCCCTTTCAATAGGATAACCTACTGATAAACCAGAACTGGTTGCATCAAAGTCTTGCCATGGGTCGTCCCTGAGCTTCTTGTCATAATTGAAATCTTGTAGATGGTAATCATTGCCAACATAAATGAAAATACCATTGAACAGAGCTCCCACCCACACAGCGCACAGTCTAAATGAAGGATTGACTGTGCTTTCAAGGGTACAGAAAATTAGCAATGATCCTGAGCAGAGCCAGTCTCCGAGGACTGGATTATTATAGGCTGCAGTTACTCTGGCGGTAGAGTCTCTATACTTCAGTGATATGTTGTTTCCCAGATACATATTAAATGTGGCAAGCCGGGTTGTGGGACAGTCTGCAGCAGTACAGTCACACAAATAATGTCAGGAGCCTAAGAATAGACTTTGTCTAATTAATGACGCAAGATAAGCAAAGCCCCTGGCAACCGCTTTTCACAAATCATAGGAATTATTTATATCTCTGCATAAAAACTGCCCTCTGTCTTCATTCTTAGACTAAGTGGCATCATTTACGTAGGGGAGAAACATTCGTACAAAATAACATGAATTAAATATATAAAAACAGCTATAGCAAAGTAAAAGAAACATTACAGTTCTCAGTAAAGTCTCTTTCACACATCAGTATTTGGTAAGTGATTTTCATCAGTGATTATGAGGCTACACAATCACTGTAATTTAAAGGCTATGTACACATTTGGGGGCATTTTTGCAACTATGCAATTATTGCATTGTACTCATTTTGAGCTAAAAATAATTTTTTAAATTGGTCTTTGTTACAAATATGGAACCCTTTTTTCTGTACGGGGCTGAGATTCTCTAATATAGGGATCTGAATTTTCTCTTTGCTCCGTCAGAGCCAGCTGACTTGATGGGCTCCTTACCTCTGACCTCCTAAACACTCATTATAGCTCAGTTCTTACAAGAATGTGGCTTAATTAAGTGTTTATCTATTCATCTATTAGATGATGTGAAAGTAAAAAGTACCAGTCACACAAGCTAGAAAAACTGTTAACCCTTTGTGACAGAACGGCTTAATATTTTGTAATAAAGACTGTGAAGAAACCCACACCTTGCAGCCCCACCTGACGTCAACTACGTCGAGCTCACGTCCTCCCTAGGAGCATGTAAGGTCAGCTTGGTACAGTTTACACAGATGCCTCCTGTCCACACAGGCACAGGGATGCAGGGTGGCGAGACAGTGGTCCACGCACCTCCAGCATAACCCCACACTCGCTCACAACCCTGCCAAACTGATGGAGCCTTTTCACTGCCCCAGTGAAACACAGCTTTCTCAGCCCGGTAGACTGTTTAATATAAGCTTGGTCCGCTAGTGGGATTATATCGGGGCAGGAACCACCCCAGGTAGCTATAAGTATGCCGAAAACACGGACGTGGGGACTCATGATCGAGATACAAGAACAGCACAAGATTAAATTTTATATTTAATTGCCTTAAGGGCACACTATATAAACACTATATACACAGAGAATGGATACAGTGGTCTGATATGCAAATACAGGTGGTATGATACAACAGAATTAAACAGCGCAATAGTCAGTTACCAGATGGATGAATAGTCCGTTGGTTTGTGCTGAGTTCTGGGTTGCTGTAAGTCCTGGCTGTAGTCACATGGGGGCAGTGATGTCAGCAGTTGGTCCACGGTCCCTCCAAACACATGCTAGATGTGATCCCCTTTCAGAGTAAGATAATTGGCCACTGTCCTGTGTGGCTTTTTCACTTGTGGCTGGCCACTCCCCCTCCCTCCTGGAGGAGTCCACCCTCCCTTCCCAGTTCTGGTAGCCAAAAGACCCACAAAACCCATTATGGCCCATAGATCCAGACCGGAAGGTCACAGGGAGATAGTTATGGTAATAACAGATCTGCCTGGGTTCCGGCTACAGGTGGAGACCAAACATGACACATTTATCAGGCTCCTGCTTAGAGATCTCCGTATCTCCGCTCGCTGACATGTTATCGCTAATTTATGGACATGGGCATGTCCCTCTCGGCTCCTGTGTCGCAAATATATGACTGGTTTATGTCTGAGATGTACGGGCAATTTATAATTCTTTATTAATTCCTGGCCCTGGGCTGTCTAGAAACCTCAGTGATCTCAGTAACCAGCTGACAGCCCCCTGCTGAGGGCCTCTTCCTGGATGGGGACTTTGACTCCGCGCTGGCTGGGTGACATGTGAATTGTACACTTGTGACCAGCTTTGAAGGCTGGACCCTTGTGGTGTTTACTTCATCTGCTAGTTGACAGCAGATGACTATGATTAAGTCATGGTTAACATGGATCATGATTCCACATTCCTCACAAAGACCAATTGAAAAAATTATTTTTAGCCCAAAATGAGTAAAATGCAAAAAACATTGCCCCCGAAGGTGTACATAGCCTTTAAGTACTTTCATATACAGGGGCATGCTATCAATGCCTTAGCGGAACTATGTATTTTGGATGGAAGGCCTTTATGTTGTACTGTCAACATTTTATGAACTTTAGAGGTTATGGGCTCTGTGGGACACTGTAGTTTCCTCTATCAGCTATGATTTTATGGGAGGATACCTCCATAATATACACAATTTCTTTCTTATGTAGTTAAGGTGCAGTGTAGGTATAATAGTATAGATAAGTATAGTATGACTTACAGAATTCTGTGGATCCATAATAAGGCCATGGACTAAACCCTGAAGATGTAAATAAGGACTATTTTGTGGTACAGATGAACCTTAAAGGGCACATGTCAGCAGATTTGTACCTATGACACTGGCTGACCTGTTACATCTGCACTTGGCAGCTGAAGACATCTGTGTCGGTCCCATGTTCATATGCGTCCGCATTGCCGAGAAAAAGTTTGATGCAAGTTGCAGCATGTCGCCTTGCTACACCATTGACTATCATTATAAAAAATATTCCGTAACATTTCAGTGACACATGTCGCCATGTAGCTATACTCTTTTTTTTTTTTTTGTTGAGCGACACATTTTGACGTATAGCCCTAGCCTAAAGGGGTTGTGGTAGGATCCTATAAAATGTGATTTAATTGTGCAAACCTCGTCTAGTCTCCATGCTCCCGGTGTCTACATTGTTTCCAACCTGAACTTCTAGGTTGTGAGCATAGATGAGCTGCAGCCACAACACTTCCCATAGTACTGTGTGCTGCAAGATCAGCCAGAAATGCTGCTATCTTGCCGATCTGATCCTCCTCGACAGGCTTTGTTTGGCTGGCGTGTTGATATACCCATACATTCCATGTGACCACTGCAACCACTCAGAGGCCTCTGCTGTAACATGTGCATACAACTGAAGCCACGGTGTGAGAATAAATGAATATTCAGAAATTTCTGCAGCTGAAATATGGTTGGATTTATCTGAATTGGGGTAGTTTAGACAGCAATCGCATGGATTTCTTCAAGACCCACTCAGATGAATGGGACACTTGCAGAAATTTCTATAACAGATCTGCCATGTATGAATTTACCTTTAGCATTAAGGATGTATAAAAGTACATGTTTTACTGAATCTTTTCCCACAAAACTATATATCGATCTGCTCATCTCCTCCTGCCTGCAGATTATACTGCACTTTTTGGTGACAGGTCCTCGTTATAGATGGCACACTGACAACTTAATGGGATTTATACACCTAAGCTGATTGTGTCTTTCCACCTGATTTGTAAGATTCCCTGAAAAATGCGTCATACTCATCAGTGAGACATTATATTTAGCAAGTGAAACGTGGAACGTTTCGTTTTTTTTTTCTTAAAGGAACACTCCAGGCAAAAACTGACTCTGTGTTATGTTTAGTTGCGGATCTGCAGGTTTGGCACATCAATATTGGATTCTCTCTTTGGTGTTTTTTAGGAGCTCTCCATGAGACCTCATGCTCAGGACCGTATCTTTATTTCTGTCGGCAAACCAGGAATTCGCAAAATAGGAACACCTTTTCTATCACATTTTTCTTCATCTTCTATGAGTAGAAATGACTATTCTTGACTGCGATATAGACAAGAATAGAACGTGTTCAATTATTTGTGGAACGGCCACACAGATCGGCAAAAAATACAGATGTGTGCATGACCCCATAGAATGAGTCAATGTAATATCTGCAAAAAATGCAGATGGCACACAGGTAAAAAGTACTGTCGTGTGCATGAGGCTTTAGTGTGATTGCAAATTTGGATTTCAAAAACATCTGTTTTTAACTCAAAAACACTGTCTCTTGGTGTTTTTAGCAAATAGCTGCAGGCTCTCTGAGTGTGGTGTTTTTCCAGAGACTTCTGTATCAGAAAAACCTGTGAAAAATATGTTTTGTGACTTTAAAAAAAAGCAAGGATTCAGTTGTCAGCTACAACAGGGAAGCAGCCAGAATGGGCTGCACAAATTTGCAACTTCACTTGCTCCAGTGGTTTGAAGGTATTGTGCAGTGCAAAGATACTGATGATATATCCTCTGGACAGGTCATCAATATCAGATCGGTGGAGGTCCGACTCCCGGCACCTCCGCCAATCAGCTGTGTGAAGAGGCTGTGGCACTTGTGCAAGCGCTGCTTCCTCTTCAAAATTATCTGTGTGCCATGTCTTTTGCAGTTGCACAGTAATTAAAAGTGCTTATCGCATTGACTATAAACCAGATAATGCTCTGATAATTTTGAAGCAGAAGCAGTGCTTACACAAGCGCCGCAGTCTCTTCAAACAGCTGATTAATGGGGGTGTCGGGAGTCGGACCCCCGCTGATCTGATATTGATCACCTGTCCAGAGAATATATCATCAGTATCTTTTGCAGTGCAGAACCTCATTAATACCCACAGCCTAATGGGCCCTTTACACGGGCCGACAATTGAAACGATCATTACTAACCAGCATTATGGTCCCTTTACACAGGACGATGATCTAGAAGATTTTCAGGAATGAAGCGCTCCTTCCAGACAATCTACTGATCACTAGCGGAGGAGACTGGTGCATTTAAATGCACCGATCTCATCCAGCTCCTCCAGAGTATAGAGAGGAGCAATCCTTAATGTCATCGCTCTTCCCCATACTGTCTCTTTGTTTCGCGGCTTTACACAGCAGAATCTGCCACCGGGAAACAATGATCTTTTGTGCTGCTCGTTTTGCTCATCCATCGGTTAATCGGCGGTATATTTACACCGCCAGATCATCGCTAACGAACGTTACTAGTAATGGGCCCTTTACACATGCCGACAATGCTAATCAGCATTGCCAATGCTAATCAGCATTACTAGCAACACCCGTTATTGATCATCTTGCGATGGAAATTACCCGATGAACAAGCAAAACGCAGCATAAAAGATCATCATTTCCCAGTGGCAGATCTTGCTGTGTAAACACGATCTGCTGCCGGGAAACAATGAGACAGTATGGGGAAGAGCGATGGCATTAGCAATCACTCCTCCCCATACTCTGGAGGAGATCTCTGCATGTAAATGCACCAGTCTCCTCCACTAGCATTAAGCAGATTGTCGGGAAGGAACTCTTCTTTCCCGACAATCTGCTAGATCGTTGTCCTGTGTAAAGGGACCATTACTGTCAATTTTTCTTTAAGATTCACTTTTGTTGTTTTTACAGCTTTCTTGGTATTAGACTGCGACTTCACACTGATGTAACTGCCAATGACGCCATATGCTGCTTGTATTCTAGGAGCCTCTTGGATCTCACTTGACGCTGAGAGGTGCATCTCTTATTTCACAGTTAGCTATGTGCTATACATAGATATATACTGATATTTCTCCATGCCATATGTTAATGTACCAAAGCTTCAGTACATTAAAATATGGCAGCATTATTACCTTCAATAACATTTTTTAAGGAAAACGTCTTTTGTTAATTTTTTTTTACACCTTTTCTAACGTACGATGGGGCATCCGTCATCCGCCCAAAAATATGATGTATCATGGATCCTGGATATTCAGATACTGGGGTACGGCAGCAAGCATTTCTGAAAGCAGAATATTATAGCGGGAGAGAAGTCGAGCTCCATAATATGTAGGGTCATAGGTGTGTTATTTCTAATAATAAGTAAAAAGCAAAGTAAATTCTGACAGAACTGGAAATTAAACCAATGACCGGCAGATATATTTCTGAACATCAGGGGCTGATGGTGGGGACTTGTTCTGAAACCCGTTCCTTGGTCAAAAATAATGCTCTTCTCTCCGTGTCTATGGGTTACATTCAGATGAGCGTATGCAGTCTGTAAAACATTGGCCACATTTCTCGGGCCAACCATGCCTTGTCTGAGCGGAACTCTCTGCAGGTCAATTTTGTCCGATCCTTCTCTCCTCCAACATCATCTTTTGGGAGACAGGAGCTCCTCGCGCACATTAAACTAGCAGCCAGATCTGTTGTTCTTGGCGGGTTTGGCCAACAATATGCTAATGTGTATTGGGACCTTAAAGAGGACCTTTCACCACTCCTGACATGTCTGCTTTAATAGCTTCTTGCATTCCCCATGTAATAACAATTCTGGAGCATCTATTCTTATGGCTCTATATTGTGCCATTCCTTTATTATTTCCATTAGAAGTTATGAATAATTTACTAGAAGTCTGCAGTAAGGGTACAGAGGGGAGGTAACCGGTTGGAGGTGTGTACCTACACAGTCTGAAAATGGCAGCACTGATTCAATAGAGGGAATCTTTGCAGGTACACCCCCCCCCCCCCCCCCACTGGTTAACACTCCTCTGTACCCTTACTGCAGACTGCTAGCAATTCATTCATAACTTCTAGTAGAAATAATAAAGGAATGACACAACATACAGACATATGAATAAATAGATTTTCCAGAATTGTTATTGCACGAGGAATGCATGCAACTATTAAAACAGGCATGTCAGGAGCGGTGACAGGTCCTCTTTAAGGGTACTATCATACATTCAGGTTTCCGGATGCAGTTTTGAAAGCCAAAATCAGGAGTGGATCATAAAAGGAGAGAATGTATAAAGAACAGATACGATTTCTCCTATATTTGAAATTCACTCCTGGTTTTGGCTTCCAAAACTGCATCAGGAAACCTGGTGGTTTGGCCTTGCCCTTATGGCTTGGAGGTTGTACGGAGCTTTCATACACCTTTGTGCTTGAGGTCATTTTGTCCCATTCACATCATGTGAAATGATCTCATAAAGATTTTGCAGATTAGAAATCTTCACTCAGGATTTCAGCATTTGTATGATGGACATGTTTTTTTTTTGGAAACTGAAGAAACTGATTGGGCAGGATGTATTGTGTAAAAGGAGCGCAGCTGGACGTATGAATATGCATGAGACCGCTCTCACATGAAGAAATGTGTAGTCAGATTGAAATGGTATTCTAGACTGTTTTTACTGGGCAGTATAGTGCGTCAGACAGGATTATTTTGGCCGCGGCGTCAACAGATACCAGATGTAAGGGAACAATGATGTCAGTGTGAATATATGGTACCATTCAAGAACATTTTCATTCAAAATGGAAATTTCATGTGTTAGTCAGAATACCAAGCAATTGCCAAACTTTGGTATTTTTTTTTTAAACTTTGGCTGAGTTCACATCAGCGTTCAGCCTTTTCGTTCTCCTGCTCCGTTTTGCACCACTTCAAAAATCTTCCTCTGAGCGGAAACCTAACGGACCTCATTATAGTCTATGGGGTCTGTAGGCTCTGTTTGGCTCAGCTATGTGCCACATCCGTCCTTTCCGTTGTCCTGATCCTATAACGGAGCAGGAGAACAGAAAGGCTGAACGCTGATGTGAACTCAGCCTAACTTTGATATTGGCATCTGTTCTTGTTACAGAAGCCATTTTTCAGAAGTGCCAACATGAAGAGAAGCCATACTGGGTGTCATGTTTTAGCCTCTTAACAAGTGATGTTCTTATTTATATAACATCACCTCTATTTGGTCTAACCGAAGCACCTTCCATTCTTGGACTAGGATACAACCAAATTGAGCAACAAAATGGCAGCAACCCTTGGTGCCACATAACCATAGACTGCTGTAGACCCATAATGATTTAAGTCATTCATTAAAGGAATTTCTCGCCAAGACAACCTCTTAAAACTCTTAAAAACACAAATGTGGCATTACATGAGATCCATTTGAATAAACCATGGAATACATGTCAGGGTTGAATCAGAGATGGGAGCTTCTCTCATAGATTGGCTTCATGAAGCAATTATCATACAGACATACCATTAGTCATCAGACTCAATCACCTCTTTCACATGCCTTCATAGTGTTTCATATTGCAATGCAGATAAATGGGCCATATGTGCATGTAGCCTGTATGTTTTAGTAAAACCAGAATTACCTTTTTTAGTAGTGTTACTGGTCAGTAGCCAGCCAATATGTCCTCCGAGAGGCTCATCTAACCAAAACACCATATGCCTCATATCGTCATTACTTCTATAGAATCCATATTAAAAATCTGGAACTAGTGACCCACCTCAAGCATTTCAGAGAGTACTTGGCCAAACTATGACCACTGTCATTTAGATTTGGCCTGTATTACCTATATGACGTAGACCTCCAAGTAAAAGGGTGGACATTTGTGGAGACCTTAGATGTTTATAGCGATCCTTCCTGACAACCACCTGCTCGTCAGTGGAGGAGCCTGCTGCATTTAGATGCAGCGATCTCCTTCACAGTATGGGGAGGAGTGAACGATAATGTCATTGCGCGTTTCCATACAGAATCATTGTTTGCCGTTAGAAGAGGCTGTTTAGACGGCACGATCTGCAACCGGCAGACAATGATTTCCATGCCTGCACCAACGATTCTATTACCCGATAAACAAGCATTTTGCTCATTCATAGGGTAATCCCCAGATTATCTTAGAAATGCTTGTTAGCCATAATCTACCCAAAATCAACCAATGTAAAGGGTCCTTAAAGGCTATGTACACCTTCAGGGACAATTTCTTTTATGATTGCATTTTACTCATTTTGAGTAAAAATTGCCTTTATTAAATATATTGAGCCATTCTGTTTTTCTAGCTGTTTGAATGGTACTTTCACTTTAACTTTGTTCCGGTCATCTAATACCCTTATCTCTAAATTACTAAAAGGTCATAAACACTTCTTTAAGCCACATTCAGTAATATAATGCGCTTTAATAATTGTTTATAAGGTCAGAGATCAGGAGCCCATCAGCTCCCTATCTAATGGAGCAGATACAGATCCTGCTAGTAGATGATGATATTTTTTTTTAATAAAGACCAATTGAAAAAATAGTTTTTAGCTCAAAAGGAGTACAATGCAATAGTTTAAAAAATGCCACCAAAGCTGTACATAGCCTTCTCAGTATAGCCTTAAGGGTGTTTTACTGATTATCAGGAAGCCAAACCACAAAGCTGGCCTTGTGGGACCAGCCAACCATCTAATGTGTATGGGCTCCTCCTGCCTGAGTCTCCCTTAGCACCAGTTATCGGGGAAGATGAGAGTTGGGCATGTTGTGTTGGATTTCAGCTTTCTGATCCTTTTGTTCGTAGGGAGATAAGCCACTGCCAGAGGAGGCTCATTCATCTGCCAGCTATCTTATTGCCCTTGGTGAGAGTGAGTTAGAGTTGGCAGATATTAGAAAAGTCTATACGTCACATTTACAATAGCGCTGCATTTTAGATCATTATATTCCATTTGAACTATTATATCCATGCTTGCCATAAAAGCAATCTTGTGGTTGAGATGGCATAAAGTGCTTCTTAGTTATAAGGTGGAGGTCTAATCACTACAAAGCTTTGGTCTTTTCTTGCCGGTTGTCACAAAACTCTCCTGTCTCTGATTCCTGCTTTCCTCTTACCTCAGTAACACCACATCTAGTCTAACCTAACTGAAGCTCATTAAAACACATTTTGCTATTACATCCAATCATTTTGTAACCATTTAGGGATTCTTACAAGAAAAGCCAACATAAAATTTGGAAACATAAAAAGTGAGCCGATTTGTCTCATCCATGCAGCATGTACGCCAGAATCCCTAAGGCTCTGTTCACATCACGTTCATAAGCTCTATGAACTGTATCTACTTAGGTATATAAGTTACAGGGATACCGCTGACAGATGCCATACCATGGAATCTGTCACCCATATGGTCCCATTCTAAAACAAAAAATGATAATGTTTCATTTAGGCCTTTTTTTTTTTTTTAAGATACCGTTGTATATAGTAGACTGTCATACTATTCCCTATGGTATTATTTGTAGTATGCTAACATATACCAGCCAGGTAAAAGCCAAAAGGACACTCTGTTGGCCACCATAGGGCTTCTGTAAGCCCATGGACACATTAAGCCTGTAGGTCAGGAGGTTTGTGAACATTACCCTACAGTGAATGAGGAGTTTGTCCCATCTGAGGCCACTTACAGAAGTCATTTTTCTGTCTTTTGATTCACTTTTGATAATTATTTGTCTGCAAAAATACCAACATACTTCTGTTGATCATATCCATACCATCCACAAAATCCTACAATTTGCTTTTATGAATAGGATACAAGTATATATACAGGGTAGGACTAGTCCACGTGGGATTTCTTGGTGTCCCCAAAGCTCTGACACATCAACATGACCCAAATATCCAGCTTCATTTAGAGCTGAGCCAATCACTTGCCTCTAGGGTCTTTTTCTTATAGGTTGATCCACAAACAGCCTATTAGGGCCTGTCCACATGGCAGATTGTGTGTGTGGATTCTGCCGTCTGTTTATATGGCCTCGAAATATTTCCACACGGATTCCCAAACTGTCCCAAGAAGGGACATTTGTGCCCATGGGTTTCCATATGCTCATTAGCCGAGGGTCAGCCTCAGATTTCCAATGCTGATTCCATGCTAAATACATGTCAGATTATTCTGACCTGGATTTTGTTGTGTGAACAGACCCTTAGACCTTACAGATGATATATCCTGTATATGCAAGGATAAAAAAGTTTGCAGTTAAAAGTGGACTGTATGGGCGGAGGGTGGGTTCTAATCTTTTCCAACACCGTATATGTTAAAGCGGTTGTCCTGCAGGATAAAATAAGAGAAACTTTACTCCGGTCACCGATCCCATGCTGCTGTAGGTCTAGCTCTTACCGAGTCCCCTCTTGTCTCCACTTTCTGGTCCCATATAGACACACAGGAAGTCCCTTCAGCCAATCACTGACTGTAACGGATTTAACGGATTGTTAAATCGAAACATAATTGAATATGAAAAAATCAAAGAGGAATTAACTAAAGCAAAAACAGAGTTACAAGGACGCCTGACAGAAAATCAATATCGGAATTTTGATAAAAGACTGGATAAAAAATTGACGTTAATCCAGGCAGATATAAAAGCAAGAAAAAGAGACAAGTTTATACGCGATAAACAGGACTACGATCAAGGAAAAATATTTGATTGGAATAGTGGTAAAAGAAAAAGAAGGAGATATAATCGGAATGTGAAAAGTGACTATTGGACCACGGATTCAGATTCAAGTATTTCGGATGAACTAACTACTATAGACTCCTTTAATAAAATGGAGTTAGATGATCAAAATATCCCTTTAGGCACAAAACTAGAAGGGGGAGGGGAAAATATAAGAAAAAAAGGAGGCCAAAAAATGGCATTCAAGAGAAAACAAGTATCTTGGAGGAATTGAACCCTTTCCTTGCTGTTCAGTTACCAGTATGTAGTACGGTTGCGAACTTGGCGGGCCGGCCCCTTCCACCCGACTGCCTGAGGGTCCTTGAAAAAGGCCTCGGGTTTAGTCTGGTGGAGGGGTTTGACCCAGTCCAGTTCGAGATCGACTTATTTAAAGCAGTTCGCAAATTGAATTTGCGCAGATTATTTTCTAATAAACCCCCTAGGAGAACAGAATTAAAAGGAGAGACCCCCACCGCTATTGGTCCTTTAGGTTTTAGTATGGCAGCTAACTTCAATGAGGAAGAAGTGGCATGTTTACAGTTTTTGACTGAGGATGATCTGTCACATAAATCAGGAGACCCTTCTATCTCTGTCTTTACGGGTGGAGTTCCCTCCACATTTTGTCCCCCCTTGCCCGCCGGTGGTAGTATTGATACCTTCTATAAAAAGGTTCTGAAGGATATTAAGGCCTTAGTATATCCAGTAGATGAACCAAATATAAATAAAGAAGAAGAAAAAGCCATAAAATGGCTACAAAATAACAAAAATATTGTTATCAAACCGGCGGACAAGGGGGGCAATGTGGTGGTAATGTCAGTGGAATACTACAAAGAAGAAGCCAATAGGCAGCTGGGTAATATTGAAGTATATGAAAAATTAATTAAAGATCCAACATTTAAAGTACAGTCACAGATTAGGAGTATACTGCACAAATATGTGGAGTTGAAGATCCTGTCCAAAAATAAAGCTGAGAAATTACTACCACTGTTCCCAGCTAAGCCTACCTGGTATTTCCTCCCCAAATTACATAAATCTGCCGAGCGTCCCCCTGGCCGTCCCATCGTGGCGGGCATAGGGTCAGTCACCGAGCACTTGTCTAGGTATATTGACTGGTTATTAAGACCTCTTTTGAAAAATATCCCTTCGTATGTGAAGGACACGGGCGATTTTCTCCAGGCACTGAATTCTTTCCAGTGGGTGGAGGGGCTCAGCCTCGTGTCCTTGGACATAGAAAGCCTCTACACCCGTATCCCTCAGGATGCGGGTGTGGAGGCGATATGTGAGGTATTGGAGGGCACAAATAAGTCAGGCACCTTTATTAGCTTTGTTAGAGAGGCATTAGAAGTGATTTTGAAAAATAATACCTTTATGTTCGGTGACACCTGGTATCGCCAATGTTTTGGGACGGCCATGGGGACGCCGGTAGCTTGTACATTCGCCAATATTTATTTGGCCAGACTGGAGGATAAATTTGTCTACACTGTAAATAATCCCTTTCTCCCCTATATTAAGCTATTCTTACGATATATGGACGATGTGTTCATAATATGGTCTGGCAATGAAAATCAATTCAATGATTTTGTGACATATTTGAATCACTCGAATGACATGAACATGCTTTTCACTCATGTCTTCGGGGGACATAAACTTGATTTTTTAGATGTCTCAGTTGAACTAAGGGAGGGGGAGATGAGGGTGAGCGGTTTCCGCAAACCCACTGCTACTAACTCTCTCTTGCATCATATGAGTTACCATCCTAATAGTGTTAAAGAGTCGGTCCCCTATGGCCAATTCATTAGACTAAGGAGAATTAACAATAGTGATGAGGGCTTCATAAAACAAGCGAATGATTTAAAAAGAAGACTCCTGTTGAGAGGGTACCCCCAGAGTATGTTAGAAGGATCCCTTAATAAGGTGATGCAAATAAAGAGGGAGGATCTCCTGGCCAAATCAGGCAATACTAGGAAGAAATACAGAGGCAGAACAAGTATTTGCCCTTTTTCATTCAGGTACAGCCCTATGGCAGATAAAATTAAACGCATCATAAGGGAAAATTGGGACATACTGTTGGGAGATGAACAGCTTAAAGAACTAATTGACCCAAAACCCATGATATCTTTTAGAAGAACTTCTACTTTACGGGATAAACTAGTGAACAGCAGATTTAAGGAGAATAGAGTTGGTACATGGCTAGATGCACTGCCACCTAGAGGTAACTATAGATGTGGTCACTGTTCACACTGCAAGTACAACGGCCAATTAAAATATGTTAAAGTAGGTGGGTTAGAACATAGGATCAGGGAGCTGATCACATGTAAAACCAAATATGTCATATATATGGTATATTGTACTTGCGGTAGGTTTTATATTGGTAAAACTATTAGGCCCCTTCATGAAAGGTTCAGAGAACATTTTTCATCAATAACCACAGGAAAAGGATGTCCGCGTTTGATTGAACATGTCAGGCTAGACCATGATAGCAACCCAGAAGTTTTGAAATTTATCGGACTAGAAACTGTGCCTGCACAACCTCATGGGGGTGACAGACACAGATTTTTGCTTAGAAAAGAATCTAGGTGGATTATGAAATCAGAAGCTTTAGGAGCATTAGGGCTCAATGATAAAAACGATTTGAGCGTGTTTTTATAAATAATGTGTGTTTTTTTGTATTGTTTAAATGCATGTATAATGAATCTCCCTTTGATTACACTGCTGCGCATGTGAGGGCGTTTAGAGTGGGTTTAAAAAGGTGAGAGGTCACAGCTGATGTGATGTGCAGAGCCTGACGAAGCGCAGTGTGCGCGAAACGGCCGTCGCTTGCAGCATGCAGGAGGTGTTTGCCATCCGCCCCCATACTTGTATGTATTTGCCGGACATGAAATAAAGCCTTCAACTTTTTACGGTGAGTGCCGCTCTTTCTTTCATTTACTGAATTTATTGGATTGCAAAAGGACTTGCTGTTTGAGAGCTGAGCACCACCGTTGTGGAGATCGACACCCGGTATTCAGGTGGATCCTGCTGTAGGGTTGAGGAGTAGTGCCATCCCGTTCTTATTACTTCATATGTGACTGACTGTAACGGAGACATGCCTCAATCAGTGATAGGCTGAGCGGGCATTTCCTGTATGCTGAATCGGCATCAGGAAGTGGAAACCAGTAGGGAACCAGTGGACCACAAAATGGGCACAGTAGGGCATCTTGAGGTGAGTAATTCTTTGTTCATCTTTTTTAGCCCATTCCTAAAAAGTTTTATCCTGCTGAGCAGATACTTTAATAAGAATGAATTATGACAAGTCCTATGATCAGGACTAAGCACCAGTATATTTACTGCTTAATTGGATCTTAATTAATGTCCATTTTCCTTGGCAATTGCCTCATTATCAATCACTCACCCATCAGCACAGTCTTTGGCATAAGGAGTACCAATAGACGTCCCCATTACTCAATGTAATCCCTGAGGTGGGGACAAAAATGGCTGACTGTCGCAAAATTGTGAATTTTGGTGCATGTATCTAAAGAGCTACTCATAGAAGATGTGGCACCACCATCTGAAGATAAGTAGTACATTTACGCAGCATACCCATATAATGAAATACGTACAAAGAACACGTACAATATTGGACCCATTTGTTCCAAAAATATGGAACTAAAGTTTTGCTAAACAGCATTTCATGGCCTTGAAACTCCCAGGATCAAGGAGCATATGCCCTTTCCTAACCTCTGAAACATACACCAGTAGTAGAATATGAGGCAAGTAATAATACCAAAACCAAGCCAAACCTGATCTGTATAATGTTGGAGGACATGACTGACGTTAATAGCTGCCATGGCTGTTGTACTGTAGATTTATGGCTGGAAGACTGATGAATGCCACACATAGTGTCTTCTGTGGACCATCATCAATCCTTGCAATCTATTTCACGGACAGAACATCAATGAAAAGCCATGACACGTCTTACAAACTAGAGAAAATCCACCCTGGCCATCAACTGGAAAACTACAAATAACTAAAATGAATGGACCTGCATGTGAATTGCAGACAGCAGACAAACAAGCAAGCAAGCAAGCAATGGGGTTGCTCTCCAGGAAAGAGCTGCAGCATCTCATACTTCCACCAGTGCTAGACAGGGTTAAGACAGAAACAGAATGCAGAACTTACCATATCATATACGTTTAGTATCACCGGTTCATTTGCCATCGTGAAGCTGGTCAGTTCCTTGGGGGTTCTCCCCAATTTTTGTAAATTCCTTCTGGTCAATACTGCAACGGGTTACAGAAGGAAGGGAACGTTTTCATTCTAGATCCTCCAAACAAACCACTTGGAGGTTCTTTTTGACCAAAGTTATGCAAATATCAGGTTTTGTTCTCATGCTGTAGCCCTTGGACGCATCCGTCAGGTCAGGTGTGAACCCCAAGTTCTATGTTCTGCAATCCATTTCCCACAGGGACGTATACAACACAATACTATGGAGTCTGCTGCAATGCATTTAGCGTCTGTATGCCAATGACCTTTACAGTGCTTGAGGTTAGCTCAGCGCTGAAAAACATGCTGGTTCTCCCTGCATTATTCAATCTACTCCTCATCAGTTGTGGAAAATACCGAGCTGTTTATCTCTTCCGTCTGGCTGCCACCAAAGCACAGATTGCAGGGAGATTGTGTCTTGCATAAGGCAAGGATAGCATGAGATCAGATAGGGATTTGTATCCAGTGTTTCTCACCACTCGTGGGATTATTGACAGCTCGGAAAACCCATGGTGCTGATGCTGCTTCCTGGATAATCAGAGAAAGAGGCAACTCATGGCACAGGATGCAAGGAGCTGACGGGGGAAGGTGCTGAGAAATCCATGCGGTTTCAGATCAGGAGAAGGGAGTGTGACCCTGATGCTGCTATAGTGCACACAGCGTAGTATCCATAAAAAATATAGGGACAGGATGACTTCATCTTAATAGAGGAGGAGTCCTGGCTGTGTGCCTAATAGATGTGAATGGAAGCGGCAGGGAGGCAAGTTACATCATACAGCATCCCCAGGCCTCTAGAGATGGAGGAGGAACCATGAATAGTGCATGTGAGCCATTCATGAAGCAGGACCGCGTTCCCTCTTTATTAACTTCCAGCACATGGTATTCCCTAATGAGATTCCCTCAGCCAGAAGGACTCTTGCTTGTCTGGGACAGGAGACGTTAACCACTTCTCTTCCAGAAATTTACACTGTATAATTAGAAAGTAGTTTAATCTAATAACCGAATGGAACGGGATGTGAAGACTGCGGTACAGAGTAATATCAAGTGACATGTCTGAAAGTGCTTATAATCTAATTATACAAGCGGAGTACACTATAGTACTATAGAAGCCTAGTTTGGTAAAAGGGAGTATTTATTCAAAGAGTGTTAGAAATTTTTACAAAAAGTTATAACGCGCAACATCAGCGCTCACTGATGACATCACTCACGCACCTTTTCTGTCACAGTGACTTGAGTGTCCTGGTAATGACCTATTTTTACTGGTTGTTGTCCTTTCCTTGGTGGTGACATCTCATCTGTTGACTTCTGATCTTAAAATTTGGCTACTTTTGGGACTTTATCTCTTGTCTGCTCCATGGTCCCGTTGTTCTCTGACCTTCATCTCTGATCTCTTATTTGCATCAACCTCAGGCTTTAGCTGCCAGATCCTGTAGTGCAGTGACCACTGGTCAGAGGTTTTTCTGAGGAACACAATCTGGGTAGTACCCTGCAGCAAAGAACTTGCCTCTGTGAGGGATAAATGAGGTAAATACTAACACACTTTGAATAGATTGTTCGACCAACAGCTGTTCCTTCCAAACTCCCCATACACATGCAACCTTGGCTCGGCTCGAAAGCATGTTGGTCAAACATGTAAAATACATTAAATGGTTGACCACTAAAAATTGGCGGGTTTAGCCAAACTTAGTCTAATGAGTAAGGCCGCCTTTAGTAGTATCAGAACTAAAGGTGGGGGGGGAAACGGACAAAGAAAGGCACACCATAAGTTGTGTACAACGGCAATAGGTGAACCATTCACATGAAACCTTGGCTCAGCTCGAAAGCATGTTGGACAAACATCTAAAATACATTAAATGGTTGACCACTAAAAATTGGCAGGTTTAGCCAAACTTAGTCTAATGAGTAAGGCCGCCTTTAGTAGTATCAGAACTAAAGGTGAGGGGGAAAATGGACAAACAAAGGCACACCATAGGATGTGTACAACGGCAATAGGTGAACCATTCACATGAAACCTTGGCTCAGCTCGAAAGCATGTTAGTCAAACATCTAAAATACATCAAATGGTTGACCACCAAAAACTGGCAGGTTTAGCTAACCTTAGTCTAATGTGTATGGCCACCTTTAGTGATATCAGGGGTAAAGATGAGGGTGGAAAAAAACAGACACACCATAGGATAGTACATCGGCAGGAGGTGAACCATGCACTCAGTAAACCAGAGGCTCACCTTGTATGGTTGTGCTAGCATAGGCACAGCTGTAGATCAGGTCTCACCAAGTCTCAGCAACAAGTGTCCACCTTGCTGAAGAAACAGTATCTGAAGCGGGATGGCAGGGTGACAGCACTACACCCAATCCCTGGAGTGGAGAACAGCCTCTGGTGGTAAAGGACCAGGGCAGAGCTTCACAGATGAAGTCAAGCACTCTTGTATTGTGACGGTCTTCTAAAAACAGGGTGTTTTGAGGCATTCTATGCTCCCTTCTTCAGGTTTTACAGAGACATCAGTATTATCCTGGGGAATTAATCTGCCTCCCCCTGGGGGCCTGGAGGCAGGGGCGTAGCTCTAGAGGGGGTGCAGAGGTAGCAGTCGCTACCGGGCCCAGAGGGGGCCCAAAGACCCTTGTGCCACATAAGAAGACACACAGAGCACTAAGGGAAGGGGGGCCCAAGCTGAACTCTTGCACCAGGGCCCATGAGGCTATAGCTACGCCCCTGCCTGGAGGGTTACATTTTGGCATTTCTGGTTAGAAGTCTCAATCATCATCTCATGATTGATCACTAGGCCATATCAATGTCATTGAGACTTTAATCATCTAAGCTAACACGTCTAGCTGGAGACAAAGCCTATTTTAAGCATATTCGTCTTTAATTATGAGGCAGAATGTGTTAGCTCCTCTCTCACCCTTCCATCGAGCTGAGCTGGTTGTGGTTTTAAATTACCAGTGCTTTGCAATCTCTTATGACTGCCTTTTTTTTGCAGGGAAATGGGAATGCAATATCTCTCGTCTTTCTTATCGGCAGACAAAGTCCTCTTTCCTATGCTAAATGGAAAACGAATCATATCTTCACTGAGTACATGAGCCAGCAGAGGATTGTCTTTCTTCAGAGTCATTTTTCATTTCTGTTTAACTCATGACACACTCATGCAAACAAAAAAACTGCATAACATCTCAACAGCTGTATTTCTTCCATTTGTTTCACTACATGCTGCCATGAATGTATCCTGCCATACCAACATGTCTATATTGGCACCAAAATAGGACTATAGCAGTCACAAGACATGACAAACCCCATCAAATAATACAGACTGTGTTCAGAAATCAGCATGAGATAGACTATCTATACAGTTTTATATATATATATATATATATATATATATATATATATATATATATATATATATTTTGGGCTTGTATAACATCTAGGAACAGCGCCACTTTTGATCAAGGTCTGTGGTATTACCACTGAAGCCCATTGACTGAGACTAAGCTGCGTAAGCATGTCCACCACTCCATTCGCCTCTATCAGAGTGCCAGATATACTGTATATTGTATCTGAGCCGGTGCTTGTCTATTTTTGGAACTTTAATAGTGGTGACCAGAGGGTGGCCGCACATGTATGCTGCTCATCTTTCACTTCGGGGTCTCCGTTCTGGAGATAGGAGCAGGTACCAGGCATGGGACCTGCAACTGTCTGATGTTGATGGCATATCCTAGTGTCTGAGTAAAGCCAACCCCTTTAAAGGGCATCTGTCAGCAGATTTGTACCAATGAAATTGACTGACCTGTTGCAGGTGCGCTCGGCACTTGTCTGATCGGTAGGGGTTGGACTCCTGATGATCAGCTGTTTTAAAAGGCTATTTCGCTCTGGTGAGTTCTGTGGCCTCTTTCTAGGCCAGTGAAATCACGTTCATTAGCCACATGGCCTATGTGCAGATCAATCCCATTAAATATTAAAGGGGTTTTCCGAGATGTTGATACTGATGACCTATTTTCAGGATAGGTAATCAGTATCTGATCAGTGGGGGTCTGACACCCTTGAAAGAGTGTTTGTTATAACTCCAATTAGGATAAATCAATCTAAACCCCAAAAATATGCTACATACCTTGAAGTATGTGTAATCGATTATGTTACCTGCAATGCTGGAAGTGATCTACATTTTCTGCCAGACACATTTCGACGTAGTGCTCCATGTTCCTGAACGTATCAGCAAGCATATCGGGGGGAACTGCGGCCATTTTACATTGGACGTCTTCCTTCAAATCTTCCACAGTGTGAGGTTTGTTCCAATAGACTCTTCCTTTGAGCATAAGTCAAATGAAGAAGTCCGGTGGTGGCCAAAGCCCCTTAGAAATTACCTTGTTGCCGAAAAATGACTCGGTTTCTGCCATGCTCCTTTCAAATGTGTGACACGTTGCTCCATCTTGCTGGAATTAACTTTCCGTCAACTCACGATGATCCATTTGATTCATGAACTGTTCAAAAATGTCCAGGTACACTTCGGTGTTCATGGTAGTGTCAAAGAAAATGGGCTCTATGATGGGCAACCATCACATCAACACATATGGTGCACCATCCATCGACTTTTTGATCGTGTAGTGTTTTTCGGTGAGTGTCCAAGGGATTTTCAGCGGCACACATACAGGTGTTTTTTTGTGAGTTAAAGGGGGTTGTGTGATTATGAAAACACATGACTGGTTTCCAGAACCCAAGCCACTCTCATCCACTGGCTGAGGCTGGTATTGTACCGCTATCCCATTTACAGTACTTCAGTAGGACTAAGCTGCACTTATCGGCTTATGGAGAAGAGCTGTAACGGGGAGCCAGCAGCATCCTCCAGTGCTGCGCCGCCGGTCTCCCATGATGCTGCAGGAGCGAGGACGCAGGACGTGTCCTCGCTCCCATGGTAACCAAGAGCTGGGAGGACCCGGGGCGCACTCAGCTGCCGCACGCCTGGCGTCCTCCCCGCCCCCCTAGGCAACGAGCAGGCGGGGTCTCAGCTATAATTTATATTTAATTATTGAATAAGGTCACGTGACGCTGACCACGTCACGTGACCAACTGGAAGGTCCTTTTGAGCACTGGTTTTATTAGCCAGCGCTCAACCTTGTGTATCATGTGATTTGGGTCATGTGACACTGGCCACGTCACATGACCCATTTGGAGGCGTATTTAAACAGGCAACCTGCTGGCCACAGGTTGCCTGTGATTGGTCTATACCTCCAGTGCTTGTGTTTGTTCCCAGATATTGACTACTGTGTTTTTGGACCTCGGCTTACGTATTTCTCCCTCTTGTTCCCCTTCCCTTTATGCCCCAGCACTTATTCAGGCTAGGGATTGCCACCCAGTTACGCGCCGTTGCCTAGGACGGGCCGTGTAAGTAGGCAGGGACAGAGGTTGGGATTCAAGACAGGGCTCACTATTCCCTATGGTGACAAGAGCAATGCCGTTTTTTTGGGGAAAAAAAACACAATTGTCAATCGAATCTCATGCAACCTCTTTAAGGCCCCTAAATTATAGTCCAGTACGAAAAACCCTTGACGGTGGTGCTCTAAACCTCAGTGGTGTGCACCTTTACACAAGTCAGGATATTGTATACTTGTCTGCAATCAATGTAGCCTACTCTAACATTCCCACTGTAGCTGTATACCACAATACCAGTTATGCAGTTTCTCACAGCACTGTGCACCTATCCAATTATGTGTCTGACATCCCAGCAAGTAAATCAAATAAAACATTTCCCAAAAGAAAGTCTGCACGATACTCATACATCAGAGTGATCTCAGTACAGGGAGCAGACAATGGATAATGGTTATTTACCTGCCAGTTTCCAACACAAATTCTAATTAAGAAATGCTAAAACATATCCCCAGTTCTAGTCTCCATCTAAAAGATGAATTGGAGAGTTACACCAACATGTGGGAGTCTGGGGACAGGAGTCCATTCAAAGAGGTTAATTCAGGCCCCAGGATGTCATTGTTTAGGGGTACTGAAATTGTCAGGCCTAGGGCTAACATGAAAATAGAGATCATACTTGCCAAACATTAGATTGTCTCTTTGTATGCTCACATCAGCGGTATTTATTTCCGTTGTTCTCTATTATAGGAGCAGAACAATGAAAATAATGGAAGCGCTGGACCCGGCATATAACTGACAGGAACTGAGCCAAACAGATCCCATTGACTATAATTTGGGATGTTGCAAGCAGGGCGTTTCTCTGCTATTTTTGACAAACTCTATGATGGAGACCATGAATGGAGCCTTCAACGCAGGTGTGAACATGCCCTTACCATGATTAGTAATTTTTTCAGCCACTGGGTTCTATATAACTTCACTACTCTCTATTGCTTTAAAGGGGCATTCCCATCTCATACATTGATGGCTTATCGCTAAGATATGCCACCAGTGTCAAATAGGTGTGGGTCCCACCTCTGGAACCCACACCTATCTCCAGAATGGGACCCCCAAAGTGGGCCCAAAGCAGCCGCACAAGTGCTGCCGTCCTCCATTCAGTTGAGCACTGGCTTGGCTATCTTTGGCGGTCCCATAGAATTAAATGGAGTAGTGGCCACGCTTGTGCGGTACACTCTCCATTAATTTCTAATAGATTCCCATAGAAATTAATGGAAAGCACACTGCGCATGTATGGTGTGCTCTCCTTCACTTTCTACAGATGGATGTGGGGCTCAGGTGGGACCCGCACCTATGTGACTTTGATGGCATATCCTAGAGATATACCCTCAGAGGGTATATCTGAGTCTGAGATGACACAACCCCTTTAAGTTTCCATCAATGTCCCTGAAAAGCAGCTAAGGTAATACTAGCTGTGCTACAGAACAAGAATAGCCGTTGGTAAAGCCAAACTTATTCTCATTCTCTGCGATATACAGCAAAGTGGCAGACGGATGGGTATTTCTAATAAAGTTGCAGGTTGGTGCATGTAATACTTTTCTGCAAGGACCACAGGAACCACAGATACATAGATGATTTTCCAAATAAGACTATAGTGAGGTGTATTCTAGAAAGAACTAAAAATTAGTCTAAAACATGGCATGGTGAAAATTCTTTTCCAACAGGTAATCAGTTATGGCTTTATCCATCTTTAGACTCAAAGGGGTCTCAAGAACACAGCCCCTGTCCATATATCATATCATATTGTAAGTCAGGAGCCGGACCTGCAGCGATCAACTGGTCAACAACGTGAAAGGGGTTGTTTCCTATAATTACACGATGGTATACTGATGACCACCAGTGGTGATAGGGTTTAAACATCATAGAATGGAGATTGGTCCTGGCCTCCATCCCACCTGGTGAAGCTGCTGCTGTCTATGGGAATCTGTCGTGGGTCGGCTAAAGAGATTGTTCATTGTTAAATTTTACCCAGCGAACATTAAATGTTGTTGAAATCGCCCTTTTTGATCATCTTTAGCCTGTATGGCACCTTTAGAGTTGAGCTACAACTCAAGTACATGATATCATCTGTTAAAGACCATCGAATCCTGGAAACCCCGCTGTAAGGGTGGTGTCACACACAGCTTTTTGATGCAGTTTTTTGATCCAAAGCCAGATGTGGGTTGAGGGGAATGAGAAATATAAGAGGAAGAACTTCTACTTCTCCTTCCTGTTGGATCCAATTCTGGTTTTGGCTTAAAGGGGTTTTCCAGGATTTTACTACTGATGACCTATCCTCAGGATAGGTCATCAGTATCTGATCGGTGGGGGTCCGACACCCGGGACCCCCGACGATCAGCTGTTTGAGAAGGTACCAGTGTTCCTGTGCCGTACATTGTACAGCAGTTGTGCTCCTGGGCCATGTGACCGTTGAACGTAATGTCACTGGCCTACGAAAAGCTAAGCTGATCGGCGGGGGGGTCCCAGGTGTCGGACCCCCAACAATCAGATACTGATGACCTATCCTGAAGATAGGTCAACAGTAGTAAAATCCCGGAAACCCCTTTAAAAAACCGCATCAGAAACTGCCACAAATAGGTGTATGTGACACCACCCTAAAAGGTCCAGACAACTCCTTTAAAGTATATGGTCAACATTGGACCAGAAACCTATTAAAATTGTGTTGTGTCAGAGTACGATATTACAGATATGGTCACATCCTTCAGCATCACTTGGGTAAATAGCCTATTTAACCAGTTAGAAGAAGGCTTAAATTTCACTAGTGATGTGCTGTTGCATTCGTTCCTAGGAGACCTCTCCACCTATTGCAAAACTACAGCTCCCAGCATGATCAGACTGCCATTATTATCTTGGGGTCTGTCAAGATTACATTATGTGGACGGCACTATTATTATCATCATCAAAACAGAAATCCTGAACAGAGAACTTTACGTGCTTATGAGAATATTCCATTTTGTTTGCAATGGATCTTCATGGCTGATGAAGCCCTTGCGGAATATGTATCGCTGGTATGGCCCCAGAGAATCATGTATTACTAGCTAAAAATTTGTCCCAGAAGTATGAAGTTATTTTTATAGAAAAAAACAATTAACGAAGGAACTGGTTTGTGCGTCTTCTTACTCCCACAGCATATGATTAGAAATACAGTGAGCAAATTGGAATGCATAATTTAACTCATCTTGTGGATCACCTCCAAGACGCGGGCTCGAGCAGATGGTTTCAAAGATTTGGATAGCTCTATATGGAACGAATACTCCCATGTCTTGCTCATCTTGGCTTGTAGGCGGAAGAGTTAAAACGAGGACGATGCACTGTCTATAGAAAGCTTTGTGCACAGTAACATTCAATGTCTTCCCCTTCAATGTGTTTTCTGCACACTTCAAATAGCTTCTAAAATTGGCCGGCTTGACAAGCATATGGATTCGTGATTAGGCCTGCCTGCCAGATAACATTTTACTTTTTTCAAGTAAAAGAAACATGATATCTTAAGGCACTTCAAGAATCGTTCCTCAGGGAGAAGGATTCCTGGAGCCCCTCATTTATAATCTGTTTTATCTAACATGAAGCAATCAGATGGTTTTGCAAAGCCATCAAATAACGAAGTCATTTATGAAGCTGTGACACCTGCTCCCCACCTCAGCTCTATTAGCAGGGGAGGATTAGATCTTCTGTTTACCCCTGAAACACAAAGGGAAGATAAAGGAATGATGGAGATGAAACGGGCGCCAAAATGTCATTGATGACTAAGCACGCAGCTCAACTTACCAAACATACAATACACATTCTAGGTTTCCGCGTAGATATTGTCCACTTATGTGGACTCTCTCATATACATTAGACTATTATAATAATATAATTCTACCAGTAGGCCTCATATTTCCACTGTTGGTTCTTGAGATTTGATTGAGCCTGGTGTTTCCATGTCTTGGTTGGGGAGATGACTGCATTACCTCCTTAAAAGGGTTTTCCGACATTTTAATACTGATGAACGTTACTCAGGATAGATCATCAGTATCTGATCAGTGGGGGTCCAACATCCGGGAACCCCCGCCTATCAGCTGTTTAGAGAAGGCTCCTGTGAGCGCTGCTGTCTTCTCACAACCCACCAAGCACATTGCCGTATATTGTACAGTGGCTGTGCTTGGTATTGCACTCAGCCCTATTCACTTGAATTGGCGCTTAGCTGGGGCTGAACTGCTCCTAAGCCACGTGAATGATGAACATGAATTCCTTGGAAAAACAGCGAGAATGTTGCAGCACTCCCAGGAGCGCTGCTGCCTTCTCAAACAGCTTATCGTGGGAGTCTCGGGTGTCGGACCCCCATCAATCAGATACTGATGACCTATCCTGAGGATAGGTCATCATTAAAAAAAAAAATCTCGGAAAACTCCTTTAAGGCCTTGTTCACATCTGCCTTTTGAGATCTGGCAGGCTGCTGCAGCACAGAGCAGCTTGCAGGATGCTCTACTTCACCACTGGATCCCCTTTGACTGCAGTGATCTGTTCGATATCTGGCATAAATGCCAGGTTTCAACCAGACATAAATAGTTACATGCAGTATTTTTTTTGTCCGGCCGACAAAAACCAGGGAGCTATACAGGAAGGGGGTTGACTCATCTTCGGCATGGGTAGGAGAGGAACTTTATGGGTAAATAGGTCCATCTGTAAATGGCCCCATGTATGTGACATTAGCTTCCTGAAAAGTTTCTGAGACAAGGGTGTTATAGTGTGTCAGAGGTTCATTATTCTATATATGCAGTAGATGCAGCACCAGAGAGGTCTTGAAGACTTGGAGGTAATAGATGGCTTAGATGCGGAGCTGGAATTCTTTACAAGAGAGATTTGTTCCTTGCTCCATTATTGATCTTCATATGAGGGACATCGATTTCAGCTTAACTGTAAATTACAATTGGTTCCGGGATATATTTTCGAGCAACATTACGTCTTGTAGCTTTTCCAACAGATCTAGCAATTATTTTCGTAAAGTCTTCATATTGTCCATATGCCACAGGCCAGAAGAATTGCTGTAATCATCCGAGCAGGCTTGTCCAGATCATTTGTATCTACGCGTATTTCTAAATGTGACATTTCTCTACGGCAGTTTTTCAGTGTTCTTATTAGCCAGGTAAATACAAAAGACCTTGGAATTGTTTATGGGATGATGCCTCAATTTCTCCTATTAAAATGATGCTGTAGATAATATTTCAGGTCTTTCATCTACTGTCAAGAAATCTGAGAATAGTGGAGTGTTTTTGGGTAGTCATCCCGTACTGGGAAATGGTCACTATGTTAAAAAAGATTTCCACGGATGCCATCCTTCCTGCTTGAGCATTAGAACAAGTATCAATATTATTCTTATTTTATATAGCACCAACATATTCTGCAGCGCTGTACAGTGATCGGCATCACTGATATCTGTCCCTGTCCCCAATGGGGCTCTTGGGGAATGACCAGACGGCATGGTTGTGATGCCGTTCATTTCCTAGTACAAGTCAATGGTGAAATAGGTTCCTGAGATAGACCTGGCACCTTCCAAGTTGTGATAACGGCACCTGTTGTATGTGTATTCGACCACACTTAAAAGATCGGGCAGCACGGTGGCTCAGTGGGTAGCACTGGGGTCCTGGGTTTGACTCCGACCAAGGACAACATCTGCATGGAATTTGTAGGTCCTCCCTGTGTTTGCGTGGGTTTCCTCCGGGTAATCCAGTTTCCTCCCACACTCCAAAGACATACTGATAGGGAACTTAGATTGTGAGCTCCGTTGGGGACAGCCCGATGGTAATGTCTGTAAAGCACTGCGGAATATGTTGATGCTATATAAGTGAGTATAATAAATAAAAAAGATGCCCACCCGCTTACAGTTGCTGACCACATTGGCTATACAGTTGATCAATGCTGTCTCTGACTAAGGGAAAACATCTGCAAAGTTTATATGTTCTCCCTTTGGAGTGTGCTTTCGTCTACATTCCAAAAACATATATTGCCATGTCCTTTGAAATTATCCCTAGTATTTTGTATTGCCTTTGGGAGATAGTGAGCCACTTTGGGGACAGGGGATGGTGTGGATGACCATGCTGGTATAAAAAAAAAAAGTATTCTGAATTAAGGGGATCCCATCAATTATCTGGGGCTGAGAGCAGCTATAAAGAGCTCCTCTCACCAGAGGGCCATGCAGTACAGTGATCCCTCAAGATACAATGGCCTCACGATACAATATTTGCAACATACAGTGGTCTTTTCTGACCCATCGTAAGTTGAAACTAGACTCAACATACAATGTCTCAGACTCAGATCCAACCAATCAAGGCCACTTCTCTGGTAAAATAGCCTGATTAGTTGCTAGTTATCAGCTATTCTTCACTGTTATATGTTAGGACTTGTTTTATCTGTCTTAGTTATCTGCTTATTTTTCTTAAATCTTCATTTTATCTTATCTTGGATGACATTTTGGGGCTTTGGAACCAATTACTCAAGTAACAATGGTTTCAACATACAATGGTCGTCCTGGAACCAATTAATATTGTAAGGCTACTTTCACACTTGCGTTTTATAATTCCGGTATTGAGTTCCGTCATAGGGGCTCAATACCGGAATAAAACGCTTCAGTTTTGTCTCCATTCATTGTCAATGGGGACAGAACTGAAGACAATAGAATGCTCCTAGAAGCATTCTGTTCCGTCTTCAGACCAGAGAGCAAACCACAGCATGCTGCGATTTGCTCTCCGGTCTGGGCATCCGCACCAAGACGCATCCGTCATGACCCCCAATGAAAGTCAATGGGGACGGATCCGTTTGGTGTGACACAATGGTGAAAGGATCCGTCCTCCATTGACTTTCAGTGGAATTCATGACGGATCCGTCACCTGCACACATACATACATACATACACCTACAAATACACATATAAATACACATACATACTTACATGCTCCCGGCAGGTCTCCACAGCGGAGGAGCAGGACGGCGCACACATAGGACGATTCCACCCGGCGCCCAGCAGAGGGCGCTGTGGGGAATCGTCCTGTGTGTGCACCGTCCTGCTCCTCCTGCGCTGTGAAGACCTGCCGGGAGCATGTAAGTATGTATGTGTATTTGTATATGTCTGTGTGTGTGTGTCTATGTGTATGTACTGTGTGACATGTGTGGGGCCAGAGCTCAGTTCCGGCCCCACACGTTCCTTCGGCAGCACGGATCCGGCGGCACCCTTCACCTGCCGGATCCGTGCTGCCGCTAATGTGAAAGAGGCCTAACTTGAAGGAGCGCTGTACATGGATCGTCCTGGATCGCACAATGTAATGATTTCTTTTTGGGGTTCCCCCACGGATAACAGCTGATTGCTAGTGACCTTCAAACACAGCAGCCAGAGATCGCCTTATTTTCTGGGGACCTAGTCCTTGTGCTGTTATTGGAAGAGAGCAACCATGTTTTCCATGTCTCATACAATCCTTACGATGGTCTTCTTCTCCGATTGTTCTCTACCCTCACAATGAATTTTTTACTTTGACTATCAGATTATGATACTGTGGCATATACTTGGTCCCACTGACTCTAGATTAAAGCAATCTGTATTATGGGACTGCTCTTTATGTCAGATTAAAATGAATCAGTAGTCCGGATTGGGCGTTTTTTATGATTGTAGCTTGTCCCGAGATGTCTCATTGATGGAAGCTCTCATCAGCCGAAACACCATTTCTTGGCTTCTGTTGCTACAGGGAACTATAAAGTATCAGCTGAAAGGGAAGAATCAGACGGGGGACCCCATTAATCATCTCAACGGGCCCTAAACTGTCTTATAACCAGGGTTTGTGTAAATCAGATTATAACACAGGGTGGAAATCTGATATGAAACCTGTCTGGAAAAATCACAGGAGTGCACAGAATAGTCCAAGCCAATATAGACTGAAGAGCCAGACAGAGATATTGAGTTCTTATCAGATGAGCAAATTGTAATTTCAAATGAAAGATGCAGAAGTAGACGCTGGTTTCTTCGGTGTGTATAATTTTATTATCTGATTTCATACCAAGACAGTCTTGATGCAAGCAAGGTACAGATATCCTACACATTTTTGCAATTAAAAAGATTAACAGTGTAGTGCCTCAATCTCTAACGTTTTACAGTCATAAATTAAGAGATAACTGGCTATATACAGCCGACAAGTGTAAGCGTTAGCATCTCTATAATATATCTTATTATCTTATTTGCCACTTTACTTAGTTTTCAATTCATTTTCACTCTGTTAAAGTTATTGCTGCCTGTAAACCATCAACGATCAGGGTTATTAATGTAACAGATCATATTATAGTCTGTATCCTTAACATTTAGATCAGATTAAAGGGGCTGTCCAATTTCATATAGGTTTGAAAATAAAAGCGCACTTATCTACCCCCCCAACGCCAAGTTCTGCTGGGTTGAATGCCGCTTGGGGGCGCGTCACTGGCTGCAGTGGTACACATGAAAGTGTATATGCGGGGACCATCAAGGAAAGGGCTTACCTCGAAAGGTCCATGCTGGGTGGAGGGGGTATTAAAAAAAAATGAAGTTGGACAACCCCTTCCACATCACGTTTGGAAGGTCCACTCTTTGGTACTTATTTTTTTTTTATCATAATTAGAAAGCGGGAAATATTTAGTAACATTTTCTCCCGTAATGTTTCCTCCTCGCCTTTTACTCACATGTGTCAAAAGCAGCATGTTGACAGTTTCCATGCTTTCTATCCATATAGAACAGATGAACTGAAAAAGCAGAAACACAATCTAAAAAATTTCATGGCTATAAATCCAATGTTAGGCTACTTTCAGATTAGCGGCAGGCTGTTCCGGTGGGTGCACAGCCTGCCAGATCCGACATGTTGCAGTTTTATTCCAGCTGCCTCTCGGCATGTTTGCCGTACTGCTGTCGGACCTCCTGAACGGGGCCGGAGCAGACTTCCGGCGACGTGCATGCACTAGCGGCAGCACGGATCCAGCAGGCTGTTCACCCACCGGAACAGCCTGCCGCTAATGTGAAAGTAGCCTAAGATAAGATAAAATTTTAATTTTTAACCACTATTATAGGTTCCGTAGAAGAGCCATAGCCCTGCGCCCCTTAATTTTAGGTGCTTTAATTAAACAACTTAGTCACTAATTAAATTAACATTAATTTAGTAATTTGACCACTGGGATTCATTTCTTTACGATTTCACCTCAAAGGCAGCGTCTGATCCGGTCAGGGTGGACCTGGGTTTAGCACGTGGGACCTTTAGTTTATATTCACATTACTCCATTTAAATCTGGTACCTAAAAGTAAACTCAGTATAGATGAGACTAGAGAGCAGGAAGCTTTCATCCGGTTTTATAGGGACCTAAAGAGGTCGCTGCTGTCCTCCAGTGCCACCTGCTCTTCTTACTATACGGTCCACTCATGCGAACATATGTATTATGCGGTCCGCTGTATACTGCTCTGTACATAGCTCTAATTACACACCGCTACCTCTGGAAACCATATGAAAATGGCAACACACCGGATAAGGCAGTAAGAATATACGCGAGATACAAAATCTCATTAAATATTCAATTCAAATATTTTTTAGTATGTTAAAGGAAGCCGTCAGCTTCCTTTAACAGTCAGCAGTTTTGATCATGCTAAACTGCTAACAGCTCCAGGTAGGTGCTGGGGAGAGCAGCACATAAGTTTTTCTCATCAGGAGAAGATAGAATATGAACTTTTATTCTAACAGATTCTGCTCCTGCAAATGCCAGGGCGGAGCTTAACTGTATAGTTCTCTCTGCATTGATCTGCTTCACAGCCCCTCCCCTCTGAGTGACAGCTGCAGTGGTGTACTGATTGGACGCTATAGCTGTCACTCAGAGGGGCTATGAAGCATCTCAATGCAGAGAGCCTCCTGAGCACTTGCAGAATAAAACTTCATATTCACATAAGAGAAAAGCTACACCAAACATATGTTTGTACTGCTCTCCCTGGCCCCTACCTAGTGCTGTCAGCAGCTTATCATAGTTGAAACTGCTGACAGACTCCCTTTAAGGCCACAGGAGAGGTATGCAAGTTCTTCTCAAGCACTGACCTAAATATTGTTCCCTTAGGGTGGGACTACATAGCTACTACTGTCAAGAAATGTTGCATAGTGACATTCAGGTGTTATACAAAATGATATTGCCAGGGGGTAATGCAGCTTGCTCCAGCTGCCCATAAATTGGTGTGTCACTGACAAGTCTAGTTGGGCATGCTGGAGTCTTATCAGTTGTATCACCATTACCTTCATACAAATTTGATGTGTGTGTAAGCCCTACCATACGCATTAAAGGGGTTGTCTCATCTTACCCTTACTAAGGAGAGATGAGACACAGTCCCAATCACCAGGAGTGGAGCGCGCTCAGTTTCAGTAGGTTCCTTTTCCGTAGCATGCACTGCAATAGGAGTTACTGGAACAGTGAGTGCCGGTGCACTCCTCCATTTCCCAGCCGGCTAGTGGTCGGACTGTGTCTCATCCCACCTTTGTAATGGCAAGATAAGACATCCCCTTTAAGTATATGTTGGCCGAACGCTTCTTTGGGTGATTGTTCTGTCTCCGAACCCCCCCACTCTTCCTTCCCCATGCATACACCTTCCCAGCCGTACAGGGAGAAAGCCGCCGCCATACACATCTGTCAAGCAGCTAAGGCTGAGTTCACATCACTGTTTAATCTTTCCGTTCTTCTGATCCGTCAGAAGAAGAGAGAGAGAGAGAAAAAAACAGGATCCTGTAAAAAAAACTGATCCTGTTGCATCAGTTGTCATCAGTTTGAGCAATTTGCATCTGAGATCCGTTTTTTTAGACGGGGAAAAAAAGTCCTGCATGCAGTACTTTTGTTTCCGTCTGAAAAACGGATCTCAGATGGAAATGGCTCAAATGTTTGACAACTGATGAAACAGGATCCTGTTTTTTTGTCTCTCTTCTTCTGACGGATCAGAAGAACGGAAAGATTAAACAGTGATGTGAACTCAGCCTTAGCTCCCCAAGGACAGGTCAGATCAGGAATAATGAATTAAAATCCAACTGCCCGATCCTTATCTCCTCAATATCTATGGGTTAGCTGGACATTTATCTAATGTGAATGCCCAGTAAGTGTCTAAGACTTAACTTTTCTTCGCTCTCCAACTATTTCTTACCTAGTTTCTATCCCAGGGCTGCCCAGTTTTGCATAAATCAAGTCCTGGATAAAAAAAAAATAAAATCATGCAACTTTGTAATTTCTCTGCTTCCTTAACCACCTAACTGTTAAGCCCGAGTCCAGCTCAGGCAGTGTGAAAAGTAGCTAACTGGAGGGGGGAGGGCTGCTTTAGATGGTGATATCTCCTCAATGGCTGCAACTGGTCTTGTCTGAAAGCTGACAGTCCATGCTGTTATACAAGACCAAAATGACAGCTAAAGTCCAAGCAACAGAGGAGAAATCACTGTTAGAAATCAAGTCGAGAATAATCGTGAGTAAAACCTGTTTTTACTTTCATTTTCAGCTGCATTCACAGCATCCCGATTTCTATCAGTGATATCTTTCTCTGTCCTGAACATAATGCTGTCATTTTGGTATTATCTGAACGCTTGGAATGTCTGATTTTAAACAAGATCAGTTGCATGTTTCTAGCTACCATTCAGTACCCCTCCAGTTAGCTACTTTTCCTACTGCTGGAGCTCCACGCTGGTAAAACAGTTAGGGTGGTTAAAGGGGTTTTACAAGAATTGAATATTAATCATAGGTCGTCAATCAGCTGTTGAAGGGGCCGCGATGCTTGAACGAGTACGGAGGCCTCTTCACGGTATACCATGATGCATTGTATAGCAGCTCAATCCCATTCACTTGGACGCATTGGCACAGACAAATGGAGATATTGCAGCAATGAACAGAGCAATGCAGCCCCATCAGACAGCTGGACCCCCAACAAATGTATTGACGCAAACATGGACAACCCCTTGAAGCATTGTATGTAACTCCAGCACCCAAATGTTAACCATAAAAATTAAGATAGAACATTATTTCAGTGCCTTTCACACATACAGTGAAACAACGTAGACAACATATAAAGGATCTTGAGACGTCTGTACACCTGTTACAAGGCACTTCCACCGATATCAGGATAAAAGGCACAAGTCATGAAAGATGTGGGAGGACATTCACAAGCTTATCATAAGAAAACCATAGTAAATGGGGCGTCTACGGCAGCCTAGTGGTGCCCACAGGAATGGAAGCTTGGGCAACCATCATCTAAAGTTGGAGTAGCTTTAGGATGCTGAAGGACGGGCAGGATAACGGGAGAGAGAAAACAGAACAAATAGTAGTGTCACAGGTCATAGTCTCTACTGATTTTTTTCCTCTAGGGGGCTTATTAACATAAAGGGCATCTGTCAGCAGTTTTGTACCTATGGCACTGGCTGACCTGTTACATGTGCACTTGGCAGCTGAAGACATCTGTGTTGGTCCTATGTTCATATGTGTCCGCATTGCTGAGAAAAATAATGTTTTGTTATATGCAAATGAGCCTCTAGGAGCAACGGGGGCGTTACCATTACACCTAGAGGCTCTGCTCTCTCTACAACTGCTGGGTCCTCTGCACTTTGATTGACAGGGGCAGGCAGTGTAAATGTGATCACACCTGGCTCTGACTTCTCTTAAAGGGTTATTCTCATTTTAGACAATGGGGGCATCTCGCTAGGATATGCCCCCATTGTCTTATAGGTGCGGGTCCCACCGCTGGGACCCGCACCTATATCGAGAACGGAGCCCCCGAAGTGAATGAGGGCGCACTGCGCATGCGCAGCCGCCCTCCATTCATTTCTATGGGGCCGCCGAAAATAGCCGAGCGCTGGCTCGGCTACTTCCGTCGGCTCCATAGAAATGAATGGGAGCGCACCACGCATGCACGGCCTGGCTCCCATTCATTTCTATGAGCGGCGCGGGGAGCTGCGCCTGGTGGTGGCCGGACCCCCGGAAACCTGGGGTCCTCCAGGCGCAGCGCTCCCCGCTCCGTTCTGGCTATAGGTGCGGGTCCCAGCGGTGGGACCCGCACCTATAAGACAATGGGGGCATATCCTAGCGATATGCCCCCATTGTCTAAGATGAGAATACCCCTTTAAAGTCAAAGTGCAGAGCGCGTGGTAGTTGCAGAGAGAGCAGAGCCTCTGGGTGTAACGGCAACGCCCCCATTGCTCCTAGAGGCTTATTTGCATGTATTACACATAATTTTCTCAGCAATGCGGACACATATGAACATGGGACCAACACAGATGTCTTCAGCTGCCAAGTGCACATGTAACAGGTCAGTCAGTGTCATAGGTGCAAATCTGCTGACAGATGTCCTTTAAAGGGTTATTCCTGTCATAGAAGGTACTGTATATCCCTGTCACTCGCTCATTATTTTTAGGGCTTTGTGCAGATATTGCAGCTCACCTCCATTCACTTGAATGGTGCCAAACTGCAGATCTCAGTACCTTCCATGGGGAAACTGCCCCGTTGGATACAAATGGCACTCGATAAGCCCAGAATACTTCTTTAAGAAACACTTTTATTCTGTTACAATGGTTAAGCTCCAAGAAGACTGCTACAAAATTAACTTATATGAAATCTCAAAAAGATCTAAATTACAAACGTCAAAAAAAAAAAAAAAAAAGCCCCAATCCCACTTGCATATTTTTGGTTTATGCAAAATACTGAACGTGTGAATGAGGCCTTATTCAGATTAGACCCATGTTAGCCAAGAGATTATCACCTATGCGCTGAATGTGAGGGCCACATACATGATTTAGAATAATAAAATGAATTTAAAAAATGTTTTTTTTTGTCTTTTATAGGAAACATAACACTATGAGGCCCCATTCAGATGGCCGTATACGGGGGCCGTCCGGCGTGTGTTCCGCAGCGCTCGGAACACACGTCGGACGGCCCCAATCAAAATGCCTATACTTGTCCGTGCGTGCGGACAAGTATAGGACATGCTTGATCTGAACCGCGGCACGGAGCTAGCTCCGTGCGGCGGCTCCCCGCTCCCATAGAGATGAATGGGGCCGCATCTATTCCGCAATATTGCGGAATTGATACGGCCCCATTCATACGGTCGTGTGAATGGGGCCTTAAAGTGTAGACAGTGTAAAATCTCTTTGTTGCCCTCCTTCTGGTATGTTCACATGTCACAAAATACTCATTGGAAAAATCGAGTGTATGTTCTGCAGAAGCAATCTGAGGTTGACCTGCCGATTTTCAGTTTACGTGCTGCAGATCCACTAACGGATTTAGCCTCATTCAACGGCCGCTCGCCATGTGTTCCACGTGGAGACCACTCCAAAAATCAACATGTTCATTCTTTTTTCCCATGACATAGATTTGTAAAAGACTCCTAGTTTATGTTCTCAAGATCAAAGATGGACTCAAAATTAAAGGAGTGTTTAATACTGATCACCTATGCTCAAGATAGGTCATCAGTATCTGATCTTAGGGGTCCAACCCCCGGCACCCCCACCAATCAGCTGTTTAAAGAGGCTGCGGCACTCCAGAGTGACGTCACGTTCATCGGTCAAATGGCCTAGGTGCAGCTCAGTCTTATTTAAAAGGGTTGTGTCCTTTCAATAAATGTCATTTATCATGTAAGACACTTACTAATGTATTGTGATTGTCCATATTGTCTCCTTTACTGGCTGGATTCATTTTTCCATCACATTATACACTGCTCATTTCCAGGGGTTACGAGCACCCTGCAAGCGGTGGCCGTGCTTGCACACTATAGGAAAAGGCGACAGCGGGAGTGAACATAGGCCGGCGCTTTTTCCTATAGTGTACAAGCACGGCCACCGATGCTGGATTGCAGGGTGGTCTGTAACTCCTGAAAAAGAGCAGTGTATATTGTAATGGAAAAATGAATCCAGCCAGCAAAGGAAGCAATATGGACAATCACAATACATTAGTAAGTGGCTTGAATTAACTTTCTCTTCATGGTAAATGCCATTTGCTGAAGCAAGAACACCCCTTTAAGTGAATGGGGCTGAGGTGCAATACCTAGCACAGCCCTTATAGAACGGATGGAGCTGTGCTTGGTAAGCTGCAAGGAGAGTTTAAACAGCTATCGGTAGCGGACCCTCACTAATCAGATAATGAAGACCTGTCCCGAGGATAGGTCATCATCATTAAACACTCTGACAACCCTTAGCACCAGATACCATGGGCACGTGGGGTATTAAACCTATGCTGGACATCCTGACCAACAGCAACCACCAGATACCATGGGCACGTGGGGTATTAAACCTATGCTGGACATCCTGACCAACAGCAACCACCAGATACCATGGGCACGTGGGGTATTAAACCTATCACTAGGACAGGCCTTTGTATGCATCTACTAAAATGCCTGACACACACCTGGCCATACATGAACCTCCTCACTGTGCCCTCTGAACTGCAGTCATGAGTCCTAGGAAGGAGAAGAGCCCCTCTCGAAGGGGTCATGGGGACGCAGAGCTCCCTATTGCAGGATGGAGTATTGCCCACTTAGCCTCTTACAGACGCCCTCATCCAAAAGGGAGTCTGTACAGGCAGCGAGTCTGTCTGTTGTACTCACTGTTTCCTACAAAAACAATATCTTCCATCCCTTGTCCTTCAGAACATAGAAGCACATACCGTACCTCATATTGGCAGGCCACCTTTCCGCCCAAATAATTTTGGAAAAAATGATACATAGATGTGACATTTACAAAAAAAAAATAACTTATTTCATATGAATTGATAGGACAGGTACAGTTGGCGTGTAGTAAGTATAATACAAGATACCATACAATGATTGTACTCGAAATATTCCTGGGGTGTGTACCACTCCAAGCGATTGACTATATTCCCAGGCAGCAGACGCTGTGGAGGTATCTGGGGGGGGTTAGCGGATGTATCTATGGGTGCATTAGTTTATCTTCTTAGTATACGCAGACTTTGGCCCGTTTAGAATCGCGCTGAACGTTGTCGGAATTTTACAAATGCATAGATGGCCACAGCGGCTAGAATGACAGGCACCACAACCATCACCAGCGACGTCCCCTCAGAGTCTCTATCACTTTTACCTCCCAAAGGGCCATTAAGATGATTCTGGTAGGAAAAAAAAAATACAGATAAACTTTTTAAAAAATTCTATACACATTTAATAAAAACAAAATCCTACAAATCACATCTGCCTTGATTTCTGCTTTACTGGTTTCTTGAGCCGGACTTGGATTGTGAGGCTGAATGGAGCGAGTACTTATTACTACTCTACGCCCGCCGCCCCAGACTAGATGATGCTCGGTATAATGACCAGGAAGCTGCCTCGCATGGAGCACCACCTCCTCTTCTTCAAACAGCTGATCGGCTGGGGTGTTGGACCTTCGCAGATCAAATATTGATGACCTATTCTGACCACAGGTCATCAAAATAAATGGCAGGACACCAGGGTAGGGGTTATCCAAAGTCTAAAACATGCCTCTCAATGCCGGGCCCCTCATATAGATTATAATTAACCTGCTCCCCACGTTGCCCCTGATCCCCGCACGGCCACCACTGCATCTCCTCGTTATGCAGATCAAAACATCCGGTGATGGGGGGGGGTTGGGGGTGGAGCAGCCAATAGCAGGCTGCGACACGGGCGAGCCTTCCTAGCATTGCGGGTGACGATACGGAGGCTCGTTCCCGTTGTGGCCTGCTACTGGCTGCTCCTCCCCTCCCGTTGCCGGATGTTGTGATCCGGTGGTCATCCGGGGGATTAGGAGTGCCGGGGTAAGTAGAACCTATAATATAATCATCAATGAAACCGTTGTGGAGCAGCGCTCGCTATCCCACTGGAGATGCACGGCAGGTCAACGAGGCACAGAGCTGACATCCTAGGCCGTAGTTTAGTCCTGTCCCAGACCACCAGGGATCTACATAAGAAGTCCTCCCTCTGTGCACTGACTACATGTCACAGCCCAGCGGAGGACAGCGGGGATACCCAGTTCTGGATGTTATGAGTATATAGGAGTTACACAAGCCTAAAAAAGATCATAAAGAAATCTACATATATTTTCTGGGCAGCTGAAGACCATGGAGTTGAGCCATCAATGACACTCACCTGGTGTTGAACTTTTAGCACCACGTGGTCACCAGAACTTCTGAAGAGGTCCACTGCCGTCTTATGCAAGAGATTTTCGAGTTTTATACCGTTTACCTAAAAAAAAAAAAAATGATATAAAAATATTTGTCTAAAATAGTTTTTTTAGGCATTTGTGGAGAACCAAATGTAAGATGTAAGGCAAAGTATCTTCAAGGATATAGCTCAGGTCTGTTGGGGCATTTACCCCAGGTGTTGGGTGCCAGAAGGGGCACCAGAAAGGTTCTGAGTCATCAAGAAAAACCTAGCTACGCCTTTGGATATGGCCAGCATGCGGTGGGGATGGGGATGTGATGCAGTTGAAAACAGCATAGCCATACGAGTTTGTTATTAGTTGGTTAAATCGGCAGTCGCTTGCTTCTCGTTAATGGCTGAGACGTTTTGAAGGAACCGCACGGCCATTAATGAGAAGCAAAAGACTGTCAATCAATTTTAACTGAAGCTGAAGCTCCCATGGCTGAGTGGTTTTCAGACACATTGCATCTGCGTTTCAAACCCTCAGGATGCTTGTACACAGTGCAGCTAAGCCTCGGTAACCTCATCCGGTTCACCTCTAACTACCATGGTGCTATGGTACATCCCTTCATTCAGTATAGGTGAAGCATGGCAATTAGAAGACAACTTCATGCGTTCACTGTGACTCGGCCGCCCCATCTATGAACACCCGAAGGGCGCTGTTACAGGCCGCGGGCAACACTCGCACTTTTCCAGTAATTGTTGGGCTGCTGTCGTTTTGCAACTTGAAACAATTGCAAGTCCAGGTGCAGCCGGCTAGTAGTAGTAAAGCATGACCGTTACCTGTGGCCGCTGATGAACACGTGTTACCATCCTAAGGAAGTGTTAATAGTACAGGTAATCAATCTATTAGGGTAGGACCACATGACGTGGTTGTGTGATGACTACGTAACCATACTGGCCCTAATTAAACTAATGAGGACCACACTTTTAAGTTGGTCTGCATTGTTAATGGCCATGCTGCACCCAAATACTGAGATATTAAAGGGTTATTCTGGTTATAACAAGCTATGCCCTATCCACAGGATTGGTGGGTGGGGTCCTACAGCTGGGACCTCCGTACCTTGTGGAGTCCCTCTGAAGCTGGTCAGAGATGCACACCGCCATTCCATTAATTTCTATGTACTCTATCTCTGGCGCTCCCATAGAAATTAATGGACCCCTACCAATCTGATGTGGATAGGACATAACTTGTTATAACCGGAAGACCCTTTTAATATCTACTGTGTAGGAAATGAGTCCAGGCAAATTTCATTCTTGCTGTAATACAAGACTATCATTTTTCAACCACCGTCCAAGAATAATAATAAGAAAAAACAAAAAGAAATCAAACAGGTTTGTAATGAATGAGCCATACACTTCCACAGTGCACACCCAGGTGTAGTCTATGACCATCCACATACCTGTACAGAGGGCAGGAGAATATGCTCTTATGTAAACAGTTGAAATGACTACTATGTGAGAATGTAGGTGATAGTTTACACTGGAAGGAGTAGGCGGACAGCTCCCAGCCATCAGCGGAGCCTCACCTCCAATATCCGGTCTCCTTCCTGCAGCCTGCCATCCACTGCCGCAGCTCCGTTCTCCTTGATGCTGCTGACATAGATGCCACTGTCATGGGAGACATATTGCTGGTCTGTGCCACCCACAATATTAAACCCCAGACCTAAAGAAAGAAAACATGGATGAACTGGATGTGCACATAGTAACACGTAATACAATCATAGTGACAAACCGCTCCTGACAGGCACACACTGTCATATACCCTACCAGAACTGCCTGTGAAGGGTGGCCCTGCTGGGGTTACATCGAGAAGGGGATGACTGCTGTTAGTAATGAGGTAATGGCGGGAATCCTGCTGTTACTAATGGGGGGGAGGGTTGCTGTTAACAATGGGAAGTAGAAAACTGCTGCGATTAATGGGGGAAGAATGTTACTACTGGGGTACTGGAGAAATCCTAATGTGGCTAATGGGGGAGGGCTGCCAATACTACCGGATTAGGCCTCATGCACATGAATGTTGTTTGGGGCCGCATCCGCATTTTTTGTAGCTCCGATGTGGATCGATTAGTGGAGGAATCCTGTTGCGACTACTGGGTTAGTGGAGGGATCCTGTTGTGACCGATAGGGGAGAACAGCCGTTACTACAGGGTTAGTGAAGGAATTCTGCTGTAATTAATGGGGGAGGGCGTCTGATACTAATGGGGTTGTGTAGGAATCCTGTTGTGACTAATGGAGGAGGACTGCTGTGACTACTGGGAAAGAACTGTGAAGTCTACAAGGCCAGTGGGAGAGATACTTGTGATGATCTGTATACGTACTGATTAGCAGATCACACTTTTGGATTCATTCGTCTAAAATGCTGAGATTTCTGAACAGTCCCCGGAGATCACAAAAGCTATTTTTCTCACGGTTTAAGCAAACGCTATCCAAAGGTCGGGTCTTGAGGGGCTGCACGAGGGAACATGGCTGACAGCGGAAGTGTCCATGTCTATGAGGAGCTTCTAATGTAACAAGAACGGACTGGACTTTCTTGTATCTCTGCCATTTTGGTAATTTTTGGAAGTTTTGAAGCACCGTGTTTCAACTTTGAGGCAGTGTGAGTGATAGGGTGCAATGAAATGAATTGTCTCATCACACACAACACCTTTGGTGCGAGAACTGCTGCAGCATCTGGCTGGTAGTCATGGGTCCTGCTCCTGAGATCCCCTGTAAACAGCTCATTTTCTCTGCAGTGGCCTCTACTGGGGAGATGTGGTATTACAAGCAGCCAATGAAAGGACTGCTGTTCATATGATACATGGGCGACCTGAGTCCAGCAGAACGAGACCTGCTGCATGTTACCTCAACAGCTGTTCGTACTAGACTGAGCGGCTTGTAGCTTGCTGTATGTAGTCATGGGGTAGGGTGTAGGCCCACTTTTAGAAATTTAGACAAGTCCATCTGGTTTAAGCTTTACCCTGTACATATCCTTCACACCTCTATATAAATTTACTCCAAGGATGCTCAACCTGCGGCCCTCCAGCTGTTGTAAAACTACAACTCCCATGATGCCCTGCTGTAGGCTGATAGCTGTAGGCTGTCTGGGCAAGCTGGGAGTTGTAGTTTTGCAACAGCTGAAGCGCCGCAGCTTGGACATCCCTGCTTTAAACCAAGTACAAGTATCTTTGGTGGTCACGGTCTTCTGGAGCAGCGCAGACACAATTAATATCTAGTCTGCAGGACGTTCTCTCCACTGGATCAATGAAGTCTAGGTTGGGTTTTATTGCATGTTTCTCCCTCTCAATGTCATATAGATCGAGTTACGTGTAAGCTGCAGGTAGATGGAAGATAAATCATCACTGGTAGCCTCAACAACAGGGATCAGCAACCTCGGGCGCTCCTGCCGTTCTGAAACTACAACTCCCAGAATCCTCCTTTCAATTCTATGGTAGTTACAAGAACAGCCAAGTAAGTGCGCATGCTGGGAGTTGTAGTTTTACAGCAGATGGAGTGACAAAAGGTTGCTGATCCCTGCACTACACCCAGAAACCCACAAATCCAGATGCCAGTGTAAAAGGGTTGTCAGATTTTAAAAAGTAAATGTTAAAGGGGTTGTCTCACTTCAGTAAATGGCATTTATCATGTAGAGAAAGTTACTACACGGCTCTTACTAATGTATTGTGATTGTCCATATTGCCTCCTTTGCTGGCTGGAATCATTTTTTTTCTATCACATTATACACTGCTCGTTTCCATAGTGATGACCACCCTACGATCCATCAGTGGTGGTCGTGCTTGCACACTAGAGGAAAATGTGCCAGCCTGTCTGGTGGCCCCTCTGGTGGGAGCGTACATAGGCTGGTGCTTTTTCCTACAGTGTACAAGCACGACCACCACTGATGGATTGCAGGGTGGTCGTAACCATGGAAACGAGCAGTGTATAATGTGATGTAAAAATGAATCCAGCTAGTTAAGGAGGCAATATGGATAATCACAATACATTAGTAAGTGCCTTGTATTAAATTTCTCTACATGATAAATGCCATTGGCTGAAGTGAGACAGCCCCTTTAAAGGTATGGCAAGATATTATCATACTAAAAAAAAAAAAAGTTCTGCTCATCCTACTGAACCCAGCAGCTCCAGGCTTTGTTCTCACGCCTGCAGCAGTCACGTGTGGTATACACATGACATCAGTGCAGGGCATATTCACTGTATGCACAGGAAAGAAGCAGCCATGTCTTTCCAATACTGTACACAATTACAGCACCTTTAAAAGGGTTTTCCAGGAGTACTGATCCTCAGGATAGGTCATCAATATCCGACTCCACCGCCGATCAGCTGTTTGAAGAGGCTGAGCACTTTGGCCTACTCACAGATCACCAAGCACAGCGCCGTTCATTGTATAGTGGCTGTGTTTGGTATTGCAGTACAAGCCCATTCCATTGAAGGGGTCTAAACTGTGCCTTGTGCTATTTGAAGAGGCGTGAACGCCGCAGCCTCATCTTAAACCAGTGATGTCACATTCATTGGTCACATGACCTATGCACAGCGAATAAGGCTGAGCTGCAATACCACACACAGCCATTGTACAATGTATGGCGCTAGGGTCCTCACCAGAGCACCATGGCTTCCTCAAACAGCTGATCAGCGGGCGTCTCAGGTGTCGGACCTCCACTGATCAGGTATCAATACTCCTGTAAAGTACTGCACTAGGCAGTCTGCAGTAATAATCCATAGCCCTTATTTTGTGTTCAAGATCAGAAACCAAATTTATAATAGGTGACACCTAGAGGAGGACAAACACCTTTCCCCGACGCGGTGTACGGCGTATATATTTCTGTGTGATGTGAGGTCATCGTGTCCCCGTGTCTCTGCATATTGCATCTGTCAGCAGGAGCATGATAGTAAATGGAATCATCTGCAGAAACCAAAATCTACCCCCGTGCCTCCTATAAAAGTGACCGTCCAGAATACATGGCCCCTGGATCCGGGCCCCGGGTCTGACCATACATGCAGCGAAGGCTACCTTGTGATGGGAAGACTACAGGTTCATACGACGCTGTGCGGCTCACAGCCACGTGAGGGATTTGTATATCATCAAGGACTAGCACTATACAGGACAGGACTGCTGTCGGACAGGACCATACGCTGGAGTCTAGCACCCCCAGCCATCAGCTGCTCTGGGCTGATGCCAATACCAGATACTGAACAATGGATGGAGGCGGAAGCAGAAGGCTCTGCCGGCCGATGTGCTGCAGCTCCACGCCCACTGGAGGGAGAATACCAAATGCCAGCAACTCCACAGCATCTAAGGTCAGACAAGCGTGTGGCAGTGGGAATTCCTGTAGTGGACTCTGCTCCTCTGCCCGGAGACATTATATCAGCGCAAACCACTACAGATAAGGTCGGGCAGAGACACACAGCGTTATAAGTCATTATAATGCCATGCAGACCGGTCAAAGCAACAGAGTCCACTACAGGAATTCACACCCCAAACAGTGAACGCACTCGTCTGAAACCGGCCTCACACCGGTGGAGATTTATTTCGGCTCTACGCTGGTCTCCAGCTACTGGCTGAAGTAGATTTCAGTTCTGAAGCACCGGTGGCCCCACATATACATGTGCACTTGGCAGCTGAAGCCATCTTTGTTGGTCCCATGGTCATATGTGCCCGCATTGCTCACAAAAATTATGTATTAATATATGCAAATGAGCCTCTAGGAGCAATGGAGGCGTTACCATTACACCTAGAGGCTCAGCTCTCTCTGCAACTGCCACACCCTCTCCACTTTGATTGACAGGACCAGGCTGTGAAAACGTCATCACACTTGGCCCTGACCTCCTAAAGCAGGGATGCTCAACGTGCGGCCCTCCAGCTGTTGTAAAACAACTCCCACCAGGCCCTGCTGTAGACCAATAGCTGTAGGCTGTCCGGGCATGCTGGGAGTTGTAGTTTTTAACAGCTGGAGGGCAGCAGGTTGGACATCCCTGTGCCATGTGCTTCAGTATCCGGCGCAGACGCAGTACAGGAAGAGAACTGCCGGCGAGCCTCTTTCCTGTACTGCGCCTGCGCTGGATATTGACGCATACAGCACGAAGCAAGACTTTAGGAGAAGTCAGGACCAGATGTGATGATAATTTCACTGCTTGGTCCTGTCAGAGTGGAGAGGGTTTGGCAGTTGCATAGAGAGCAGAGCCTCTATGTGTAAAGAGGTTTTCCGGTAATATTTTTTTTTTTTTACTAATTGCCGACAGCCTGCCCCCTGAAAGAGAAGATTTGTTCTTACCTGCTCCGCTGCCCCGTCTTCCAGTCCCCATGGTGTTTACATCCGTTGGAGTTATGTGCATGGTGACATTTACCACTGCAGCCAATGACTGGCGTCAGAGGTGACCTGCTGCTTGTGGCCACATGAAGCCAGTCATTGAGAGGTGCAAGGGACCATACTCATGACTCCACCAGATGTAAACACCGCGGGGACCGGAAGATGGAGAGGGCGAGGGCAAAGGGAAGCAGGTAAGTATGAATCTTCTGTTTACAGGGTAGGCTGCAGGCACTTGTTAAAAAAAATAATTAATATTACCAGAAAACCCCTTTAAGACCGGCATAAACAATGTGGGTCTTAATAAACCTCCCTCATACTGGAGATCACTGGTGATCTGAGATATCAGATCCTCTCACATACACTGTAGCTGTGAGGTATGAGAAGATCACTTCTGAATGGAGTTCTCCTTTAATGAGGTTGCCACCTCACTAAAAAAATCAAATCACGTGGACTGTTGGCTGGACATCCCCTTTAAGGACTTGGTGAATGGAGCCGGTACTGAGCAGTAGGGTAGGGCCATTGTCCCCGCTTATAGAGTAGCCTTCACCAACCAGAGGCTCTCCAGCTGTCCGTAAACTACAAGTCCCAGAATGCAGAGTTGTAGTTTTTGCAGAGCATGCTGGGAGTTGTAGTTCTGCAGAAGCACAAGTGCCAGCACTTCAGTGGGCCGGCAGCAGAGTCTGCAGCAGCTCTCCCCATGTCCGCAGATGCCCACAGCCGGGCCTGCGCCGCCCCATGACTCTGCTGTCCCTGAGGTGGCCCCGCCGCTGTCCTCCGCACCCCTCCCCCGGTACCTGAGGGGCCCCTGATGAGCTCGATCTCCTCCACCGCAGTCATGTCTGCCGGCAGCCCGCCCCCCTGCAGGTCTGTGATCAGATAAGGGCTGAAGGTGAACGCAACCCCAGCACTTTCTGTTCCTGCAGCCAGCCGGCCCCCACGTGGGAAGGATGCGGCGCACGGCATCATGGGGCTTGTAGTCCCAGCCTGAGAGGCGGAAAGTTCAGCAGTGGAGTGCTCATGGAGACTGTGATATAGAGACAGGACTGATGAAGGGGGCGCCTTATTAAAACCAATGTGCACTGAACCTAGTGCAGTCATATGGCCTCATTTATCAAAACTGTTCAACAGGGAAACTGCCCATAGCAACCAATCAGAGCTCAGCTTTCAGTTCCTAAAGTGTTCTGAAAAAATTAAAGCTGAGCTCTGGTTGCTATGGGCAACTAGGATAGTTTTTCTGTTAGACAGTTTTGATAAATGAGACCCATAGGCTATAAAAGGGATGTTTTCTTACAAAAAAAAAATTATATGCATGGTGCACTTTACTGTAATGTAGAGGTGCACTCTGCCTCATCACTATGGTTACATGTGGAGGTTCTGTGCCTCATCACTATGGTTACATGTGGAGGTGCACTCTGTGCCTCATCACTATGGTTACATGTGGAGGTGCACGCTGTACCTCATCACTATGGTTACATGTGGAGGTGCACGCTGTGCCTCATCACTATGGTTACATGTGGAGGTGCACTCTGTGCCTCATCACTATGGTTACATGTGGAGGTGCACTCTGTGCCTCATCATTATGGTTACATGTGGAGGTGCACGCTGTGCCTCATCACTTTGGTTACATGTGGAGGTGCACTCTGTGCCTCATCACTATGGTTACATGTGGAGGTGCACTCTGTCCCTCATCACTATGGTTACATGTGGAGGTGCACATTGTGCCTCATCATTATGGTTACATGTGGAGGTGCACTCTTTGCCTCATCACTATGGTTACATGTGGAGGTGCACTCTGTGCCTCATCATTATGGTTACATGTGGAGGTGCACGCTGTGCCTCATCACTTTGGTTACATGTGGAGGTGCACTCTGTGCCTCATCACTATGGTTACATGTGGAGGTGCACTCTGTCCCTCATCACTATGGTTACATGTGGAGGTGCACACTGTGCCTCATCACTATGGTTACATGTGGAGGTGCACTCTGTCCCTCATCACTATGGTTACATGTGGAGGTGCACTCTGTGCCTCATCATTATGGTTACATGTGGAGGTGCACATTGTGCCTCATCATTATGGTTACATGTGGAGGTGCACTCTTTGCCTCATCACTATGGTTACATGTGGAGGTGCACACTGTGCCTCATCACTATGGTTACAAGTGGAGGTGCACTCTGTCCCTCATCACTATGGTTACATGTGGAGGTGCACATTGTGCCTCATCATTATGGTTACATGTTGAGGTGCACTCTTTGCCTCATCACTATGGTTACATGTGGAGGTGCACACTGTGCCTCATCACTATGGTTACAAGTGGAGGTGCACTCTGTCCCTCATCACTATGGTTACATGTGGAGGTGCACTCTGTCCCTCATCACTATGGTTACATGTGGAGGTGCACGCTGTCCCTCATCACTATGGTTACAAGTGGAGGTGCACTCTGTCCCTCATCACTATGGTTACATGTGGAGGTGCACTCTGTCCCTCATCACTATGGTTACATGTGGAGGTGCACACTGTGCCTCATCACTATGGTTACAAGTGGAGGTGCACTCTGTGCCTCATCACGATGGTTACATGTGAAGGTGCACTCTGTCCCTCATCACTATGGTTACATGTGGAGGTGCACACTGTGCCTCATCACTATGGTTACATGTGGAGGTGCACTCTGTGCCTCATCACTATGGTTACATGTGGAGGTGCACTTTGTCTCATCACTAATGTTGTTGCATAACGCAGTATCTTAGGACACACCCCTTTCCTGTTAAGTCACGCCCATTTTTTAGCTAGAAAAGTACCACCAATTGTCCCAAATTGTCAGTTTGGTGCAATTTACTCCAATATCTAGGTGTACTTACATCAGTAAATGTGAGCCACAGCCTCTTGTAATGGGTGTCCATCGATTCCTGCACTGTGATCTGCCTGATGTGCATGCTACATGCTGGGATACAGGTCTGATGAAGATTTAGGGGTCTGATCTGAGGTCTGATGAAGATTTAGGGGTCTGATCTCAGGTCTGATGAAGATTTAGGTGTCCGATCTGAGGTCTGATGAAGATTTAGGGGTCTGGTCTGATGAAGATTTAGGGGTCTGATCTGAGGTCTGATGAAGATTGAGGTCTCATCTGAGGTCTGATGAATTAGAAGTCTGATCTGAGGTCTGATGAAGATTTAGGGGTCTGATCTCAGGTCTGATGAAGATTGGGGGGTCTGATCTGAGGTCTGATGAATTAGAAGTCTGATTTGAGGTCTGATAAAGATTGGGGGTCTGATCTGAGGTCTGATGAATTAGAAGTCTGATGAAGATTTAGGGGGTCTGATGAAGATTTTGGGGTCTGATTTGGGGTCTGATGAATTAGAAGCGTGATAAAATATTTTTTTCTTGTTCTCGTCCTCTAAAACCTAGGTGCATCTTATAGAGCGAAACATACAGTAGTTTATCACCCAGTGTATGACGTTTGATATTGGATTGCCGCTTCACTTCCCTCTTGCCCGCCGCTGTGTTTTGGGTGTACTGCTGTTCCATTTACATTTGCCAATCATATGATGCCAAGCATGGAGTGTCGGCATATGCTAGCAATATGCCATCACTTTACAAGATGTGTAAACTATTTTCATGTTTGCATTTGGCCTGTTCATGCAGAACTAAAAAAAGGAGTTAAAGGACATCTGTCAGCAGATTTGTACCTATGACACTGGCTGACCTGTTACATGTGCACTTGGCAGCTGAAGACATCTGTGCTGGTCCCATGTTCATATGTGTCCGCATTGCTGAGAAAAATGATGTTTTTTTCATCACTTCATGTCCCCAAATGTAATAAAAAGTGGTCATACACACCCCAAAATATATAGGTATTAACAAAAAGTACAGATCATCCCACAAAAAATGGGCCCCCGATACATCTCTGTAGAAATATAGGAGGAGTCAGAATATCGCAGTGAAAAGAAAAAAATATTTCTTTCAGTATTAAAACGCAAGAAAAACTATACATATGTGGTATCGCCGTAATCATACTGACCTGCAGAATGAAGAGCACAAGTCAGTTTTACCACATGGTGATCGCCGTAAAAACCAAACCCATAAAACTGTGGCAAAATTGCGTTTTGTTTTTTTTCCCCAATTCCACTCCATTTGGATTTTTTTTTTTCCAGCTTCCCACTACACTGTATGCAATATTAAATGGTGCCATTAGAACGTGCAACTTGTCCTGCAAAAAATAAACCGACATCCAGCTATTTAAAGGCAGGGTGGGATAACCGAAAATGGAAAAACGGAAAATCGCTGTGTCAGGAAGGGGTTCAGTTTGATATGTGCAGCTTCCCCTCAATTCAGGTCATTCCTGCAGCTGGACTGGTGACCACTCCACTGCACTTAGGGCCGTCTGAACGAGTCTGCATCCATTCCACAATTTTGCAGAACGGGTGCGAACCCATTCATTTTAATGGGGGTGCATCCGTGGTTCCGTTCCGTGGCCCTGTGAAAAAAAGATAGAGCATGTCCTGTCCTTGTCCGCGATTGCAGGCAAGAATAGGCATTTTCTATTATAGTTGCGGCCATGTGCAGTCCGCAAATTGCCAAAAACACACGGCCAGTATTCGTGTTTAGCATATCCGCAAAACACTCCGGTCGTGTGAATGCGCCCTTACAGTCATGGTTCTGAGTGCTTTGTACTTCGAGGACAGCCGCCCACTGGTCTGGTGATCTATGATGTACTGCCCACTGGGGGGCGACAGTGAGCAGGCCTACCACATCACAGGATTGAAAGATGGATCTGTCATTGCCTATAGACAAAGACCTCGGAAATGGCACCAATCTTAAAGGGAGTTATCCGGATATAAATTTTTCCCTACTTTTTCTGCTCACTCCAGAGATGGGGAGAGTGGTCACATGACGGCGCCCTCTGTGGAGACTGTATTTCCTCTGACATCATAACCAGTCTTCCCATGATTCCCTGTCAGAATCCCCCCCCCAAAGGTCGTGATGTCAGACCCATGGGATCTTGGAATGGGCTGGTCGAGGCTCTCAATCCACAAGCAGGCTAGACGGCGTCCACAGCTTGTCATATCAAAGGTGTGCAGGTGTAGACAGCAAGGGGATAATGGGGGTGGTAGTGGGCATGGTTTACATTACTGGCTGACAACCACAACCTGATATATTTTTTTATAAAGGACACTAACCTATTACAACCCTCCCTGTGGGTCGCCCTCTTCCTCTGCGGACAATGACAAGGGTCACACACAGAGGGCGTCACTTTATATATAATTATACATCACTATAAAAATTACAAAACCAATGCATTCCACCTTCTCACAGTCTCCGTCACAAAGACGCAAAAAAACAAATGTCCCCTCCACCAGCTGGCAGGGCTGGCATCTAGAGGTATTGACCATGGTGCATGGATCCGGCTATGTACAAGGTCCACATGTAAGGGTAAGAACCCGCCACTATTTTCGGAGGGTCCTCTTCTACTGCAGTCTCATCCTCTTCTCCGGGGGACCTTTGGGGGTATTTCCCGGCGGAGCTTTAACCGGCTCCTTTTCCTCTTGTTTTATGGTTTCGGTCGGTTGTTCGGGTTCTTTTTTTATTTGATCCACTAAAAGAAGATAAGGCAGAATTTCTGTTTATAAATGTATTTCTACCTTAAATCTGGAGAGTTCCCCCATCTCACATATGTGTCATCTTCTCCCAAGGTAGAGGATAAGTCAGATTGGTGGGTACCTGGCACTGACACCCAGGGGTCCAGTGTTATTACAGTCTATGAGCTGGAGGTGCATCAATCTAATCCATCCAGATAGGAGAGCCCCTTTAATGTATAACATCCTCCCACACACACCTCATCAATAGGGGAATAAACACTTACCAGGTACAGGTTTCTCCCCTGTTTTTTGCTGCAATAATAAAAATAAAATGAAGTGAGAACCAGAAAATAGATTATTCTTATTATAGGTAGACGTGGAGAGCTACAATAGGCAATGCAATGTTTATATTGGTTTAAAGGGGTACTCCAGCCACGTAGCATTCGGAGACAATACAGCCAAGAGTGGTTAAAGGGGGCAGGACCTGGCGCCTTAGAGAAGGGGGGGGGGGTAGAATGGTGGATGAGTCGCACTTTCCACAGCAAAGGTCAGAACATGTTGGGTACGATATAGTGAATGGGTATATGGCGGTATGTATCCAGACAGGTTACACCTCTTGGCGCGTTTTGAACTCACCTGAATAAACTTTGGAGGAAATTTCTGCCGAAGTTCTAGAAGTAACGCGTCCACCCGCTGCCTCTGGAAGAAGGAGCTGGCCTCTTCCTTCTTTTTAGCCTTTGGTTTGGCTTTGTCTGTAATGAAAAGCCAAGTACGTACGACATGAACCCGAGAAATCCCATTCTGTAATTTTGGATAATCTAAAATGTGCTCTTGTGGGAAAGCGTATAGCACACTCTAAGAGCCGCAGAAGCCGCCGGCCCTGTGCAATCAAATTAATTCTGAAATAAAGCAGATTAGCTAAAACAAAAAAAAGAAGACGTTAATAATTGCTATATAAATGACTGTACTAATATTAAAGGAGCTGTTCTCTTGGGGATTCTTTACAAAGCACTCAAAAAAACATGTGGATAAAACAATAAAAGAGGTAATACTCACCTTCCCAATCCCCTGGCGCTCCCGCTAATCTGGTCTCTACTTCCTGGTCCCGTTTCCACACACAGAAAAGTCCAATCACTGGCTGAGTTAGGTCACCGCAGTGGCCAGTGATTGGCCGAGCAGGCACCACATAATACTTAGGGTCCATTCACATGTCCACAATTGTTTTGCGGTCCGCAAATTGCGGATACTCAAAACACAGACATCGGCCATGTGCGTTCCGCATTTTACGGACCGCACATGGCCAACACTATGATAGAAATGCCTATTCTTGTCCGTGGCTGCGGACAAGAATAGGATATGCTCTATCTTTTTTGCGGGGCCGCGGAACGGAAGTGCTGAGTCCTGTCAGTATCTTTTGCGGCCCCATTGAAATGAATGGGTCGGCACCCGTTCCGCAAATTTGCAGAATGGATGCGGACCTGATACCTAGACATCCACTAGCTTCTAGCAGACCGGTGAAATGTCTGACTGCAGAGGGCCCCACTGCTAGGAACCCAACCTGTAACTAGAATGGGAGTCCTGAGTGCCCAATTCCTACTCACTGCAGTAGAGTTTGAATGTAGAGGTGGTCGAGCACTTTATCTGGATGTCTCAGCCCATAAACCTTGAATGATGGAGCCACGGGGCACTTACTTGACTACCACTCCATTCAAACTCCCCCTAATATAATTAGTTATGCCATTAAAGGGGATAATGATGTAGATAATGAAAATCAGACATCATATAGTACATGACAATCTCTTTCTAACAAAGCTAGAACCAGCCCTGTACCTCACATGGATCCAGAGATCTCCACATTCATTGCTCTGCTAGATTTATATCAAGCTGACAGCTCAAGGGGAGTGTCCTTTCCCTATGAAAGCTCAAGGGGCTTGTCCTTTCTGCTGTAGCTTTCACCCTGTAACTGCCACAGCTTATGGCTGGCGACAGTTGAAGATTTGAACTGAGCACGTGCGACCCACTCAGTGAGATGGCCAAGCAATAAGGAAAACAACAAACAGCAGGTGGCGCTATTCAGATACACTTTATTGGATAACTCAGGGGCTATACTAAATATTTAATTAAATGTAATTACAAAAGTGTTCAGATCCAGGTGCTGGTTTGAAAAACGTTGAATATTTTTTGTGGTGCAACCCCTTTAAATAGAGAAAGGAGAAGACCAATTACTCCTGCACCAGATATTAATAATGTACGTACCTCTCTCCTCCTGGTCCTTAAAGTGCCACCAGTAGCCTTTAGAGGGATGATAGCGGCAGTAAGACATTGCCTCATCGAATGCCGACTGGATCCCATGAATCGCAGTAAGCTGGAAAGAAATCACATATGGATCAGGATCTGGTTTTAGAAAGTTCTTATCGTGTGGAGTAAATCAGAATTGTTACTGCTCCGTAGTAACTACTAATCTACTGATCTATCCACCGTATTACATTACCAAAAATGGCTGGAATAAAGGGAATCTGCACAATGTCACGGGGAGAGGATGAACTGAATATCAGCTGCTGGAAACCCTATTGTATTAGGCAATTACACTACTCCCGAGATGTACACTTGCTTCTTGGAACTCCATAGAAATTAATGGAGCATGCTGGGAGTCGAAGTTTCACCACAGCTGGAGTGCAGCCATCACTGCGGGCTGTGCTCTAATATACGGATTTCCCAAGAAATAGAATCATCTCGCCAGCGCCACCTATTGGTAGTAGCTCCTTTGTCAAATCCCAAGGCTTTCTGGAAAGTCGTATATCTTGACTCACTTCCAATAGGTAGTTCTGGCAAGATGCCTCTCTTTCTTGGGAGATACCTCTTTGCATAGTCTTTTCCCATGGAGCATTGCCCATAAGTCTCCTCACCAGGGAGTACTTCCAGTAAGTCTCCACACAGGACTGGTCTCTTTAAGGAGTTTCAGCACCCTAAGACACGGATTTCCCTATACAAGTGAAGGCAATTCAAATAACAGGAGTGGACAAGTTAAAGGGAACCGGTCGGTCATGCTGTGTGAAAATGTTGTTGCTTTGTAGAAATTATAGTTTACCAATTGTAGACATGCTGATTGACAGCTTTCTCCCTATACACAGTAAGGAGAAAGATGTCAGCAGGGGAGAGCCCACTGCTCATGAACACATCGGACCCCTGGCTGACAGCACGCACGTGGATCTACATGACAGTATTTTCACAGAGACAGCACTGAAATCAGTGAGACAGTCACTTCTTTATGTGGCCCCCAGAGAGCCCACTATAGATGGACTGGCAGGTTCCCTCTAAAATGACACTGCTGTCAGTAAATGGAGAGGGGCTGTTACAATGTGCTAGCATCTTCCCCGCAACATAGCCAAAGTAAACTGGACGTAGGTGAGAGATAAAACCCTGACATAGCCGTATCTTACTGTTCTGGAGTTGATAACAGATCCGAGGTCGGGGGCCTGGTAGATGACGCCTGCTATGATGTAGTAGTCAGCCAGTGGTATAGCTGCAAAGAGAAACCCATCAGGTCAGCAATTATTTGTAACAAGGTGCTCACGGTATTCAAAAAAATATTTTTTTTTAATAATTAGACAATTTTGTATTAATAGAGACTGACTCTTGTTAAAGAGGACCTCTCCCCTCTCCTGACATGTCTGTTTTAATAGCTTCATGCATTCCCCACGTAATAACAAGTCTGGAACATCTATTCTTATGGCTGTATGTTGTGCCATTCCTTTATTATTTCTACTAGAAGTTATGAATGAATTGCTAGCAGTCTGCAGTAAGGGTACAGAGGGGTGGTAACAAGTTGGGGGGTGTATCTGCACAGTCTGACAATGGCAGCTCTGATTGGATAGAGTCAGTCTGTACAGGTACACACATACCCCAACTGGTTACCTCCCCTCTGTACCCTTACTACAGACTGCTAGCAATTCATTCATAACTTCTAGTGCAAATAATAAAGGAATGGCAGAACATAGAGACATAAGAATAGATGTTCCAGAATTATTATTACATGGGGAATGCATGAAGCTATTAAAACAGGCATGTCAGGAGCGGGGAGAGGAGCTCTTTAAGGACCGTCATCTATAGGTTCCAGAGCAGGGGACATCTTTTAGAGGGAGCTGTGTAAAGCTTAAAGGGGTATTCCTATCTAGGACATTGGTGGCATATCACTAGGATATGCCATCGGTGTCAGATAGGTGTTGGTCCCACCTCTGGAACTCAATCCTAACTCTAAAACAGGGCCCTCAATGTGAAGCACAGCAAACCACACATGCACAGCTTGCTCTCCATTCACTGCTATGGGACTTCTGAAAAAAGCCTAGAGAGCGCACTGAAATATTTTCGGGAGTCCCATGGCAGTAAATAGAGAGAAAGCCGTCAATTTGTGGTTTGCTTTACTTTACACTGAGGGCCCCGTTCTAGAGATAGGTGTCGGTCCGACAAAGCCAGGAGCAGACAGCTCCACTTACTGTGTAGTGGCCGTGCCGGGTTACTGCAGCTCAGCTAAGGGTATTGTAGGTCATCAATATTATCATCTACATTTATTCAGTATGTTATATCTCACCCTGTGTAGGCGACTGCCGCTGCTGCTTTCTTATGATGAACAGTATAGGCTCTTGTGCATGCAGCAAAATATACTCTACGCCGACCATCTGACTAGAACATGGACATAACACAGAGTTAGGAGATGTATTTAAGGACATGTTCACATCTACATTGGAGGATCCATGTTATTCTCTTTAGCCATGGAAACATTTTTAAATAACCGGTTCCTCTCCCTTTATATCAGTAAAGTGCATATTTATGGGTCCGGAGTCTCTGACTACATGCACACTACTTCAGTCTGGGTCCGCAGAGAACCCCGGCCATGAGCGCTGGTGTGTACTGTACTTACAGGTCTGCTGTGGTCAGCAGCAATTCTGCACTGTATAAACTCCACTTCAATGGCACACACCAGGCTAATCGAATAATTGTGTTATGCCTATTGCACGGCCTGAAGGGGTGGAGCATAATACGGGGGTCCTAAGAGAACCTCTATGTCATGCACCACCACCTCAGCCCCTGCACTAGACATAATTAGTGTGTCCCTTTAAAAGGGGTGTTCATCTTTGGGGAAGGGGGAGGGCTTTCTGCCAGAGCCCCCCAGGACGGAGCCACATTTACCTGCTCCACGCTGACTCCTTTGGTCCTCCACCTATCAAAATCCTCTATGATGCAGGTCACGTGCCCGCTGCAGCCAAAGACTGGCCACAGCATGTGACCCCCTCACTGGGTCAGGTGATGCATGCGGGAGACGTCATTGGCTGCAGAGGCCATGTGGCCCACATCATACAGGATGCTGACAGGCAGGGATCAGAGCGAGGCAGTGGCATTGGGGGATCAAAGGAGCAGGTTAGTATGCTTCTCCACCCAGGTCTGGCCACACGGGGATGGATCTAGTAGAAAGTCTCCCCCCGCCCCATTCCCCCAAAGATGAACAACCCCTTTAAGGTATTGCCATGCTTATACTTTATAAATACAAGTAATAAAACATAGTGTGTCTTATGCATGAAGACCTGTCCTCTGTGTGTTGGACGATTATTCCTCCTTAAAATAAGAATATAGTGACAACTGGGTGCAGCTAGGTGGTGGGTGTCCCTGCACTGTCTGCCAGAGTCACTATGTAAGGATGCACCCATTTAACAAGGGGAATGATAACACCCAACTATCATTTTATTCCTAAATATCCAGGAGGAATAACAGAGGAATTGCACAGCAAAGAGTTCTAAGAATAGATGCTCCAGAATTGTCATTGCATGGGGAACATAAGTAGTTACTAAAGCAGCCATGTCAGGAGAGGGGAGAGGTGATAGCGGGACCTGACGACAATCTGACGTGTACATGCCCACCACTTGTCTGTTCTGTAATAGTACAGCCCCCACAGAACTTACTTCAGATGCTCCAGGGTTAACCTCTGCATCTTGACCACCTCATTATTGCAGGTCCTGTCGTAGAAGGGGTTACTCCTCTCCGAGAAATAGTCCAGCACAGTCCCCGTATTTAATATGGGGATCCAGGAGCTGTCCACCCAGGAGATGCTGAGTAAGTTATCTGGAAGAATAACAGCAAAGCCTCATGGGTAAGAGAGCAACATCTGCTAGCCATGATCTGAGTCCTAGTGTAAAGCCTTAGGCCTCGTTCACATATCCGGTTTTTACAGACGTGTGCTGTCAGCATTTTTAGCAGACAGCATGCTGATCCATAAGAAATCTACAGTCTGCTCACATTTCCGTGAAATTTTACGTTCTGTGCATCCACAGAAAACAGCGGAAGCTTGTCCTACTTTGATCCGTATCCCAGACCAAACGCGCCCATGTAAGGCTACATTCACATTTGCGTTGTAAGGATCCGTTTGTGAGATCCGTCACAGGCTCTCATAAACGGTCCTGAACTGATCAGTTTTGTCCTAATGCATTCTGGATGGAAAAGGATCCGTTCAGAATGCATCAGTTTTGCTTCAGTTCAGTCTCCATTCCGTTTTGGAGGCGGACACTAAAGCGCTGCTTGCTGTGTTTTGGTGTCCGCATGAAGAAACTGATCCGTCATGACTCACAATGTAAGTCAATGGAGACGGATCTGTTTTCTCAGACACAATAGAAAACGGATCCGTCCCCCATTGACTTTCAGTGGAGTTCATGACGGATCCGTCTTGGCTATATAAAAGATAATACAAACGGATCCGTTCAGAACGGATGCAGACGGTTGTATTATCATGACGGAAAAATTTGGTGTGAAAGTAGCCTAAGTCTATGGGTCCGTGAAAATCACGTACACTATACGGATGTTATCCGTGGTGCGTCCGTTTTTCACGGGAGACAGATAGGAAATGCTCTTTTTGCAGACCCATTGGAACAATGCCTATTCTTATCCATATAACAGACAAGAATAGGACGTGTTCTATTTTTTTGTTGGGCCACGGAACGGATGTGGACAGCACACATTTTTTTGTGGACCCACTGAAATGAACGGGTCCTCATACAACCCAGACCTAAAATAAGGTCACATGAATGGGGCTTAAATGTTAGCCAGCCACATGCTCACTTCATCTCTGCTTGCTGTCACTGAATGGGTGCCTTTTTGGTTTCCTTTCTCAGAATGAGAATCCTTCCATTCAATGGCTGTCAGCAGAGACCTTGAATAACTTAGTCATAGAGAGTGGATGACACCAATGAGGGGTCCTCAATCTCAGTTACTTTGGGGGAGGGGGGGAGCTCAGAAATGAATTGGAGCATTGGATCCAGTCAGGGGTACTGAGCCTGCACTGTTATGGGGCAGTGTGGATCGTGACTTTCTAACATACAGAAATAGTATGTTAAAAAGCTGCCTAAGATCCTGGGATCCACTAGATCTCCCCTATTACTGTAGAACTAGGGGATCCAGTAGGAGCTGTCAGCTGAAACCCTGCATAACACAACGCCACATAGCGGCAGAAAGTGTCATTACACGGCACAGCAGCTGTACGTATCAGCTGCCCCTCACTAAAGAGAAGATAAAACGCAGTCACTTACCTCTGATATCCACCGCCGCCATGGTGAAACGCACAAACAAGCCGCTTCCGGAAACCAGGCAAAAAAAAACAAAACAAATGAAAACATTTTAGTAGTCATTTCCTGTACAGTCGTCGGCGGCCATTTTGTCGGAGACAAATCCCCATACAGTATAGCGCTTCAACGGCCTCTCACAACTAGACCTACGAGGATAAAAAGTAGTTTTGCCTCTATCGCTCATATTGTCCTTCCTGCATAGAACAAGAAGATTGTAGAGCGCCCTCTGTATGTGGGAAGATTACATTGCAATTCTTAGGCGTAATGAAGAAAAAACCGTAAATATTTATTTTTTATATGGGTAGTCATTTATGGAGTGTTATTAGGAGCACATACTCCAGCTCTTGTGCCCAGGGTCTGTAATATAGTCATATTCAGAGTTGTTGTGCCCTCTGCCAATGCCCCTAGTATTTTTATAAACTATTAAGAGCCCTGAGAATGGGTTTTCACATGCTGCAATTATCTTTATCAGATTTACATTCTCCATAATAAGGAAAGACTGTCCAATAATTATTTTGCCAAAAGACCAGAGTAAACACCCGGCCCAGTCGGTATTTATTTATTTATTTTTTGCTCAATCAGGGTGCATCTTATTTGGGATTAGATCCTCTTCTTTTGCCAGGTATTCCCAGTATGCCACACACCAGTGTGGGATTGGCACCTGTGGGAGATGGCGGCTGGCGAGACTGCAGAGAGTCGGGGACGCTTATATTCAGTAGGCATCTCCTGTGTGTCTAGCCAGGAATTGGAGACCAGTGGGGATCCAGTAAGAGTCGGAAGGGTAACGGCAGGGAATCGGTGAAGTGATGCGCTTTCTTTTTTTTAACTCATTCTGCCCCATATATAAAAAGAGTAATCCCACACAACACCCCTTTAGCAGGATAGCACCAACACGCACATCATAATCAGAGATAAGTAAATATTAGTGGCTCACTAGACAGACAGTGGCGGATTCGAGGTGCTACAAATCATTTGGCTATAAATAAATGGCTAAATAAACATGCAATAAAAAGAAAGTTGTGATGAGCAATATAAGGTAAGTATCTTATATTGATCTCACAATCTATAATATTATTTTGAAGTGTGAGGTGATGAAGTAAGGGGATGGGGGCCCCTCGGGGAGAGGAGATCGAGGTGCTGGGAAAAAACAGCCGGACCTCGATGTCCCGTCCCCTAGAAATGGGATGGGTGCCCTTAGGGGACGGGACATCAAGGTCCGGCTGTTTTTTCCCAGCACCTCGATCTCCTCTCCCCGAGAAGCCCCCATCCCCTTACTTCATTACTTCATCACCTCACACTTCAAAATAATATTTCGAAACAATATCTGAAAACAAAAGAAGAAGGAACAACACTAATACAGATTGTGAGATCAATACAGGATACTTACCTAATACACACGCACTTCATATAGAAATAGTAGAAAAGACTATCTAATTTATTGTTATTTTCCTTTTATTATGTAGTGTCTTTTTATCATATTCTTATGTCATTTTATGCACTATACTGTTCTTATTATGGTATCACTATGTATGCCTATTATGATCTGATATATAACAACTATAGAGAAATTGTAGCTGAAGAATCCTGATCCTATTGCAGATAGCCCACATTGATCCACAGGACAAAGAGAGCCAGTCCACCTTTTTCAATTTACCCCCAATATAGGTGGGATTTGATTATGGACTATATATATATGTGCCAAAAGACGAATTGATCCACATACCACTGAGGAAGGGACAGAGGAAGTAAAAAGTCCCGAAACGCGTTTTTAAAAAAAAAATTTTTATGGAATAATTCCCTGTGGATCATTTGATCACATTATATGTGAAATCTCCAGATGAGCTATTTTTGTATTGGAGAATCACCATTTTACGAACCTCTGCTATAAGGACATTTATTGAGAGTTTTTTCAGCCACAAGGACAAAGTCCTAAAGCTATAAGATACAAAGTCTTAAAACTCCTAGACATCACTCTCAGGCTGTAATTACAAGAAATCATTAGATACAAGGTATCCAGTATTAATCTCATCGTTCCCAAACTGCAGGAAGAGGATTTCCTAGACAACGCTTTGAACTAAGCGCGCGGGAACCCACGTGGGACGTCGCACTTCCAAACTCCAGAACGCCACAGATGCACAGGGAATGGGCGCACATCACAGCCTCTTACCCACAGAGAGATCGGAGCGGTCCAACTGAAAGCTACAGGACTGGTAACGTAACAATACTTAACCAAGCTTCTTGAAAGCAGCTACATGTATAATACAACTGGTATATTTGGATACACTGTGAGTGAAGTCTGTACGCTATTGAACGTATTGGACATTGTGCACCACTGAACTTAATATACATTTGGTACACCTTTGGACATAATCGGTGTCCTGACAATACATTCGGTGCACCCTTGGGCATATTTGATGCCCGTATTAGGCACCTTGGAAATATATATGTATGCTATTTAATAAGGTATCATGTGTGCCTTGATTCTCTAATTTACATAGTATTTATCTATAAGCACAGATTCCTTTTATCCAGCGCTGGTAACCTATTAATTATTTTATGCTATATCATTTTTTTTATACCATATCATTTTGATATCATTTTTGATACTATATCATTTTGAAATTATACTATCCTGATTTTATGTTATTATTTTAATGTCATGATTTATTTTGTTTTATAATACTGATTAGGTAAATAAATACTTTTATACACTAAATCCCAACAAATTTAATTTATCATTATATAAAAAACCGGATGTAGAGTGTGCTCATCAAAACTTTCTTTTTATCACATCATAATCAGATATGTAATGGAAGTAAGATGAACGTATAGGAAAACCAGTCTGTTGTGCACGGTCACTCTCGTCTTTGATTAATGGAAGTTGCAGAAACCTACGTTTATTTTATGATTGATTTCTAGTTTTTATATTACGCCAGGGGTGGCCAACCTTACAGAAACAAAGAGCCAGAAAGAAAAAAAGTATGACTACCAGGAGCCACAAGCTATACACTTACACACAAGTCACCGTATTTTTCATCCTATAAGATGCACCTACAGAGAAAAATAAGAAAAAAAATATTTTTAATCTGATCTGAGATCTGATTAAAAATATTTTTTTCTTATTTTTCATTAGCAAAGAAAAAAAGAAAATTATTATTTTTCATCAGACCCCAGTTCAGACTCCTAAATCAGACCCCTAATCCTCAGCTGACCTAAAATAAGATCCCCAATCCTCATCAGACCTCCAAATCAGACCCCCAATGCTCGGATCAGACAACACAAATCAGGCTCCCAGTGTCAGGCCCTCAGTGCTCAGATCTCCCCCCATGCTTAGATCTTCTAACATGCTCAGATCTGACCCCTCCCATGCTCAAACCAGACCCCCCCATGCTCAGATTTGACTCCCCATGCTCAGATTTGACTCCCCATGCTCAGATCTGATCCCCCATAACCATGCTCAGAGCTGATCCCCCGTGTTCAGATCTGACCCCCCCCAAGCTCAGATCAGACCCCCATGCTTAGATCAGACCCCCAATGTCTAGATCAGACCTCCATTGCTCAGATCAGAACCTCTTATACTTTCCCATGCTCAGTTCTATAAATTAAAAAAATCTCCTCCCTCTCCTGTTGGGGTACCAGGTCTGACACGCTGTCCACTGTGACCTGATGCGTACAACGTCAGGTCATAGTACGCGTCTCCACTTACTACGTTCTGACACTGTGTGCATCTGGACGTAGTGGGGAGCAAGCTGGAGCAGCAGAGTAGCAACGGTGCCCGATCAGGAAAGGAGATCTGAGCATTAGCTAGAGCCTCACTTGAACAGGCAAAGAGCCGCGTGCGGCTCAAGAGCCACGGGTTGGCCACCCCTGTATTACGCCAACATATTCCAAAGTGCTGAACGGAGGTTGTCTTCACTCAGGGACAATGACAAGGTTAAAGAGGTATTCCTGTAATTAAAGGGGTATTCCTACTGCTGGGCCCCCAGGGGTACACCGCCAATAAGGCGAGGGGAGGCAATTGCCTCAGGTAGGGGCAAGTGAGGGGCAGTGGAAGGGCCATAGCACTTCCATTTGTTCTACTGGGGCCACTAAAAGGGGCTACATTTTTTTGTACTGACACATGTTATAAGGGGGCATTTTTGTACTGGCACACATTGTAACAGGGAAATATTTTACTGGCAAGCATTATAAGGGGCCATTTGTGTATTGGCATATTTTTTGTACAGGCACACATTACATTATAGGGGGAATTATTACTACAGGGGGCATTATGGTGGGCTTTATTACTACTGTACTGGGGGGACTAGGGGAAACATGATTACTAGTAGGGCACTATGTGTGCATTTTTACTTCCGGGGGGCAAAATGAGGGATATTATTACTATTGGGGGCATTGTTACCACAGTGCACTCTGACAGAGAATTATTACTTTTGGTAGGATATTTGGGAGGACTGTTACTGTGAGGGCCACCCTGGCACAGTATCAGCTTAGCACAACTTTAGTAGGACACTATATTTATAACACTATAAATGTCAGGGACACTATTTGCTGGGCACAGTTATTTTTGGGGGACTGTGTGCCAATAATTACTGAAGGCAGTACTATCTGTGTTGTACCAGTATTTTCAGGTGGACTGTTTCTGCAGTATAGTATTGGGGAGCACAGCGGGCATAGTATTGGGGCTGGCAGGATGGGGTGTTCAGTTGGTTGGGAAGAGCATGGAAAAGTAGGAAACAGATGTCTGTCAAACTCTGCAGAGACAAGAGATGGCTGTAAGAAATCATCATTGTGGTCTGGTGTCAATAGAGAACATAAGGAAAGAGAATATCTATATCAGAGGAAACTTCATTGGATGTAAGAGGTATGTGGCACTGTATTATCCTGTATGTTTTGTAGAGCTGTATGTAATGTTTTCCAGGTATGCTTTTGACAGTAGGGCTGGAGGGAAGGGGTTAGGTTCAGATTTTGGCATTGGGGGAGGGGGGGGGCTGTTTCTGTTTTCGCAGCAGAAAGGCTAGGTGCACCCCTGTGGGTACCGGGACGTAACACAGTGACAGGTCAAGCTTTTGTACTGCGGCTCCATTCATCTCTGCAAGGCCCCTGTTCTTGTGATCGCTGGGGTTCTCAGTTGTACGACCACCACCAATCTAATAGTTGTCCACTATCCAGTGTATAGCAATAACTTTAAATGACTGGAATACCCGCGTAAAAGGGTTTTCTGGGACTTCAATACTGATGGCCTATCTTTAGTATCTTTAGGATAGCCTTCATTATCAGGTCAGCAGGGGTCTGACTCCTGACACCCCCACCCATCAGGGTATAAATGGGGCTATAGTGCTCCTGTAAGCACTACATCCCCTTTATTGTTTACTATGCCCAGCACTGTACATTTCATAGCATTTTCTATGTCGCTGTGCCTGTTGAACAATGAAGAGGACCTTCCGTCATCTGATCAGTGGAGATGCTGGAAGTCAGACCCTTACCGATCTGACATTGATAGGTCATCAATATCAAAGTCTTGGAAAAAGCCTCTGCAGAAATGAACCGGAGAACATAAAGTAAACCCATACATATCCTGGAAAAACATCATACTTGCCTACTCTCCCAAAATGGCCAAGAGGCTCCCAGAAAAAGGGAAAACCTCCTGGACTCCTGGAAGAGTTGGCAGATCTCCCAAGCCCTATGTGAAGGGGCCCTATGTGGCACCAGGATGCTGCATCATCAGACTTAAAGGGAACCTGTCATCTCCGAAACACCCTCTGAACTAGAATAAGCGTTGTATAGTGTAAGTGATGCTGAATCCGATTATGAAAGTTTTATCTTCATACTCACTTCCATTCCGACGCTGTGCTCCCACAAACCTGCAGTAAAATGCACTCACTGGACTCTTCTTTGAGTCCTCTCCATTATGTGAGTGAGCACTGGAGTCCAGTGAGTGCATTTTACTGCAGGTTTGTGGGAGCACAGCGTGAGAATGCAAGTGAGTATGAAGATAAAACTTACATATTCGGATTCAGCATCACTTACACTATATAACGCTTACTCTAGTTCAGGGGGTGTTTCGGAGATGACAGGTTCCCTTTAAGCCTGAAGCCCCGGAACAGTACATTGAAGGGGCGGTACTGGAGCATAGAAAGGGGGAGTGGACTGGTGAAAAGGGTAAAGACTATGTGGTGCATGGAGAACCTCCGGGAGGACAACTTTAAAAGGCAAGTTTGGAGATTCCATTATTGGTTGGTTCTGAACCTAGGACCCAGAACTGGAAGGCAGTAATGCTAACTGAACACCATGGCACCTACTTGTGCTCAAATGTGTGTTCCCTGGACCTGCTTCTACCTGTTTTGAAACCCTGGTGGGAAACATACTTACTTGATCCCCACTGTTGGATTTCCGGCTCCATTGCTCCCAGTCGGGCACCGCAAATCTCTTGTCTGCTCATGTCAGCATCTGGTTTGACTTGGGACAATGACTGGCCTCAGAGGTGATGTGTCACCCATGCGGTCAGTCACTGCAGCAGCCTCTTGTGCCGTGTCAAACTGGATGTTGATGGGAGGAGATACAAGACCTGAGGATCCCGAGGGCGAGCAATGGAGCCAGAACCCAGCAGTGGGGATCAGGTAAGTATGATTCCCACCACAGTTGCAGCCATGCTGGTGGGTGTACAGAAAAAGTCCCCAGGGGTGAACAACCTCTTTAAGATGTGTGATTGACCTAGTTAAACCACAGACTTTTTACAATTTATGATCTACACAACAATCATCTGAACAATATTTGCTCTGGCCGCTCAATGTTTTTGCCACATGTTGTATTTATGATGATATGCTTCCTGACATCCCCTGTCACTTTCAATAAGCCTGTCAGATGGAACAGAGTTCTCTATAGTCAGTCAGCAAAATAATAGATGTGATTACCAGTAGAATGAGTCTAGACATGTCAACCAGCATGGGCAGAAACCCTTAGAGGAGACCAGAGGAGAATACCAGTGAAGGTGACAAATTATTATGTTGTACTGAAAGTAAAGGAGTGTACCCAGAGGGGTAACAGGAAGCTCCAGGGTTCATGTGTCATCAGAAAATGACCTATTTTTTAAATTTTAAATCAAGTGTTTTTTTTAAACATATTATTTAAGAATTTTTGATGTTTTTTTTATTTTCTTTGTCACTATACACTCCAGGTGCCAACAACCTTCAGCAGATGCAGTGAAACTACAACTCACAGCATGCAAACATTCTCAGCTGTTCTTCTACCTCCCACATACGTGAATGGAGCACTCTGGGAGTTGTAGTTTCAGAACACCTGGAGAGACAGAGGTTGCTGATACCTGCTATATACAATGTATTGGGAAAGTATTCAAACCCTTTCACTTTTTTCACATTTTGTTATATTGCAGCCTTGTGCTAAAAAAAATTCTACCCAATCTGCACTCAATAATCCAAAATGACAAAGTGAACACAGCATTTTAAACATTTTTGCAAATTTATTAAAAGGAAAATCTAAAATTTTAAGCATTTAGACTTTAGCTATGATTTAAAATTTAGCTTTGGAGGCCTCCCATTTCTCTTGATCATCTTTGATACGTTTCATCACCTTGACTGGAGTCACCTGTGGTAAATTCAGTTGATTGGACATAATTTGGAAAGATACCTCATGTCTATATCAGGTTTCACAGCTGACAATGCACATCAGAGCGAAACCGAAGCCATGAAGAGGAAAGAACTGGCTGTAGAGATCAGAGACAGGATTGTGTGGAGGCACAGATCTGCAGAAGGGTACAAATAAATTGCTGCACAGAGAGTTCCCAAGAACACAGTGGCCTCCATAATTATTAAATAGAAGAACTTTGGAACAACCAGGACTTTTCCTATAGCTGGCCGCACCAACAAATTAAGTAACCTGAGGAGAAGGGTCCGTGGTAAGAGATGACCATGAATCCAATGGTCACTCTGGCTGAGCGCCAAAGACCATGTGTGCAGATGGGAGAAACTTCCGGAAAGTCAACCATCACTGCAGCATTCCATCAATCTTGGCTTCATGGCAGAGTTGCCAGAAAGAAGCCTCTTCTTAGTAACAAGCAAATGAAAGGCCACCAGAAGTTTGGCTTTCATTTGGGATGGGATGGCTGGAAATAGCCAAGCCAGCGCTCGGCTATTTTTGGAACTCCCACAACAGTGCACATGGCACTCTCCTTTACTTTGGGAGCCCATTCTGGAGATAGTACAGGGTCCCAGAGGTTGGACCTACACTTATCTGACATTGGTGGCATATCCTAGCGATATGCCACCAATGTCTGAGATGGGAATACTGCTTTAAATAGAGATCATGGCGTTCATCTGAAATTGCCATGGGAAGCCCTGAGCACATGTGACCCAGGGGACCAAGCTCATTGCGGTTCCAACAGTGGGACTACCTGAGATTAGTTACTCTCATAGGGAAAATGCTATGAAAATGCCTTAACCGCTGCCAGGAGAATAAAGCATTGGAGGAAAGTGGGGTCCGTTGATATTGTCTGTTGATTTCTTTGGAGGCCTGTATTCTGGGACAGACTGGGAACTTAAAGTGGCCCTGGAAAAACACTAAAAATGGCCCCATTTTGTAGTCGGGTCTAAATTGATGGAAGTCAGGGTCAGCAATACCATATTGTGGCACAATATACCACTCCAACAGAGACAAATACCACAGTCCATCACAAAATACTTCCAGCAGCACAATATATGTCCCCAAAAGCTTCCACTGGCCGGACGTGAGGAGAGCCTAGGGGGGCCCCCTGGGCATCGGCCCACCGGGAAAATTCCCTGTAAGGTCTATGGCCAATCCGTCCCTGCATTCCTCAAGGGTTTACAGTTCATTGACCGGGTTCACAGCTCTTACTAGTAGGCAGACATTATGAGGTGTACTCGGTTTCTGACAACCCTTTTTAGATGGCAACCTCATAGAAATGTTTTATTTAGGCCCCATTCAGACGGCCGTAATATTGCGGACCTGAAATACTACGGCTGCCGCCTGGCGTGTGTTCCGCAGCGCTGCGGAACACACGGCCGGGCGCCCCATTCAAAATGCCTATACTTGTCCGTTCATGCGGACAAGTATAGGACAAGTTTTATCTTTTTATGTGGAGCCGCGGCACGGCTCCCATAGAAGTGAATGGGGCCGCATCTATTCCGCAGTATTGCGGAATAGGTAGGGCCCCATTCATACGGTCAAGTGAATGGGGCCTAAAGCCCAACTAGATGACAGTTGATGAGATAACATCTGCTATTGCACAAAGTTAAAAATGGACTAGCCGCCCGTACTGCTACCTTGATAAACAGATTTCTATGAGTTCAGTCCATATCGTGTATATCTCAGGACGGCTTTGAGATCCAGATAGCGTACATCTCATCTGGATGCTGAATAGGTTTGGATTGTCCTTTAGATATACTTTGAAGAGTTTCTGTGTATCCTATTGCTGAGAACAACTCTTGCAAGTTGAGGTTTCATTACTTTAAGATGCTGCCATACTGTTCTGTCTAATGTAGCACTTCTGCATCACGATGATTGCTAATGGAGTCCATTACTGCCGCAAATCCCAATCTTCGTATCCACGGCCTTCCTTAATGGCACCTTGTTCTGGTGCCAGGGCTTTTAGATGTTTGCCAGGTTTTAACGTCTGGTACATAAGCAGAGCAGCCTGGAAGTGACCAGCATCTCGTTATTTAGTCATTTTATACTTTTATGTCCTGGTCCATGTTGTTAAGGATGTTTTTGGCTTGCTGACTGACCTTCATCACTCCAAAAAAAAGAGTAAGGATAGTTTGTCTGTGCTTGTATGAAGTATCAGTATTGATTGGCAATGAGTGGTGGGCAGTGGTGAAAGCAAGGGCTTATTAGATTGTCCGTATTCATTTTTTTTATTTTTGGGGAGACTTTTACCTGTTTATAGGCACGTAGGGAGGCACTTTAACTCTATGCGAGACTAAGGGGGGCACTATCATACTGCAGAAGCAGAGGACCCATTACTAGGGCACCATTACTAGGCAGAGGGTGCTAAAGGGGCACTATTACAGTGTAGTGGCACTATTACTGTGGAGGTGTAGCAAAAGGTCACTTTTACGGTGTGAAGGGCATTAAGGGTGTACTCTTACTGTGTTGAGCAAAAAGGTAGGCATTATATAGTGGCAGTAAGGTGGCACTATTACTATATAGTGGCAGTAAGGTGGCACTATTACTATATAGTGGCAGTAAGGTGGCACTATTACTATATAGTGGCAGTAAGGTGGCATTATTACTATATAGTGGCAGTAAGGTTGCACTATTACTATATAGTGGCAGTAAGGTGGCACTGTCACTATATAGTGGCAGTAAGGCGGCATTATTACTATATAGTGGCAGTAAGGTGGCACTGTTACTATATAGTGGCAATAAGGTGGCATTATTAGTATATAGTGGCAGTAGGGTGGCATTATTACTATATAGTGTCAGTAAGGTTGCACTATTACTATATAGTGGCAGTAGGGTGGCATTATTAGTATATAGTGGCAGTAAGGTGGCATTATTACTACCGTATATAGTGGCAGTAAGGTTGCACTATTACTATATAGTGGCAGTAAGGTGGCACTGTTACTATATAGTGGCAGTAAAGTGGCACTATTACTATATAGTGGCAGTAAGGTGGCATTATTACTATATAGTGGCAGTAAGGTGGCATTATTACTATATAGTGGCAGTAAGGTGGCATTATTACTATATAGTGGCAGTAAAGTGGCACTATTACTCTATTACTATATAGTGGCAGTAAAGTGGCATTATTACTATATAGTGGCAGTAAGGTGGCCCTATTACTATATAGTGGCAGTAAGATGGCACTATTACTATATAGTGGCAGTAAAGTGGCACTATTACTCTATTACTATATAGTGGCAGTAAGGTGGCATTATTACTATATAGTGGCAGTAAGATGGCACTATTACTATATAGTGGCAGTAAGGTGGCATTATTACTATATAGTGGCAGTAAGGTGGCATTATTACTATATAGTGGCAGTAAGGTGGCATTATTAGTATATAGTGGCAGTAAGGTGGCACTATTACTATATAGTGGCAGTAAGGTGGCACTATTACTATATAGTGGCAGTAAGGTGGCATTATTACTATATAGTGGCAGTAAGGTGGCATTATTACTATATAGTGGCAGTAAGGTGGCACTATTACTATATAGTGGCAGTAAGGTGGCATTATTACTATATAGTGGCAGTAAGGTGGCACTATTACTGTAAGGAAGAGAACACTAAGGGGACATTATTACTGTGTAAGACAGAACAGTAGGCATTGTTACTGTGTAGGGCATGGGGGGTACTATCATTGTGTGGGGTATTATTACTATATGTGGCACTGGTATATTGGTATTACATGACAAATGTATGACTTATTTTGAGGTGTGTACAGTACAGCAGACACTGCTGGGCAGAGGGAAAAGCTGCGTTCTCCCCAAAATCTGGCAGCCAAGTACGTCCTCTTCTCAATCTGCTATGCTGTACAGCCTGCCCTGGGACAGAACATTTGTCGACTACTACTACCCCTAATGTGTATGGTCTCCTGCACAGCAGACTTTCCTAAACAGAGGCTGCCCTTATTTAGGAAGAAATGGAATCCAGTCTCCTTTCCAGAACAATACAATAGGAACCAAGGTTGAACTGGCCCACCAGAGTACCAGAGGGTCCTCCTATGGCCCTAAGCTCTGATAAAACAGGGCCTTCAGTCTGACACTGTTAGGAACCATTCACCATGAACTAGGACTGGGCGATTAATCGAATTAATTTGATTAATTCGCCCATTGCAAGCTTCACAATTTTATTTTTTAGGAAAATCGTGAATTCGATTTTCCTAAAAATGGCGCCCGACATATAAAATAAAAAAAATATCTCACCTGTCCTGCGCCGCGGCTCCGCTCCGGTGTCCGGCACTCCTCTTCCGGGTCTGCGCTGCACTGTCCTGATCGCGTACAGCGTCAGGACGTAGTGCGCGCACTCTGACCTGACGCTGCACGCAGTCAGGTGACAGTGCAGCGCCGGGAGAAGAAGAGGAGCGCCGGACGTGGAGCGGAGCCGCAGCGGAGGACAGGTAAGAGATATTTTTTTTTATTATTATTTTGGTGGCTGATCGGAGGTCTGAAGGGGGCACTTTGGGCTGCTCTGAGGCCTGGAGGGGGCACTTTGGGCTGCTCTGAAGCCTGGAGGGGGCACTTTGGGCTGCTCTGAGGCCTGGAGGGGGCACTTTGGGCTGCTCTGAGGCCTGGAGGGGGCATTTTGGGCTGCTCTGAGGTCTGAGGAAAGGTGGTTGTATTTGTGTACTGCCCTGTGTCCAATTAAAGGGGTTGTGCCACGACAACTATGTTACATATTTTAAATTAACAAATGGATCTGAATACTTTTGTAATTGCATGTAATTAAAAAATTTACTATAGCGGCTGAGCTATTCAGTATAATATATCTGTATAGCGCCACCTGCTGTTTGCTCTTTTCCGTATTTCTTATCCACCTCATTGAGGTGGTTGCACGTGGTCAGTTTAAATTTTCAATTGTCACCAGCCATATCTTCTTTTAGAAGCTGTGGCTATTACAGGAAAAGACCTGAGGCGGAAAGGACATATCCCTTGAGCTGTCAGCTTGATATAAATCTAGCAGAGCAATGAATGGGGAGATCTCTGGATCCATGTGAGGTACAGGGCTGGTTCTAGCATTGTTAGAAAGAGATTGTCATGTACTATATGATGTCTGATTTTTTACATCAATCATGGCATAACCTCTTTAGGTACTGTATATGGATAATGCAGCAGGTAGGAATTGGTGGACCAGTGGAAGTTTTTGGGGATGTATTTTGTAGTGCTGGCAGTATTTTGTGATGGACTGTGGTATTTGTCTCTGTTGAGGTGGTATAATGTGCCACAATATGGTATTGTTGGCCCTGCCTTCCAGCAATTTGGACCCAACTACAAAATGGGGCCAATTTTCGTATTTTTTCCAGGGCCACTTTAAAGGGAACCTGTCACCTCAAAAAGGCATATAAAACCGCCAGCATTACCTTATAATAGCCCCCATGCTGTTCATAATCATATATTTCCTCTGGTACTCTGATGCTCAATAGATTAGAAAAACGATCTTTTAAGCGCTATGAGCGCTATCTTGCTGGTCAGCTTCAAGTCAAGGTAAGCCCGCCCCCTAACCGTCCCCTCTCTTCTTTGATTGATAGCCTGGAGTGCGGCTGGGAGCGCAGAAGTCTAGCGCATGCGCTCCTTGGTAAGACACGATCCTGTTTCCGGCTGCTGCTGTTAGTCGGGTTTCAGTGGTGCCGGCACTGGCCTGGCGCATGCGCAGTGCGCCACTGAAGCCCGGCTAACAGCGGCAGCCGGAGACAGGATCGCGTCTTACCAAGGAGCACACCACGCATGGGTTAGACTTCTGCGCTCCCGGCCTCACTCCAGGCTATCAATCAAAGAAGAGAGGGGACGGTTAGGGGGCGGGCTTACCTTGACTTGAAGCAAGGAAGCCACTGCCCCCTTGACTTGAAGCTGACCAGCAAGATAGCGCTCCTGGCGCTTAAAAAATCATTTTTCTAATCTATTGAGCATCAGAGTACCAGAGGAAACATATGATTATGAACAGCATGGGAGCTATTATAAGGTAATGCTGGAGGTTTTAAATGCCTTTTTGAGGTGACAGGTTCCCAGTCCGCCCCTGATTACTCCCAAAACCACACAGCCATTAACAATCAATTTTACTACAGATTTGTGGTTTTTCAGCGTCCGTGTATTTCCATGTGCTTCCGGGTTCATGCCTCCATGCTGCAAAACATAGAACATGTCCTACTTTTCTCTGCAGCTTGCAGATCGCAGACCCATTGAATTCAATGGGTTTTCATCCCAATGCTCGGTGCACACGGCCGGTGGCCGCAATTTGTGGTCTGCAAAATGGGCATGACCGTCACATCTTCATGTGAATGCAGCCTTAAGAAGGTTCTTTGTGTAATGCAATCTGTGTGGGACCCACTATTCCCAGCAAGTACTGAAGGCCTGTAGCTGTCAGGGGATGCTAGGAGTTATAGTTCACCAGAGAGCATGGGGGTCTTGAAGTCCACTCCTGTCTGGTGTGAGCCAGTCCAAGCCTGGACACCACCCTTGGAAAAGTGATGAGTCAACATTAGCTGAGGTCTTCCTCCTACATGGGCCCCATATCAGCTTCAGGGGCTTCCTCAGGGGCGTAGCTATAGGGGGTGCAGAGGTAGCAGTCGCTACCGGGCCCAGGAGCCTGAGGGGGCCCAAAGACCCTTGTGCTGCATAAGAAGACACACAAAGCACTGAGGGAAGGGGGGCCCAAGCTGAACTCTTGCACCAGGGCCCATGAGGCTATAGCTACGCCCCTGGGCTTCCTATATATCTTTACTTTGAGGTTTTTTTTGTGATTATTTCACTGTAGTTGTGTTAGTCACCTCTTCCATGGCTACCTAGCGGCCTGTGTCCAGTATAGACATCTGTCAGTGACTCACCTGAGCTGCACAAACCTGTGAAATGTGATCAATTCTAAAAACGGGGCTATGAATGAAACATGAAGCTCAGAGTCCAGTGCTCCACTATATTGCTTTGGTCTTCTCTATGCATTTTTCATCCAATCTTCAAGGGGCTCATATTTCCTATGTTTCCTGCGTACATTGCTTGTAAAGTAACTTGGACTAAGGGAGTCCCTGCATTCATTCCATACGTTTGTGGAAGGTGTCAACACAGCAAAATATTATTTTGCATGTAGCCAGGGCTACCATCAGGAATTTCAGGGCCCCATACAGGCAAATTTTGTGGGGGCCCGCCCAGGCTCCACCCCTCGACCTTTAGGGAGGTCACCTCAGGGATGTGTGGAGGGGGGAGGTCACCTCAGGTATGTGTGGAGGAGGGGAGATCACCTCAGGTATGTGTGTGTGGGGAAGGGGGGTCACCTCAGGGATGTGGGTCATCAGTATCAGATTGGCGATGGTCCTACCCCCGGCACCCCCACCAATCAGCTGTTTGAAGAGAAGGCAGCATGTACTATATGATGTCTGATTTTAATTTTTTACATTAGTCATAGGATAACCTCTTTGCATTTTTCAGAGATCTTGAAAATGAAAGGCTCACTCTGAATAGTTGATAGGGCCAAGTAAGACGGTTAAAGCTAGAACTAGCCCTGTACAGCACATGGATCTAGAGATCTCCCCATTCATTGCTCCAATTGCTCCACTAGATTTATTTCAAGCTGACAGCACAGAGGTAATGTTCTTTCTCAGGGGGGTGTCCTGTCTGCTGCAGTCCTCTCCCTGGAAATGTCGAATGGATGGAACTGAGCATGTGCGACCACCTCGGTAGATGATGCGCACATTAATATACAGATTAAACACCAGGCAGCTCCACAACTGGAGCATTTTTGTAACATAAATTAAATTGCAAAAGTAACTACTGAATTATAATAAAATAATATTTAAAGTGGTTGTCCGGGTTCTGAGCTGGACCTAGACATACCCCTGTTTTCACCCAGATGGACTGATATGAGCATCTCTCTCTCTGAATCCCTTAGGGCAAAAGTTTTTTAGGAGATCTGGTGACATACCTGGCTCTCCATGGGAGAAGCTAGGTGTAGGATTCTGCCTAGCAGTGAGCAGTGACGTCACCAGCACTAATGGGCATCCTAGCCTGTAAAACCTGCATGAGCGGCCACTAAGGAAGCCCAGATCTTAATATAGGAGAAGGTGCCAGAGGTGGGACCCACACGTATCTCACATTTGTGGCATATTCTAGACATATGCCACAAATGTTTAGATAGGAAAACCCCTTTGATTATGATGGGCCACACATAGTCCGAGTGGCAAGGGATGGGTCATGGAGTGCCATGAGGAACCATAATTTGACCTAATAATAATCCATGCTGTCAGTTATAACCTCAGATCTTGTATTGCGAGCCACTTGTGGCTCCCAATTAGTGATTGAGGACCACTGGATACTTCCAAATGAATCTACTCCTTTCCTTTTTCTAAAGCAACTCCACGTTCTAAAGATCCTCCTAGTTCTAAGCCTATAAATAGCTATATCTATAATGTTCCCAAGAAATAATTTTTTTTTTTTGTAAAGTATATGACCCTGCTGGAAGGACAGTTACAGCTCGGATTACCATCTCAGTGGTGTTCAGGGAAGGTATCTCCCCTGGGAGCTGAAATCTGAAAATCCTAAAACTAAAGGTCCTTTTACACGGGCCGATTATCGGCCGAAAATTCGTTCCTAGGAACGCTAGTGCCGATAATCGGCCCGTGTAAAAGTGGCCCTAATCAGCCGACGAACGAGCAAAACGCTCGTTCGTCGGCTGATTGGATCTTTTGTAAAAACCAAAAGATCCGATCTGTCGGGCGCACATCGCCCTGTGTAAACAGGCGATGTGCGCCTGACAGCATGGAGCTTCCAGGCCGCACGAGCGATACAGCGATCACTCGTGCGGCCCGGCGCTCGATTCATCGGGCCGTGTAAAGGCTCCCTGAACGAGCGCCGATGTCGCTGATCGGCGCTCGTTCAGGGAGACTTTATCGGCCCGTCTAAAAGGGCCTTTAATTGGTCCTGCAGCCTTCCGAATCTGCTGCATGTTCTCTTCTGACTTCCTGGAGGCTGACCTAATGGCTGGCTATAGGATATAGAGGGAAATGTTTGGCGGTAGTCTTAAAAGACACATGAAAAAATAATTGACACTTTTTTACTATATTTTATTTACTGTAGCAAGGACACAGCTTCATCGTGCTGATCGGCGGTGGAGGTCGATCCCCCACAGTCAAATATTGATGCCCGGGCCCCTCACACAGATAATACTTACCTCACTCCTCGGCACGGGCGATGCATCTCCCAGTCGCGCGGTTGCAAACACCAAGCGATGGGTGGAGGGTTCAGCCAATAGCAGGCTGCGACTGGGACCATGGTTGCTTCACTAGGGTGAGAGATTGAAACCCTTACATGATGAGGAAAGGTACATGTCCCAACTCCAAGAATATTTTTATGTTCCTCCTGCAGCAGACCACCTTCTCTTGAATCTGACTGCCAGGTTCTTTAGGGCTCAAGCACGTGACATAGCTGCGTGCACTTACCTTACAAAATATAACATGTGATGGGACCATTTTTGAGAAAAACAACCAGCGTCCTGTAGAAAATGAGAGAAAACCAGAAAACGGACAATAGGATATGTTCTATTATTTTGCGGAACTGACTTGTGGACATACGGAAACTGAATGCACGGAAATGGAGTCATTTCGGTTTTTCCGGAGCCATTGACGTGAATGGTTCCGCATACTGGCTGCAAAAAAATAAACAGAACGGGCACAGAAAGAAAATACGGTCGTGTGCCTGAGCCCTAAGGGCGAGTTTTGGCAACCACCTTCCCTTTCTTGGGCAGACCTGTGAAGAGAAGCCTACTAACCTGCTTCCCAGGACTTACTCACCGCTCCTTCTCTCCCTGGCCTCAGCTACGCTCACAGGATGTCAACTTCCATTTTGACGCAACTGTAGCCAATTGTTGGCTGCAGTGGTTACCTGCTTCACTTGTTTCACATGATGCAAGTGAAGCAGGTGACCGTTGCAGCCACCAAGTAGTTCAGCGATTGGCTGAAACAGAAGTTGACATCCTAGAAGAGCATTGGAGCAGCCGGGGAGAGAAGGAGTGGGGAGCCAGTGCCAGAAGGTGGAGTTTGCCAACCCCTTTAAGTAAAGATTTATTTCAGTGTCATGGGTTACATATAATGGTGCCTCTGTATCTCCTCCAAGTAGCGCAGTCACACACAATATCGACTCCCAAATTATTGCACTTGTCTCCTGTACAACCATTGGCTGATATACAGATGTGGGGGCTGGGCAGCTCCTTACTACCCCTATGCTCCGGCCTGTACTCCTGTGTAGTGGTCAGCTGTATCTTTGTAGTAGTGGCGGCTGGCTTGAAACTCCTTCTGTACCCGACATGAAAACACTACATTTTCATGCAGCCGACCACTAATGGGAGCTCAGTGCAGACTATTACAGCTTCCACTGCAGTCAATGGAAGCTGTATAAATTCCTATGGAATGGTGGCGGCAGTTTAGTAATGTATTATGTGAAGGGAAGCAGTGATTTACAGCAGTGATTTATCCATTTATGCCAGTTGTCTGGTGTGAATACATTGGGAAACTGGGTGAGGCAGGGGGGCCGATTAGTACGTTTAGCTGCGGGGCCTACTGAGATGTTGGTATGCCCCTGTCGACTCCGCTGTTCCCACTGGAAACACATGTACGTTGTATGGGGAAGGGTGTCAGGAGGAATGGCTGTTGGCCAACCACTGTTGGGAGTGTTTGACCAGATTAATAAATACTATAAATATTCAGATAATAAATAATAATATTTATATAATAAATACGATTATAATAAATATATAATACATAATAATAAATATTCATATAATAAAAACTCATAATAAATATTTATATAATGAATATTATTTTTCTAAATAAATATTCATATAACTGTTTTAATAAATATTGGTATAATAAATACTCATAATAAATATATAATACTCATAATAAATATTCATATAATAAAAACTGTTATAATATTCATATGATACATACTCAGAATATTCTTTAAAAAGGGGAAGAATGGGTTTTTAAAAAAAAAAAAAAAAAGCAAGCAATAAATCATCGATCTCACGCAGCAGCCAAGCCATCACTTACTGGGTCCCAGGCTGCCTTTTGACACACAGGATCAGCGAAGTGAGTATTGCTTTATTTTTTTAACCCATTCTGCCACTTTTCTAAGAATTCTTTATCTGATGGACAAGCCCTTTAAAGGGCATCTGTCAGCAGATTTGTACCCGTGACACTGGCTGACCTGTTACATGTGCACTTGGCAGCTGAAGACATCTATGTTGGTCCCATGTTCATATGTGCCCACAGTGATGAGAAAAATCAAGTTTTAATATATGCAAATGAGCCCCTAGGGGCGTTGCCATTACTCCTAGAGTCTGGGCTCTCGCTGCAGCTGCCCCGCCCTCTGCATTTTGATTGACAGAACCAGACAGGCATGATCACATTTACACTGCCCGGCCCTGCAGAGGGCGCGGCAGTTGCAGAGAGAACAGAGCCTCTAGGTGTAATGGTAACGCCCCCGTTGCACCTAGAGGCTCACTTGCATATATTAAAACTTTACTTTTTAGAAATGCGGACACATATGAACATGGGACCAACACAGATGTCTTCAGATGCCAAGTGCACATGTAACAGGTCAGCCAGTGTCATAGGTACAGATCTGCTGACAGATGCCCTTTAAAGGGGTTGTCTCACTTCAGCAAGTGGTATTTATCATGTAGAGAAAGTTAGTACAAGGCACTTACTAATGTATTATTATCCATATTGCTTCCTTTTCTGGCTGGATTCATTTTCCTATCACATTATACACTTTTCGTTTCCATGGTTCTGACCACCCTGCAATCCATCACTGGTGGTTATTCTTGCACACTATAGGACAAAGCTCTGGCCTCTCTGGTGGCCAGGACAGTGTATGCATGCTCCTACGGTCTGGCCACCAGAAAGTCCAGTGCTTTTTCCTATAGTGTGGAAGCAGGACCACCACTGATAGATTGCAGGGTGGTCTGTAACCATGGAAACAAGCAGTGTATAATGTGATGGGAAAATAAATGAAGCCAGCAAAGGAGGCAATATGGAGAATCACAATACATTAGTAAGTGCCTTGTATTAAATACCACTTGCTGAAGTGAGACAACCCCTTTAAGATATATCCAGTAGCCTGCTGTTATATCTGTTGTTAGGACTGAGGTGGGGTCTCCCCTCTGCTTCCCTGTCAGCCAGGCAGGCCTTCTGCTGACGGATCCTGTAGGCACCTGACTGGGAATTGAGCGCCCCCTGCTATACCACGTGGCTACCAGCAGGGGGCGCTCCTCCACACGGTCGCTGTGATTTCAGAGTCGCTCCTCACTGTAGCCGCTCCTGAGTGCCTTACATGACGGGTGTGAGGCTAAGAGGTTCTGCAGCAGCCGGGTGGGCAGGGCTGTGGTTGGCACTGCCTGCCGTGTGACTGGCCCTTTAACAGCTGAGGAAGGGGCTGCCCTGGGAGGAGTAGGAGGGAGCTGCCTCTGTCTGGTTTGTTTGTATCTCCCGTACACTGCTGTGGATGTGCCGGACATGTAAGCACTGCCTGCCTGCCTTCACCGACATGGACCGGGCCAGCCTCCCCGGGGGCGTGCGGGGGGACCCGGCCCAGCTCATCCACAGAGCCCTGGACTTTAAGACCCAAGGGGCGCAGTGCTACAAGGACAAGAAGTACCGGGAGGCCATCGGCAAGTACCACCGGGCGCTGCTGGAGCTGAAGGGGCTCCCGGGGGAGCAGGACGGCCAGGAGCCCCGGCTAACGGAGGAGCAGCGGAGGGCGGCGGAGAGCATCGAGGTGGACTGCTACAACAGCCTGGCAGGTGGGTGGCGGTGGGCATCACTCTGCCTGTGGGCACCCATACATAACGGTGATGCCAGGGCACCTGCGTCTAGTAATTATGTCTCCCTGGGCAAAAGTGGCTGACTGCATTACTGAGGGGAATATTGTTGGTTGTCCTGCCCAACCTGGGCACAGTGTCTGGCAGTGATACATCTCCTGGGCACAGTGTCTGGCAGTGATGAACCCCCTGGGCAGGTTGTGGGCAGTGATACATCTCCTGGGCACAGTGTCTGGCAGCCATACATCTCCTGGGCAGGCGGCGGGCAGTGATGCACCCCCTGGGTACAGTGTCTGGCAATGATGCATCCCTTGGTCAGGTGGTAGGCTGTAATGCATCCCTTGGGCAGGTTGTGGGCAGTAATACATCCCCTGGGCACAGTGTCTGACAGTGATGCATATCTTGGGCAAGTGGCGGGCAGTGATGCACCCCCCGGGCAAGTGGCTGGCAGTGATGCACCCCCTGGGCACAGTGTCTGGCAGTGATACACCCCCTGGGCACAGTGTCTGATAGTGATGCATCTCATGGGCAAGTGGCGGGCAGTGATGCACCCCTTGGGCACAATGTCTGGCAGTGATGCATCCCCTGGTCAAGTGGCGGTCCGTGGTGCACCTCCTGGTCAAGTGGCGGTCCGTGGTGCACCCCCTGGTCAAGTGGCGGTCCGTGGTGCACCCCCTGGTCAAGTGGCGGTCCGTGGTTCACCTCCTGGTCAAGTGGCGGTCCGTGGTGCACACTATTGATCAGCATTAATGCCCTTTGGACAAAAGCAAGTGGCTATAATTTTGCCCAGTAGCTGAAGTGCATGGGTGTGCTGCAGACAAATTAAAAAAAAAAGTGTCTGGGTGTGGTGTGGCCCTTGAGCAGAAGCCTCATGTGTGTGCGGTGCCCCTTTTTGGCAACAACTGCTCTGTATGATCCCCCTATAAAAGGTTAGGTTTGATGCTGGATGATGCCCTCTGGGCAAAAGTAAATAACTGTGATGTCCACTCTATGCCATTTGGATGATGGTGGCCCCCTGATAGACAGCTGCTGCCCCCACTGTGAAAAAGGACTGGCTACAATGTTCCTCCCTGGGCAGAAGCAGCATCCTGCAATATGTGGGCAAACGAAGGGCACCGTCCCTGAAAATCTGTAAGCTGTCGTGGCTTTCTATCAATATTTTCTTTTAAATTGTAAATCAGTACAGATGTTATCCTGAGACATGCCTACATACCTGTAATCCTGAGACCATTAGAGGAGAACACAGACCTGGCACTGATGATGCCCAGGCTACGCACATTGCAGCATGTAGTGGACTTTGTGCACAGAGTACTACCATCTTCCTTATTCTAGCCCAATATTGTAGGATAATGAGGGTTGTAGTATGGCATACTACACATGAAGTCCAGCTGCCCATACTTTGGGTGGGCACTGTTGTTTTGCCTTGCTTTATGGCAGTGATGGCCAACCTACGGCCCTCCAGCTGTTGCACAACTACAACTCCCAGCGTGCCCACACTGCCTAAAGCTATCAGCCTACAGCAGGGAATGTTGGAGTTGTAGTTTTACAACAGCTGGAGAGCCGCAGATTGGCCATCCCTGCTTTATGGGAACCAGCATGTAAAAGCATATTGGAATCAGCTGTAATTTTACTTTTTTTTAGCAAGTGTTCCCTATTCTGATATCTGAGGGTCCGATATGAGGAATTTCCTCTCATAAGACTGCTTCCAGGTGGCACGTATTACGGCAGCGATACCCATCCTCCTGTGGTTCTATGGCGATGTCGGTTTAGTAGAACCACTGTAGGTCCAGTTACTGCCGCCATAGTAGGGACTATGTGGAATAAGCCCACATTATGGCCATCTGGAAGCAACCTTCCTCAGGATGAGCTAATGGCCTATCTGAAAATGGGTTTTCCGAAGAGAGCAATTGTTGCATCAAGTTAGTAAACAACCCAAAAAGTAAGACTATGGAAGTTCTTCTTGCTGGTTTACCCCAAAAAAAAAAAAAAAAAACAATGAAACAAGCTCATGGAGGGGTCTGACCAAGAGAGATAGATTGGAATCAATTGGCACCATCATGTGGGTGCCATGTGATGCTAGACATCTGCGTGGGTAAGGTGTAGAAACCAGCTGCTTTCTCAGGTACTTTAGAACCACTGATCTCAGAGGCGTAGCTATAGGGGGTGCAGAGGTAGCAGTCGCTACCGGGCCCAGGAGCCTGAGGGGGCCCAAAGACCCTTGTGCCACAGAGGGAAGGGGGCCCAAGCTGAACTCTTGCACCAGGGCCCATGAGCCTTTAGCTACGCCCCTGACTGATCTTCTCTGGTGGGGCTGCTTTAGCAAAAGGTAGTTCTGATGGGACAAGGCCTTTCATGGCCACCACCAGGCACTGCTTCGCTGATAACATAGACTGATCATTGGTAGGTGGGCACCATCCCTGTTGTGCTTTATAATCTACTGGGCTTGGAAAGTTGCACCCTCACAGCTGGTCTTCATGTCCTGGCAGACAGCTGGGCACCAGATTTGCGATCCAGACGCTCTTCTCATTCTCGGAGCAGCTGTTCTTGGCTGTGGACGGGCAGGGGGCGGCTCTGCTGGAGGGTGGTCAGTTTCTTGCTGTAGAGGACCACGCTTCTTCCAGTATTTGCACCGGTTCCTATTTTTGGAGTGACAGCTGCTCCTCAGATTAGGGCTATACTTGGCTGCAGGATAGCCGTTTGGCTATCCACACAGATGTCCTACTCAGAGACGTATTATGGTCTGTCATGCCCGCCGTAGTGAGGGATTTCATTTTTAATGGGGCTCGCTTACGTTATATGATAGCTGAAATAAAGCATGTAGTTACATCTTGGCCTCAAGTTCCTATCTCCTGGACCTTGGCCTACTTTTGGGGTACATGTTTATATAGGCAGATTTATCAAACTGGTGTAAAGTAGAAGTGGCCTGGCAACCAATCAGATTCCACCTTTCATTTTTCACAGCTCTTTTGGAAAATGAAAGGTGGAATCTGATTGGTTGCTATGGGCAACTAAACCAGTTCTACTTTACAACAGTTTGATAAATCTCCCCTAGTGTGTAGTCCCATTCTGATGTGTTTTTTTTTTTTTTATGTAGAAGGCAAAACCAGTAGTGAATTCATAAAAAGAGGTAAATAATTCCCCTTTTATTATTTCACAGTTTTGAAACAAAAACACTATAAATTTCAAGCATTTTTTTTAAGGTAAAAACGCTTGAAATATATGTTGTTGTTTTTGTGACTTATTTATTTTAAGGACATTTTTAAAGCATTTGTACTTTTTTATTTTGGGACATTTAAAACATTTGTACTTTTTTTCCTGCCATTTTTAAAAGCGTACAAATAAGATACCGCACCCAGAGCATGCTGCTTTGTAAGAAAAAAAAAAGCCACAAATCCCAAAAATGTTGTGTATGTGAATTTGCTATATATTTTAAAGGGGTTTTCCCTTCGTTTCCCTCCCAGGTAGAAGTATCTGTGGAAAAATCCATACTTACCTGCTCCGATCCAGCTCAGTTTCTGTCTTTGCTGCACTTCCTGTCCCCATCTGTCAACTTCCTGCACAGACAGGTCACATGCCCTGCTCCAACCAATCACTGGCCTTACTTGTAGACGCGTCAGTTCTGAGGCCAGTCATTGGCTGCAGCAGAGCATGTGACCCATCTGTGCAGAAGTTGACAGAGGGGGACCAGAAATACAGTGAAGAAGAACCATGGAGCCGCAGGCATCAGGTACTGCTGGCTAGGGGCAAATAAAAAAAAATTGACAACCCGTATCCCTTTATCCAGTGATTAATGTAAAAAATGAAAATATAATATCATATAGTACATGACAATCTCTTTCTAACAAACTTAGAACCAGCCCTGTACCTCACATGGATCCAGAGATCTCCCCATTCATTGCTCTCAGGGGAGCGTGTCCTTTCTCAGGGGTCATGTCCTTTCTACTGCAGCTGGTGGCAGTTGAAAGATGGAACTGAGCGTGTGCTTCCATCTCAGTGAGCAGGACAAAAAAATTATAAAGAGAGCAAACACCAGGTGGCGCCATACAGATATAGATTTAATTGAATAACAAATATGGTGGAGATTCCTCTCAAGAATGACTGCCACAGTTGGAAAATTACCAATCTCAGGAGAAACGTAATTTCCAAATTTGACCTACGACCAGAAGTTGTGATTAATCTGTAACCATGTTAGACCTGGGGTATAAATCCCATACCGTGTACTTTGTATCGTTCTGCATCTCATTGCTATAGGTCGGCTTAGCACCATGTAGATTGCAAATGTATGCAGATGAAAAAACGGAATGAAAATCCAATTCCCGGCATATATGTCAAAGGTTGTGTGTTAGCGAGTAGTTATACGCCATTCAGTCGCAGATCATCACGCCCTTCGCTCTCCTGCAGCAGGTTACTATGTTCTGCTCTTCTCTATTATCTGCGCTGTGTTTCCAGTTCATGTTCTAACGTCTAATGTCACTAAATATACAGACGACTTAGGGGGTCATTATCCAAAAATACGCCTATAGTAAGTGTATTTCTGGCGCAGATTGAGCCTGTGTTCCCTCATTTGAATGGAGCGATGGAAATGCATTCAGCTCTGAGACTGCCTGGGTAATTCAGGTGGCCTCATACAGGTGAATGGAGGTGTAACATGCATGCCCGCCGATGCATTCCAACAGAGGAACACAGCCCCTATTCTCGTGATCAGTGGGGGCCCCGCTGGTCAGACACTTATATCCTACCTTGTGGATGGAGGATAATTTCTTCTGATAACCCTTTAAACATGCTGAAACTTTTCAACAAGCGTTGGTTTACAGTGGGGGGGAGGAAATCGGTTCACTCACTTTAAATGAGGCATAGTGGTAGTGCCCACCTGAGGTGGCGCACAGACCTTCTTTCCACCCTGTGCAGGCAACTATGTGAACCCCTGTCTGAAGCTGCCAGTAGACCAAATTATCTTTTACGTCACTGATACCTTATGCCACTCAGATCCTTAAAGGGGTTTTCTGAGATTTTTATACTGGTGAAGCATCCTCTGGATAGGTCATCAGTATCTGATCGATGGGGTCCAACACCCGGGACCCCCATAATCATCTGTTGGAGAAGGCACTGGTGCTCGCAGTAGCTCTGCAGCCTCCTCGCAGCACAACGCCATACATTTAACTGCGGCTGTGCTTGGTATAGCATTGAAGTGAATGGGACTGAGCTGCGTCTAGGCCATGTGACCGATAAGAAGGCCATGGCACAACTGCGAGCTCCGGTGCCTTCTCAAACAGCTGATGGGCAGGGGTTCCAATTGTCGGACCCCCACCCCCCAGTAGATAGGTCATCAGTATAAAAGTCTCAGAAAACCCCATTAAATGTCAATGTCACGCATTAAGTCACCACTGTGGGTGTAGTGGTGCCACACATTGTTACCTCTGTGGGTGTAGTGGTGCCACACATTGTTACCTCTGTGGGTGTAGTGGTGCCACACATTGTTACCTCTGTGGGTGTAGTGGTGCCACACATTGTTACCGCTGTGGGCGCGGTGGTGCCACGCATTGTTACCGCTGTGGGCGCGGTGGTGCCACGCATTGTTACCGCTGTGGGCGCGGTGGTGCCACGCATTGTTACCGCTGTGGGCGCGGTGGTGCCACGCATTGTTACCGCTGTGGGCGCGGTGGTGCCACGCATTGTTACCGCTGCGGGGCGCGGTGGTGCCACGCATTGTTACCGCTGCGGGGCGCGGTGGTGCCACGCATTGTTACCGCTGGGGGGCGCGGTGGTGCCACGCATTGTTACCGCTGCGGGCGCGGTGGTGCCGCGCATTGTTACCGCTGCGGGGCGCTGTGGTGCCACGCATTGTTACCGCTGCGGGGCGCTGTGGTGCCACGCATTGTTACCGCTGCGGGGCGCGGTGGTGCCACGCATTGTTACCGCTGCGGGGCGAGGTGGTGCCACGCATTGTTACCGCTGCGGGGCGCGGTGGTGCCACGCATTGTTACCGCTGTGGGTGCGGTGGTACCATTAGTCTTTTGCCCCCACATTGAACAATGTACTTTCTTTTCCCAGAATATTTTTCAGGCTGCTTTATTATAGTTATTTTATACCCTTTTTAATTTACACTGTGACTTCATGGATTTTCTGGTATTGCCACAGAGTTTGAAATGACTAGAGCTGAGCCGCAATACCACAGTGACCCCTGGGCAGGTGTGGCAGTGTTTATGGAAGCAGGCAGCCGTTCTTTTGAGATCCTGGACAACCCCTTCATTGTCCCCATCCGCAGGGTGTTTAGGTGGGGTCCTCTTGTAAAATCACGTCTGGCAGCTTTCAGTTGTGACAGATTTGTGTTCCCGGAGAAGCCGCGGTACTTGGACGGCTGTACTCCACTGAGCATATTTTGTCGAAGCCTCCCAGTCACAAGTGGCAGACTACATCTGCGTTCCCTGCACGTAACACCTTGTAGACTGTTCTCCCTGGGTGCGATGCCAACATTTATTTCAGACGTTCCTTAAAGGTTTCTTATTTAATGTGGCCGTCCTTGTGTCAGTGAGTGGGGCTATAACTGAGGGCTTTTGGTGGGGGCATCGATCAGGACGTTCTGCAACGTGTCTCGGCCCGCTTTACCGTAGCAATTAATGGAAACAATGCAGAAGAGATGTATCCTGTCCTTTCCTGTGATGCAATGTACTCCCTCATATTTCCTGCCTATCAGGATGCCTCCAGGACAAATAACATAGCAGAGTAGTTCCTGCAAGATTTATGGCTGTTACTGGCAGTCATGAGACGCCTCACCTGCTTCCTTGGTTCCACAGAGACTAGAATTGTTTGGCAGAAAAATTTGGTATAGATGTAATGTCAAGTATTTCGAGATACGTTAAGAAAAGCCAATACAAAAATAAACACGCAAAGAAAAAAGATTTTGTATGTTTTGTTTTTGCGGATCATTGAACCCTGTGTGGTGGCCATAATGATGACATCCTGGACTTGGGCACGTGTTTCGTCATCTATGTAAACACTACGAGATGATTATCAACAGCCAGACTATATCCCTCCCAACAACAAGGAACTGCTGGCCCAAAATATTCCAGGAGGAATGCAACTGAAGTGATGGTGGTGCAATACCAAGAAGGGCCAACAATGTTGAAGTGGTGGATGACCATGTTGGTCTTCACAGGAGCAGGGAGATGCAGGGTGGTCTTCTGCTGGAAGCAGCATTGAACAGGCAGTTTTGGATACTGGCCACCAAAAACAGCAGATGGGCAAGATAGAGTCATAATCAGGGCGGTAGAGTGGGAGTCAGTAGAAATGTACCCACTCCGACTTCAGCTTAAAATATTACCTGTTATTAATATTGTGTAATTATATTTTTAATAAATTATACTTTCAGATAAATTTATAATTTATATGATAATCATTTCTCACCTCTTCTGTGTTCTCTCCTGTCCTTATACTATAATCAGTGATAAGCAGGGTGTTGTAGTGGTGATAGATAATCAGTTCTCGCCTCTCCTGACCTTATACTATAATCAGTGATAAGCAGGGTGTTGTAGTGGTGATAGATAATCAGTTCTCGCCTCTCCTGACCTTATACTATAATCAGTGATAAGCAGGGTGTTCTAGTGGTGATAGATAATCAGGTCTCACCTCTCCTGTGTTCTCCCCTGTCCTTATACTATAAGTAGTGATAAGCAGGCTGTTCTAGTAGTGATAGATAATCAGTTCTCACCTCTCCTGTGTTCTCTCCTGACCTTATACTATAAGTAGTGATAAGCAGGCTGTTCTAGTAGTGATAGATAATCAGTTCTCACCTCTCCTGTCCTCATACTATAATCAGTGATAAAGAGGGTGTTCTAGTTGTGATAATCAGTTCTCACCTCTCCTGTGTGCTCCCCTGACCTCATACTATAATCAGTGATAAGCAGGGTGTTCTAGTGATGATAGATAATCAGTTCTCACCTCTCCTGTGTTCTCTTCTGTCCTTATACTATAATCAGCGATAAGCAGGGTGTTCTAGTGGTGATAGATAATCAGTTCTCTCCTCTCCTGTGCCCTCTCCTCTCATTATACTATAATCATTGATAAGCAGGGTGTTCTAGTGGTGATAGATAATCAGTTCTCACCTCTCCTGTGCCCTCTCCTCTCATTATACTATAATCAGTGATAAGCAGGGTGGTCTAGTGGTGATAGATAATCAGTTCTTACCTCTCCTGTGTTCTATCCTGTCCTTATACTATAATCAGTGACAAGCAGGGTGTTCTAGTGGTGATAGATAATCAGTTCTCACCTCTCCTGTGTTCTATCCTGTCCTTATACTATAATCAGTGACAAGCAGGGTGTTCTAGTGGTGATAGATAATCAGTTCTCACCTCTCCTGTGTTCTATCCTGTCCTTATACTATAATCATTGATAAGCAGGGTGTTCTAGTGGTGATAGATAATCAGTTCTTACCTCTCCTGTATTCTCCTCTGTCCTTATACTATAATCATTGATAAGCAGGGTGTTCTAGTGATGACAGATAATCAGTTCTCACCGCTCCTGTGTTCTCTCCTGCCTTATACTATAATCATTGATAAGCAGGGTGTTCTAGTGGTGATAGATAATCAGTTCTCACCTCTCATGTCCCTTATATTAGATATCTGCATGCTGCTCTCATCAGAACTGCTGGACAGAACAGGAAGACAGTATTAGTCTGGGAATAAGTAACTTTTCACAGGTGTCCACATCTTGCCTCAGCTGCGGAAAGAATAATACTTACCAACTCCCTGCTGCTCTGGTCCTGCATGCCGGCTCCCGTGTGTCCACCTCTTCAGTCCACAGTTGTTTAATTCATCTCCAGCATGGTTTTCTAGTAATTGGCTTCAGTGGTGATGTGTCTCTTATGGACATGTCACCTGGGAATCCAGTCATTAAATACTTACAAGATATTAATAAAAGGCCCGATGTTACCATTTTAGTACAGTCAATTTGTCATTACTAAATTAATGGTCATTTATGAAGGAGACAAATTCAGAACTTTGGCCTACCCAACTCTACAGCCCTGGTCAGAATGTCTCATTCCACCCAATATTTTCTTCTATTTGTGTCCTGCCCTTCTACTCAGTATAATGTTGCCTGCAACCCAGCCGTGTCACCTGCTTCGTATGTTTGGGTCGGTAGTCTGAGTGGGTCATCTAACTGAACAAGATCAGGTGTTTGTTCCAGATCCAACTCTTTGAGACAGCTTCTGCTGGATGGTGGCAACTTTGTGCTCAATCCACATTCAGCCATTGGCAGAAATCTTCCTATTCACCAAAACCTCACAGATAATTCATTTACCCAAAATATCTACAAAGGCTTTTCTGTATTCAGTCAGCCAAAATCATGCTTTGAACATCATCCATATTCTCAAACGCATTGCTGAAATGTTCTTCTGCAAATCTAGCGACTGCTTTTTATGGTTGGGCATGCAGATTAGCTCTCTTCCGAGAGAAAGTAAGCTATCTCTGTAGTGCCATCTAATGGAGGTAACTGCTGCGTAGTCAATGTCCAAACCTTTAACAGGCCTTGTAACATGACCTAGGACAGGGATCAGCAGCCTCCGGAAATCCAGCTGTGGTGAAACTACAACTCCCAGCATGCACATTTGCTTGGCTGGTCTCGGGACTCCCATAAAAGTAAATGGAGCATGCAGGGGGTTGTAGTATACACCTCAGCTGGATTGCCGGAGGTTGCCTAACCTTGACCTAGGATATTAGCCGAACAAAGAACTATCTCCAAAAGAAAAAAAAGGGCCCTCTGCAGACAGTTGTTTCAGGGTTATTGCCCCTCTTCAATACAGAGCAAGGTGCTGGGTTGGAGGCCTTTGATGTGGGTCTTGGGAGGAAGGGGGGTACTGTTCATCATTGCTGAGAGTGCCAGAACTAGTGTAGGTAGTCTTGTAGGCGGTGCAGCTTTCTCTGGGATAAAAGATATGCAGATAAGCTCTCCTCCAATGGACAGAGTTCCTGTCTGCCAAATGGAACTGGCCACTCAGTGTTTTGTCTTCCCTTTCAGGAACGGAAAGTTCCTCACAGCTTTTCACAGTCTTATTCAAGGATCTTAAACAGTGTGCACCAGACAGGCGGATGTCTCCTACTATGTTGTCAACGTCCAATTTCCTGGAGATCATAGGCAAGGTTGACTGGTATCTGAAATGTACCTTAAATCTCTCCAAGGTGCCATTTTCTAATACCTTGGAGAGCTCTCACGGCCATTTCCTAGGATCTCCCCTCTCCCTGCCCCTTTTATTGGCCACTTTGCTACAGCAGCAAATGGGATAAAACGTTCACAATCCAACGGCGACGTCTAATCTCCAAGGTAATGCCCGTTATCCTATTAGCCTCTTTAAATTCCAGATTGAGTTTGCAAAGCTGCATCCGACTTAAAAGCTCATTGAACACCACTGATGTTTGTAGCCGCTGCAGAACTCTGCCAGTAATTGTATGAAAGCCGTGGACGTGCAGATCAAAGTGATCCGCATTTCATTGCAGATAGCGGCATTGCTTTTGTTTAACTATTCTGTATGCAGTCAGATACGAGGGACACAAGGCATTGTTCAGAATATGAAAGCAGGCCCGATGTGTCCTGATATACACCGTACTATCAATAAATAACAATTACGGTAGATAAAAGTACTGTACTAACATTATTATAGGTGTAAAGCTTCGATGGGCATTATTTCATAGGACGGTATATTACGGAGGAGTTCCTGCAGGTCTGTTCTGTGCTGCTTTGTACCGCGCCTTATTACAGAGAGATTCTCCCTTTGAGGCATTGCTTTTATGTGAGAATAACGCTGAAATACGGTCTCCAAAGGATCACATAAAATCTAAGGAGAAAAGTTCCTGTGTGGGTTTAGAGGCAGATATCGGTGCAGAAAGGCTCCACAGAGCCATAGTGCGGTACTGTGTATATCCAAAAAATCATCTGATTCTGTTTCCGAGTTGAGAATACTGGTTCCATTTATGCTTAAAAGCAGGGCCGTGGAGTCGGTAAGCCAAAGCCCCGACTCCCGACTCCCTCATACATGGAGCATGTTTAAGTGATAACTTTAAACAAATTTGCATAAAATCAATAGTACAGATAAGTCATGACAAAAACAGTTTGTAATCTATCAGGCTTCTCTGGGTACAGCTCACTTAGGGCCTAATGAGAGGCGTAGCTAGAGGTTCAGCACATGGGGGGATGAAACATACTTGAGTGGGTCCCCCACTTATTGGCTTCCCAAACGCACGTTTCCAACTTCACAGGTACATACTACTAGTTGTGGTTATAATACTGTATTAGCAAGATGACTATATAAACTGCTAGATCATCTATGCTGTTAAGTACAGTACAATAGACTTTCTACATACCCTAGTGTAAATACTCTACCACATAATGCAGTAAAATATAGAATTAATAGGAGTAAAAAAGGGGACTCCTATGTTAAAGGAAATCTGTCCCCAGCTTTTACATCACTAAACTAACAGTCCCTTGTCCCTATCAGACTTCAGATCGGCTTAATGTGCCCCCATCAGACCTCAGATCAGCGTATTGTGCCCCCATCAGACCTCAGATCAGCATATTGTACCCCCATCAGACCTCAGATCAGCAGAATGTGCCCCATCAGACCTCAGATCAGCAGAATGTGCCCCATCAGACCTCAGATCAGCGTCTTGTGCCCCATCAGACCTCAGATCAGCAGAATGTGCCCCCATCAGACCTCAGATCAGCAGAATGTGCCCCCATCAGACCTCAGATCAATAGAATGTGCCCCCATCAGACCTCAGATCAGCAGAATGTGCCCCCATCAGACCTCAGATCATCAGAATGTGCCCCCATCAGACCTCAGATCGGCTTAATGTTCCCCCATCAGACTCCATAATGGAAGCACTCACTTGTATTCGCCTGATTGTACTAAGGCCATCCCTGCTGGGCCCCCCCAGAGGTATTGGGCCCGGAGCATCGCCTCCCCTGCCCCCCCAGTAGCTACGCCTCTGGGCCTGATGTATGAAAACTGTCTAGGTCTAAGACTTTTTTTGTTGCCCATAGCAACTAATCAGAGCTCCCCTTTCATTTCTCCAGAGCACTATATGAAATGAAAGGGGAGCTCTGATTGGTTGCTATGGGCAACAAAGAAACTTCTACACCTAGACAGTTTTCATACATAAGGCTCTAGGTGTTTTACATCAGCAGCAGATAGAAGCCATGAGAGCAGCTAACCTCTCCAAACATGAGCTCAGAGGAAACATAAAGCATACAGAGAGAACATGCACTGGACATGAAGGGCAGTACAGTCATCTCAACGACAAGCCTAAATCCTTAGATCAGGAATAGAACAGACATTTATAGGACATTTCATCATTTTCACAAATTCTTATAAAAATATATTCAGCATTGAACTAAATGTACTAATTCATTATATATTTTAGGAGTCGGAGTCGGTCCATTTTATACCGACTCTGACTCCACCAAAATGGTGACCGACTCCGACTCCACAGCCCTGCTTAAAAGGGTTCTCTCACTTCAGTAAATGACATTTATCATGTAGAGAAAGTTACTACAAGGCACTTGCTAATGTATTGTTATCCATATTGCTTCCGTTGCTGGCTGGATTAATTTTTCTATCACATTATACACTGCTTGTTTCCATGGTCACGACCACCCTGCAAACCATCAGTGGTGGTCGTGTTTGCACACTATAGATAAAAGCATCAGCCTTTCTGGTGTCTGGGACCATGGGAGCGCACATAGGCTGGTGCTTTTTCCTATATTGTACAAGCACGACCACCACTAATGGTTTGCAGGGTGGTCGTAACCATGTAAACAAGCAGTGTATAATGTGATAGAAAAATGAATCCAGCCAGCAACGGAAGCAATATGGATAACAACAATACATTATTAAGTGCCTTGTAGTAACTTTCTCAACTTTCTACTTTCCTTTCCTTGTGCATTTAGCCATAGCAACGTGCACCTGCACACTGGGATGTGCTGACTGAAAAATGAATCCAGCCAGCAAAGGAGGCAATATGGAGAATCACAATACATTAGTAAGTGCCTTGTAGTAACTTCCTCTACATGATAAATGCAACTTACTGAAGTGAGACAACCCCTTTAAGGCACATGCCACCCGTTTCCTGCATTGGGGACAGCGATTTGCGGTCCCCAGTGCATGGGCACAGTCCATGTGGCTGGCGCAGATGGATGCAGACCCATTCAGCTTGAATGGGTCTGTGATCCGTCCACAAGTTCTGTTATTTTTTCCTTCACTACTGTAGGTCTGCTTTAAAGGGGCAGATCGCTGTGGATGACACTGTTAAAGGGTATTCCGGTTATCATAAATATACCGTATGTTTTAGACTAACTCATCATCAATCATTACCTCATATAATGTAAATGTAACATATTTACCATTCACTAGTAACAAAAGATGTTTTCTTCCACTGCTACCCACTGTGTTTCCTCATAACTTACCATGGCATCGACCTGTAATTCAGGCCACCCTCAAAAGGAGGACTTATAAGACCCCCCCATCCCCCAGGTCCAGCTAAGACACCCCCCCGACTCATTCAGGCCACGCCCCCTTCCACTTCGCAGCCAATGGGGATTGAAAAAATGAAGGTAAAAATCAACTTCTGTCAGCTACAGGGGAGGGAGGAGGGTGACTTTCTCCCTGCAGCTCATGCTCAGACTGCACAGTGCTGCTGTATGAGAGTGAACTGTTCAAAAGGACATCTCTGTGTCTTTCCAGGCCCTGCGCCGGACGGAGAACAGGGAGCCAGAAAGCCAGACTGTCCAGCCTAAAACCTGACCTCTGGTCACCCTAGGGGCAGGCTGATGTTAGGGTGGCCAGACGTCCGGTTTTAGGCTGGACAGTCTGGTTTTCTGGCTCCCTGTACTCCGTCCGGTGCAGTGCCTGGACGGACGCAGGCATGTCCACCCTTTCAGTAGCTCACGCTCAGACAGCTTCTCCTCTGTGTCTTCACGGAGTCAGAGGGCGTGGCCTCATGTTTAGGGTTGTGGCTTCATGGGGACCGGGGGCGTGGCTTCACGTTTGGTGGCATGGCCGGTGAGGTCCAGCTCTCAGGGCTGAAGACAGTGGCCACCCTAGCTTCTGTGGAGGTCACAGTTAAAGGAAAGGGCGCTGTAGAGGTCACTCTCGATATCTTTTAACGACACACACACAAACATTAAATGAAATAGATTAAATATACCCGGGCGAAGCCGGGTCCTTCTGCTAGTGGATCCATAAAGTAAAATATTTTATATTGTGTTTTAGGTATGTATCCATCATTTGTTTATATCATTTGTATAGAATTTTGGAGTAAATAACTACTACATACTATGAAAACTAATACATTTTGTTTTATTGCATTCATTCATTTGTTAGTTTGTAGTCTAATGCCAACCAACGGGGTTTAGTATGCTTGAGGATCCTGCACATCCTAGATCCATGACCTGATAGGATATCACAGTAACTTAAAGGGGTTATCCAAATTCTGAAATGGGCTCTCCATTGCCGGGCCCCCCATGTGCCGGGCCCCTCAAAGGTAATATACTTACGCTGCTCTTGGTCCCCGCATTGCCGCTGCTGCGTCTCCCTGCATACAGATGAAAACATCTGGTGTAGGGGGGAGCAGCCAATGGCAGACGGGGACAAGCCTCCCTAGCATCACCCACGATGCTAGGGAAGCTTGGTAGTCTCCCGCCTGCCATTGGCTATTCCCCCCCCCCCTCCGACACCGGATGTTTTCATCCGTGTGCAGGTAGAAGCAGTAGCGGCGGTGCAGGGCCCGGGAGCGGGGTAAGTATATTACCTGTGAGGGGCCCAGCACTTGGGGGGCCTGTTTCAGAATTTGGATAACCCCTTTAAAGCCTCATTTACACAACTTTTTTTTAGAACCAATTAAAGCCATTTTTTAAATTTGTTTAGCAGTACTCAAAAAAATAGGACATGTCCTATTTCTGTCTGCTTTCACGACCAGATGGACCCCATTGAAATCAATTGGTCTGTTTTTAATGGCCGTTTAGACATGAGAGCACCCATCTAACGGCCGATAAAAACGGGTACACTGTGAAACTGGGGTTAAAATAATAAAAAAAAAATAATAAATAAAAATACCTCAGCCACTTGCATGCGCAGGAACACTTGCTCCTCACTTGAGGCAGCAGGACCTGCGCTCCCAGCATGATGACATCATATCATCACCCTGGGAGCGCAGGTCCTTCTGCCTCAAGTGAGGAGCGAGTGTCCCGACACATGCAAGAGACTGAGGTATTATTCTTGTCTGCACTAAAGGGGGCAATTTATAATACTGGGGTGCACAAAGGGGTCCGTTATCTATACTGGAGTGCACAAAGGGGCCATTCTCTATACTGGAGGGCATTATTGATACTGGGGGGCACAAAGGGAGCCATTATCTATACTGGGGGCACATAGGGGCTATTATCTACACTAAGGGGCACTATGGGGGGCAGAATCAGGGACATTATCTATAATAGGGGAAACTGGACAGTATTATCTATACTGGGGGGCACAAAGGGAGTCATTATCTATACTGGGGGCACATAGGGGCTATTATCTACACTAAGGGGCACTATGGGGGGCAGTATCAGGGACATTATCTATAATAGGGGAAACTGGACAGCATTATCTATACTGGGGGGCACAAAGGGAGTCATTATACTGGGGGCACATAGGGGCTATTATCTACACTAAGGGGCACTATGGGGGCAGTATCAGGGACATTATCTATAATAGGGGAAACTGGACAGCATTATCTATACTGGGGGGCACAAAGGGAGTCATTATACTGGGGGCACATAGGGGCTATTATCTACACTAAGGGGCACTATGGGGGGCAGTATAAGGGACATTATCTATAATAGGGGAAACTGTGGACCGCATTATCTATACTGGCGGGCACAAAGGGATCCATTATCTATACTGGAGTGCACAAAGGGGCCATTCTCTATACTGGAGGGCATTATTGATACTGGGAGGCACAAAGGGAGCCATTATCTATATTGGGGGCACATAGGGGCTATTATCTACACTAAGGGGCACGATGGGGGGCAGTATCAGGGACATTATCTATAATAGGGGAAACTGGACAGCATTATCTATACTGGGGGGCACAAAGGGAGCCATTATCTATACTGGAGTGCACAAAGGGGCCATTCTCTATACTGGAGGGTATTATTGATACTGGGGGGCACAAAGGGAGCCATTATCTATAATAGGAAACACTGTGGGGAGCATTATTCATACAGGGGGGCACTATGGACAGCATTATCTATACTGGGGCACAAAGGGAGCCACGATCTATACAGGGGGGCAATATCAGGGATATTATCTATATTAGGGGACACTATGGGGGCCATTATCTATAATGGGGACACAAAGGGGCAATTATCTATATGGGGGGCACAAAAGTAGCCATTATCAATACTGGGGGCACTATGGAATGCATTATACTGGGGCAGTATCAGTGGGATTATGTATATTGGGGGGCACTATGGGGGCCATTATCTATACTGGGGGCACTGCATGGATAGGAATTAAAAATAAAAAAAGCCTATGAAATTCATCCATTTTTAATGACCGTTTAAAACTGATGCAAAACAGGCCCTTAAAATGGATAGACGGACAGAAAATGGATGCACACACTGATGCAAAATGGCCATGAAAAACTGACAGTTTATCCGTTGTTAATGTTTTTTATCTTTTTTTTCACATTCTTGTGAATGTACCCTAAAGACGTCTTTGCAGGGGCCGCGACCACGGCAATTATTGGAAAGTAGTGTTCCTAAGAATACTCGATCGTCCTGTATGAAGGTGCTGACGATCACACAATGACTGAGCAAATGCTGTGCGGAAGTGTGGCTGATGCGGTCACCTAATTCGCCATTTCTGGGCAGCAGATCATCCTGTGTAAACAGAAACCTGGCTGCATCTGTATGGGGACCAGGGATGGGAGTAGCAATGCCTCGTACCCATACAGAGGAGATGATATTTTCTTATCACTCTGTTTTGTCCTTCCCATTATTCCTCCTAGAAGTTTATACAAAAAAAAATTCACAACTGGATGTCACCATTCCCCTTGTCTATACATATACACTGATTGGACAGGGTCAGACTGTGGGGTAAAACACCCCTAAATGGTAACACTCAGTTTTCAATTTAGTCATACATTTCTAGCAGGAATAACAGAGGAATGGCACAATGGAAAAGTCTAAGAAAAGATGCTCCAGAATTGTTATTCAATCGGAAATAAAAGACAGACACGTCAGGAGAACGGATAGGTTCTGTTTTAATGACGTTTCATATTGTAGCCAGCCTGATGGTTGTCACTGCAGTCAGCTTGGTAGTTCAGTCTGGATGATGTCTCATAGTAACAAGTGCATTTTTAATATATTTATAGGTTAGTTTAAAATGTTCTCAATTTCCAGCAGCCTGCAAGCTCTTGGTAAATGTTTGGGTACCGCCTTGCACCCCCCCTATCTCACCCCAAAAAGTCTGCACTGATACTGTACGCAGTAAAAAAGGCAGGAGGGCATGCAGCTGCAGTTTCTCTTTCTCTCTCTCATCATCCCAGTCATCTGTTCCTTATGACTCTGTGATGTGCCATTCCTTTATTATTCCTGCTGGAAGTTCTAAATGAATTGCTAGCAGTTTGCCGTGAAGGTCCAGATGTGTGTTGAGGGTGTCCTTGCACAGTCTGACACTGGCAGCACTGATTGTATAGTGTCGGACAGTGCAGGGACACACCCCCTCCCCAACTGGTAACACCCATCTGGACCTTCATTGCAAAATGTTAGTAATAAATTCATAACTTCCAGTAGGAATAATAAAGGAACAGCACAGCACAGAGTCATAAGAATAGATGCTCCAAAATTATTTTTTCATGGGCAATATGAGTAGTTACTAAAACAGACATATCAGGAGAGGCGAGCGGTCCTGTATGTAACCAGGGAGCCTGTTGGGTTTTCATGCTGACAGGTTCCCTTTATATTCTCTTTATACAGTAATGTTTCTATCCTCCATTTTGGTGGAAGAATGGCTCCTTTTATTGTATTTTGTTCTTTTTTTCTCGTTTTCCTATATGTGTTGCTGACCAGTGTATGTAGTGGGGCGAGTGTCGTACATCATGTACGGTGCTGCTCCCTGCCCTCCTGCGATCAGATCTACAGCTTGATATCTGGATCTGCAGACAAGTGGTGTTGCTGTGGATCAAACGTTCATGTATATTTTAATGTAACACTTCTACATTATGAAATATTCATATTGCTGATCAGCTTCCATTACAATATCTTCTTAAAACAGTAAATGATTCACAATGTGTGAGGTCTTAGAAACACCCCCCCGGCAAAACCTGAAGAAAAAGCATTAAGCTTCCTGGTATGGAAACCCTGTGCAAAGTTACTTTGTTTTCTTCTCTTATCTTGTGTTTTGGCTCTGTGCAGAGGCCATGTAAGCTGCCCTGTATAGTGTCTATACTATGAGGGATGCAGCTCTCTTTCCCCTCTACCAGGTGGAAGTCCTAGCACCATCTCGGGCTCCAGGGAGCTGCTGATTTACATCCATGCAGTCATCTTCTGATACAGAATGACAGTGATTTGGTGACAGGCTGCTGAGTCCTCTTAGGGTTCATGCACATTTTTTTGTGGCTCGGATTTGGACCCATTCACTTCAGTGGGGCCACGAAAGATGTGGACAGCACTCTGTGTGCTGTCCATCCATTGCTCTGTTCTGTGGGGCCGCAAAAAAAAAAAAAAATAGAACCTGCAAAACCGACAAGAATAGGCATTTCTATTATGGGCGGCCCGTTCCGCAAATTGCAGAACGCATACGAGCACCATCTGTATTTTGCGGATCTGCGGTTTGCGCACCGCAATACATGGCGTGGTCATGTGCATGAGCCCTTAATGGAAGCGATGGCTTTGATTGACTGAGATTGTGGATTTTAAAAATATATATCACAGTATATATTATATATATTATAATGTTTTCATCTAAGTTGTATAAATGTATGATATAAATTCATTGGGGTCCAGAGATTTGCATACTGTGCAGGGTCCAACAGCTAAGGCTCAGTTCACATTTGCATTGGATCTTCTGTCCACAATGGATACAGATGGCACCTGACAGAGTCGGTTTGTCTTATAATGGGGTCTGTCAAGGTTGCTATAGTTTTGACAGCAAAAATGCCGCCTCATGCTGCACTGTTACTGTGAAACGTGTCAGCACTGGTGGTGGAGACCCCATATGTGAACACGGTCTAATCTGTTGAGAGGGGAGGAAGACCGCCATGGGGGTTGTGTCCAATTGTCCTAGGCTCCTTGAATGGTACCAGCGGTTGTTTTTCCATGTGTAGGATTGAGGTTCAGGGCTCGAATAAAGCTGGGTGACAAAGAACTGTGATGGTGACCATATTAGTTGCCACCCAGCAGTTGTAGCCTCCTTGACTATTTTAGAGGGGCGTGTTCTTGCCATACGCTATATGGAGTAGACGTCCCTTGCTTTGGACATTGCACATCTTTCCAGATGACGGGGGAGGAATCACCGGTTGCCTTTGCTTCCTGATGGACCTGTGTTTGTAAAGCGGCGTGGCACCTGGTAATGGTAGGTTTGGCTTTTTCTTACACTAGTGTGTAATTCAGAATCTCATTTCTACGTGAGATTACAGAGTATAGCCTACAAAATAATGGTGTAGAGGAGGACATGCTGTGCAGGACATGTTCTCCACTTGTACCACAAGGTATGTGCAGAAATCACAGGGAGCCTTTCTCTCCGCGCCATCACCTCTTCAGTACAGATGTTTAGCAGTGATTTCCTGATGTATGCTTCTCACTGGTAAGGCACGTCCATCAAAGGTGAAAAAAGGACATTTTCACTGGTGTATGCCGGCTCAGGACACTCTTTTGACCTTCATCAGGAGCATCCGTGGAAAAGTATCCACAGTACACCAGGTGACTTTCTCTTGAAGGTTGGGGGACCATTGGTTTTTGCTGTATGGCCTTTATTGCAGAGGAAGATCACACCTGACCATGTGAAAACAGGGATCGGCCATATGGCTCCATGGCTAATAATTCTAGATCTGTAGTCCTAGGAGGACATAGAGGCCAGGATGAAAATCGCAACCAGTGATGGGGATAACTGGGAGACACTGGAATCGTTAGTCCCTTTTCGGTAACAATAGAGGAGTTGTATTTGTATCAGACACCTAATGCCCCTTTCACACGAGCGGGAGACTCGCATGTCTCCCGCAACGCATCTACAGGGCTGGACTCTGCACGGACAGGGATCGCAGAGCATTATATGCGATCCCTGTCAAGGCCGAGTCCAGCCCTGTAGATGCGTTGCGGGAGACATGCGAGTCTCCCGCTCGTGTGAAAGGGGCATAAAAGTGACTCCATCACTAAACTAGTGACAGCAGAAACGGATAAAATGCAGAGTCACTCCGAACCCGAGCAGTGGACTCCGCGCAATACAGTGCACATGCCCATAGTCATTAGTATGTAGTATGAGGGTGGTCTAGAGCTTCTCTATAGGGTTCCCTTTAAATAGGTTGCCCACGTTATAGTAACATTTGCTGTTTGCGGGCCGCAATACGAGCACTGCCAAACAACGGCCACGTGAATGAGCCCTTAAAGGGGTTTCTAGGATTACAAAAAAGTCTACTTTTTCCAGAAATTCACTTGAATAGGCCTGAGCTGCTACAAAAGAGTGTTTCTGGATGTAAGCAGACTTTTTTTTTTTTTTTTTTTTTTGTATTTCTTGATTGTCATTGTATTAAGAGGAAAATGAGGATAATGAGGGGTGGGACTGTAGTAGTTGGGTTAGGCACAGTAATCGTCCTCTACAGTTTCACCCATTTTCCGGCATGTGGCTGTCCTGATCTGTCACTTTAAATGCTTCAGCAGGTAATTAACCTATAAAAGTGACGCTTCTCTATAAAGCCCCCATTTGTGCACTCACTTGCGCTAATTTCTGTCTGTCACAGTAGAGGCGTGCTTACACCTGGTTTTTGGAATTCACCCCAAGGTTACTTACGTGTCCTGATCCTTTGCCTTGTATAAGTAAGATAATGGCTGGTCTGAGAAATCGTCCGCTGTCAGCGCGTTGGGGCGTATGTACATGGAACTATGGCTCTGTTCACACAGTGTACTGAACAGTAAGAAGAGGGCCACACGGTGACACTGGTTGAAGCCAGGATCTCGGGGGCGTCGCATTGCAGCGGTCATCCTATAGAAATTAATGGGGCCGCAGGACAAGTTGCACATGTGCTGTAACTGCAACCCCTAAATCTGGCAGATTTTGATTTTTTTGTGATTCGGGGGTCGCAGTCGTGTGTGACTGGCGCTGCGACTTCAGTGAGTTCTATGGAATCACTGCTGCACTGTGACACCCCTACCATCCTGGTTGTATGGAAATCCCCTGCGTGCTCCGTATGTTGAATGCTCTGGGTTTTTTGTATTTGGTTTTTGTATTGTATTGCTGCAAATCTGATGTGAAATCTGCTTGTCTGCAAAAACGCAACAGCTTTTTTTTTGTTGCCACTGTGTGAATACTGCTTGACATGCTGTCCCCCTGCTCTGGCCTTCTGGTGGTCCCCTGGTATGTAACTATTGTGTAGTATGCGCTCACTGATCAGCAGGGCACATGCGTGATAAACCCCTCAAATCCTCTGAGCGGAGTCAGGCTGCACCTGGCGGGGAAAGTGGAGGATTTTTAAATAACAATCTATATTGTACACCCTCACTATCTAAAAGAAAAAAAGAGGTTCTTCAGCAGCTGCAGTAACTATGCCAGGCCACTACACAGTGCATGGAGCTAGGTAGTTCTGGTGACTGGTTCTGGCATCAAAACAGCTGATCGGTCAGCGCCTCGCTGATTTTGTATCGATGACTTAGGCCTCATACACACAACCGTATCTGTTTTTGCGGATCCACAGAACACGGTGGATCTGAGGCTGACCCTCGTGTAGTTTGAATTTCGGGGCTCCCACTGCGGATTAGCCCCATTTATTGTGGACACCACTAGTGGTTTCCATGCTGAAAATAATCTGCGGCCGTATGAGCAGCAGCGCGGATTTCCTTTGAAAAGCAATGGCAGAATACAGGACATAATCTGCATGGAAAATCCACAGTGTGAACATACCTTTACTAATTGTGTGGGTTTACAAATGCCCGACAGTTCGGGTGACAGGTGTTTATTTCAATCCCCCTTTACATATGTCTGCTGGGCATAGTCGAGCATGCAAGTGTTCACAATAGAGGGAGGCAAAAAAGCCTCCCTCTATTTCAGACATTTCCAGCAGCAGCTTATCTCCCCAGAGAACAAAAAAGATCAGGCATGTTAAATTCAGCATGGCTGACCCTTGTTTTCCCGGACATCTACAGTCACAGGGGCAGGGGCGGATTGGCCATAGACCTTACAGGGAAATTTCCCGGTGGGCCGATGCCCTGGGGGGGGGACTCCTGGGCCCCCCTCATGGTCAGCCAGTGGAAGTTTTTGGGGGTGTATTTTGTGATAGACTGTGGTATTTGGCTCTGTTGGAGTGGCATGATGTGTCACAATATGGCATTAATGGCCCTGCCTTCAATCAGTTTGGACCTAACTACAAAACGGGGCCACTTGTAGGTATTTTTCCAGGGCCACTTTAAGTTCCCAGTCCGCCCCTGAACAGGGGAGTCAGGACATCACTATGTACATTAGATCAGGGGTCGGCATCCTCCAGCATGTTCTGTTTAATTCTGTGGGAGTTATGAGAACAGCCATGCAAGTGTGCATTCTGGGAAATGTAGTTTCACAACAGCTGGTGTGCGCTGAAGGTTGTTGACCTCTACATTAAATGGTCGGTTAAATGTGTCTGTCCACCTTAAATCAGGACTGAGTTTTGTGGCTGTAGTGACCACAGACATTTGGATAGCGCTGTTATTACTTTCACTATACGGTATAGTTATTTTACACTGTATGTGATAAGGGGAAAACTGGAGGAAGTTAAATATAGTGGCAACTATGGGAACCTAATGGAAAGATTCACTTCTAACATGAAACCAGCTGATCCCTATGGGAATGTTGCATGGAAAAGCAGCGTTTGGTGACATCTCTGAACCCAGTACTGGTAGGAATAGGGGCCGGCTGTGACAACCTTTTCTTAACTGTGTAGTGACAAAGTGCATCTCATGGTGCCTGATCAGAAGCGCTCCTTTAGGTGGCTTTTACAGGCTGATCTGACCACAGTCCTATGAACACTCCTTCCTGATAATTTCTCCATTTAAACAAGGCAGCGATCAGCTGAAAAGTGAGAAAAATCTAATTTGATGGATGAGTGTATCATAAGTATGCTTGCTGGCGGGTAGTACATCTCCACACGTAAATCGAACGCGCTGCTGACAGTATGCAGACTGTTTGGGGACGAATGATCGCACTAGTGATTGTTTCTTCCCCTGTCAGTTGAAATCGGCCCCTCTGAAAGGTCCTTTAAATGAGTGCCAGTAAACTCCATATGCTTGCCACCAATACCTTACAACTGATTGCTATCATGGTAGCAAGTGTCAATCAACTGGTGCTGCTGAGAGGTGGCACTTCCATTTCATTGTGAAAGCAAACTGCTTGGTGGCACATGTCCTGTTGTCAGACAAATGGTATATTCACAGAAATAGGCTGCAAGTGTACTAAATATGGATGTACATCTGTAGTATTGGATATAGGGGGATCGACATCTGAGCATCGAATAAAGGCTTTTAAATACTTGGGTCTATTTTTTCTATAATGACATTTTACTCGTTTTGGGCTAAAATCATTTTTTTTTTCTATTGGTCTTTATTAAAAACTTTCAGCAGTTTTCGTGATACATGTGGTTAAAAATAAATCAATTTGCAGAATGTCCTTCCTTAACTCCGTCAGCTGACGGCTCATGTTAAGCGTTATCTCTGATCTCCTGACCTCATAAACACTCATTTTAGGAATATGGCTTAAATCAGTGTTGTTGAGGTCAGGAGAGCAGAGATCAGGCTTCATATGAGACTGATTTTTAACCACATGTATCACAAAAAATGCTGAAGATTTTTTTAATAAAGACCAATTCAGAAAAAACGATTTTTAGCCACCCAGAATGAATACAATGCAATCATTAAAAATGGCCCTAGGTGTTCATAGCCTTTAAGACATATCTCCATACATAAAAAACTGCCCATAAACTGAAGTGCCACAGATTACAATGCCAGTGTGTTACATTTCACCCTGCAGTGTGTGCCCGCTCACACAGGTTTTGAAGACAGAAATGTTGTATGCAGATTATAAATGTAGTGTCCTTCCTCTCCACACCCTGCAAAAGAGGTGTCATCCAAGTGTGAAAGAAGGGATAAAAAATGGTGAATGTGTGCCATAGTGACTGTACCAGCTTAGGTGTCAGGAAGACCAGGATGCCATGGCTTAAGCAACCCAGAATAAAACTCGTGTGAACGGGGCCTAATATATTACACACTTAAATTCAGCATGTATTCTCTGTGAAAAAGTTGGTAGCGGCGGCCGGAGTCCACTTCCCATAGTCTTCCGTGTAAGGCTGCACAGTAGTTCACGCCAACATGTTCTTTCCTGGCACTTCGTCCGGAAAGACGCTGCTGGAAATTTCTGCAGGTGTTGTGCAGTTTGGCACCATTCAGTGGGGCTAAACCACAAGCTGGTCCATGGCATTCACATTGAAACCCTTTCTTTTTCTGCCACTTTTTTCAGTCTGGCAGATTCTTTTCCTTTGCAAAGTCCGCTGTGTGGATGGCACCTAAATGTTACCACAGGACTATAATAACCATAGAAAATATATGATAATCAAGTTGATTTGTAAAAGAGTGCCTGACAAAATGGGCGATTTTTAGGGACCAAATAATTGCATTCCCTTTCCAACTTTTTATTTTCAATTTTTACTTTTTAATAGTCTTTATTCATTTAAAAAAAAAATTTGAATATAGAATCCACCAAACTTAAAGGGAACCTGTCACCTCCGAAACACCCCCTGAACTACAGTAAGCGGTGTATAGTGTAAGTGATGCTGAATCTGAATATGTAAGTTTTATCTTCATACTCACTTCCATTCTGACGCTGTGCTCCAATGAACCAGCAGTAAAATGCACTCACTGGACTCCGGTGCTCACTCATATAATGGAGAGGACTCGAAGAAGAGTCCTCTCAATGTATTTTACTGCAGGTTTGTGGGAGCACAGCGTTGGAATGGAAGTGAGTATGAAGATAAAACTTACATATTCGGATTCAGCATCACTTACACTATACAACGCTTACTCTAGTTCAGGGGTGTTTCGGAGATGATAGGTTCCCTTTAAAGAGGACCATGTAATAACAATTCTGGATCATCTATTCTTATGTCTCTATGTTGTGCCGTTCCTTTATTATCTCTACTAGAAGATATGAATGAATTGCTAGCAGTCTACAGTAAGGGTACAGAGGGGAGGTAACCAGTTGGGGGTGAGTACCTGCACAGACTCACTCTATCCAGTCAGTGCTGCCATAGTCAGACTGTGCAGGTACACACCCCCAACTGGTTACCTCCCCTCTGTACCCTTACTGTAGACTGCTAGCAAATAATTCATAAGGAATGGCACAACGTAGAGTCATAAGAATAGATGTTAGAACAATATTACACAAGGAATATATGAAGCTATTAAAACAGGCATGTCATGAGTGGTGGAAGTTCCTCTTTAAAGGATATCTGTCAGCAGATCTGTACCTATGACACTGGCTGACCTGTTGCATGTGCACTTGGCAGCTGAAGGCATTTTTGTTGGTTCCATGTTCTCCAAAAGGCTTAGCCCTCTGCACTTTGATTGACAGGACCAGGCGTAATGACGTTTTCACTGCCTGGCCCTGTCAAAGTGCAGAGGGTGCCACAGTTGCAGAGAGCAGAGCCTCTAGGTGTAATGGTAACGCCCCTGTTGCTCCTAGCGGCTCATTTGCATATAATAAAACATAATTTTTCTCAGCAATGCGGACATATATGAACATGGGACCAACACAGATGTCTTCAGCTGCCAACATGTGACCGGTCAGCCAGTGTCATAGGTACAAACTTGATGTACATACAATGTATTTTTATGCATTGTATCTATATTTGTTTACATTTATTATTTCCACCATTGGGCCTCATGTTGCAGGGAGCACATGATTTACCTCTCTGTACAAGAACATGCAGAGAAGACCCACATTGTGTTGCTTCCAGGCACAGGCTGAGGCCATGGAAATTCTGTATAACTTTTATATACATATATATATATTGTTACCAAATATGAATCATTTGTAATGTGCACAATGTACAGTGTTCTCCAGAGGGGCTGGAGATGATCCTTGAAGGTCTTGGCAGATGAATGTCCTCATTTCTTTGAAAGGTCTTCAGTATAAGCTCAGTGCAGTACTTGTGCTGCTGTGGTACATTACTATAATTTTCCATTCTTCAGAAATGCCTGGAGATCTGCACTTTATTATATAAGGACTCCACCATTACCTATAACATTTTGATGCTTGTATTGATAATATAGAAGATCATCGGTTTGAGAGCTTGAAAATGACATGTTCTCTTTCTCACATCATAAATGAGCATTTCCTGCATCTTTTTTCAGTCTTTACCTAACTGTTTGCTTTTCCCCCCGACAGCATGTCTTTTGCAAGCTGAGCTGGTGAACTATGAGCGGGTTAAGGAATACTGCCTGAAGGTACTCAAGAAGGAAGGAGAGAACTTCAAGGCCTTGTACAGATCTGGAGTAGCCTTTTACCACCTGGGAGACTATGACAAAGCACTGTTCTACTTGAAGGAAGCCAAGAGCCGGCAGCCAACAGGTACAATAACTGTGATGCAGTACCACTCTTCCAAGGCAGGTTTTCTTGACCAAGATCTGAAGTACCCCAGATAAGATATGCTTAAACATGTCTTTATATGGGAATCCCTGACAGAGTGGAACGAGTACTGATAACCTTTACACAATTCACCCTTCCCCCATATTTGCTTGGAATCCTGACCATTACTTTTGACGGCTCACCCACTTCATGACCTTTGGGCCAGTTCCTTCCTATTTGCTAACCTTGTGGGGCCTGTGGAGATGGAGGAACCTGGGCCACACAGGAGGTAGAAAAGGCCAGTGAACAGGTACCCTCTAAGCAGCAGCAGGGTCAGCTTCTATAGTACTATATGTAATATACCTCTGTAGGGTCTAAAGTCAGATCTATGGGTAAAGGGTACAGATTAAGTCATCTGTTTGTCCCGGACAGAATCTGTCCACCCTGACCCCTATATTCCCGCAGTTGACAGTACTATAAATAATTACTTGGGATGATGGAGGTTTTCAGCCTTCTATCTCTGTGAAGCTGTACAGTCATACCTAGTGGCTCTGCCAACTCATTGAAATTGCAATTTCCCTGCCAGGATTTGATGGATGTGATGCTGTGCTATTTACATTCTTTATCCTCTGCTAAATGTCTTCTAGACACTCGTCAGCCATAAAGATGTGCAGATCTTCTCCTGTCTGATCACCTTATGTCGCACAATACACAATTTTCCAGTTTTAATGATTACATTTATTTATTTAAACAATAGGACGATAAACATTTTTGTAATATACATCTATTTAAAATTTTGCCAGCAGATCTTAATTATATCCACTCAGAACCTCTCTAAAGAAAAAAATGGTATGGCCCATTTTAGTCCTTTAAAAAGCATCCACAGGAGAGCTGGATGTAACTGAACATGGCGTCAGTCATGTGACCCTTACATGTGCCATGTGACCTGGCTTTCAGTTAACTGCCCAAGCATATTTGTGAAATGAAGAACTAAACATACAGTATTACTATTGCATGTCTGTTTTGTTATTTTTTTCTTACACTAAACTTTTTATTAACAATATAACTATCACCTACAGACAGGCAGCCATTTTACAAATCGCCTAGAGACAGGCAGCCATGTGAATACTGTACTAACCACAGTAAAAAAAACATTATTCCACCACTAGTCCAATTTAGTTATTACATGGATGTGTCCTCAGTTCTGACCCAGCACCTGTATGTCTTATAACACTGCTGCTTACTGAATGTCAGGGATTGTATTACGAGAATGTGAAGAGATTGATGCTATATTTCAGTTAGACCACGGATGCATCACACAGGACTGATACATGGGCTATACCATGCTACTGAATATAGGGGTCAACTGTGTTATATAAAAGTATACATGTATATTAGAAAATTGCATGGTTTCCTATTTAATACCAAAAAAATAAAAACTGGAATTCCCCTTTAAAACCTATGGACAGAGTTTACATACGTTAGTGGTTACGTTGTATGAAAAGGAGTAGTACTAAGTTTGTCTGCAATATTCATTCTCGGGTTTACAACCTGGTCCCAGTTGCTGACTTTTCTCAGGTGGAGGTGTTATTCCCAATAATACATGCTGCCCTCCCACTGGCACACAAATAGGATCAACCATTGCCCCATATCGGAAAAAAAACAATAGTGACGAACAATGCACGCTGAAGTGAATCTTGCTTTACTTGGTCACCACTCCCAAGTACGGGAATAAATAACTTTTCACTGGTGCCTGCATTCTGCTACCGCTACGGAATCAAGGGCTCAAGTGTGTCCATCTTCAGGTGTGTGGCTTGTTTACTTCCTCCTCACCATGTCTACCTACAACAGTCCACTGCACTGCAGCCAACCACTGGCTTCTGCGGTGACGTGTCTCTTGTGGACATGTCTCCTCTGAAGCCGAACAGATACCACAATGCAACACAAAATACCTTTCCAGAAGCACCTCTAGCATCAGCATTGCCCCCATTCCAAACCCTCCCCTGCTGGCAGCAGCATTGATCCCTTTTTGTTACACTATCTCCACTGGCAGGTACATTGTCCCTACCTTCTTATTCCTCCACTGCTGGCAGCAGCATTGTCCCCCTTCCCTTCTTCCACTTGCTGCAGCATTGTCCCCCTTCCACACTGGCAGAAATATTTTCCTATTGTCCCCTTCCTGTCCCTCTCTAACTGAGAGAGTAGCATTATCACCGTAACCACAGCAACAGTTTCCAACCGTTTGTCTTCCTCACAGTCACATACTTATATGTGTGTGAGTGATCTTCCCTTCTTGGACCCTCTGCATCTGTGGTGTACAATCTACTGTCATCTTTAAAGGGAACCTGTCATCTCCAAAACACCCCCTGAACTAGAGTAAGCATTGTATAGTGTAAGTGATGCTGAACACGAATATGTAAGTTTTATCTTCATACTCACTTCCATTCCGACGCTGTGCTGCAGTAAAATGCACTCACTGGACTCCAGTGCTTACTCACATAATGGAGAGGACTCAAAGAAGAGTCCCCTCAATGCATTTTACTGCTGGTTTGTGGGAGCACAGCGTCAGAATAGAAGTGAGCATGAAGATGAAACTTACATATTCGGATTCAGCATCATTTACACTATACAACACTTACTCTAGTTCAGGGGGTGTTTCGGAGATGACAGGTTCCCTTTAACTCTGAGAGAAGAAAGGGGAGAGCAATCAGAAACTGGAGCAGTGGTCTTCTGGATTTATGTCAGATTCTGCAGCACCAGCAGCTAGGTGAAGGACCTACGCCCAAATGATAGGCAATTTATAATTGTCTTTTTTTTTTTAAGAATGTGCATCCTTTTATCTTGTAGGAAGCAAATACAATACAATAGTAAAATTTAGTGCAAATGTGTCTATAGCCTTTAAATGCTACTGTATGACACTGGCCAGACCCTCACTGATCAGACATTGATGGCTTATCCTAAGGCTAGGCCATTAATGTTTGACAACTGGTAAACCCATTTAAAGGGTGATCCCATCATGACTCACTAATGATCAGTTGATATCTCCAGGGTAAGCCAAACAACTCCACTTGCTCACACATGAAACTGGATAGGCAGTGAATAATACAACATTCTGCAAGTGATACATGGTCATGCCCAGTAGGGTATATGGAATGAGGTTGTCCTGGTGAAACAAGAGCTTTAAAGCATATGTTCACCTTCAATATATTATGGAGTTGCTTTAGGCTGAGTTCACATCTCTGTTAAGTGCTGGAACAGCCTGCTGGATTCTTTACTTCACCAGTGGATCCTCATGGACTGTAATGAGGTCCAGCGGAGATCCAGCATAAATAGCTGGATTGAGGGAGATGTGAACTCATAGCAGTTTTGTCTTTGTAATTTTAGCTGTGTGGACTTTTTGACTCCATGGGAATCATACATTCTTCATCAGGGCTTGTGAGCTGTTTACAGCAGCCTGTATGTTGTCAATGGCTTCCTTCTACATAAACCTGACAATATCTGCTCATGCAGTAGATGGACTTTACCGTCCCTCGCATGTGATCATTGGCAGGCTGTCACTGCTAAAGGAATTAAATTTGATAGCGCCATATTAATGTGTTTCCACTCTTTCGATATTGATGACCTATCCTCAGGATAGGTCATCAATATCAGATGGGTGGGGGTTCTATACCGGGCACCCCCACAGATCAGCTGTTGTTGGAAACAAGACCACAGACCAAGACGGATGCAGATGGCTCCATCAAATGTGTAGTGGTCATGCATGATCGGGAGCTGCAGTAACCTCTCATGCCCACTACATGGTGGACCCATCCTTCTACTACAGCTCTGTACCCTGTTTTGTGTCTGTTACCAGCCAAAATAGCTGATCTGTGAGGGTGCCAGGTGTCAGACTCCCACCACTCTGATTTTGATGACCTATTCAGAGGATAGGTAATCAAAACCTTAAAGGGGTTGTCTGGGATCAGATACCCACATTTTCACCCAGGCAGCCCCCCTAATATGAGTATCATTTCATGCTCCGATGCTCTCTTTTGCCCTGCGCTGAATCGTACAGGGCACAAGCTTTTTATGGCGATCTGGTGATGTACCAGGCTCTCCATAGGGACTGCTAGGTGGAGGCCCTGCTCGATACAGCACAGGGCAAGGTAGAGCATGAAATGCTCCGATGCTCATATCAGAGGCCTGCCTGGGTGAAAACAGGGATATGTCTGGGTTCAGCTATGAACCCTGACAACGCCTTTAAGAGTGGAAAACTCCTTTTAAATAAGTGCTGTATATGATCTAGAAATGAATGGCCAATGCTCTCGGAATCCCCTTACTATATATTGATTTGAGCATTTTTGTTTCAAATTCTCCCAGTAGCGAAAACATCCTGACCCATAAGGCTAGGTTCACATCCACATCAGTTGCAGACTCTGCTCTATTATAGGCAGGAGGTCTGTTGGGTGTCCATTATGTTACGGATCCACCCAACCTTTATTTTATTTTTTTTCTGTTCCTATAACACATCAGAGTGCAGATGTGAAACGCTGAGTGACATTTAAGAGCTGGTGTAATGAAGAGCTAAGCCTCCCCAGCATCACATATTTCCATCATGTCAGAGCTGTCCATGTCCCACGAGGACTAGTTTACACAGAACCAGTTAATCTCCAAGCACACTGAGCGCCATCACTATGGGATCCCTTCTGAATAGATGGTTGATGAGAAGGAAATAATCCTATCAGCTTTTATAGGAAAATCTAGAGTCATTTTATCCCTTACTGTAAATGATGAGTAGTCACAGTGATGGCGGAGTATCTTATACAGGTAATGATTGGTTTTATGCATGTAGATGGTAAAGGGAAGCTCCGCTCATGGCTGAATCACTGTCAGTAACATTTTTAAAACTTTCTTACCCTTGACAGAATTTAGTTGTCACATGATTGACACTGCATAGAAAAGTGTAGGCAATTGTCCTATACACACATACTGAACGGTATACTTTTAGGCTAGGGCTACAGGACGACATATAGGGTACAACTACAATGCAGCATGTCGCAGTGCGACACAATAGACTAGCGTTATAAAAATGTTGCATGACACATGTCTTTGTGTAGCCTTAATCCCATGGGTGATGTATCCTGTTGTATACACAGTGGCATGCATTGGAGGCGTACATTGGAAAGTCCTTCTTAGGCTAGTTTCACACGAACGTTGTGTTTTGCAGTCTGCAAATTGTGGATCCGCAAAAAAAAAAAAAGGATGACGTCCGTATGGCGTCCGTTTTTTTTTTTTTTTGCGGATCCATTGTAACAATGCCTATCCTTGTCCGCAAAACGGACAAGAATAGGACATGTTCTATTTTTTTTTTTGAGGGCTACGGATGCGGACAGCACACAGTGTGCTGTCAGTATTTTTTTGTGGACCCATAGAAATGAAGCAAGTCTTGTGCATAGAAATGAAGCAAGTCTTGTGAATGGGTTCGCATCCTATCCGCATAAAATGTGGATCAGAGCCCGCAAAAAATACTGTTGTGTGAAAGAGGCCTTAACAGCAATACCTCACAGTCCATGTGACAAGAGAGGTGCTGGTTCTGGAAGAAAGAAGCCAAGATTTTCTTTCTAATCTCAGACAGTCCCTTTAATAAAGAAGGGATATGATCTGAACAAGACTTGCTCCATATTCTTGTTTTTCCTTCCTTCTTACTTGCATAGGATCTGTTCTAAAATTCCCCTAGGGAGGAGACACTGAATTTATCAGCATAGAGAAAATAGTTTCTGCCAAATGGGTGCAAAGCCTAAATTCCAATACATGATAATGAAGTAGAACATGTAAGCCTTTGTGCAGAACTCTGTAGAAAGCTGGATTCCTGCAGAACATGTCCCAGCTGCTCGATATTGCTGTGTAATAAATCGGTAGAGCTTGTTACTTAGAACCGGTCACCTCTGACAACGACTATGTGTATGCAATTTGAAAAATCATGAAAAAATGTTAATTTTTAATATATTTTTGCAGAAAACATGAACTACATAGAACAACGCACACTGCCAATTGTGTAAAAGGCAAAGCTTTATTAACTAAGTCATATTTTAGCACATACGGTATATAACACACATGTATAGACATACAGACCTCTTAAAATTCATAATAGATTTCATATAATGGTAGAAGATGGGGAAAGTACCCTTAAAGGGGTTGTCTCACTTCAAGAGGACCTTTCACCGCTCCTGACATGCCTATTTTAATAGCTTCATTTATTCCCCATGTAATAACAATTCTGGAGCATCTATTCTTATGTCTCTGTGTTGTGTCATTCCTTTATTATTTCTACTAGAAGTTATGAATGATTTGCTAGCAGTCTGCAATAAGGGTTCAGAGGGGTGGTAACTATTTGGGGGGGTGTATCTGCACAGTCTGACTCTATCCAATCAGTGCTGTCATTGTCAGTCTGTGCAGGGACACACCCCCAACTGGTTACCACCCCTCTGTACCCTTACTGCAGACTGCTAGCAAATCACTCATAACTTCTGGCAGGAATAATAAAGGAATGGCACAACATAGAGACATAAGGATAGATGCTCCAGAATTACATAGGGAATGCATGAAGCTATGAAAACAGGATGTCAGGAGTGGTGAAAGGTCCTCTTTCAGTAAATGGCATTTATCATGTAGAGAAAGTTACTACAAGCCACTTACTAATGTATTGCGATTGTCCATATTGCCTCCTTTGCTGGCTTGATTCACTTTTCCATCACATTATACATTTGTTTCCATGGTTATGACCACCCTACAGTCCAGCAGCAGCGGTCGCGCTTGCACACTATAGGAAAAAGCACCGGCTTTTGCGCACTCCCAGGTACCACAGTCCCGCACTTGTTCCTAAAATGTGCAAGCATGACCACCGCTACTGGATTGCAGGGTGGTCATAACCCCTTGATGCGACAAGTGTATAATGTGATGGGAAAATGAATCCATCCAGCAAAGGAGGCAATATGGATAATCACAATACATTAGTAAGTGCCTTCTATTAACTTTCTCTACATGATAAATGCCACTTGCTGAAGTGAGACAACCCCTTTAAATAATGTTAATATAGACCCAGTCATTATCAGCAGTCTTCTAGTAGACAATAGTAATGATACATAAAAGTAAGGCATTAATACTGTACTTAGTAAATACAGACCAAAGGGCAACGGAAAACAGTCTAAGCCAGTGAGTGATGGCGAACCTGTTGCACGGATGCCAAGGGCAGCACTCAGAGCTCTCTCTGTGGGAACCCGCACCCTGGAAAAAGTCAATGGTGTACCAATATGCCTTAGACCAGGAGTCAGCAACCTTTGGCACTCCAGCTGCTGTGAATCTACATTGCCCAGCATGCTCTATTCATTACTATGGGAGTTCTGAGAAGAGCAGAACAATTATGCATGCTGGGAGTTGTAGTTTTGCAACAGCTGGAGTGCCGGAGGTTGCCTACCCCTGCCTTAGACCTTACCTGCCATTCATCAGCGCAGGGCGCACTATGAACAGCACATTAAATGTAGGCAGGATATTATAGATAAATGATAAAGTACATGGAAGATATGCTATATTGGACTGTAGTATTCAGGTTACATTGCTGTGTTGGCACTTTGTGATAAATAAGTGGGTTTTGGTTTGCAGTTTGGGCACTCTCTAAAAGGTTCACCATCACTGGTCTTAGCAAAAGCTATACTATGACATTGAAAAGCGCTGAAACTAGTTCAACAGTCATGCATGTAAGTGATCCCCGAGGCTGTAATAGTACAGATAATGTGAAGCGCACTGTATAGCACATTCCTGTATATTACACAATACCAGTGCAGTTCTGGGAGTGGTGCCCTCTAGTAGTGATGACTACAGAAGAGGCAATTACTGTTGTTACTACTATACTGTGTACGTGTACTTTTTTTTTTTTTTGGGGGGGGGGGAATTTTTAACTCCTACTTGCCATTGTTCACCATCAGCCCAGTATGTATGTATGTATGTATGTATGTATCTATCTATCTCTCTCATATCTACCAGTATAAGACCAATATTAATCTGACATCTAGAACCATCTTTTCTAATAACACTGTATTTCTGCCATTCCTGTGTTATTCCTCCTTGAAATGTATAAATAAATTGATAACTGGGTGTTACCATTTTCCTTGTAAATGGTGGTGTCTCTGCATAATCTGGACACTATCGGAGTGTGCAGGGCCAAAACTAGTAACACCCAGTTTCCCATTTCTAGGAGGAATGACAGTAGAACAGCACAATGTAGAGTAAGGTTACGATTACATCTGCCTCAGGGCTGTGGAGTCAGTATAAAATGGACTGACTCCTAAAATATATAATAAATTGGTACAGTTAGTTCAATGCAGTAAGTGCTGAATATATTTTCATAAGAATTTGGGAAAATGTTGAAATGTCCTATAAATGTCTGTTCTATTCCTGATCTAAGGATCTAGGCTTTCAGTTGAGATGACTGTGTGCTGCCCTTTATGTAGATGCTCAGAAGTGAAGCTTCTCTGCTACAGATCAGAGGAAAAAGGCACTGGGAAGGAATGGCTGTACTCATCTCAGATCTACTAGAGAAAACAGGATTAAAGAGGTTTTCTCACTAGTTACAAAGATTAGCTTTCAACATAAAGGGACAGTTAAAAAGACATTTTCTAAATACAGTGGTCAGTAGATTTTTACTTTAGTCATGAACTATAGACAGTTCAGGTATCTCACTGTACACAGGTTTCTATGGTAACCTGCAGCCCAGAAAGACTGTTATCTGATTGGCTGAGAGCAGTGAAGAATGATGGGACTGAGCTCTGAGTGATTACCTGCAATAAGCAAAAGGTACAAGTGTTGTGAGGACTGAGAAGCATGGCTTTACCAGTAATTGTGTTAGAGATCACAATCTCCTGCTCTGTCAGAATGCTAATAACTGCTAGAGACCCACCCACAGCCTGAGGAGACAGAGTGGGTGCAAACTGCCTGTCAGCCAGTGAATCAATATGCTGAGAAAACCCCTTTAAAGGGGTTCTCCAGGAATTAAGAAAATGAAAATACGTAAATATTACTTTATTATAGATATATTCCCAAATACCTTTCATTAGTTATAATGGCTTGTTTTGTCTGGGGAGCAATGATTAGGAGAAACAAAATGGCCGCTGTCCTATTAGTGCACACAGAAACTGTCCTAATCACACAGGAGGACAAGTTACTTCACAACACTGAGGTAAAAAGCTGCCTCATCCTCTTCTCCTATTTGTCAGGGATTGTGATCCTGAATACAGTTTAATATGATCTTCAGCTGAATCTTTATGGGAATGGAGATCATAAGTAGACATGAAGGACAGACAGGACAGACTGTGGTAATAGAGACTGCATACTTATCAGCCACATCTGCTCATGAACTCCATTCCTACAGAGATTCAGCTGAAGATGTTATCATCTGTATTCAGGATTGTAATCCCTGACAAGCAGAGAGGAGGATGAGGCAGCTCTTTACCTCAGTGTTGTGAAGTAACTTGTCCTGTTCTGTGATTTGGACAGGTTTTGTATGTACTAATAGAACGGCAGCCATTTTGTTTCCCCTGATGATTGCTCCCTAGACAAAACAAGCCATTATGGTGTTTGGGAATATATTTATAATAAAGTAATATTTAAGTATTTTCATTTTCTTAAATCCTGGAGAACCCCTTTAAGGTAAGTACTTCTTAGTATATCTAAACTTTCAATAAACTTTGCATAAATCAATGTCCAGTGCATGTTCTCTCTGCTTTATGTTTTAGTTTGCTTTTCCTCTGATGTAAAACACCTAGGGCCTTATGTATGAAAACTGTCTAGGTGTAGAAGTTTCTTTGTTGCCCTTAGAAATCAATCAGAGCTCCCCTTTCATTTCATATAGTGCTCTGGAGAAATGAAAGGGGCGCTCTGGTTGGTTGCTATAGGCAACAAAAAGTCTTAGACCTAGACAGTTTTCATACATCAGGCCCTTAGTGAGCTGTACCCAGAGAGGTCTGATACTGAGAGTTCAGAGTAAAAATATCTAGTAAAACATGTATTACAAACTTTTTTTGTCATGACATATCTGTACTATTGATTTATGCAGGTTGCTTAAAGTTATCACTTAAACATTGGCCGTGTATGAGGGAGTCTGAGTCAGGGGAAATTGAGGAGTTGGAGTCGGGGCTTTGGCTTACTGACTCCATAGCCCTGGTCAAGGCATTTGCTTGTCAAAATAGTGGAGAGAAGTTTTGTATGCAGGACATTTTTCTCCTAGCGGAAACCTAACGCGCTGATGCGCTCTATTAGGCTCTGTTCCTGTCCGTTATTTTCATTCTTCTGCTCCTATGATGGAGCAGAACAGAAATAATAATGCTAATGTAAAAGCAGCCTAGTAAGAAAAAATTGTATTGGATGGGTGACATTACAGATGACTGATTTGATCTGTGTTTAGATCATAGTGACATCCCCCGGAGTGTAGCTAAAGGCTCATGGGCCCTAGTGCAAGAGTTCTGGGGCCCCCCTTCCCTCAGTACTTTGTGTGTCTTCTTATGCGGCACAAGGGTCTTTGGGCCCCCTAAGGCTCCTGGGCCCGGTAGCGACTGCTACCTCTGCACCCTCTATAGCTACGCCCCTGGACATCCCCCATAATGCACTGTACAACATAAAATATCTCATATCTACAATACGCATGTTGCTTTCTCTCAGCCACATTTCAGGGAGCCAAAGAGCGACAAAGACAATTTTCGGTACCTGAAAAAAAAAAAAAAGTACATTTATTACATGACTTTAACACGGTATTCATAAGTCCTTAGCAATGAACACCTAGCAGGCAGATACCTAGCGGAGGATGCTGGACTAGATACGTAGCATAGGTTATAAATAGAGGAGCAGTGTGACTGCCAGCAGGCGAGGTTCCAGCATACAATTCCTGATCTGTGTTGGTAGATAAGGGGAATTTTAGGGTTCACCTGCTCATTACACTATAGAACTAAACCATAACTTTACATTTTCTGTTGTATTCCACAATTAAAGGGGTTTTTCATCCTGGGGATATTGATGACCTCTGGATGGATCCGGGCTGTTTAACCCCTTAAATGCTTGCGGGAGGGGGCTCCCTCTCTGACATCAGTACCGATGTCTAAGTATGAAAGCCCCGTTTTGTCTGTAATGTATGCCTATCAGGCTATGCCAGGGGCGCACCTTGATAGCGCCTGTGAATATCGTACTTAAGAAAAGATGATTGACCTCAGGGAGATCAACCATCATCACCACAGAGACACCATCACGAGTCTCAACGTTGGTGAATCTAAAACAAGGCTCCCTGGGAAAAGCACGGAGACACCATCACGTGTCTCAACGACGGTCAAAACTCGTCAGGCCTTTCACTGGGAAGGAACAACCAAGGGAAGGGCAGTCTCCAAAAGGAAACCACCTATGCCAAAGCATGGTATCCTTCCACAGACAGCTGTTTCGGGGTATTTGCCCCTCATCAGTGTGGAGTAGGAATCTGTCTAGTGGGAGCAACGCCTAGTAGAAGATTTAAGAAAAGATGATTGACCTCAGGGAGATCAACCATCATCACCACAGAGACACCATCACGAGTCTCAACGTTGGTGAATCTAAAACAAGGCTCCCTGGGAAAAGCAATATGCAAATCAAAAAGAAAACCAAACCATGGTATCCATCCACAGACAGCTGTTTTAGATTCACCAACGTTTAGACTCGTGATGGTGTCTCTGTGGTGATGATCGTTGATCTCCCTGAGGTCAATCATCTTTTCTTAAATAATCTTCTACTAGGCATTGCTCCCACTAGCCAGATTCCTACTCCACACTGATAAGGGGCAAATACCCCGAAACAGCTGTCTGTGGATGGATACCATGCTTTGGCATAGGTGGTTTCCTTTTGGAGACTGCCCTTCCCTTGGTTGTTCCTTCCCGGTGAAAGGCCTGGCTAGTTTTGACCGTCATTGAGACACGTGATGGTGTCTCCGTGGTTTTTCTTTTTGATTTGTGAATATCGTACTGACAGTACCCTGTACTACATAAGTAGTACAGTGTGAGCCCATCAATGGATCGTATATCCCAGGGGTAGGCAACCTCCGGCACTCCAGGTGTTGAGAAGCTACAACTCCCAACATGCATATTCTGCTCTGCTCAGAGCTCTCATAGAAATGAATGGAGGCTGCTGGGATTTGTAGTTTCAGAACAGCTGGAGTGCCGAAGGTTGCTGATCCCTGGTATATTCCTTAATGAGTAGGAAAAATAAGAGTTAAAGTTTTAAATAAAAAAGAAAATACCAGTTAAATAAATACCTTTTTTCCTTTAAATTGCTGTTTTTCACATCCCCTAGAAAGAGTTAATAAAAGTTAATCAGTAAATTATATGTACCCAAAAATTGTGTATTTAAAAACTACAACTTGTTACGCAAAACAAAAACAAGCCCCTCCCCCATACTGCTACAGTGATGGAAAAATAAAAAAGTTATAGATTGTTGAATGGGACAATGGAAAATAATTGCTTAGGTCATTAAGACCCAAAACAGGCTGGTCACTAAGGCCGGGTTCACATCACCATTATGCATCTTGACAGGACTTTTTTTTCCCGTCCTGCATAACGGAAACCAGACGGATCCATTATGCTGCCCATAGACCTCTATTGTGACGGATGAAAACTAAATGCCTCTTAAAGGCTTCCCTTTTGATTTCTGCCTTATGTATTCCGTTATTTTCCGTTATAGCGGAAAGCTATCATGGAATGCATAACGGTGATGTGAACCCGGCCTAATGGGTTAAACTATGAAATGTTGCTAAATTGCATAAAGCAAGATATTACACTTACCACTGTAGCACATAGTCATGGCAGTGTGCTCTGCCCATCAGTAAGCTGGTAAGATGCAAAGCTGCGAAATCCTGCAGTGCTGCAGGTAAATCACATTTATAAAGATTAAAGAGCATCTGACAGCAAGAGCAACCTTATTAAATCAGGCATAGTCTGGCAGCGTTGATCATGCTGGTTAAAAAAAAAAAAAAAAAAACAACCTGATTATAACAGTACATTGCACCAACTTGATTTGTATTCATATGTGAATAAGCTTACTGAAGCACTAAGGGGTTGGCCAGAGCCCACAGAGCACCAGATTGTTACACTCCTTGAGATTTAGTCCCTTCCCCTGGATTGACGTGGCTAGACTTCTGGTCTAGCCTAGTCTTTTGCCTGCTCCATGTTTCCCAGTTTCAGCTCTTATGCAGTGAGACTGAGCAATCTCTGTGACATGTCATTTCACACCAGCACTGAGACTCCCACGTCTCAGCGCTTGCGCGGTGGATCTCCTTCTGCTTCAGCAGCTGTCACAGGTAGTGCATTTCCCAGACTGAATAGGTTCATGTTCAATAGGGCAAAAATGTTTTAGTGTCTCACCCCAGTGCTGGATTCACATCTACACTGCTCAGTACTGCTGTATAATGTCTCCCATGATTGGTAGATTTAAAGTACTTGCGTCTATTGGATAGATCCATAACCATGGTCAATACCACAAGATATTTAGTGCACAGAAGAATGGACATTGTCAATAATATGAGATGACTCTTGATCTCTGTGGGCTGACCCTATGTCTATGTGACCGTATCTCAAACATATATGTTTCTGATTTGCTGTTCTCTCTTTCCCCAGATACCAACGTCATCCGATACATCCAGTTGGCAGAAATGAAGCTCAGTAGATGTTCCCAAAGAGAAAAGGAGCTATCATAATTAAGAAATCCATTTGCCAATGGGATCACATGACTGTTTCATCACTGCGAGCTGTGCGGGTCAGGGGTCCTGTATAACTGACCAGTTCCACTGCTTTTTATTGTTTTTAGTTTTTTGGATGGATGCATCTTTGCTTAAGTACCCTGAACCTTTACTGCCAAGACGGCCAGGAGACGCAAAGGACCTGGAAATGTAATTTACTGTATGTGTAATTCTGTCCACTGCTGCAGTGTACTGCCACCTGCTTGCACCCGCTATGTTAAAAAAAGGGAAGGAGGGGGTGGTGATGTCGGCAGGCTGCAGATTTCACCTTAAACCCTCATTTATTTTTTAATTTGCTTATGGGTCAAACTGTTTTTATCTTAAAAGCGTCTCTTGCATCATGTGAAGCCTTTCCGGCCCAGCTTGACACCGTAAGCTATTTTTATAGATCTGTAATTGTTAGAAACATTTCTACTGCTAAGGGCGAAAGCTCCAGCCCAATTACGTGTGGCAGGAGGAAGCCGGCACTTTACAAATGGCCGCTCTCCTGATTACAGAGTATATCCATGTCTGCCCACAGACCATCCAGCGCTGATTACAGGGAGCATTACCGTACACTACATCCCATATGCCAAGTTCTTCATTACAACAACCTGTAGCCGAAATCTAGAACATTTCATCTAATAGGGAACAGACGTTCCTCAGCTTTTAACTATACACAGGACTTTCACGGCTCCCCGCTTCTGAGCTGCATGTTACAGATTGTTGTATGCTTTGAAGAATGAGGACACGTACCTGATAACCTGTCTTTTTATGTTAGATTGTACAGTTTTTGCCTTTTACTACTGCAATAGCCTGGGTTCATTAACTTGAATTAAAGAAGTACTCCGGGAAAACATTAATTCAAAGTACTAGACTTACTGCGTTTTTATTATATGACCTAGAACTATTCACTTCTTCATGTAAGGTTGTGTATTGTTGTTTTTTCATCTTTGGATGTGACAGGGGTTTGGACTTGTTCTTATCTGCTGCCATATGTTTTTCATCCCTTGGACTCTTCTATAAAGGTGCACTCTGGGCCGAGCATGCTTTTTTTTTTTTTGTACAATGGAGAGAGGTGAAAAAACAGCTGGCAGCTGCTTATCTCCTGCAGGACAAAGAATTTGGCAACCCAAGGTGTCTGATACTTCCTCCACCCCAACATCCGCTGTCTTTGCATAGGCTGCATATATGCATTCTATAATAGGCTCGTCCCTCTGCTCCAGACAGTATTTATCCATATGACCATCTTAAAGGGATTGTCCTGGCTTTTAATATTGATAGGTCATCAATATCAGATCGGCGGGAGCAGGAACAGAGACGGCATGTGCACAGTGCGTGCGCCATCATCTTATACATCTGATTGGCAGGAGTGTCTGACCCCTGCTGATTTGATATTGATGACCTTTCCTGAGGATAGTTCATCTATATTAGAAGCCCGGACAACCCCTTTAAGATTGAAGGAAGCAATGGTCACATGTACACAGTCTGTAATACAGTGTACAGAATTGTATATCGTACATTGTTCCCCTAGTGCTTTCTGAGGTTACATTTCGGCCTAGCATCTTTACACTGACTATCCAGTTGAAGGGATTATCCAGGAGTAAAATATTGATTACCTCTCCCTAGGATAGGTCGGCGATAGGTGGGGGGCCAACACCTATGAGCTGTTTGAATGGGCTGCAGCACTATGGGCTCCTCATACTATACCAAACATACTATACCAGTCCATTTCACTCAAATGGGACTGAGCTGCACAAAGGCTGTGTGACCAACAGACGTGACCGTGGACAGGCCTCTTCAAACAGCTGAATGTGCCGGGGAACAGATCCTCTCATCAGATGACCGATCCTGACGGTAGATCAATACTTAATACCCTTTAAATATGATATCTGCACACCTTTATTATGAATGGTGGATTTTGCACCCAATATATTGGAGAGGTTAGTTGGCATAAATACAGGCCCAAGTGGCAAATTTATCAACTCCTAACAAATAACCAAATTCTACTACATTTAAAGGGATATTAATCTTGATGGGCTATCCTTAGGATAGTATATGAATATCAGATCAGTGGGGCTCCGACTCCCTGGTTCTCCACCAATCAGCTGTGAAGGGTACTGCAGCTAACCCCTATTCAATACTGAGGTCCGTCAGAAACTGTACCACAGCTGCCCATGGGCCATTATTGCCATTGCAGTTTAGCTACATTCACCCCAGGGATGACTGAGCTGTAGTACAATATACAGTGCTTTGCGAAAGTATTTGGCCAACTTTTCAGTTTTATTATTACAAAGAAAGTTTAAATGATCCAATAAATTTCGTTCCACTTCACAATTGTGACCCACTTGTTGTTGATTCTTCACCAAAAATGTAAAATGTTCTATCTTTTTGTTTGAAGCCTGAAATGTGGCAAAAGGTTGAAAAGTTCCAGGGGGCCGAATACTTTCGCAAGGCACTGTAGATGGGCACATGATGCATTTCTGGGAAAAAAGCTTTGCTAACCTTTGACCAAGCCGGTAAATAATGATCACAATAACACAGGGTTCATGCCTGACTTGAGCCGTGTTCACACTGAATCAACTTTTGTCTGTTATGTTTAAAGAGAACACATGTGCTTACCTGTCGGATATCTAGTCCATTCCTTTCTCTTTCGGTTTAGTATGTCATCTGTGTCTTTGTTATCAGGCGTTTTCATCCTTTTCCTTTCTCGTTGGTTTTGTGGTTTTCTGTTTTGTTAGTGACATTCAATGTCCCGAACGGTCGGGTCTTTTATTTCCATTGAAGTGATTTTTTTGTATTGTTCTGTTTTTGTCTAACTGAACAAAAAGAGAAGATAAAAATGGATGACTACAAGAAATAAGCCAGTGCTGACTGCCCATGACGGGCCTGAAAACTGATGCAAACCCTGCCAACTGTTCTTGCCACCCATTGTGTTCTCTGTTCTTGAGTCGGGGTGGTTTTACACGCCCCAATGCAGAGCCGTAAGGAGCGCCAATCAGTGATAAAACAAGTTGATCGGTGTAAAAGCTTGTTAAAAGAACACCAACCAGCCAATGAAAACTGCATAAGGGGATGAACAATCACAACTACGATTGTTTGTCCCCTGTGCAGTTTACATTAGGTTAGTCGACAAGCGGGCATAAGGCTTGTTCACACGTCGGTTATTTGGTCAGTTATTTCTATCAGTTTTTGTGAGCCAAAACCAGGAGTGGAGGCTACATAGAGATCAGGTATAATGAAAATATCTGCACTTGTTCTGTGTTTTTGACCCGCACCTGGTTTTGGCCCACAATAACGGATGTGTGAACAAGGCCTAAAAGATGCAATCTGCTGACAAACAAGCGTTGGGTCATTTGTCGTCTGACTGCCCAATCCTTAGTCCGTATAAAAGGGCCCCTCAACGTCTGCTAAGCACTCGTTCTTACATGGCCGCCTCCTTTAAAGATATTTATAACCTATCATGAGGATAGGTCATTAATATTTAACTCTTTGCACCCCTGCTGATCAGCTGTTGGAAGGGGCCGTGGTCTGACATCCATTGGTCTTTTATACAGCTGTCCCATTCATTACACAAGCCACAATACCTAGCACGGCCAATATACAACGCACGGTACTGTGACTGGCATACTACAAAGAGGCTGCGGCGCTCATCTGCTTGCCATAGTTCCTTCCAACAGTGGATTTCTGTGGGCCCAGAAGTCATTCAGATACGGATGATAGGTCATCAATATTTAAAGGGGTTCTGCAGTTGTTTAAAACTGATGATCTATCCTCTGGATAGAACATCAGCATCTGATTGGCGGGGGTCCGACACCCGGGGCCCCCGCCGATCAGCTGTTTGAGAAGGCAGCGGCGCTGCAGGAGCGCCGCGGCCTTCTCTGTGTTTTCCTCAGGCCCAGTGACGTCACGACTAGTATCACTGGCCTGGGCGGGGCTAAGCTCCATTCATGTGAACAGAGCTTAGCCCCGCCCAGGCCAGTGATACTAGTCGTGACGTCACTGGGCCTAAGGAAAACACAGAGAAGGCCGCAGCACTCCTGCAGCGCTGCTGCCTTCTCAAACAGCTGATCGGCGGGGGTCCCGGGTGTCGGACCGCCGCCGATCAGATACTGATGATCTATCCAGAGGATAGATCATCAGTTTTAAACAACTGCAGAACTCCTTTAATTCCCGAAAAGCCCCTTTAATGATGAGCTGTGTGCTTTTGTATGGTCATCTACATCCAGAGTGACCTCTTTACGTTTCACACTTACGACTGATGCCTTCACATATAATATCATGCTAAAAAAAAAAAAAAAAAGCTTGACGGTTTGGGAACATAAAACAATGACCTTTTGCAAAGCCTGTATAACACTGGTTGGCGTCTCCTGATGTTACTGTAGCATAGACAACTGTAGCGTCTGCAGAACTGTAAAGTGGAAGTGTCTTTTAAGTGGTAAGTACTATAGGAATCGCTTTACAGTTGCCTTACTGGAAGGCTGTACTTATCAACATGGCTGACCATATCTTTATTCGTATATAATTAAAAAAAAAAAAAAATTCTGATATTTTAACTATGGCATGATAAATGACGTTACCTAATATTAATAAAGCTTAATAAATTTTCTTCTACCTTAAAGGGTTATTCTCATTTTAGACAATGGGGGCATATCGCTAGGATATGCCCCCATTGTCTTATAGGTGCGGGTCCCACCGCTGGGACCCGCACCTATATCGAGAACGGAGCCCCCGAAGTGAATGAGGGCGCACTGCGCATGCGCAGCCGCCCTCCATTCATTTCTATGGAGCCGCCGAAAATAGCCGAGCCGCTACTTCCGTCGGCTCCATAGAAATGAATGGGAGCCGACCGCGCATGCACGGCCCGGCTCCCATTCATTCCTATGAGCGGCGCGGGGAGCTGCGCCTGGTGGTGGCCGGACCCCCGGAAACCTGGGGTCCTCCAGGCGCAGCGCTCCCCGGTCCGTTCTGGCTATAGGTGCGGGTCCCAGCGGTGGGACCCCCACCTATAAGACAATGGGGGCATATCCTAGCGATATGCCCCCATTGTCTAAGATGAGAATACCCCTTTAAGGAAATTGTAGAAATGGCTAATTTTAGTTTTGAAGGGTTGTCCTTCATTATATTTGTTTAAGTCAGAGCTGTGGGCATCCAGCAGTAAGTAGAACCCAGTCACTTGTTTCAGTGTCTGGACTCTATATTGTATTCTCCTGTAGGTTCCTCCAAATATTACAGAAAATGTGTTTGCTCTCCTGTGCAATCAATACTTATACACCACATAAAATAAAAATTCTGGGGTGTTTTTACTTATAACTCTGCATTATGCCATTCTACACAGTCTACCAGTGCCATTGTAGTTATGTGCCCTATTGACAAAACAGTTTGTTAAAGAGGACCTGTCACCACAAAATGCAGTACGATCTGCAGGCAGCGTGTTATAGAACAGGAGGAGCTGAGCAGATTGATATATAACTTTGTGGGAAAACATTTATACATTTAAATCTCTGCTCTTTTTGAGCTTAGTTGTACACAGGGGCAGTCTTTATTGAGACTGACAGCTATCTGTGTATACACACTTATGCCTCATTCGCACGTCAGTGTTTTGTTCAGTCATTTCCATCAGTGATTGTGAGCCAAAACCAGATTTGGCTCTAAGCACAGAACAGATGCAGATCTTTCCCTCATAACTTATGTCTGTGGCGGGTCCAATCCTGGTTTAGGCTCATAATCACTGATGGAAATCACGGAGCAAAACACTGACGTGTGAATGATGCTTTACACAGAATGCTTTCACTGATAACACCACCCCGTGTACAGCTATCAGTGACTTACATCTATATCTGTACTCTGTATACACACTTACACAGAGAATGCGATCCATCACTGATATCTGTATCAGATTGGCATAGGTTTGCACCATTTTGTGAATGTCCTAGGTAAATCCAGGATTACACAGTCCCTTTTTTAAAGAAACACTAAACCTAGAAATGAATGACAAAATGAGACCGACTGAGGGGTGGGGTCTAACAGTCTTGGTACCCTGATTAAGATAGGGCACAGCAGGGAGGCACCTGCTGCAAACAGTTGTCTTACAGCCAAACACAGGACAATAAGAAGTAGGAGGGGGGCATGGCTGAGCTCCTAGGACACACAGAGAACATTTATTTTTATACTTGTGTTTTAATTATAATATGAGACAAAACAAGATAAAAGGAAAAAAATAGATTAAAAAATAATATTCTAGCAATTCTTAACATGTTCTGTCTAGTCTTCCTTTAAGATGTTGGGTTCCATCAGAACGTGAAGCCATATTCACACATTCAGGATTCTGTCAGGCTATAGGTGCGGATTTCACACCTACATAAGTCCTGACAGCATCTGCCAACATTCCCCATTGGTGACATAGCTGCTGAGGTTTACCCAGCTCCTCCATTCTCTCCGTTCACTTAAATAAAGGACTTTAAGAGTCAAAAGCCACCCAGGGAAAGCAGCAATGCAGAGACATCGCTCCATTATATATATATATATATATATATATATATATATATCTATATACATCTCCCATGCTGTATAGAGGTGTATGTAAACCTGTTACTGAATATACTTACCAGGCATGAAATATATTCAGCACCACCAACACTCCAGCTGTTATGACACTACATCTCCCAGCATGCTCCATTCATTTCTACAGACTTTATGAGAACATGGTCATACTTAGACCAATTAAACTAGAAATTAACATTTATAAATATATATTTTTTTAAACTTACCTTTCCAAATCCTATAAAACAGGCTGACTCTTCACAATGTGGATCCATTAGGTTGCAGATATTTACTTGGCTGCTGCTTGTTTTCCATGCTGCAGTAGAGAAATTACAGTTTTAGCCACTAGAGGCAGCACTTATTTATACGCATGAGCTATAGACAATGATATCTATAGAAAACAGAGAGAATATAGACCATGTGAGTGGTGAAATATCTAATTGCTTAAAGAGGTTATCCCATGATTAATATAAAAAAATAAAAATCAGACATCATATAGTACATGACTACCTCTTTCTAACAAAGCTAGAACCTGCCCTGTACCTCACATGGATCCAGAGAGCTCCACATTCATTGCTCTGCTAGATTTATATCAAGCTGACAGCTGAAGGGGAGTGTCTTTTGTGCTGCAGCTCAGGGGGCGTGTCCATTCTCTCCCCATCACAGCACATGAGGCAGCTGAAAGATGAAACTGAGCATGTGCGGCCATCTCAGTGAGCAGGTCAAAGAAATAAGAAATTAAGTGGCCCTATACAGATATATTTTATTCAATAACTCAGTAGCTATACAAAATTTTTAATTACATGTAATTATAAAAGTGTTCAGATCCAGGTGCTGGTTTGAAAACTAGAATATTTTTCTTGGGACAACCCCTTTAACATAAGCACAGAACTCCAGTTTATTAGAGGGGGTTCCCCGTATTTAGCCTCATTCACACAACCCTAAAATACAGATTGGACACAGACCCAATTATTTCTATGGGGTACGAAAAATGCGGAGAGCACACAGAAGTCACCCGTGTGCGGTCAGCCTCAGGCGGCCATGCCGCAAGTGATGAAACATGTCCTGTTCTTGTCTGTTTGGAAGCAGACAAGAATAGGTGTGTTGACAATGGGACAAAAAGTGCAGGATGCACACAGACGGTATCTGCATTTTGATCTGTGGTTTGTAAACCGCAGAACGGATACAGTCGTCTGAAGGCGTTGATTAAAATAATGTGGGTGACGGCAGGATAAAAGTATGCAGAGTGAAGCTCATCATCCATGTGACGATATTAATCAGTATATCCTACTAACCAGTGCTGCGGTAATGTGTATTACGTGATTGGCTTCTGGCGGCGATGTTACGCTATTTTCTGCTGTTCCCTTGAAATCGGCTTCCAGCGTCTAGAAAGATTAACAGGTGTCGTGTGTGTACAGGATGTGAGTCATGCAGATGAAAATTATTGTCGCTAGGAGCTAATTACTTCTCCGTCTTCTCGTCATGCCTCTGATTTACTCCTGATAATTTGCTCTTATACATCTGGGATATAAAATGGATCTTGATCTCACAATGAAGTCTAATTTTCATGGAAATAATTTTCTATTGTTTGACACGCTGCAGTATATTCGGCCTCAAAGGCTTGCCTGTGCCATACTGCAGAACAGCTTCCATGCGCATTGGCATGATAAAGCTCCAGCCGCAATTAGCCTTTTTTTATTTTAGCTTTGTGAAGGGTGAATTCACATGAGGCAGATTCGTTGCTGCAACTGGAAATTTGTTCCCTGTATTTGAAAGGTTTTTTTTCTGAAGCATGTGCATGTACTTCTGTATATCGCATGGGATAGTCACAGAAACGACTGCAACAAATTTGCCTGCTGTGAATATATCCTAAATGGAATATGAAGAAAGGGAGGGCAAATTGCAGACAGAATCTGGTCACAGTGCAGTACTGGCATCTTGACAGCAGCTGTTGTGCCGACTGCTGAGGAAGAGTTCTCCAGGGGGAACCCATGGTTCCTAAATTAAAATCTGTTCTCCAGGACTAGAACATTGATGGCCTATCATTAGGATAGCCCATCAGTGTTTGACTAGTGGGGTCTGACCTCCGATACTTCTAAAGTTCTGTACAGTAGGGGGGGAAGGGGTGCTCTCTCCCTGCACCTCTTTTTTGGACGGAAAAAAGTAAAAAACCTCACGTTTGTGACTTTAAACAACAGCAACTGCTTTAGACTTCACTCTGGCGCATGGACTGCCAGAGGATGCACCGAATTTCCGATGAGGCCTGTGTCATGTCATGTATTAGGCCGTGTTCACATCTTCATTTAGGAGATCTGGCAGGCTGTTCCGGCTCAGAGCAGCCTGGCGGATCCTCTACTTCACCACCTGATCCCCATTGACTGCAATGAGGTCCGGCGGTGATTCAACCAATTTCGGGCATAAATGCCGGGCTCTGGCTATACAAAAACCATTGCATGCAAATTTTTTTTTTCCGGCCAGATCAGGCAGCCGCATCTCCTAAACGGAGATGTGAATGTGGCCAGGGGTGTATTGGCCCCTTTCATGCTTTTGTAAGTTATTGTCTTCAATAAAGTCTACTATGTTTGGAAGATCGGTGAGTGCCACATCCCACTCTTTTCTTTATCGTATATGTATTGGCCATAGACATTACAGGGAAATTTTTCCGGGGGGCCGATGCCCAGGGGGCTGCCTGAGCCATTCTCACGGCCAGCCAGTGGAAGATTTGGGGGATTTTGTGCTGCTGGCAGTATTTTGTGATAGACTGTGGACGATTTTGCTCTGTTGTACCACAATATGGTATTGCTGGCCTCGTCTACTTGTGTTGGCCCTGCCTTCCATCAATTTGGACTCAACTGAAAAAGAGGGCCCCTTTTAGTTTTTTTTTTCAGGGCCATTTTAAGTTCCCAGTTCACCCCTGAATACGGCCTTAGTCGCATTCTCTAACAGTGCAGAAGATTTCAAAGACCAGCATAAAACACCAGATTTTGATAAATCTCCCCCGTTAATCGTCATTGTTTACTTAAGCCTGTCGTGTGAATGGGGCCGCCTCTATTCCGCAATTTTGCGAAATAGATGTGGCCACATTAATTTCTATGGGTGGCGTTACATCGCGGAGAGCCGCTGGTCCGCGAAAATATATAGTACATGTCCTATTCTTGTCTGCAATAGCGGACAAGAATAGGCATTTTGTATGGGGTGCTGGCCATGTGTGTTCCGCAAATTGCAGAGCACACACTGGTCGGCATGTGCGTTTTTGTGGATCCGCAATTTTGCAGATCCGCAACAACACAGCCGTCTGAACGACCCCTTAGGCAGGCAGATCGGCAAGCGATTGTCGGGAGGGAAGCATTCCCTCCTTGCAATTGCCTGCTCACTAGCGAAGGAGAGCGCTGCTATTACTCCACAGCAATCTTAAGGGACTGTGCTGGGCACTGTGACTCATCCCATTTACTGGAATGGAAATTGCCCAAGAAAACAATGAAGAGGACATGATGATCACAGGAGTCCCGGGGTCTTTACATTGTGTTGATTGATGGAGGTCAGACCCCCACAGAACAAACGTAAGGATAAGCCATTTTATAGTCCTGAAAGTAAGCACTTGTTAAAGGGGTTCCCTAAGACTTTGCTATTGATGTGCTATTCTTAAAATAGGTTATCAATATCAGATCAGTGATGGACCGGCCACTGGCCCACCCACCGATCAGCTGTTCTGTAGCGCTGGAAACGACAAAACTCTGCCCAATGTGCATTGGCCGCTGCTGGTTACTGCAGTGCTGCTCCCATTCACATGCCCCCACCAATTTGATATCGATGAATTATCCTAAGGATAGACCCTCAGCAGTAAAGTCCAGGAGAACCCCTTTAAGATTGTCATTAGTTAATAAAACATGATGGGGTGATAATTGAACATTTTGTCCTAAAAGGGATTCTAGATGTTAATGTGGAGCTTCTGGCCTAGAAGGAACTCTGTATTATTTATAAGATAGCTGTGAGAAGCTTAAAATACACTGGGAGAGATAAGTGATTCCTTAATGGGCCCAGTGGTTTCATAACAATGCAGTTTGTGGGAGTAAATGGGACGTGTATTATTGGTGATTTAGCAATACGGCGCAGCGCTTTATATGGAGAATATCTGCTGTGTGGGTAGTTTGCTTCGGATAAATTATACAGCGCTGGAAAGTGGCTTGTGTTAGGATACGGCTCGGAGAAATGATGCACCCTACAGTCACGGTTTATCTTGTCTGAAGTAAGGAGTAACGGATAACGCAGCATCTGCATACTTTTATACCCTGCATGAATTTATGGATTTGGCAAAGTTAGAGAATGAAGATTTTTTTTTTCGTGCTTACATCGACAGGCAATTTTCACAATCCTCGCTTGATCCTTGTAGCCAGCATGAAATATTTTTTTTTATAGGACGACTGTCATTAAAATCTTGGCTGGCAGTTTTACAACCCCTCCTGCTATCCAAGTCTTTAATGCAGACCGCTATTTGTAAAATGAGGGCACAAGAGGGGTCCAGTCTGCAGTAAGTAATAGTGAGCGGGGCTGCTGACTATAACACTTGTAGTGCTGCACCATGCATAACAAAATGCTACTTCAGGGGTAGTGGAGCGCAAACACAATAGAGTATTTGCTATTGTATGCAGCTCACATTTCAGCTTTGCTGTGTACACTGGAACAGAGTCAACAGAATGAGCTAATTATCACTAAGGCAAAGGATTTAGTGACATATGACAGCACCCACCGTTGTAGTGCTGCTTATTCTAGCTAAGACAATATCACTATGGCCATATGGGTGAGTGATGCAGCCCAGTAGAATATGCACCAAAAATCTGCATACTCTGAATGCAGCATTACTGTTGCGTTCTTCTGCGATGGCTTTATTTCTAGGCTACAGGGAAATGTTCAGGAATTGTAGACATCTGGAATATGCCCTTCCAACATTAAAGGGGTTATCCCATGATTAATGTAAAAAAATTAAAATCATATAGTACATGACAATCACTTTCCAGAGATCTCCCAATTCATTGCTCTGCTACTTTTATATCAAATTGACAACTTAAGGTAAGTGTCTTTTCTGCTGTAGCTAAGGAGGCGTGTCCGTGCTCTCCCTATCACAGCTCAGGAGGCAAAGGATGAAACTGAGCATGTGCGGCCTTCTCAGTGAGCAGGACAAAGAAATAAGAAAAAGAACAAACAGCAGGTGGCGCTATACATATAGATTTACATGCAATTACAAAAGTATTCAGATCGAGGTGCTGGTTTGAAAACTGTAGAATATTTTTCGTGGGACAACCCCTTTAACATGCCATCATGTTCATTTAGCTACGAACAGATGAGGCTGGCACAGTCCTAGTCTAGATGCAGTGTGAAATATCTGGTGGTAATCAGGTTTCTGATGCTACACCCAGAAATATTTTGTCTGGCTGGCGTTTAAAGCGGGGCTGAATATACCGCATGAATCTCTAATGGGTTTAAAAATAACACTGCTAGTGCCTGAACGTCACTGACTACACATCTTACCTGCTGCCTCCTAGATTTGCAATTCTGCTCCTCCCCAGTGATGTCTGATTAACCAGCACAGCATCGGCACTCTCTAAATGACCATTCAGCCACATTCATCTCCAATTGGGTTTCGTTTTCTGTGACTGTCCGCTGACCAATGTGCTGATCGCCTGAAAAACAATTGTTCAGGCTGTAAGAATATTCACATGCATTCCTAGCTCAAATCACTTTCTCATGAATAACCTTAATCTGTACCAGGATAGTAATTAAATGTCCAAAATCAGTGGGGGTCTGTCCGCTGTAGTGCTGTACTCTACTGTCTCCGGCAGTGCCACAGTGATGAATGGACTGGAGGTGGACATGCACAACCATTGCTCCCATTGAAACGGGAGAGAATGGGAGGCACATTCTAATGGTTGCCGGACCCCGCCGATCAGACACTTATCACTTTTCTGTGAATGCTTTTCGTGGGAAAACCCCTTTAAAGGTAACATCATGCACAGTTTGTGGAAAACGGCACAATATACTACCTTAAGCAACTCATCAACTCTTGCACTTAAAATACGTGGGGGAATTTATCATGCCCTGCACCCCTAGAATTCTGTCTTCAAAAATACTGAAAAATGTCCCAAACTCCCTCCAGTAAGAAGTACAGGAGTAACACTTCTAGATGTTAGGGGTATTCCCATCACATACAATGGGGGTATATTGCTAGGATATGCCCCCATTGTCTACAACGAGAATGGAGCGGCTAGCGCTGTGGCTGGAGGACCCCGGATTTCCCGGGAGCTGTCCACCACCAAGCGATGCTCCCTGCTGCTCCCATTCATTTCTATGGGGCCGACAGAAATAGCCAAGCCAGCGGTCAGCTACTTTGGGCGGCCCTATAGAAATGAATGGGGTGGGCCAGAGGCGGCTGGGCAAAAACCGCAGCAATTTTAATTTCATTCTGGCCGCCTCTCGGCATGTTTGCTGTGCTGTGGACGGACCTTCGGCCAGCCCCCATTATAGTGAATGGGGCTGGAGCAGACTTCCACCAACACAGTGAACTTGCAGTAGCATGGATTTGGCAGGCAGTTCCCATGACGGAAAAGGCTACCACAAGTGTGAAAGTAGCCTTAATGGGATACGGTACTTTGGACAAAACTGATTCACTGTGTTGTGCTTACAGCAGAGCTGGAGGGATTTAAAGGGCACCAGGGAGAATGCTGGTGTCAAGCACCGCCCCCTAAGATCATCACTAGGGATTACACGGTATCGGTTTTGCCTAGTGCGTTCTTTAATTTAGAACTGGGAATAAATTAATTCTACTCCTCTGTATCTGCCATAACCATGAACTCTGTTCTTTAAAGACCGTGATGTCGGCCTCGCCATTTCATGTCGTTATTTCAGATTTCTGTAATTAGCGCGACTCGTTTTCTACCTCAGGCTTTCTGTTCCTATTTCTGGCTTTTAATGAGTATGAACATCATGTTAATGCCTTCCTGTGGCTAATACTGTTGTATTATTTAATAGAAGTTTAGCTGGGCTCTCGCAGCGGATACACGGAGCAGTCCTTAAACCTAGCCGTGACTGGATGTGTGGGGAAACATATATCAGGCTTGAACCTTATGGCTTGAACTGCGTTTGTATCATTTGTTTTGTTACTGGGTCAGAGTTGTCGACTAGGTGCCATCTTTAGTCGTGTAATAACTTCTATTCAGAGCTTTTCTTTTTACTTTTGTTATAAAACCAGCAGTGTAAATGGAAAACCAGTTATAAAGGAAAAGAAATAACCTTCATGGTCGTGGCTGCTTATTTTATTGGAAGATTTACTATACATATGGTGAGGATTTCATAAACTGGTTATCATCTGCAAATCTCCGATATTAGAAGACATTGACATCGCTCACTACATTATTATATACAGTATAAATATATATATATATAACTTTTTTTTTTCGTTCGTTGTTTCCGGGATAGATAGGTAGATACAATATTTTAAAGTGTAAACATCATGTTTTGATTAAAAAAATGAATTTTAGCATATATTACTACTGTTGCAGCATTATCTATAAATCAATCTTTAGTTTCTTCACATACCACTGTTTTCCTTGAGTTTTCCCCTTAGTTATGGCTATTTTAACCTCTACAATATGAGGATCTTTTCAAGAAGGCTCCTCTGCCATTTCTGAGGCCAAAACTGCCTTCCCTCACTTGCTGTAGCCAGCAGCTTCCTGCCAGCCAATCAGATTGGATTACTGAGAGACATGCCTCCTCACTCTGAAGCCTAATGCAGGCATAAAGTGTGAAGGACCGCCCCTCTGTCTTCTGTTTATACTAAAGGGAAGACAGACAAGCCATAGCAACAGTGTCATTGACAGACTGAACTCCGGTATACATGCCTAGCTCTAATAAACTAGCAAAAAAAAAATATGACAGTTCCACTTTAAGTCAGCATGTACCTTTGCATACAACAGTAGAGTATATCAGATGATCGTATTGGTTTATAGAGCAGCTGCCCCTCTACTGACATGCCTGTTTTAATAACTACTTGCATCCCCCATATAGTAACAATTCTGGGTCATCTATTCTTATGACTCTATGATGTGCCATTCCTTTAGTATCCTTCCAAAAGTTATGAATAAATAGCTAGCAGTTTAAAGTAAAGGTCCAGGTGGGTGTTGTGGGGTTGTCCCTGCACAGCACTGATTGGATAGTGCCAGACTGTGCAGGGACACACCCCCAGTGACATATGCTGGCTTGCATCTGCCCAATACTGTTATACATTACTACCAAACAAAGGTTACACTATGAGAACACAAAAATAAATCTTTTGCTCATTTGGGCTCAGACTAGCCAGTCTGAAGATCCATTTGGCTTCCTCTTGCATAAGTCTATTATTGATCTAACCAGGGTTGCCATCCAGAAAGTTTCTTTTTTCTGGACAATTTATCCCAAAATCACGAACAGCCAACATTTAGAAAAACCGTAATGAATAATAAAGATTATAAGTAATCAGCTCAATATACTGATAAGAACTCATCACCAGAATTTACTGTAAGCAGTAAAATGATAATTACCACCAAAATAATCTAGTCAGGTACCACCAGCCTAAAAAAAAAAAAAAAAAAAATCACGGACACTTCTATTTTTTTTCATGGACACAAGAAAAAAGTTTCCTATTTTTACGGACTGTCCAGAAATTTCTGGACGGTTGGCAACCCTGGATCTACCCCCCTTCCTTTCTCTCAGCTTTAGTTGGCAAATCCCAGAATTGTACCTCCTCATTATGCCCGTTGTGTACAAAGCCAACATGTCTCACCGGTGGGGTGTCCCTTTCAATTCTGATAAAGCCCGACTTTCTCCTAAATTCGTTTTGCTCATTTTGAGGCATGTACATTGTATGACATATATCATAGTCTTGAGCCCAAATGGCCTAAATTAGTGGGGGGTTTTTAATAAAAAATGTTAGCATGTTTTTATTTTTTCTACTTTAGCAAAAAAATATACGATGACTGAGGGACATATAATGGGGCCATACTGAGTTTGAATACCTATTATTAAAAGGGTTTTCCAGGACTTTTTTACTGATGACTTATCCTGATTGGTGGAGGTCTGACACCCGGGACCTCTGCCGTTCAGCTGTATGAGAAGGCAGCAGCACTCCTTTGAGCACCGCTACCTTCTCCCTGCTCACCAAGCACAGCGTCATACATTGTACAGCAGCTGTGCTTGGTATCACGCTCAGCCTCATTCACTTGAATGGGGCTGAGCTGTGCCTAGGCCATGTGACCGATGAACATTCGTCACTGGCCTAGAGAAAGCTGTGAGAAGGCTGCGGCGCTACTGCGAGCGCCACTGCCTTCTCTAAGAGCTAATTGGTGGGGGGGCCTGGGTGTCGGACCCCCACCAATTAAATACTGATGAACTATCCTGAAGATAGGTTATCAGTATTCAAGTCTCAGAAAACCCCTTTAATTTGCAGCTAGAGGGGATAATACTGCATTGAGATAGGGAATCCCTAGGCTGAGGACTAGTAAAATCCTTCTTTATGATATTACAACATTAATTATATTATCGATATTAATTATAGTGACCTTGTCTATACATATTTAATTACATGGTAGGGAGTGAGTAGAAAAGTGTTCCAGGATTGATTGACAAGATATTGATTAGTTGGATATTGTGATGACTGACTACTTAAGGTCATGTCTTTAGGGAGAAGGGACAGATTATAGGATAATAAGATTATATTTAATAGTCTATCACTAGCCCTAGTACATACGGATACCTGTTGTGTGCATCCTACAATTTCCTCGGTCCCTATTAGGCCTCTCTGTAGACGACCGTATGCATTTTCCACATCCTTATTTATGTCTGTTCCACAAAAACATATGTCCGCAAAATTCAGACAATGGAACCGTTGAAGTCAATGGGTCTGCAAAAAATAAATGCAAATGGCCGTATAGAAATGGCTATTCTTGTCTGCAAAACAGCCAAGAATAGGACATGTTCTTTAGTTTGCTGCACGGCTGCTGAAAGCACATGGATGACATCCAACAATGAACAAGTCTGCGTGCGATCTGCAAAAAATGTGGATCAGACGCGGACCCAAAATACGGTCGTGTGCATGAGGCCTTACAGCTGTCACTCTGCAGCAATGGCGAGGATTAGACAAAGGGAAGGCAGCTTCTTCTGTCACCTCCACAACACAATTCCAGGCTGCTCATGGGTTGACATGGCAGCTGGGGGCCTAATCTTAGTACTAATATTAATAACTCTGAAAGGCATGGAAGTATTGCCATGTATTCTATAAGCTACAAAAATTATAAACATATATCTATAACTGTCTAGTAACAGAACTATTAAAATATATATATGTAAATATATATATATACACATATGGCGATAAAGCAATTCCCGGATATAATATTCCCAATGGCTTCAGGCCTTACATTATCTCCACCTAGAAAATGACCAATATGGAAACAGAAGACTGTTTTATATTTGTGGAAATCCACAAATGTCGACAGATTGAAATGACTTACAATATGAAGCCGCACACGGACAACACAATCTGTTGTTGCCGCGGCTAATTCTTGAAATATTCTATAAGTGTAACACAATAAAACAGACTGTGTGAACAGCGGTAGTGAAAGAACAAGACGCCCTGAAGAGGAAAGCACCAACATTTGTGTCTAGATTGAAACGTGAATGTCTGCGCTCCTCGTGCCAGATCCACAGGTTCAGAGAAGACCTTTGGGTTACTTTCTGGTATCTTCAGGTAGGAATAAAGAAAATCCTGAGATCCCACTACACAACTGGTCTGCTGCTTTAGCAGGATATAGCTGTGCGTAGTTTTTGTATTGGTCACAATTAGAGATGAGCAAACATGCTTGTAACGAGCACTGTAGCGATCGGCTCCCCTGCGCTCGCATGGGCGCAAGGCATCCGGATCAGTCGGGTGAGGAGGACGGATCCGGATGCCTGCGCCCATGCGAGCGCAGGGGAGCCGAGCGCTACAGTGCTCGTTACAAGCACGTTCGCTCATCTCTAGTCACAATGGTAGAAAAAAATTACTTAGAAAGGACATTCACATTATACAGTGATACATTGCTGATTGGTTCTTGCAAAGAGGTATCTCCCAAGGAAGAGAACCATCTCACCAGAAATACCTCTTGGAAGTGCCCCCCCCCCCGAGTCAAAATCTGATCTTTCCAATAAATCTTGGGATTTGACAAGGGAATATAGCCAAACCTGGCATCCATCCCTTACCAAATCCCAAGGCTTGTTGGAAAGTCGCATCTTGACTCATAGGGAGCCACTTCCAAGAGGCAGTGCTGGCAAGATGGTTCTCTTCCTTAGGAGATATTCGTTTCCCATGGAGCATTGCCAATAAGTCTACATACCAGGGAGTACTTCCACTAAGTCTTCTTACAGGACTGGTCTCTTTAAGGAGGTTCAGCACATTGCCTAAGCCTGATAGTTTCTTAGTATACATTTTGATCAAACATTTTAAGCCCACTTGCCACTTCACAGCCATAGCAAATCACATACATTGGGAACAACCCAGCAGCCAACACCACCTGCTCTGTCAGGCTAAGCTTCACGGGTTCTGGGTCACACCACCGATGACCACCACACAACCCTGTGTACTGGTAGTCACAGCAGAGGACCACACTGCTGAGGAAGCAGATACCTTCATAGCTCCTTTATCGTGTGTCTAAACTTCTTTACAAAGGTTGTGTCAGAAGGTTGAACAACTTCTTGTCCTGATCTTCAGCTACCTGTGGATAAACACGAGGTCAAACTTTCTTTACTTACTTTTTTCAAGGGAGACTTCCCATTCTGTTATCCCACTAGAACACTCCTTTAATCTGGTTCCTGCGAGAAGGATTATTTGATCTTTGTGTCATAACCACCCTTATTGAGGCTCTGCTCCCTCTATACATAACTGAATACTTCCTCAGGTAATATTTTATTATTTAAGATCGTGATGTGTGAACTTTGGTGCCATACCACAGCCCAGCTGGGCCTTTCCATCACTATGATCTCCTAAATGGAGGCAATTAAGGGGCACAACACTTGGGGCATGCCTAAAACAAAAAAATGGACCATTACTTACCTAGCAGATCCTGTGCCGCCGCTCTGGTTCTCTCATCTGGGCTCTGTTTTCCCAACAAGTGACTGCTGAAGCCAATCTTTTGCCTGGAGCATTGCACTGCTGAGGCCAGTGATTGCCTGCAGTGGTCATGTGTGGTCGACGTGACTCCATTGCTGTAGCCAAGTCAAAAGAGCCCAGCCGGGAGAACCAGAGCAGTGGCACAAGACCTGTTAGCATGATGCAACTGCATGGCTGGTTTGAAAACTGTAGAATATGTTTTGTGGGACAACCCCATTTACACGGGCTGACGATCAGACCAATCATAGAGAATTAATCTTTGTATGAACACGCATTCCTGAGAATTAGCCCATGTAAATGCGCCACTCATTTGCCGGCTGATCCTATGATTTACATGGCACAAAATATCATTGTTTGTTGGCAGCACTTTGCTGATGTCCTGCCTACAAACAAGGTGACTGTATGGGAATGAACAATCATAGTACTGAGCATTCATCCCTAGACAGCAGTGATCATTACTGCATTTAAATGCAGTTAATGAGTGGTCAATGACTGGGAATGGGTGTTCCTATGAATGTTTGTCCATTCTCTCCACCTGTGTAAAAGGGCCCTTACTCATGTATGAAACCAATACTACAGAGCACATCTTAGGCTGGCCATACACATTAGAGAGCGGTTGGTCTGACAGCTACGACTCCCGACTACTCCCCTCCCGACTTTGGGTAGATGGACCCGAACCCAGACTGAAGTTCAGTATCAGGAGATTTTATTATTTTCCGTTATAACATGGTTATATCAGAAAATAATAGCATTCTAAAGACAGAATGCAAAACAATATGGCTATTTAGGGTTAAAAAAATAAATAAATAAAAAAACAACTCACCTCAACCACTTGATCGCGCTGCAGTAGCTTCTTCTATCTTCACTGAACAGGACCTGTCAAAGGACCTGGCATGTGCCCGATGACGTCACTGCACTCTCCCACATGGTGAGGTCATCACGCATATCACAGGTCCTTTGGTAGGTCCTGTTCAGTGAAGATAGAAGAAGCTGCTGCAGCGTGATCCAGGGGATGAGGAGAGTTGTTTTTTTGTTAACCCTAAATGGCCAAATTGTTTTGCATTCTGCTATTATTTTCCGATATAACGTCAAGTTCGTGTAGCGAACCCAAACTTTGGCCTGAATTTTGGCCGAACCTGGCGAACCCGAACCTCCACAGGTTTGCTCATCCCTGTCATCAATAGGGTGAGGAGGGGAAAAAAAAAAAGTGCTGTCAAGCTGATGAAATTCTACTGCCTGATTTTTATCTTCCCTGAGACCTGCTGTTAGGGAAGAGCCAGGAGGTTCCCATAGCCCCATAGTGGGATCAGCCGACATAAGTCTAATGTGTATGGGCACTATTAATTACTACATACTTCAACCCAGGGCACATCAGTGCTGCGTTTTGGATAGAGAGCTAAAGAAGATATAGGAATTATCATAGAATATTTATATACAGTAAATCAAATATCCACGTGCTGGCATAAAGCTGGAATCATAAGGAACCTTTTCAAGAAATGTCACAGTCGCTGCCTCCCGCAGTGAAGTCCCTGACCTAAAACAACCAAGACTTCCAGCTGAGCAGCCGCTGTGCTGCCTCTAGGCATGAACCTGCCCTACATAACTGGTTTACTACTGGACTGTCACTGCAGAGAGGTACAAGGACCCACGAGTTAAAAGAAACGCCCGCTAATGGAATGAGATGTTAACAGAAGTGCACAAAATCAGAGAGAGGATAATAAAATCAGTGCAAAGGAGAAGTGGAGCAAACAGACAGTGACAGCTTGCAAACAGCCTATATGCCATAGGAAAATCCTAAGGGGGCTGCAGAGTGATGTCACACTGTGACCGTGCGCTCTCCATTCTAGTGGCAGATGGACCGCATCTATAACTATATGCAACTAAAATATATATGTATGTATATATATATATCCATCCAGGAAAAGCCTGGTACTACAGAGGTAAGATGTACATGAAGACAGGGGCAGGGGCACGTTATCTCGCTGGCAGGAGCGATGGAGAGTCGTTAAAAAGGGTGATGCTACCGTGGTCTGTGCACACTTAGGACACGTTCACATTTCCGTGTCAGTGTCACATCCGTAAAAAAAAGCCTGCGTGTTTCATCCGTAAAGCTGTCCATGAAGGATCCGTGGCTGGTCTGTGTGTCATCCGTAATTCACTGATGAGTTTGGTCAGTGATTTCCATCAGTGATTTGTGAGCCAAAACCCGCAATGAAGCCTACACAGACATAAGGTATAATGGAAAGATCTGCACTTGTTCTGTGGTTTTGACCCTAAAATCACTGATAGAAATCACTGACCAAACACTGAAGTGTGAACGAGGCCTAAGGTGGTGCTAGTGAGCTAATCTTGAGACCACTAATTCAAACTGGGGGCCGGGAAGGTTAACCATTGAGGAGGGATGTTTGCAGGCCCATTGTGCACCACTGCCACTGAACGGTGTGGCCTGGTTGGGGTTAATTCTGGTAAGAACGCCAGCTGTGGTGATTATAAAAGTGTGGAGGGAACTAGGGTGGACTGTGGCCTAGGCCAGGTGATAGTTTTGGGGTGTTGAGGGAGAGCTGTAGAATTGGATTGCTTTCTTGGAGGCCTGATGGACACAGCCAGAGTCTTTCAGTTGCGCAGTGTATCAACAAATAAATATCAACACTAAATAATAAATAAATATCAATAAATAATAAATAAACATCTAAGTGCGCTGAAATAAACACTAAGGTGGAGATTATTCAAGACTGGTGCTTTCTTCGCCTGTCTTTATATCTCCTGTGCTGCCAGAGGATGCGCCTAATTTTTGACGAGGCGCACGCCTTGTCATAAATTAGGCGCATCCTCCTGCAGAAAGCTGCCGTAGGTTTCTGTCTTCATTTACTCTAGAAAACTGGTGTAAATGAAGATAAAATTGCTGCTGTGGTTGGCCACATTCCTACCCCGCCCTTGCCACACACCTTTTTAGAAAAGTGGTAAGGGCGGAGAAAAAGGCGAGATGCGACAATTTTTATTTTTTAAAAAAAGTCTCAGTTAAAAAGTTGTACCTGCGACTTTTCAACGCTGTTTTTCAGGCCTAAACGGAAAGATAAATCTCCCCAGAAGTGCATTAAACTGAGCACATGGAGAATTGAGGAAGAGGAGCCTTGAAGAGTCCGAGCCTAGTTCAAGGGGGAACCACTGGTGTTACACCACCCTACAAAGCGAACTATAGGCTGCTGTTATGGCTCCCTGTCAGTGGACTTTTGTATGGCCACTAAATTGATAGTGTTGCTTTTCTACAGCATAAAACCGTCAGTGCATAATACATCCTATTAAATGAGGACATTTAACCATTAACCGATCACTCAGTGTTGCCTTTTCAGTGGAGGAAATGATGAGAGTTGTCCTACCCTGTATACATTCTGGAGCCTGATCTTTGTGGCATGTATCCGTAGTACTGGCAGCATTTGACCTTGGAATATCCCTTTCTATAAAGCCAATTAACGTCCTAAACCATAGCATAAATCTAATTCAGTCTTTAGACTGATTACCGGCAGCGCAATGACAAACCATGAAACTTAGACCGTCATATATCAGACAGAAAGTGCCGAGAGCAATAGAGAAAATATATCCAGCAGAATTGTAATTTTTCACTCATTTCTGTGGAACAGGTTGAATGTGAAGGCAGTGATACTTCTAAAATCTCAGATTTTATGCCTGAGATGGGGTCAGCTTGAAGGTGAAATGATGTTGTGAGGCTTCTGATTATACACAGGGATCTGTAGGTAAGTGCGCGTTCACTGCTCCACATTACACAGCATTTACAGAGACACTCAGGAGCTGACAGCTACCTTTTATCTACTAGGCAAGCGGGGGCAGCCGGCGGTGTCCAGGGGGTCAGCATTGCTGAGAGTGATATCTGAGCCGCTGATTGACTCCCAATACTAGCTTCATTATATAGTTTTACATGGCTTACCCCAGGACATTTCTCTCAAACTATCAGCCAATATGTAACTATCTACAAAGAGAGGCTATCGCTAGGAAGAGATTAGGAATTTACTGTATACAACTCTCCATAACGTCAGTAATAATTATCCTGTATGCATTAAGCTCCCCCTAGTGGTGACTGCAAACAACCAGGGTTTTATTATTTAAAGCAGCGGTCCCCAACCACTGGGGCCCTGAAGCGATGTCTGCCGGGCCGCGACGGTGGCAGAGGACAAGGAGATAAGCGCTTTCATTGTGGAAGCGCTCATCTCCATAGTCATGTGTATCGCCGTCCTCAGGACGGCGATACAGATGCCTCTGCTGCGGTGGGGCAGGGGAGGGAGAGGCATCTCCCCTGCCCGTTCCTCTGATAGGCTGCAGGCCTAGTCAGCCTGACGTCATCGCGCCGCCTGAGCCGTGCAGAGCGGGACACAGGCCGGAGGAGGCCTGCATCGCAGCGCTGCCAGGCTGATGGAGGTAAGTATAAGTTGTTGTTTTTTTTTATTGTACAAAACTGAAGGAGAGGAGCACTATGGGCACTATGCTACTATAACTACTGTGTGTGGGGCACTATGCTACTATAACTACTGTGTGTGGGGCACTATGCTACTATAACTACTGTGTGTGGGGCACTATGCTACTATAACTACTGTGTGTGGGGCACTATGCTACTATAACTACTGTGTGTGGGGCACTATGCTACTATAACTACTGTGTGTGGGGCACTATGCTACTATAACTTCTGTGTGTGGGGCACTATGCTACTATAACTACTGTGTGGGGGCACTATGCTACTATAACTACTGTGTGGGGGCACTATGCTACTATAACTACTGTGTGGGGGCACTATGCTACTATAACTTCTGTGTGTGGGGCACTATGCTACTATAACTACTGTGTGGGGGGCACTATGCTACTATAACTACTGTGTGGGGGGCACTATGCTACTATAACTACTGTGTGGGGGGCACTATGCTACTATAACTACTGTGTGGGGGGCACTATGCTACTAGAACTACTGTGTGGGGGCACTATGCTACTATAACTACTGTGTGGGGGCACTATGCTACTATAACTACTGTGTGGGGACACTATGCTACTATAACTACTGTGTGGGGGCACTATGCCTACTATAACTACTGTGTGGGGGGCACTATGCTACTATAACTTACTGTGTGGGGGGCACTATGCTACTATAACTACTGTGTGGGGGGGCACTATGCTACTATAACTACTGTGTGGGGGGCACTATGCTACTATAACTACTGTGTGGGGGCACTATGCTACTATACTATGTGGGGGGCACTATGCTACTATAACTACTATGTGGGGGCACTATGCTACTATAACTACTGTGTGGGGGCACTATGCTACTATAACTACTGTGTGGGGGCACTATGCTACTATAACTACTATGTGGGGGCACTATGCTACTATAACTACTGTGTGGGGCACTATGCTACTATAACTACTGTGTGGGGGCACTATGCTACTATAACTACTGTGTGGGGGCACTATGCTACTATAACTACTGTGTGGGGGCACTATGCTACTATAACTACTGTGTGGGGGCACTATGCTACTATAACTACTGTGGGCTTGCTACTATAACTACTGTGTGGGGGCACTATGCTACTATAACTACTGTGTGGGAGCACTATGCTACTATAACTACTATGTGGGGGGCACTATGCTACTATAACTACTGTGTGGGGGGCACTATGCTACTATAACTACTGTGTGGGGGGCACTATGCTCCGCCCCCCAACAACCGCAGCGCCCCCCACCCCCCTCCCCCCGGGCCCTGGGGAAATTGTCTAGCGAGAAACCGGGCCTTGGTGCAAAAAAGGTTGGGGGACACTGATTTAAAGGGTTTGTCCCAGGATGAAATTTATAGGTTTTGAATTTGTATAATTAAAATAAAAGACAATGAGCATAGAACTTTCTGTTAAACACTTCTTATGGCACCCCCTGGTGTTCTTTTCATTCCTATGCAGGAATCACTCCACTGCCTGTATACAAGATCATCTGGACAATAGGACTGAGCCACTGTGCATGTGCTGAACTGGATACATTCTGCACAGGAATAAGAACAGAAGGGGGCGCCATAAAAATCATGGAACATTCTACATGTAATCCTTTTTTTTTTAAATTAAAAAAAAGCCTTCAAATTAAAAATCATTATATTTTGGGCAATCTAGCAACTACATTAACATTTATCAGTGGGAGTGGGACAATCCCTTAAACTTTATGGCCAATTTCACATAAGCTTTAGAGAAGGGCATTTCTGCACCTGTATTATGGTCACCAGTAAAAGCCTGATGGAGCTAAAAGGATTACAGATCCCAATTTGTCATTCCACAGTCGGACTGTGTCAAGCTTATACAAAGGGAAGCAGGAGATACGTAGCAGTGTAATAAGAAATGGGCATTTATTTCCCCTTAAACATGGGATCTATCTGAACTAGGGCTGAAACGATTACTCGATTTAATCGAGTAACTTGACACAAAAAATCCTCGATGCAAATTTTTTGCATTGAGGATTCGTTTGTGCCATGTGACCATATGACCATATATGTGCCATGTGACCATATATATAATAAAAAAAGAACAAAGTATCCACAGCGTGATTCCTCTTATCTGAGAGGCTATACATCATATGTTGATGAGGCAAGCAAATACTTCTGGAATGTGTGAATATGGCCGAGTAATAAAAGATCAAATGGCCTTGTCTGCCCTAAATAGACCTGGGCATGTTTAATTCAGTGCGGTATGTTCTCTCTCTGTCTTTTATCTGTAAGCTGTCATTCAAAACTGCTCTTGACCATTGAAACCCAAAGGTCATGGATTGGGGGTTGGCCATTTCCAGACAGTTTTTTTTTTTCAGACCTGTTCACACCCAGAAAGTTGGCACGTCTACACATAGAGATAAAGATGAATTAGCAGGATAATTATGTTTTGTTTTACCTACGGGGGCGCTACAGGAGAAACAACTGTATACGAGTGTATATGTAAAAAAAAAAATAAAAAGTCTACCTGTACTAGGTTTTTATATTAAGTGTTATGGATTAGTTTGCCAATCCCTTGAGATTTATTTCAGTACAAGCACACTTTTTTCCCTCTTTACCTTCTTTCTCATCCTCGGATCTATTTTCCTCATTCTCTGCTTCCCCCTCCTTCGGACCTATAAAGGTGCCCATAAACCTTCAAAAGCTGTTGCTAAAATCCAGCAGCAGTGGTCGTATTTGCACACTATAGGAAAAAGCACCAGCTGCGCCCGCCCGATCAGCTGCGGGGTTCCGGCTGTGCTCAGTAGCCGGACCCCTGCTGTATGCACCGGCATCGGTGAAAACACCGATGCCGGTGCATTAACCCTTTATGTGCTGCGGTCATGCGATGCGGGCGGTGGGAAGGGGTGTCCATCGGGTCCCCGCGCTGCTGTGACGGGGACCTGATGTCTTAGATGGCTGCCGGATGCCTTTCTTAGGCATCCGGCTGCCATCTATGGAAGCCTGTGAGATCCAGCCCCCTGGATCTCACAGGCAGAAGGCTGTAAGTGTATTACATTGAGTAATACACTTACAGCCAATGCATTACAATATAATGTAAATGTAAAAAAATAGGGAAAAAAAGAAAAGTAGACCTATTAGGTATCGCCGCGTCCGTATCGACCGGCTCTATAAAAATATCACATGATCCACCCCGCCAGGTGAACGCAGTAAAAAAAAAAAAAAAAAGTGCCAAAACAGCCATTTTTTGGTCACCTTCCCTTACAAAAAGTGTAATAGCAAGCGATCAAAAAAGCGTATGTACCCCAAAATGGTACCAATCAAACCGTCATCTTGTCCTGCAAAAAATTAGACCCTACCTAAGACAATCTCCCCAAAAATAAAAAAAATATGGCTCTCAGAAAATGGCAACACAAAAAAATATTTTATTTTGTTCAAAAATACATCTAATGTGTAAAACTTTCCAAAAATAAAAATGTTACACATATTGTGTATCACCGCTTCCATAACAACATGTTATGACATGGCCCCCAGGTGAATGCTGTAAAAAAAGAAAAAAATTTTTAAACTATGCCAAAACACCCATTTCTTCCCTCTTGCCTCACAAAAAGTGTAATAGCAGGCGATCAAAAAGGCTTATTTAACCCAAAATGGTACCAATCCAACCGTCATCTTGTCCCGCAAAAAATGAGACCCTACCTAAGACAGTCGCCAGAAAAATAAAAAAAATATGGCTCTCAGAAAATGGCAACACAAAAAAAACCAAAACATTTTATTCTAAATCTAATGTGTAAAATTTACCAAAAATAAATATTGTAGACATATTGGGTATCGCCGCGTCCGTGACAACCTGCTCTATAAAAATATTAGATTAAATATGAGATGGCCCCCAGGTGAATGCTGTAAAAAAAAAAAAAAAAAAAAACTAGGCCAAAACAGCCATTTTTTTCCTCTTGCCTCACAAAAAGTGTAATACCACGCGATCAAAAAAGCATATGTACCCCAAAATGGTACCAATGAAAACGTCACCTCATCCAGCAAAAAATGATCCCCCACATAAGAAAATAACTCAAAAAAATAAAAATCAAACCAATCCATCAAAATCTGTGCAGCAAAATCCATATGGCGCTCCTTCTGTTCTGAGTCCTGCCATGTGCCCCCACAGCAGTTTACCACCACATATGGGGTGTTGCCGTATTCAGGAGAAAATAGGTAACAAATTATAGGGTGCTTTTTTTCCTGTTACCCCTTGTGAAAATGAAAAATTTGGGGCTAAAGCAACATTTTATTGATAGAAATGAAACTTTTCATTTTCACAGCCAAGTGTTTCCAAATTCCGTAAAACGCTTAGGGGATCAAAGTGGTCACCACACCCCTTAATATATTCTTTGACGGGTGTAGTTTCCAAAATGGGGGTCACTTTTTGAGGGTTTCTACTCTAGGGGTACGTCAGGGTCTCTCAATTACAAAATGGTGCCTAAAAACCATTCTAGCAAAATCTGCCTCCAAAATTCGTATGGCGCTCCTTTCCTTCTGACCACTGCCACAAACCCATAGACACGTTTACCACCACATATGGAGTATTTCTGTAAACTGCTGAATCAGACCAATGTATATTGAGGTTTAGTTTGCTGTTAACCCGTGCTGTGTTGCAAGAAAAAAAAATATTAACATGAATAATCTACCAAAAAAGTGAAATTTTGAAATTTCACCTCCATTTCCTTTAATTCTTGTGGAACACCTCAAGAGTTAACAAAGTTTGTAACATTAGTTTTTTATAAATTGAGGTGTGTAGTTTCTAAAATGGGGTCATTTATGGGTGGTTTCCATTACATAAGCCCCTCAAAATTACTTTATATCTGAACTGGTGCTTACAAAATTGTTTTTTGGGGGTATTACTACTGTATGCACACAGACAGTACCAGTGTTTTGCGGATCCTCAATTTGCAGACGGTTCTGTGAATGGACACTTAGACTGCACTGCTCACATCTCCAGTCAATTCACCCAAGCTAAACGCTCGTTCATCGTGTGATCTACAGAACCTTTAGATGGACAGATTATTGGGAACGAGTGTTTGTAGGAACGTTATTTCCAGATAAGTGGTCCAAATATCGGGCCATAAAAATCCACCTGCCTGTAGTCAGGAGTATTAGTTGTCATGAGTATTTGGTCCACAGCTATCTAAGGTGTAAGGCCACCTTTACTGTGGATTAGAACATTTAAAATATTATTTAACCAGTTGCATCTCAGAGATAATTTTAGTATAAAAAAGGTAACTGTCGATTATAATTTTCTGCACAAATAATGCAAACTCGGGTTGTATTTCCCATTTTAGGATCATGAGGGGAGATACGCGATTTCCATGACCTCACGTGTGATCCAAACATAGGGAGTTACTTTTTATATTTGGGATGTGTTACGGCGACATTCTCTTACCTCACAGTCTTTAGTATTTCAGAGAATTGCTATTTGGGTGCTCTCATCCCATGTCAGTATGTGCCGCCATATTGTAGCAAGAGGCAGAGCAGAGTATAAGAAACGCTGATCTTCATTATACAAGGAGCCATGAGATGCTCCAGTTTTGGCTTATTGCATGCACCCCCTCTCCTTTTCCAGCAGATGACTGTTCATTTTCTTTTAGAAAGATTTAGGAACATCGACTGTGCCAACAGCGCTCCCCTTGTGTCCTCACAAAAATCAAGGTCATTCATTGTGTTTATGTTCTGGTGCAACCACCTCAGTAGAGATAATGTCAGGAGAGGCACAGCTGCCAGAGGCTTGATAAGGAGCCGGCCAGCGAGATCTCTCTGATGTCTGCATCTTAGAAACCTAGCAATTAATTAAAGATAGTGCCTAAAATACCTCAACGCGAGTCTTCTCTTCTTCCATCGAATACAGATTTCTTTTTCTTCTGGCCAGTCACATTTTTCTTCGCTTTCATGACACGCTCAGCATCATTTTGTGGAACACTAATGGAAAATGTCAAGAAAAAAAAAAAAGTTATTTATTTTATCTACTTTTGGTTATATTGTAAGATCTGGAGCCAGATGAATGGGTTTGAATTATGAAAAAAAAATTGCATTACTGCATAAATAATGGTCATAGGTATGCATCACTTCTCAGTATGGAATATCAGCTGGTTTTCTAACCATTATAACCCCAAGAAATAAATTTCCTGTTCTGCCAAAGGGGAGCAGTTATTAGGGGCTCTCTTTTCTACGTCATAGAAGGGTGGACCTGAGAGAGTCATCTCTCTACAATGTCTATTTGTTCACGTGCCCTATTACTGTAGGTCATCAGGAGTAGGCCAAATTAAAGGGTTTAGGAGATTTAAAAAGGACGTCCAGCCGCTGTAGCCCCTGGCCAGGAGCGTAACTACCATAGCGGCAGACCGTGCGACTGCTATGGGGACCAGATGGGATTATCTCCTCTTCTACTGGAGGTGAAAACCTGGTCAGGACTCTATCCTCTAGAGGAACAACTTTTAGCGAATGAGGCAGTGGAAACATAGCCCAAGGGTCAGTGAAAAGGGTTTAGGCAGAAACTCTTCTGTCCTGGGGGGAGCCTTACTTCTCTATGTACGCCACTGCCTCTGGCTATCAGTTGTATCTCTTGGTGCCTCCAATATATGCTTGTGCCAAGTTCTCTAGGGCAAAGAGTGGTCACTCCATATGGGACAAGTTCACCACAACACCTAGCCATATGGACACGGCAGAGATTGAGATCCACTGTTTATGACTTCTTTTGGAGCCACTCTTCGCCCTCGAGGATTGGCATGACCATGTAATACATAACTGCATGTTGATTTCAGCAAGTCATGTGAATATTGGTGGTGCCTGCAGCTTCCCCACAGCTGACTGCCAAAGGGTATAAACAGCCAAACCTCTCTTTATGTTGACAACGACTTCAAGTTGGCTGCACATAAAAAAAAGCTGTCGGCAACCTGCTATCTTCCCCAGTATCCCCATAAACATGCATGCACAGATCTGCTGAGAAGGAAGAAGATAAGCTGCTGCCAGACACTTCAGGGGGTGCTTATCCACAAAAGAAACAGAAGAATCAGATAAACTGAAATCCCATGCACGCATTTTCTTTACATCAGATATATCAAAAACCAGAAAGAGTGCAAGGAAACATATGCTGATCGGCCATCATTTTAAAGGGGATTCCAGTGGCATCACTGAAACGCGGGACTGGGGGACCACTGATCTCCATTTCACTGGCAGTCCCAGCAGACTAGGGTGACCAGATTTGGGTTTCTGAAATGGAGGACACCTTTTTTTTTTTGGGGGGGGGGGGGGGGCATCACACTATACCCCAGGGAATGGGGACCCGAACTTCCCTTTATTATTTTCCGTTATAACATGGTTATAACAGAAAATAATAGTTAAAATGGCCTTTAGGGGTTAAAAATAAAAAAAAAAAAAAAAAAAAAAAACACTTGTTCGCGCAGCTGGTGTCTTCTTTCTTCTTTCCCCTTGCAGGACCTGCAAAAGGACCTTTGGTGACGTGAGCGCGCTGACGTCATCGAAGGTCTTTTGCAGGACCTGCAAGGAGAAAGAAGAAAGAAGACACCGGCTGCGCGAACAAGTGGAAAAGGTGAGGGTTTTTTTTTTAAAATTATTTTTAACCCCTAAAGGCCATTTTAACAGTTAAAATTATTTTGTTCGACTGCCTCAAACTGTTTGAGTCAAACATAATACATAGTACATAGTCGAACAAAATCCCAGACGATTTTAAAATTCCCCCCGGACATTTTTTTAGGTCTCAAAAGTAAGACATGTCCGGGAAAAAGAGGACGTCTGGTCACCCTACAGCAGTCAGACCCCAGTAATCATATCACCTATCCTAAGTTAGGGTCTCCTAAATGGAGTCTCATGTTCCTCAAACCATTCCTTAACATATTTTGCAGAGTGGCAGATGCAATATCCTGCAGGAAGAGGAGAATGACATTAGGGAACACAGCCAAGATGAAGGGTTTTACTTCCTCTGCAACCATGTTTAGGTAGATGGCGCATGCCAAAGTAACACAATTGTCCCGCTCTGGTGTGGAGGGAATAGCCACACCAAGCGTAAGAGGGAAGGGAAAAGACCAAACAAGGGCAATGGTCACCTCCTGCAGTCCACTTCCCTACCCCTTTTTCTCACCATTTTTGAAAAGTGGTGTGAGCGGGAAAAAGTCACAAATTTTGCAGCACATACGCTATGCGTCAAGATTTGCAGCACCTTTACCCCACTTTTGGCATGATAAATGTCCCTCTGAATGTTCAGTTGCTGCCTAATATACCTCTCACACCTTGACAGATATGTTCTCCAGTTCACATGTCTGTAATATTATGGCTTATCAGCGTTGGATGTTAAAGTGGGTCTGCTGGCAGTTCTGACCATGTTAAACTGTTTACAGCACTAGGTTGGATCCAAGGTGAGAAGGAAAAATATACCTTTTGTGTAGCTTTTATTACCAGGAGCAGTGTGAAAATATGAACTTTTATTCTGCCAAGCACTGCAAGTGTTCAAGAGGTGGAGCTTTGATGTGAAGTGTACTGCCCCTCCCTTCTGCTCTGAGTGACAGCTGCAGTGCTCTCCTGGTTTGATGCTACAGCTGTTACTCAGTACAGAGGGGAGGGGCTGTAAAGCAGATCAATGCAGAGAGCACTTTACAGTGAAGCTCCACCTCCTAGGCACTTTTAAGAGCAGAACCTGACAGTATAAACATTCATATTCTCACTACTCCTGATAAAAGCTCCAGAAAACCATGTTTGTCCTGCTCTCGCCAGTCCCTACCTAGTACTGTCAGTAGTTTAGAATGGTTAAAACTGCTGACAGATTGTTAACTGAAAAATTTGAGTATGCATTAGCTTCATCCATGGGAAGGTAATCTCACTGCGGATTTGACAGTTAGCAACAGGAGTATGCCTATCGGCATCTATGGGGAGGTCGTGTTTTGTTATCCTGCCTCAGCATACTACTATCTAACTACAGATATGGAACCTTTTGTGATAGTACTAATTAGTTATGTAGTGGAGGAGGATGTAGGAGGGGACGTAAGCAAAGGTAAACTGCTGAAATGAATCAAAGCTTTCTCCATCATGGATGGATTGGAGAAGGGTCTTCAGAGATCAGATCTAACCGAGAGAGGTGAATGGCATGGTAATATTGGTAAAGCTCAGATTTCTCAATTAACAGACCTTGCAACAACCTTCGAACTGACCACCCTACTTCCGCAGGAAGATCAAGTACACATAACTTTCCTGCACTCCCTCAACTTCTGTCTAATAGGGCACTCTTACCTATGAGCCTCCCACACACCTCTCAGGACACTTATCTAGTTAGAAGAACTCCTTTATTCCATGGTGCCCTGTGTGAGATCAATCTCCAATATTTAAAATAATCTTCCTACGCACTTGGCAACACCTACTGTAAACCCTGTTACATACAGTTGAAACCACACTATATAAAAAGACACATATGTATGTTTTTCTCAATATCTGACATGAAATCAGAATAAATCTTTCCTGTTTTTGGTCAATTAGGATTACCATAATTATTATTATTTGCCAAATGCCAGAATAATGAGAGAGAGAATGTTTTAAGGCATTTTTATTACTTTCTGCAAAGTCAAAAGTTTACATACATTTCAATAATATTTGGTACTACTGCCCTTAAACTGTATGACTTGGGGGTCAAACATTTTGGATATCCTTCCACAATAGTTGGTCAGAATTTGGGCCCATTCCTCCTGACAAAACTGGTTTATCTGAGCCACGTTTGTTGGTCGCCTTGCTGACACCTGCCTTTTCAGCTTTGCCCATAAATTTTCAATAGGACTGAGATCAGGGCTTTGTGATGGCTGCTCCAAAACATTGACTTTGTTATCCTTAAGCCACTTTGTAACCAGTTTGGCAGTATGCTTCGGGTCATTGTCCATTTGGAAGACCCATTTACGCCCAAGCTTTAACTTCCTGGCTGATGTCTTGAGATGTTGCTTCAGTATTTCCACATAATCTTCTTTCCTCATGATGCCATCTATTTGGTGAAGTGCACCAGTCCCTCCTGCAGCAAAACGATCCCACAACATGATGCTGCCAACCCCATGTTTCACAGTTGGGATGGTGTTCTGAGGCTTCCAAGCTTCTCCCTTTTTCCTCCAAACCTATTTATATGGTCATTATGGCCAAAAAGTTCAATTTTAGTTTCGTCAGACCACAGGACATGTCTCCAAAAATGTAGGTCTTTGTTCCTGTGTGCAATTTAATCTGTTTTTTTTTATGTTTCTTTTGGAGTAATGGCTTCTTCCTGGCAGAGTGGCCTTTCAGCCCATGTTGATACAGTACTTGTTTCATTGTGGATATTAACACAATCTTATCAGCTTCCACCATCATCTTCACAAGGTCTTTTGCTTTCGTTCTTGGGTTGATATGCACATGTCAGACAAAAGCATGTTCATGTTCATCATGTTCATGAGCGATATGATGGCTGGACATTCCCATCTTGTTTGTACTTGCATATAATTGTTTGTACAGATGAACAAGGCACTTTCAGGTATTGTGAAATTGCACCCAAGGTTGAGCCAGACTTGTGCAAGCCGACAATTCTCTTCCTGATATATTGGCTGATTTCTTTAGACTTTCCCATGATGCTACACAAATAAGCAGTGTGTTTCAGGTGTGCATTTATTTACATCCACAGGTTGTCTCTAATTAACTCAGATGTTGCCAACAAACCTAACAGAAGCTTCCAAACACATGACGTCATCATATGGGCAGTCCAGAATCGTTTAAAGGCATAGTAATCTTAATGTAAACTTTTGACTTTGCAGAAAGTAATAAAAATGCCTTAAAACATTCTCTCATTATTCTGGCTTTTGTCAAATAATAATAATTATAGTAATCCTAGTTGACCAAAAACAGGAAAGGTTTATTCTGATTTCATGTCAGAGATTGAGAAAAACCATACATACATATGTGTCTTTTTATATAGTGTATATAAACTTCTGGTTTCAACTGTATGATGGTGGGAAACTGAATTAGGTTTGGACCTTGTGCAATAACTCACATGGCTTCTTCCAATGCATTACAGTTCAAGCAAACTCTTAAATTGTTCTCTAGGTGGTACTAAACCCCGGTTTTCTTAAAAACCCTAACCTTTCCTCCTCTGATGCATGTTGGGCATGCAAAGATTTGAGAGGTACTTATGTTCACCTTTGGTTAGAGTGACCACTTACATGCCCTTTTTGGCACTCCATCATATCTTCAATCAAAACAATCTTTGACAAAACACTGTCCCTACCACACAAACCCATATCACTCTGGTTCCCTTCACAAGATTTTAAAGGGGTTGTCCGCTTATTACTATTGATGAATATTAGATTGGCGGGGGTCCGACTCCCAGCACCCCCGCTGGTTAGTTGTTTAAAGAGAAGGCAGCACAGTGTAATTACAACTCAAGTAAATACTACAGAGCTGTCCCATAGAAGTGAATGGGGACAACATACTTGTAGTTACACTGCTCACCACTGAAATTGCTGCAACAAGCAGATAAACAGAACAGAGAAGGCAGCGCTTGTACGAGCACTGCCTTCTCTCCAAACAGCTGATCAGCAGGATGCCAGGAGTCGGACTCCTGCCGATCTATACTGATTGTCCAGGGGCGGACTGGGAACTTAAAGTGGCCCTGGAAAAAATACTAAAAGTGACCCCATTTTGTAATTGGGTCCAAATTGATGGAAGGCAGGGGCAGTAATACCATATTGTGGCACATTATACCACCACAACAGAGCCAAATACCACAGTCCATCACAAAATACATCCCCAAAAACTTCCACTTGCTGGCAATTAGGAGGGCCCAGATGGCCCCCTGAGCATCGGCCCACCAGGAAATTTCCCTGTAAGGTCTATGGCCAATCCGCCCCTGTGATTGTCTATCCTAAGGATATGTCATCAATAGTAAAAAGTGGACAAACCCCTTAAGCCTGCCAAACACCTGGTTTATACAAGCGGCTAAACTTCAAATCCTGACCAATTCTTCTGCCTAGAATAACTTTACGACTGGGAATCTAAATCTAGACTTCGCTTTTTGAAAACCTGGGGCCCCTGGATAACCTATAACAATTATTAACCGCCGAACATTCCTTTACCACTGGTGCTTTATGGTTTTATTCCATCTCCTAGACAGGTGTGGCTGCTAACGGCATTAGTTTCAGGTTCTTTTATGTTCTTTTATATATCTTTTAGTTCTTTTCTCCCTTACGATCCAGTCTGTACATATTGTCTGGACATGATATTGGAATTCCCATGTCTTATCCTTTTTATGAACAAAACTAATAAAAACAGAATTGATTAAAAAAAACTGCTGACAGATTCCTTTTAAAGGAACTCAAATGTATCCTAATTAGGGACGAGCGATTTCTCATTAGCCAAAGTTCTTCACCTGCGAGGGGCTGTCTCCACAAGGGCCCACCTGCCTGTTGATGGACAGGGACAGACATTTTGCCAGACCCTGACAGTCTCCCACCTGCACAGAGGCTCTGTGTCCAGTTTCGGGAGCAGCGACTTCTCATGCGCCCGGTGTAGCATCGCATACTCCAGTAGCAGAGCCTCTGTGCATGCATTGCTACTTGTAGCAGCAGCACAGGCGCAAGATTGTCAGGGGTTGGTGAGATGTCCATCCCTGTCAATCAACACGCAGGTGGGCATTTCTTTACCTGAGGGGAGGGCCCCTCTTGCTAATGAGAAATTGATTCAATCATCCCTATTTCCTAAAGTGTGGGTTATTATTCTGGGATAAAGTGACAGACAGACAGCAGCTCACTTCCATTTGGTAATGTTTTCTTCTTGGTCCAATTTTCTGGCGACTACAATATTGAATCCCTTCCAACTTTGTAAGCACATTACATGACTAGAACCCCCAACAGGAAAACACTGGCTGATAACAGGCGATCAGAAGAAACATTCCCATCATTGCATTACTAAGACATCCTGTATGTAGGTGATATTAGATGGGGTGGGGTCAGATCCATGCAAAGTAACAGGAAAAAAAATCATGATTAGGGCTTCAATCCTGATAACTTTACCTATGGATATTGCTCAGTTTGGAGACATTTTGATATCAGATGAATCCATCACTAAATTAACGACTACATCAAGAACATATGGAGGTTTTAAAAGGAATCAAAAGTGCAATGAAGCGTATTTGCTGCAGCATTGATTGAAGTGTTCTGTGAAACTTTTAATGACCTGTTACTGCAGCATCAGCCTATCGCCACCTAGTGGTGAAGTTGTTACTGTCGTATATAAGTATGACAATTGTAATTTCATAAATTCTTATATCTAATAATAATCGATGTACAAAGTATATGGAATATTGCAAATGTACAAAGAGAACCAACTTTCTCCATCCAGCAAACCTTGTAGAGAAGTGGCCTGTTATATACAAGTACTGTAAGGCAGTGACGGGCTGTGTCTATGAGGGCAGGTATATCTCAGGAGGCATGGTATATGTAGCATGTTTCATGTCAGGTTGTAATTTGAGGACGAGTTACCAAGAAAACCACTCTTGATAAAGTAAAACCAGAGTGAAGTGTCCGCTAAGTAGTAGCAGACGCTGTTATTTCTCGACATGGCTGGAAACAGTCATCTGGGCCTGGTTTTAAGCAAAGTGCTGGGTGGGTGCTCATTCCCCTCGCTCCACTCCGGGTTTCTGCTGGAGCCTATGTCCAGCAATCCCATTTAATCCTGCAGCAAGGGTTAGTCTCAGTTTAGAGGGGTCCAGGAAGGTGTGAGGTAACACTGCCTAAACTAGAGACCCGTGGAGTATTCTATGAACTGTGCATACCCATGTTTTCACTTTACCCGGATACCGTTATACCGGTGACGTTGACTGTCTGAGCCTGAAGAAACCTACAATAAAAGGTATTTGCATGGACTTTTCCTGGTGTCACTGCCTTGGTTCTGGGCTAGGTGTGAACGACGCGCTACAGTACATACAACTTACTTCTATAGATATACAATCCTCTCCGCTTACCTTCTGATCCTGGCCTTGTGCAGTTTTAGATTATCTTGCAGTTTTGTGCTGGGAAAAATAAATTAACATTTCTAAATTATTAGAGGATTTATACATCCCCCCATACACTAATATGAATACCTGGCCTATAACAAGAACATGTTTTATTTAAGGGGCACCTATGGAAATTGCTTTATGACAACCTGGATACTTGGATGTATGCTCCATTGCATTTGCGTTTAGCCCAATATATTTTACATCCATCTCCTTCTTACCTTCACTGCACATCCTCACAAGTAATGTCTAATAGAGGGATCATCCTCAGTACCCCCTTGCACACCTTCAGCTCCCAGGGCGTACCAGAAGATGTAGCAGGACAGCCATAGATGGAGAACTTTGGTGTAGTCAGTGACAATAATTTGGGGCTCATTACTACATTACATAAACCATTGTTACGCCTCTGATGTGTAATAATCATCACAAGAGCATGGTAATATTTCTCTTGGTTTCTGACTAGTGGTGGATAACAATATGTAGGTGGGGTGGCCGCCCAGGGTCCAAGGCTCCTTGGGGACCCATAGCCATCCAAAGTGCCCATATTATATTAATGCCCTTACACTCACCACTGACACCTGTAAAGACAGTGGCACTCTCTCTCTTCCTCTTATATTCGAGCTTTCACGGCAGCACTGGGCAGCAGCAAGACGGCACTGGCACAATCAATCAGTGAGTGGCTGTGCTGGGGATTTCAACTGCAGCCAGGGGCGTAACTACCATAGTGGCAGACCATGCGACTACTATGGGGCCCAGGGCAAGATGGGGCCAGTTGGGATTACCATCTATTCTATTGGGGGTGAAAACTTGGTCAGGACTCTACCCTCTAAAGGAACAACTTTTAGCAAATGAGGCAGTGGAAAAAATGGCCCAAGGGTTATTCAAAGGGGTTTAGGCAGAAACCCTTCTCTCCTGTGTGGGGACCTGGTTTCATCCTTGTTATGGGGCCCTTACGTCTCTATACCATGGATTGCAGCTGCTCAGTGGTCCCAACACTAAGGGGGGGAACTTAACACAATAAGTGGGAGTAGCTTATCCATATTGAAGGTGGGGCTGTTTCTCGGCATAAGATGTGACTCTCCTGACTGCATTGATTCTGCAGGGGCTCGAAACCGGTCCGGCATGTGAGTTGGGCATGTGTGCAGCTTGTAAAGGGTTCAGGGGCAGACTGGGAACTTAAAGCGGCCCTGGAAAAAATACTAAAAGTGGCCCCATTTTGAAGTTGAGTCCAAATTGATGGAAGGCAGGGGCAGTAATACCATACTGTGGCACAAACAGAGCCAAATACCACAGTCCATCACAAAATACTTCCAGCAGCACAAAATACATCCCCAAAAACTTCCACTTGCCAGACATGAGGAGGCCCAGACGGCCCCCTAGGCATCGGCCCACCTGGAAATTTCCCTGTAAGGTCTATAGCCAATCTGCCCCTGGAAGGGTTGATGCATGTGCAGCATGTGTCCTGAGTGTGGGCTACATAGGCTAATGTATACAATGTGGGTGATGCATATGCAACATGTGTCCTGCACGTGGCAGTATACAAACACAGCATTGTCAGGCAGCAGTAGGGAAGGGGAGACCCTCACATTTAGGAAACAGCCATGGCCTATGGTCTATTTAATCCGCCACTGGTGTTGACCCTGTACTGTGTGCTACAACTACAGAACATTTCTAACATTACAGATTCGTTGTTATTATTTTGAATGCAGGTTTAGCTTTGGTGATACCAAAGGAACACATGAACACATTAGAGAACTGTTTATATCACAACTGACTATTACATTATTAGATCATACCATATTAAAGGTTAGCCTGGAACTGCTATAATCTGAAGCCTGAATGCAGAATGTGCTGGAAGGAAGCCAACAGAGTTGTAAACTGGCCACAAGAGGCTCAATATCCATAGTATTATCCATATTTCCAAACAATGGCGATTTAGGTTCCAAATTTGGTGCATATTTCTTAAATGGAATATGTTATCTCCAGAAAGACCTATGAAGTACAATAATGCAAGTATAGAGCCCCTGCTGCTGTCTCCAGATCTGTAATTTGTATGTCCATACTGACCCCCATTTCTCTGCTGTGCGCCTGCAAACCGGCCATGGAATGTATAGAGAGGACTTCTCCTGCAGTCCTCTCCTTAACGTGCGCATGCACAGGAGTCCGCTCAATGCATTGAGGACAACCAGATTACTGATCTGGAGTCAGTGGCAGGTGTTCTATACATTACTGTACTGATTAGGACCTTTCAGGTGTAACAGATTCACTTTAAGCTTTACAGAGTCTCCTAACTTCCTGAGGAAGAGCTCCAAATCTCCTGCATATACAGACTGAATGATAAAATCCTGGCTGCCTGGCATCAGCTGGTGGGTGCACACCCATTACAGAGTTCAGCGTATAACTGTCTGCAGTAAAGCTCCCTCTAGTGGCAACTGCAGGTAGCCAGAATGTGATTAACTGCAGACGGGTCCAAAAAATGTATACACACTTCAATATGAAATATATCTGCAAAAAAAGCTTTGTTATTAGATTTACATAGACAAGAAAGGCTAGCTGTAAGTCATGTTTGACAATTACATTAGGTGCTCAGTGGTCACATTAACATCCAGACTCTTCTGATTTTGGCAAACTACTGGACAAAAACTTTAGTTACAGTGTTTGTTCTGCACGATAGTTCAATTTCTTCCAGTAGTGCAACCTGTATAGCTGGTTTTCTACAGGATACCACATCCTTTAGGGTTCCCTACAGGTAGAAGTCAGTAGAACAAGGTGGGAACTGCACAGCACCTCTTCATCCTATCCAACATCCCGGCAAAATATCATTGAGATGGCAATTTTGCTGGAAGTAAAATTGCTCCTCCACATAAAGTACAGGTACAACGGATGTGCAAGGCAACTTGAGGTTGCTTTTTTTTTTTTTTTTTTATTCCGATTTTTTTTAAATGGGCATAAATAACCACTATATATATTATATAACCACTATAAGTATATATACATTTTTTGAGCTACTCTGCTTCTATGAATTATGCTTGAGCGAACTGAGCTTCGGATCATAGATCCAAAGTCGATTCATTAAAGGGGTTATCCCATCTTCTGCCACCGCCAGGTGCAGGCCCCTTGTGGCGCTCTTAGAAATGAATGGAAGCACACCGCGCATGCGCGGCCACCGCTCCCATTCATTTCTATGCTGCCGCCGTAAATAGCCGAGCGCTGGCTCGGCTATTTCCGTCGGCTCAATAGAAATGAATGGGAGCCGGGCCGCGCATGCGCGGTGCGCTCCCATTCGTTTCTATTAGCGTAGCGGGGGGGCAGTGACTGGCTGTGGTCGGACCCCGGGAAACCTGGGGTCCTCCAGGCACAGAGCTCCCCCACTTTGTTCTCAATATAGGTGCGGGTCCCAGCGGTGGGACCCGCACCTATAAGACAATGGGGGCATATCATAGCGATATGCCCCCATTGTCAAAAATGGGATAACCCCTTTAAAAAAAACTTCCTTTATAATGTATTGGCTCCGGGTGGCAAAACTTTGTCTTGCCTGAAGTTGCGTGAGACTTCGGTAAATGACTTCGGTATTTAAAAACATTTTAAAATAGGAACCCAAAGTGGGCTTAGGTACTGGCTGGTACCTTGGTACCAAAGCCAACTTTGGATTCCTATTTTAAAAGGTTTTCAAATACACAGATAGGAATACCAAAGTCATTCACTGAAGTCTCGTGCAACTTCGGCCAAGAACTTTTGCTACACGGAGCACATACATTTTAATGCTGTACAGAAATAGCATTACAAATGAAGTTTTGTAAATGAATCAACTTCGGATGTATGATCCGAAGCTCGATTCTCTCAAGCCTAGTTCGAATACTTATGAGCGCTTCCATTATGTGCTCACTAGTACACGGTAAGACCAAGGAGTGGTGAATACAGAGCTCCTGGTGCTGGTTGTACTCACCGCTCCCCGGTCTTCTCCAGGCGCCTCACTGCACTGTCCTGACTGCATACAGTGCGCACTATGACCTGATGCCTTGCGACATCAGCTCACAGTGCAGCGAGGCACCCGGAGACCAGGGAAAGCTGAGTGGAGGAGACGCTGAATCTGCAAAGTGTCGGCGCGGCCCGGAGCTGGAGAGGTAAGTTAATTTTATTTTATTTTTTTTGCCTGATCGGAGGTCTAATGAGGAATGGGGGGGGTCTGATCTGAGGTCCGAAGTCTAATAATCAGTGGGGGATTTGATCTGAGGTCCAATGAGGAATGAGAGTCTGATTTGGGGGTCTGATCTGAGATAGGATGAGGAATGGAGGTCTAGTTTGAGGTCTGGAGTCTGGTGAAAAATATTCTCTTATTTTCTTCCTCTAAATCCCATGTGCATCTTATGGTCCGTGAGTCTTATAGAGAGAAACATATGATATTTCATGCAGTCTATGTATTTACTAATTAACAAATCAAGATATGAGACAGGCCTTCATTAAAGAAAGTGGCATTTACGCAATTCCCTAATATATCCAGTATTGGCTCACCTACACGTTGATTGCAGCATCCTATTTCCTATTCGTAGCTGAATAAATGCAAAATCTGGAAAATAACAGTAAAGCACATAAGATTTTACATCCAGATCCTTGGCTGGAAAAAAACAACAAGACACGCCAGGGAGCGTTTAACCTTTTTATTTATGGTCTGTGTGCTCTAATAGTCAGACCAGGCCTAGGGCAGCTCATCATATATAAGAACATTTCCAGTTGCACCAAGCCGGCTTGGTAATCTTCATTTTTTTTTTTTTTAATAATAACATACAAACCAAAATAAAAAAAATGAATCCCATTAACTTCTGGCTCCACTTTAAATACTTTGACATACAATAATTTAATTAAAAAAAAAAAAAAATTTTTTTCAAAAACATTTTCCAAATAACAAACAGGTTACACTCACAGTAAATTGGAAATCGTCAAAAAAGAAAAAAAAAATTGAAAATAAAAAACCCCAAAACAGTAGGATTTGAACGGTCTTAACCCCTTCCCTGCTAGAGGCTCCAGGTGCATTCTTTCAGTCATATATATTGTCAAAGTGGCCGATATACAAGGAAGGCCCAAGTTACATAGTCATAATGTATTTTAAACGCAGGCCGTCAACTTTATAACTTTGTGTTTTTGTCATTTGTAACGTCGCGTTATAACGACTGGTGACATTTCACAGCTAGCAAGCATGCAAAACCTTAAAATGATTAACGAACATACATTATACATTCTGGAGATGTCGAATCGGACAAAATAAGGACCCATACAGCGCATACTGCCCTGCTCTACATCCATAGAAATCCAGCATATGTTTGGTCAAAGCTATAATACATCAGGGGCATCAAATTAAGCAGGATATTTAAATGTAGACTATGGAATCTCTAAGCTTCACCCACAGCCCTCTATAGGGTGATGTTTTTCACAGCCCCCACAAGGATATCTATACAATATATAAGTGACCTACCTCGGGCAGCATTTCAAATTTTTTCAGAATAATCTAACAAGGAAAGTGTGTGTGGTGAGAAACGTGAAATTCAGTTTTACGACTGGACAAGTCATTGATGTTCTTCCCCCTGATCACGTTGTAGACCACCTATAGAGGAGACACATGGCGTGGGATTTATCAAAACTGGTGTAAAGGAAAACTGTCTTAGTTGCCCATATCAACCAATCAGATCCCACCTTTCATTTTCCAAAGGAGATCTGAAAAACGTAAGGCGGAATCTGATTGGTCCCTATAGACAACTTAGCCAGTTTACACCAGTTTTGATAAATCTCCCCAATTGCTTTTCTATTATAGGAATCTACAATACCCAAAGAACGTTCTAGATATTGGCTTCATCTACTACTTGAAAAAAGGTTTGTATCAATGACTTTTACTAAGAGTGAATGCACCTTCAGGCCCTGTTCACATAATGCACTTTTGGTGACGTTTTTTAATGCAGTTTCCGGCTAAATCCTGGAATGGATAGTAGAGAAAACACTACTATCGATTGTTAGCATCAGAAATACCACCAAAACAATTCCAAGTGAACAAGGCTCCAGGTTTAAAGGACATCTGTCAGCAGATCTGTACCTATGAATGTTGTTGACCTGTTGCATGTGCGCTTGGCAGCTGAAGGCATCTGTGTTGGTCCCATGTTCATATGTGCCCACATAGTCTTAATATACGTAAATGAGCCTCTAGGAGCAATGGGGGCGTTGCCGTTACACCTAGAGGCTCTGCTCTTTCTGCAATTGCCGCACCTTCTCCCCTTTGAGTAATAGGGCCAGGAAAAGTAAATGTAATCACATCTGGCCCTGTCAAAGTGCAGAGCCTCTAGGTGTAACGGCAACATCTCCGTTGCTCCTAAAGGCTCATTTGCATGTATTAATACAATTCTCAGCAATGCGGACACATATGAACATGGGATCAACACAGATGCCTTCAGCTGCCAAGTGCACATGTAACAGGTCAGCCGGTGTCATAGGTTCAAATCTGCTGACAGATGTCCTTCAAGCAACCTTCCACTTGGCATCTTTCACAGGACATCAGGTCCCAACCCAAACTGCTGGGCCGTCGCTGTAGCCTAAAAAAGTTTGGCCCATTCAATGAAACCACCTGGCTGCTCTGTAGAAAAATAATAATAAAAAAAATAAATCAAAGAATATGCTGAATACTGAACTATACAGTCTACGCTCAATATCGATAGACAGTCAAACATCAACTCATGATGGAACATATAAAAGGCAGCAGAAGATAATACAGACACATATCTACAGAAATGTATGTATGAAACATCAATATGACAACACACAATGTACAGCAATGGAAAAATGAAATAAAAAACTTGGCGGATTGCCCAAAAAATAAAAACAGTGGCGACATGGGACCACGTTGTAATACCTGCAGATTTACAAACAGCAATAACATTTGGGTCAGTGCACATGTAATGTCTATCAAACACATCTTAAACCATTTACAACACATTTACCTTCAGCAGGAATGAGTCAGATAATGTCCATTTAGGAGCAAATTACTGTTTTTTTCACAATGGTTGGGGGGGAGGGGCTTGTGGTGGCTTCTATGCGCTCAACAATACTCAACATCAAGGTCCCCGCTAAGTTTGAGGAGATGTCTACTCCGATATTTTAGGAATGTAGTACCATGGCCCAGCACGATAACTTACTACTGCAGTTGATGGTGTTTCTGGCCAATGGTAGAAAATTAGATAGATCTCAAGTGACCTCTTAAAGCAACTGAAAAAAATGGAATGATACTTAAAGCTGAACACACAGGAGCTGCCCACAGACCTCATACATTTGCCAGTGTGATCATTCAAATAAGGATGGGGGTCTCCCAGATCTCGAGGTCAAAGGGAAGGATAAATGAGCTGACTTTTCCTTTTCTTAACCTCTGAGATCACTCCCTTCATCGTAAAATAAGCACGAGAACATCCAATGTTAGCCATCATGGAACAAGAAGTCATTTATTTTTTGGCAACTCAATATAAGGGGCATAACTGATGCTTCCAAAGAGCAAACCAAGTTTCTACTTCCATGGTATGTCTAGACTGACAAAAGCTTGTAGCCTACCATTTAATTTTTTTGTGTCTGTTGAGGACTATCATGGAGTCCGCGACTACTCTGCCCAATGACGATCCCACCACTCAACCGAAGAGTCAAGTGACAAGACAATGGAGACCTCTTTAGTATCCAAAAACTTTAATTCACTGAGTGTTTAAGTTTCTGAATAACTTTTTGGCTTAGGAATATGTAGAGCACCTGAACTTCTTAAAAGTTTTCATTTGAGCGTTTTTTTAATTTTATGAAAGGAATACTGTCATACAATAGTAAATTACCAATCCAAAGAGCCTGGAGTACAGTAATGGTCAAAATCAAAACACACATTTACACGCAAACCTAAAAGCAGATACATACAGTTTTCAAAGGTTCTTCATTGGAAACCAATGAAGACAGGGACGATAGTGGTAAAAATATTGAAAGGATATCCCAGCTCTGTCAGCAGAGAGACAGATGAAGATACTGAAAAGGGACATAGCCGGTATTACCTTTTACCCTACTCCAAATAGTTGGCAGGTGGGATGGCTGAACAGAGAGGACTATGTCCTGGACTGGGGACCAATGGCAAAAGATGGTTCGTGGTAGTTGTAAAACCCAGAGAAGTGATAAGACCTAAAATATATGCAGCCCTTTGTGACCTTGATGAGGCGGCCACCAAAAGTGGTTGATGACTGCAAGTATATCGTAGCAAGAGAAAACATCTATTTCAGGCTTAGCAGATTAAACCTCTTCCAGGAGGTATCAGCTGAAGGGAAAAATAAGCTTCTATTTCTGTCATTAACCGGATTATCCCTGAATTTTATATTGATCATCTGGGACCCGGATCAGTTGTTGGGAAAGGCCACATGTGGCCTAGATAAATGGGGCTGAGCTGCAATTCCAAGAAAAGCCACAATACAATGCATGGTGCTGTGCTTTGTAAGCTATAAAGAGAGCTCCCGTGCGCCCAGCTGATCACCGAGGCGAAAACTGAAACACCCCCCCCCCAATGCCAATTTCTTAACCCAACCCCTTTGCCACAATGAAAGCGTTCATTCCCATGGCCCTTCCGCTGCCCCCCTCTTGCCCCTACCTGGTGCTGCCTGAGGCAATCGACTCACCTGGCCTTATTGGTGGTGCACCCTTGGAGTCAGACTGCCGCCGACCTGATAATGACAATAAATCCTGAAGATAGATCAATATCAAATTCCCGGATAACCCCTTTAAGTTTTTTTCATGGCAAACTACTGTAGCTTAGCACAAATTCCACTCACATGAGGAATAGCTATCAGTTTTTACAGTGACTGCAGCTTTAGCGGTGTATTATACTGGCACATTTAATTGTACTGTAAAAAAAAAAAAAAAAAAAAAAACCATGCCCACAAGGATCCTAAGATTTCACAAAACCAAATTGTTCACCCTTAAAGGGACACATTCATTAATTTTTAGCACAGATCAACAGCCTATATGTGACTATTGTATGTCAATTTTTGTTTTGCACAAAAAACTAATAGGTGTTTTTTTGGATACAGTGACTCAATTGAAGAATGGTACATTAGACTAATAAATGCAATGCTCTTCTGTGGGCATCTTTATCTAAGCCTATCAAAGAGAACAATAGAGCTGTCATACTGTTATCCCAATTCTACAGCTACTATTAATCTGAGGACTACCCTGCAGACCACATCTTTCCCCGACAGCAACAGTAAATGAACAGTGCATTAGCAGGTCCAGATTCTGTTTAGCAGGTCTTACCATTTGTGTTGACTGCTACAGAAGGACAATATTTTGTATTGAGCTTTCAATGGTATAGTACTGACAAAAGAGGGGAAACAAAAAAAGATTTTTTGCTTTTTATGAATATAGAGTTTAAAAAAAAAAGATACCCTTTTCTGATGGAAGTGTCCATTTAAAGAGAAACTAATAGCATACTTGACCTTGTCACAACCTGTTAGTGGCACTTTAGCACAGTAAGGTAGCCTGCAATTCTGAACCCAACAATTCTTTACCAGTTAGAAGCTACAAAACCCAAAAGCTACCCGTCATGTCACAGCAAAGAGTATCCAAAGTATCAGGTTGGGGGCAAACCATACATGTGGTCATTGGCATTTTTTCCTAAATGCATCCAGGATCATACAGCACCCATTCACAGCTCTCTGCGTACTCCATATTGGCCTACAGACATTTAAAGCATAGCATGTCATACGGAAACCATTTCACTTGGGTGAATTTTTTTCTTCTTTTTGGTTACACAACTGATGAAACCAGGAAGAGCTCTGCTTTCAGAAGTTGTAGAGTCAGTTATAGTTCATAAGAATAAATTCATATTTTGCTAAGAAACAAACTAAAGGCATAATTTTTCCCATTAGGGACATATGGCTGGTATTATTATCGGCAACAAAGTATTGCCAGAGTCATTGAGCGGTATGGACAGAGTAAAGGATAAAATACCACGTTACGCCTCCATTTTTAATTTTAGTATTACTGCACTGACCATCCACATGGATATATTTTTGCAATTTATATGAAAGACATGATGACCCCTCCCATGCAGAGCCCAAAGTCAGCCTGGTCATAGGTTTACAAAGTCAATCTTCTTGTGTGGCACACGGCTCGTGGTAGATCTGTCTACAGTCATGGCCAAAAGTTTTGAGAATGATACAAATATTAATTTTTACAAAGTTTACTGCTTCAGTTTTTATAATGGCAATTTGCATATACTCCAGAATGTTATAAAGAGTGATCAGCTTAACAGCAATTACTTGCAAAGTCAATATTTGCCTAGAAAATGAACTTTATCCCCCAAAACACATTTCAACATCATTGCAGCCCTGCCTTAAAAGGACCAGCTAACATTGTTTCAGTGATTGCTCCATTAACACAGGTGTGGGTGTTGATGAGGACAGGGCTGGAGATCAATCTGTCATGATTAAGTAAGAATGACACCACTGGACACTTTAAAAGGAGGCTGGTGCTTGGCATCATTGTTTCTCTTCTGTTAACCATGGTTATCTCTAAAGAAACACATGCAGTCATCATTGCACTGCACAAAAATGGCCTAACAGGGAAGAGTATCGCAGCTAGAAAGATTGCACCTCAGTCAACAATCTATCGCATCATCAAGAACTTCAAGGAGAGAGGTTTCATTGTTGCCAAAAAGGCTCCAGGGCGCCCAAGAAAGACCAGCAAGCGCCAGGACCGTCTCTTAAAAGTGTTTCAGCTGCGGGATCGGGCTACCAGCAGTGCAGAGCTTGCTCAGGAATGGCAGCAGGCAGGTGTGAGTGCATCTGCACGCGCTGTGAGGCGGAGACTCTTGGAGCAAGGCCTGGTCTCAAGGAGGGCAGCAAAGAAGCCACTTCTCTCCAGAAAAAACATCAGGGACAGACTGATATTCTGCAAAAGGTACAGGGAGTGGACTGCTGAGGACTGGGGTAAAGTCATTTTCTCTGATGAATCCCCTTTTCGATTGTTTGGGACATCTGGAAAACAGCTTATTCGGAGAAGACGAGGTGAGCGCTACCACCAGTCTTGTCTCATGCCAACTGTAAAGCATCCTGAAACCATTCATGTGTGGGGTTGCTTCTCAACCAAGGGAATCGGCTCTCTCACAGTCTTGCCTAAAAACACAGCCATGAATAAAGAATGGTACCAGAATGTCCTCTGAGAGCAACTTCTCCCAACCGTCCAAGAGCAGTTTGGCGATCAACAATGCCTTTTCCAGCATGATGGAGCACCTTGCCATAAAGCAAAGGTGATAACTAAATGGCTCAGGGAACAAAACAGAGATTTTGGGTCCATGGCCTGGAAACTCCCCAGATCTTAATCCCATTGAGAACTTGTGGTCAATCATCAAGAGACGGGTGGACAAACAAAAACCTACAAATTCTGACAAAATGCAAGCATTGATTGTGCAAGAATGGACTGCTATCAGTCAGGATTTGGTCCAGAAGTTGATTGAGAGCATGCCAGGGAGAATTGCAGAGGTCCTGAAGAAGAAGGGTCAACACTGCAAATATTGACTTTCTGCATTAACTCATTCTAACTGTCAATATAAGCTTTTGTTACTCATAATATGATTGCAATTATATTTCTGTATGTGATAAAAACATCTGACAAACACACATAAAAACCAGAGGGCAGCAGATCATGTGAAAATATAATATTTGTGTCATTCTCAAAACTTTTGGCCATGACTGTACTTTTTAGGATGCCCTGTAACAGTCATCACATTTTAGTAAGCTAGTATGTGCTATAACGAGCAGGCTAAGGGCGCTAATACACTTGCATTGGCAGGCATGGGCAACACCCATGCTTTAGTGCCAATTGTGAGGGATCCCTCTAAGGCAGAGGTGCACAACCTTTTCTGCTTGGGGGCCACATTGCCAGACTGAAGGAATCTCAAGGGTCGAAAATAAAAGTTAAGGGGTCTTACCAACTGAAATACTGTATTAATGGTGTAATGTACATACAGTATTTACTGTAAGTATATATACAGTATATACCGTAAGCTGCAGGTTGTGCACCCCTGCAAATGGACATGGATCAACTAACGATAACCCAATATAAGCATCTCATTCCTGCATTCAACTACATTGGCCATAGCCAAATTGGTAATTTGCCATTACAAGGACAAGCAGTGGGAACAATGCTTGAAAAATGATTCTTTGTCACTATTCAATTACAATCAATACAATTGTAGATTTCCTTTGTGGCTATTTTCCTTTTGTTTTATTCAGGGTTAAAAATAACGCGAATTTTGAGCTTTTTTTTTTTAACTAGTCGCATTTTGACAAGAACGCTAAAAAGGTTAAAAAAGGCTTTGTCTATAGTGAATTTCATTATTCACGACACACACACTTTAAAGTAACATCGGGCCGCGTGGTGGGGGTGAAAAAAGCTGAAAAAACAAAAATGACACTAAAAAAAGTCTTCATGTGAAACCAGCCTCAATGACATCTGGCCACAAGTTTCCCAATTAAGACTACGCAGTTGTTTAGTCCTACTAAATCTTTGCAGTGATTGGTATAAATTTCATAGGATTTTCACAGTAAAATGTCTTAAACTGCATTCAGCCCATGGACAAATGTCCCGTTATTAGACTGGACAGAGTATAACCAGCACAGATTTATACCCCCACAAATATGTGTCCACGATGATATACGTGATGAAATAGCCAATGGTTCATCCATGAAAATGTCCGTTTTTGGCCCTCCATGTGTCATCCGTACTGCATGGACACTGTTAGCCTGAAAATATATTTCCAGAGCATCTCCTAGCAATGATCCATGAAAACTACGGACCGAACACCATGTTGTGTCCAGACCAATAGACTATAATGTGATGAGGGACAGAAATGGAGCATGCTTTCGTGGTGTCACCACGGACTCATGGCCTGTGGAAAACCACTGATTTGTGAATACACACAGTGAGGTCAATGGAAACGTGTGCAGTCCATGGAGACCACACACGTCCGAGACTCAATGACATGTAACGAGGCCTTAGTCTTCATCCTAATGTATTCTGATATAAATCTGATTAATGCAACAATAAGAGGACCTTTTTTGGACTACTAAGCTTCCTCATCGCATACTTGCCCATACTTACTGTGAAAGACCACAGTAATATTCAAGGATGTGTCTAGACACTCATTTTCAAATACTGTACGTTGTTATAGGGGAACCACCCATTTAGGACCCTCATCATCAGAGAGGTTACAAAGAGCTTCTCTTGCTCTGGAGGACCCAGATTGTTCATGCATTATATGAACCACCAGCTTTGATGGGAAAGGTGTAGTAATTTCCCCTGCGGAGACGCTGCTGGAGAGGTGAAGACCTGATGGTTGTGTCTCCTACAGATTACAGCATGCCACAAGACGTCCCAGCAACAGGACACCTTATGACCAGTGTTTTGTTAAAGGACCTTTCTAACAACATCAAATTATCCAAAGGAAACAACCCTTTAAAGGGTGCTGCCATTCTACATCTTTTCTTGGCTTGTAAAAAAAAAACATCATGAATTGCAAGTTTTTTTTTTGGGGGGGGGTGCGTTTTTTAGTCACACTTTTTTCAGACTATTTTTTTTTTCTACATAGAGTCTTCGAGAAAACATCTGAAAAAAATTCCACCATCAGAGTGCGCTTGGCAACTCAAGACATCAGTGTTGGTCCCATGTTCATATGTGTCCACATTGCTGAGAAAAATTATGCTTTAATATGTGCAAATGAGCCTTTAGGAGCAATGGGGGTGTTGCCGTTACACCTAGAGGCTCTGCTCTCTCTGCAACTGCTGCATCCTCTCCAATTTCATTGACAGGACCAGGCAGTGAAAAAGTCATCATGCCTGGCCCCGTAAATCAAAGTGAAGAGGGCATGGAAGTTGCAGAGAGAGCAGAGCCTCTAGGTGTAACGGCAACGCCCCCGTTGCTCCTAAAGGCTCATTTGCATATATTAAAGCATCATTTTTTTCAGCAATGTGGACACATATGAACATGGGACCAACACAGAGGTCTTCAGCAGCCAAGCAGATCTGCCAGTTTCATAGACCCTTAAGGATTTCTTAAAAATGTCTAATGGTCAACATGAACATCTGGCTGCTGCATTTTTTTAACAGACTGGTTTCTAAAGATGCATGTACAAGGGGGTGGCTGTCAGGCAGTGTGTCTCCAGCAGCCAGCCATTCTCTGATGAAATCAGAAAAGCAGACGTGACATCATTCTGACCTCCTTCCCGACCTGTGGTATTAATCAGAGAGATCCGGCCTATCAGTCCACAACTGATGACATTATAACGGAGAACATTTGTCTAACGCCCATGTATCCCACAGCAGAGATTCAAGATTGGCAACTAAAAAGAACAAGAAACTGAGTTAAAAATTGACCGCATCAATAAAAATAAGAGCAATGGTAATGCTATAATTAAAGTTAGGATTATGTCAAGTAAAGGTGCTGCCTGTCATCTTCAAGTTTACACAAACTGTTTTATATAAGGTGGCTCGCTGCCATAGAAGAAGATCTGCCAAGACGCCTTGCTGGATAATTCAAGACAATTAAATTGTTGTAAATGGGTTATTGATCTGTAAATTTCATTCTGCAGTGAGGAGAAGAGAAAACATGATTCCAGTGTCTCAATAAGTATGTTAATCTGATGGCTGAAGAATCAAATCAAAATTGTATCGGATGGAGCACAGCCACAATCCATATCATCTTAGGGAAGCTCCATCTTGGAGTCACCAGAGGCTTACCTAATTTCATACTTCAGATACAGGTATGCTCTACAGACTTTGCACAAGTCCTGGGTTGCAGGAACAATACAAGATAGTGTCATATCCTATTACAGAAAAGGCCCCTTTCTCCACTTATCAGGCTCTTATACTGCCCACCTCTTGCACTGTTCATTCACTCACAGTTCACTGGTAAAACCCATCTTCAGAGAGGCAGATGAAAACAGACTAACAGATTACTGAGTGATCAGGTTACAGCAGCCATCCATAGAAACCTATGGAGAGGGGAAGGGGAGCAAGGAGCTGCAGAGAAAGAGGCACAGACACCACAGGATCTAGTGAGTTGTCTATCTCACCCCAGTGATGGATTCACAGCTACACTACTTCTGTATAATGCCATCCATTACCTCTGTGTGTTTAATAGATAGGTAAGGGAGCCGGATCTCATCTTCTCTGTATTAGCATAGCAGCTGGACTCAACAATCTACTAGCTCAGGGAAAACGGACCATTAGAGATGTAGAGGGAAAAGCTAGTGAATAGTAGTAAATTTCATCATTCACTGTAGACTTTAAAGTAACATTGACCGTACAAAAAAAAAAAAAAAAAAAAATCACTGGTACAAAAAAGTTTAAAGAAATTGCCAAAAACCCCAAAAGTTGCAAAAAGCATTTTGATAACATTACAGCCGGCTAAACGAGCAATTCAAAGACATCAACCATCTGACTGCACAAAGCTGTATTCTGCTGACAGGAGTGCTCAGGAACATGGAAAGTTTGAAATTTCAAGCAGCCCTGTGTTATTAGAACATCGCTGCTGTTAAAAGGGAAATATCCCAGCCGTGACATTCCTTATATATACTCTACAGCATCTCCAAAGGGACTTCAAATTAAAAGAAGCTTATAGGTCCATCATATAAAAACACCATAAGATGCCCGTAAAAGACGCTGACTAAGGTCTCATGCACACGAACTTGTGCCGGCCGTGCCCGTGCTGCGGGCCGCAAACTGCAGTCCGCAATGCACGGGCACTGACTGTGGGGCCACCGGATGCAGATTGCGGACCCATTCACTTGAATGGGGTCCGTGATCAGCATCCGAGGGTCCGCACCGCAAAAAATGCAGTGTTTGCGCTACTTTTTTGCGGTGCGGAGGCACGGCCAGAAACACCACGGAAACACACCATTAGTGCTTCCGTGGTGTTCCGATGCGTGCCTCCGCTCCGCGTCTCCCGGACCCATTGAAGTGAATGGGTCCGCAATCCGTGATGCAGGCTGCAAACGGCCGGTGCCCGTTTATTGCAGACCCGCCGTATGCGGCCCGCAATACGGGCAAGGCCGACACACGTTCATGTGCATGAGGCTTAACAGAGTGCTTTTTGAAGCTGCACCTGCACGTCTTCAGAAGAATGCCCCCCCCTCCCATTCCAATATTTGACCCTTTATAGTCAGTGCCCTTATTTAAAGTATCACTGTCTGGTGGTACTTTAAGCAGGTTTGCCAAAAACATAGCGGTTAGCCTATGGACAGAACTAATCGCTAACCCCAATATGAGTAAAATTTGCGCGGGAAGCTGGCCCAATTAAAGCTTAATGCTGACCAGACCATCGTAAACCCATAAATTCCCTCCTTAATGCTGACCACCTGAAAACTGATAAAACAGACACATATAGATACATGTTAAAGGGAGTCTGTCACCTGCTAGGCCCCTATAAAGTACATAAAGATGCCCACAGCACATGTTGTAACAACAGTAATGTTACCTTTGGCGCATTCCTCTGTGTTTTAGAAGTCCCAAAAACGGAGTTTGAAATATATGCAAATGAATCGCCGCATGAGCCCGGAGGCAGCATTTAGTTCTTGGAGCCTGGGCTCCAGTCCTTTTTAACATGCAATCCCCGCCCCCGCCCTGCACCTCGTTGGGGTCCTCCTTCTCAGCCGGTGAGATCTCAGTCTCTCGCTGGGCCGGGGCATGCGCACTGTGAAGCCCATTTTGGGCACGACATCGCCGAAGTCAGTGCGCATGCCCCGGCTCAGCGAGAGACTGAGATCTCACCGGCTGAGAAGGAGGACCCCAACGAGGTGCAGGGCGGGCAGAGGCAGTAGCGGGGGCGGGGATTGCATGTTAAAAAGGACTGGAGCCCGGGCTCCAAGAACTAAACGCCGCCTCCGGGCTCTTGTGGCGATTCATTTGCATAAATTTAAAACTCCGTTTTTGGGACTTCTAAAACACAGAGGAATGCGCCAAAGGTAACATTACTGTTGTTACAACATGTGCTATGGGCATCTTTATGTACTTTATAGGGGCCTAGGAGGTGACAGACTCCATTTAAAGAGGTTTTTTGAGATTTTGTTTTTAACTCTTCTGGATAGGTCATCAGTATCTGTGGAGGTCTGACACCCCCACCGATCAGTCCTTTGAGAAGGCACCAGCGCTCACAGTACTGCCAGAGACTTCTCTCTGCTTACCAATCACAGCGCCGTACTATGTATAGTGGTTGTGCTTGGTATTGCGCTCAGCCCCATTCAATTCAATAGGACTGAGCTGCTCCTAGGCCACGTGACCGATGAACGTGTCGTCACTGGACTAGGTAAAGCTGCGAGAAGACCATAGTGTTACTGCAAGCACCGGTGCCTTCTCAAACAGCTGATCAGCGGTGGTACCAGGTGTCACCCCCTGGTGGTACCCCCTGCAATCAGACGCTAAAAAAGTTTAAAGAGGACCTTTCACCACTTTCAAAAAAATCAAACTACACTATGTACCTCATAGTGTATCCCCCTCTGATGGCAGCGGCGCTTTTTTTTTTTTTTTCAAAAGGTCCCCCGGTGGCTTCACACGGGCCCCCCGTTCTTCTGTCGGGCTTTATGTAAATTAAGAAGCATCGGAACAGGGAGGAGGAGACTCCCTGTTCCTCAATGGGCGTTGCTTCTGCCCTGCTGTGAGCGCTGTCCAATCAGAGCGGACCGCTCACAGCAGGGTTGAACTCCTTCGGCCCTGCTGTGAGAGGTCCGCTCTGATTGGACAGCGCTCACAGCAGGGCAGAAGCAACGCCCATTGAGGAACAGGGAGTCTCCTCCTCCCTGTTCCGATGCTTCTTAATTTACATAAAGCCCAACAGAAGACCGGGGGGCCGTGTGAAGCCACCGGGGGACCTTTTGAAAAAAAAAAAGCGCCGCTGCCATCAGAGGGGGATACACTATGAGGTACATAGTGTAGTTTGATTCTTTGAAAGTGTGAAAGGTCCTCTTTAAAAAATCTCGGAAAACACCTTTAACATGTATAGAAAACATATGCAATGACAATGCAAGAAGACAGCTTATTTTAACATTAGCTAAAACCTTCTAAGAAAGCATTTAATGCGTGAAAGTTTTTTTTTTTTTTTTTTGCAGGGGAAACGTCAAATTGGGTCAGCGTGGGGGACTATGACAAACATTTCTGAAGCCCTTATGTGAACTTAATCACACGTATGCACTATAATTCACAGTCTCCTGCAAAACTATGTCCAGCCCAGGACTACGGCAATCACAACCCCCATCATCCCGCACTGTAGCATGCTGATCACTAAACTACTCTACTAACTACATTAGAAAATTGGATGGGGACCAGTCAAGACAGGGGCGTAGCTAAAGGCTCATGGGCCCTGGTGCAAGAGTTCAGCTTGGGCCCCCCTTTCCTCAGTGCTCTGTGTGTCTTCTTATGCGGCACAAGGGTCTTTGGGCCCCCTCAGGCTCCTGGGTCCGGTAGCGACTGCTACCTCTGCACCCCCTATAGCTACGTCCCTGAGTCAAGATCAGCAATATCAAGGCCCTCTCTCTCTTCAAGGCTTTAGTCTGTACTCCAGAAATAGCTACGAACTGCAGTTCCTTCCATCAGTTCATGGCTTTAAAAGGCCCCCAAGACTAATAAGGGTGGCCCGTTACTTAAATAGTCAGCTACCCATGCCAATATGGAGAATAATTTAAAACGGCATTATAATGTGTCTGCCCACGACACGCAACCCCGTCCAAGTTTTTTTCTCGGTTGAGTCAAAGTCCCAGTGTACGTTTGATACCCAGATTTGGTGTCAGTATTGCCAGTAACGGGGGATGGGAGGGCAATACTGATTAAAAAAAAAAAAAAAAAAAAAAAAAAAAACATCTACCATTGGAGGCCACTTATTCAGAAGTTAGCCACAATAAATACATAGACGGACAAACATTGCATATATCATCGAGGACTTAAAAACAATAAAAAGATGGAAATAACAGCAAAGAATCATGAAATATGACAGTGTGACTGGAATGGAAAAAAACAGGAATGTCGAGGAAATCACGGCAGCAGGACAGAAGGTGATTCTGGTTTTAGATCAGTAGAGAAATACCAAAAAATAAAAAAAATTAAAATAAAAAAAAAGCTTATAATGAAATTCATGATAGGAACTCTCGATAGGTTGTTGAAGGTTCTGAGTATTAGAGTATTGCAAAGTCTTCCAAACGCAAAGGCGAATTTAAGGATAATCAGGGCGAGCAGCATCAAGACTAAGTTTCATATTGCCTTCCAGTGATCTTACGAATCCTCAAAGTGCATTCAGTGCAAGAGACGTGAGCATGTCCCACTTCTGCTGGCCGCAGGTGGACATGCCGCTTTAAGACCAGAACTCTTGTCTTTGTTCACAGGTTGACGTTTTGTAGGTTTTAGGTTTGGTTCGGCATAGTGGAACGGTGCTGTCTTGACTCTGGCCTTCCACGTCCACATCCAGTAGTGTTCGTTCGGCTATAGGGTGCGTCACGTGAACGGGAATGAGAGCGGAGAACCCCGGCCTCTCCTCCACCGTGCTCCCGCTGCTGCTGGCAAAGCAGGAGTCCAAGTTGCTTGGGGTTTCAGTGCATGAACTGTTAGCAGGAGATTCCCCCCGATTTCTGCTGGGGGATACAAACCACCACGAGTCCAGTCTCTGTCTGTTGGTGGAAGGTCGGGGTCTTGGAACAAACTCTAAAGTTTTGGGTCTTTCCAGTGCAGAATCTTGCTGAGAATTCCAGCGTCGTGGAGTTGGGGGGAACACTAAATTGGGGTCGGGAAGACGGGGAACTTCTTGTGGATCTCGGTTCGGAGACACAACATCTAAATTAAGAGAAACCAAAATTTTTGTTTGAATATTTGGAGATTTAAAAGGGGTCGTCTCGCTTCAGCAAACGCATACGAGGCACTTACTAATGTATTGTGATTGTCCATATTGTCCCCTTTGGTGGCTACACTTATTTTTCCATCACATTATACGCTTCTCGTTTCCATGGTTACAACCACCCCCGAAATTCAGCATCAGTGGCCGTGCTTGCACACTATAGAAAAATGCACTGGCCTCTCTGGTGGCCAGGCCCACAGGAATGCACATAGGCCGGCCCTTTTTCCTATAGTGTGCAAGAACAGCTACCGATTCTAGATTGAAGGGTGGTTGTAACCATATATAATGTGATGGAAAAAAGAATCCAGCCAGCAAAGGAAGCAATATGGACAATCACAATACATTACTTTCTCTACATGATAAATATCATTTGCTGAAGTGAGACAATCCCTTTAAAAGGGGTTAGCCAATATTACAAACACCCCCCACAATGTCCAGGCCCCTCCTATAGACGATACTTACCCAGTCCTGGCACCCATGTCCCTCCAGATCTGTGCTGGGCCACCGCTGCATCTGATGTTTTGAACCGCGCGACAGGGGGAGCAGCCACAAGGGTGACCAGCCTCCTTAGCGTCACCCACGATGCCAGACAGGCTGGTCAACGTCGCGGCCTGCAACTGGCTGCTCCCACCCCCCACCCCCCCATCGCTGGATGTTTTGATCCATGAGACAGGAAGATGCAGAGGTGGCCGTGAAGGAATCCGGGTGCCAGGTAGATAAAGTCTATAGGTGGGGCCCGGGCATTGTGGTGGGTTTTCGTACTATTGGATAACCCCTTTAAGGCACTGTTCACATATGCATTGCACATTCTGTAATTTTTGATGGGAGAAACAGTGATGTCTGCAGGGCTTTGTTTCCCCTGTCAAAAAAGCAAACACCTCAGTGGAACCTGACAGATTCCTATAAAGTCCAATGTGCGACTGATCCATCACAGCATTGTGGCTTCCATTATAAACATAGGCCTCTCTATATTTTCAGACCATCAGCTCATATCTCTCCTGACAATGTAGCAAGGTATCATATGATCAGAAAAGGTACAGTAACCCATACATATACAGTAGTCGCCTTATTACTGCTTTCTTTGTGCTGGAAGAGTTTCTCATATCTCTAACTCCTACAAAAAAGCCAAATGTAGAACTCACCTTTTTCCTTGCATACTACAGAGTTACCATGAATGCACAGCTACTTCTCCACCTGGAATACGGGACCGGGTACTTTACTGGACATGATATAGAAGTTCTATGTAGAAAAAGCTTTCAATGGTTTTAAAGGGGTTTTCCAGAATTTTGATTTTGATTACCCAGACTCAGGATAGGTCATCAATATCAGATCTGAGGTGGTGCAACTCCTGGCATCCGATCAGCTGTATGAAGAGGCCGCTGCACTAACCAAAGCCTCCTCACAGCTCACCAAGCACAGCGCCATCCACTGGATCGTGGCTGTGAATGGTACTTCAGCTCAGCCCCATTCACTTAATTCACTGAGCCTAGGCCATGTGAACTGTGTATGGTGGTGTAACTGGTCTAGGAAGAGGCATCAGATGATTAGGAGGGGTGCCAGGAGTCAGACCCCTGTTGATCTCATATTGCTGACCTATCCTGAGGACAGGCCATCGATATCAAAATCTTGGATAACTCCTTTAATATTTAGGGGGACATTTATTAAGGTAAGAAATTCTGGGTTACGCCATATTTGCAACTTTTTGAGCTTCTTGAAACTTTTCCAAAAAGGATGATAAAAAGGGCAGGGTTTAGCAAGAGGTGTGTGGCCTATTGTGGCCCGCCAGATTTACTTTAACTTGCGCGTAAGTTATAGCTCAAGTCTACCCCAGCCCCTGGCTGGAGTAAATTTGAGTTTCTGGAGGGCCAGAGATGTGACTAATTTATTAAGAGGCATCTGCCTCTTAATAAATTAGGCGCATCTTACTCCAGCACTCAAAGGATCAAGACTGGTGTATGGGAACGCCAGTCTTGATAAATTTACATAAATGAACATTAGATGTTGGCCCTGGAGCAGCATTTTGTATAATCTATTCACAGGATACAGAGTATAGTTGTAGGAGGATGAGAGTTCCCTTGTGAACGGAGCAGCAGTGCACATGTGTGACCACCACTCCAGTCACTCTTTCCGGACTGCCAGAGATAGCAAAGCCCTGTCCTCGGCAGTCCGAGACCATTCATAGAGCCTGTCTGCTAGAATCTATATTCTAGATCTATATCCTACTGGGACGGTCTCTGCAGTCATCCATCTCACATTTCCAAACCTGGTCAAGGAAGGAGAACAATGAAATCAATATGATGTAACTTACTTGATCCTGAAAAGCTTACTAAGCAATTATTGGGCGATGTCCCATTACTAATGACTGGCATGACTTTAATGGCACCATCTGAAGGGGTCCTTCTGTGTTCTTGGTGAGCTCGGGAATTTAAAGTCACATGAGTTGGAGTGAGGGACTGATTGGGGTCCCGCTTAAAAGTTTCAATGTGAATATTCACCAGAGGATTGCAGACAACTGGAGCCTGTTCTTCTACAGGACTGCTGGGCATCTCATAAACTACTATTTCGTCACTATCTGAGTGCAGCAGGGACCGAGTAGAATTACATTCAGAAATGGAAGACAGGGAGTGCATTGTGATCGATGTTGTTGGCTCTGCCGGATGAGAAGGGGAATCTTCTTTCCGAAAAAGTTTTCTAGAGGGCGGGCTGGTGCTTCTCCTGGGACGGGCGGCACGCTGGAATAAGCTCTCCTTTTTCTTCTTCTCTTCTTTTGGCTCATGTTCATGTTCCTGACCTAGGTTGAACCTGCCAGCTTCTAGCAGATCAAATCCTAACCCAACAGTGGCAAGAAGAGCTCCGCAGCCCAAGAGAACCATTGAACATCTCTTATGCTGAGAGCCACGCTTGAGGCTATTGGTGGGAGTGAGCTGTGGAGTGCTCGTAGCGGAGTTTACTGGTGTGGGATTGTCACTGGTATCGCTGAAAGGCCCCTCCACATCTTCTCCTTTGTGAAATGGTATGCAGAGGTAGGATTTGTTTGGAGTGGGTGTTTGGGAATCTTTGACATCCACCTGATTCACAAATGGCTCAGCAGCATTTTCAGCTTCTGCTCGAAACAAAAGGAAAACCATCATATTCATCACATAAAATAAATTGGATCCTCAGAAGTTCTGAGCCTGCAAAACTGCTGACAAAGCTAGAAAGGTGACCAAAAAAAAAAAAAAAGTTAATTATGTGGATGTTTTTAGTAGGAGCCCTGCGCCACAGTGCCAAGTGTCTGCTGGGTGTTCCATCATAGTGAAGTCTCCTGGGCTCTGAGCAGTATTTGTGGCCCAAACCTTCCACATTGCTAGGATATGCCGCCAATGTCAATGGGAACCGCACCTATCTCTAGAACGGAGCCCGTAAAGAGAAGTCGAGTGGACCTCACATGCATAGCCACTCTCCATTCAGTTTTATGGGACTGCCAAAAATAACCGAGCGCTGGCTCGGCTATTTCTGTCAGCCACATAGAAGTGAATGGAGCGGTTGCCGCACTTGTGCACTCAGGGGCGGACTGGGAACTTAAAGTGGCCCTGGAAAAAATACTAAAAAGGCCTCATTTTTTAGTCTGGTCCAAATTGATAGAAGGTAGGGCCAGCAGTACCATATTGTGGCACATTATACCACCCCAACAGAGCCAAATACCACATTCCATCACAAAATACTGGCAGCAGCACAAAATACATCCCCAAAAACTTCCACTGGCCAGCCGTGAGGAGGGCTCAGGTGCCCCCTGGGCATTGGCCCACCAGGAAATTTCCCTGTAAGGTCTATGGCCATTCCGCCCCTGTGTGCAGTGCACTTCCTATTCATTTCTATGGGATGTCTGAAAATAGCTGAGCAGTCATGTGCGGTGCGCTCTCCTTCACTTTGCGGGCTCCGTTGCAGATAGGTGCAGGTCCCAGAAGTGGAATATCCAGGAGGTGGCGATATCCCACCAATGTGTGACTACTCTAGCATCCAGGAGTGTTTACTGCAGTGTACAGTTCTGGGCTCCTGTGAACAAGGCAGACATAGCAGAGCTGGAGAGGGTTCAGAGGAGGGCAACTAAAGTAATAACTAGAATGGGTGGACTACAGTACCCAGAAAGATTATCAAAATTAGGGTTATTCACTTTAGAAAAAAGACGACTGAGGGGAGATCTAATAACTATGTATAAATATATCAGAGGTCAGTACAGAGATCTCTCCCATCATCTATTTATCCCCAGGACTGTGACGGTGACGAGGAGACATCCTCTGCGTCTGGAGGAAAGAAGGTTTGTACACAAACATAGAAGAGGATTCTTTACAGTAAGAGCAGTGAGACTATGGAACTCTCTGCCTGAGGAGGTGGTGATGGTAAGTTCACTAAGAGAGTTTAAGAAGGGCCTGGATGTATTTCTGGAGGGTAATAATATTACAGGTTATAGTTACTAGAGAGGGGTCGTTGATCCAGGGAGTTATTCTGATTGCCTGACTGGAGTCGGGAAGGAATTTTTCCCCCTAAAGTGAGGAAAATTGGCTTCTACCTCACAGGGGTTTTTTTTTCCTTCCCCTGGATCAACTTGTAGGAAAACAGGCCGAACTGGATGGACAGATGTCTTTTTTCGGCCTTACAAACTATGTTACTATGTTACATTTCAGGGTTGGGGACACCTGGCATTGGGGCGTAAGAAGGAGACTTTGGTGATGGAGACTGAAGACTGTTGGTCATGCCTCTACCAACAAGAACATCCACAGAAGCATGTTTAAACGGATTTCCTCGTCAGCATTGTCAGCAGTTTTGTGAGGGAAAAAACAGTGGAAAAGGTTTGTTCAATTATTGTAAGGCATCTCAAAAAGATTTTTTTTAATTCCCAATCCCATCATTTGTTATATTCCAGACGTCACCAAATAAAATTACAGCCACATTACTGTAGTATAACAGATCAGCAGACCACTTCATTATCACACACAAATTTGGATAATATCACGGAGATGGTTACTTTAACCACCATCCAGTGCTGATCACACATACTATCCATTGCAAAAGTCTTCTTGCACGTGTCATATATACAATTTTGTAAAATAAAATGGTTTCGTGATTGAGATTGGCCATTTATGGGACACCAGAGTCATAAACAGCGGCTGAATTATGCTGAAAATGGGTTTTCTGCTCCATTACTCTAATCAAACCTGCTTGTGAAGGATCAATGCAAGCTTTTTTAATGCCATCTTTCTAAAATCCTACATTGTGCCTCAATGTGCAATATTTACATGAAACTTCTATTAAATTGCAATATAATTCATATAACAGCCATGAATGGGTGAGATAGAAGGGGCTTACAGGCGGTGTGCATAAGAGCCTACTACCTAGTAGGTGTTTGCTGCTGGCTAAACATGGCAGGCTAAATATTGTCTGTGTCATAGGTAGATGCCTAAAGGAGAAGTGATGAAATGCTTCCGCAGGCACCAAGGGTGAACATGACCTAGAGTTGGTGCGTGCAACCATTTATCAGATGCTGAAGTTGGACGCGTACCTTTGATATTTCAGCTGGCGCAATGGTCTGGCCCAAAAACAGTTCATCTCTGCCACTTCTATGAGCTGGTCAGTATCACACAGATATATTTTACAGTATGTTGGAGATGCTTCGCTGAGTTATGCCATGAATAATCATATCCTACACGACAATACCTTTGTAACAAAACTAGAACCAGCTCTGTACCTCACATAGGTCCAAAGATCTCCCCATGAATTCCTTCAACTGCTTTGCTAAATTCTCTTCAGCCTGGCAGCTCAGGGGTGTGTCCTTTCTGCTGCAGCTCTTTCCCCGTAACTGCCACGGCCTCTAACAGAAGATAAGGCTGGTGGCAGTTGAAGATTTTAACTGAACGTGAGCGACCACCTCAGTGAGGTGGACACGAAATAAAAAGAGAACAAGCAGCAGGTGGCGCTATACAGATACATTTTATTGACTAACTCAGTGGCTATGCTAAATTTTCAATTACAAAAGTATTCAGATCCAGCTGCTGGTTTGCAAAATGCAGAATGTGTTTTGTGGCATTTGTGGCACTACCTTTTTTTTTTTTTTTTTTTTACAGAGTCAAACCTTAAAGGGATTCTGTCACCACCATTTTCCATATTAAGTTATTTATACCACCGGATTTATCTCATCATAAGGATCTCCAAATGGTTATTGTTATAGGGCACAGATGAAGATTTGAGGTGTAAAAATCGGTTTTTATCAACTGTCAATCACTTACATTAAGGAGCCCAAGGGGAGTTGACCATCGTTGCTGGAGCCCCGGCTCGGCGATTCCGTTGGAGCCCCGGACCGCCCACCTAATTAATATTCACTTCACTGAGTGAGTCAGTGAAGCTCCGGCGCGGCACTTGATGTACTGCGCCTGCGCAGCCCCGGACCGCACACCTAATTAATATTCACTTCACTGAGTGAGTCAGTGAAGCTCCGGCGCGGCACTTGATGTACTGCGCCTGCGCAGCCCCGGACCGCACACCTAATTAATATTCACTTCACTGAGTGAGTCAGTGAAGCTCCGGCGCGGCACTTGATGTACTGTGCCTTTGCGGGATTACAGCCGCCGGAGCTTCACTGACTCACTCAGTGAAGTGAATATTAATTAGGTGGGCGGTCCGGGGCTCCAACGGAATCGCCGAGCCGGGGCTCCAGCAACGATGGTCAACTCCCCTTGGGCTCCTTAATGTAAGTGATTGACAGTTGATAAAAACCGATTTTTACACCTCAAATCTTCATCTGTGCCCTATAACAATAACCATTTGGAGATCCTTATGATGAGATAAATCCAGTGGTATAAATAACTTAATATGCAAAATGGTGGTGACAGAATCCCTTTAAAATATATAGCAAGTACCACAGTTCTATATCTCAGGAGCCTATAGGCACAAGAAACAGGGCAAGCCCTCTGTAACTTATAGCAAATACAGATGAAGTACATCTAATTATTATTTTCTTTTTTTTTTAATGACCATTAAAATAGGCATAAAGTGTAGCTAGAAGACATGAGGTTTTAATATCATACCTATAATAGACAGAAAAACCAAACCGACCAATACAACACATTACCTTCCCCCGTCACTTGATGAAAGACAACTCTTTGGCATACCTGTCTCAGTCACAGTGGTGAAGCCAGGTGCAGAAGAAGTCTTCATTGGCTTCCCATGGTTTGATGTACTTGAAGAGCATGACTTTGAACTTTCTAGAGATATCCTGCAGTTCAAGAGAAAGACATGCAATTACTTCCAGGGGACAAGTCTTTGTACTATAAAAGATCATTCGATGATTAAAGGGTTTCTTTCGCCATGTTTGACCATATTAAACCAGATGACATTTGCCGTGATGACTGTTCAAAACGGAGATTCCTTTTACAGTCAACTAACTGGGATGGTTTGTGTCCTATAACAAACTACTAGCATCTTGTATAAAGAAAGATGGCATGACCTAGAGACAATACACAGCATACACTTGCCTGTCCTCGCCACTGGAGTCTTTGCTACTTAAAGTGGCTGGGGCCCAAGGGCGAGATTTTTTCTTTGTCTCTTTCTTCTCTTCGTCTTCACTTTCATCCTTCTGACCACCAGTGCTCCGGTTTCTCGATTTATTGGAGTCTCCTGGAGTCACTGCATAAAATGAAAATATCAGGTCAGAATAGGCTGGCGCAAGACACACCAAACAACATTAAAATGATAAACCAATTGTACGTAGAGAACATTACTTCTAAATCTGCACCTGGAGTAAAACTTCCCTTGAGGCTGTATTATTTTCACAGGAGGTTCTCACATACACAGTGGAGTCCCATTACTATGACCACTTCCTACGTCCAATGTCGGCAGTGTGTAGCTTATGAAGGAAGTCACACACCACGTGGCACGACACACTACAGAAGAGCTGCTCACCATCAAAATGAACCAGGGGCTACAATACATGTGTCTAAAACAGCTCAGCGAACCCTACTACGTAGGAGGCTCCGAAGCAGACGGATCATCACTGCACCTCTCCCAATTAAACTGCAACAGCTGAAAATAAAATTTTCGCGGCAGTATTGGAATTGGACCTACGCTGATTGGCAAAGGATTGTCTTCTCCAATGGGTCATGTTTTCTGCTTCATTGAACGGTAGGACATTCTCATGTCAGGTGAGAAACATCAAAGAACAAACACCCTGCAACCATTGCTGGTAGAACACAAGCTGGTGGTGGCAGTGTTATGGTCTGGGGAATGTTTTCGTGGCATCTTCTCGGTCCACTCATCCATTTGGAAGGTACTATCAACCAGGTACACCCATACATGCCGATTGTCTTCACTCATGACTGACATGACTGACATTGGTTGGAAGAGCATGACCAAGACTTCCAAGTACTACCTTGGACCCTTAATTCCCCAGACTGGAACCCAACTGACCATCTGTGGGACCACCTTGATGATCGTGTTCTCTCTACAGACCCTCCTCCATGCACCCTTCAGCAGTTATGGGATACATTGCTATCAGCATGGCTCCAGATATCCGAGACAACCTACCAGGACCTTCCTGAGTCACCCCCAGCCCGTGTAGCTGCTGTCCGTGCTGCACATGGAGGTTCCTCTGGATATTAGCTGGTGGTCAGAATAAGGTGACTTGACTGTGTATGACTACATTTATATTTATCTAGATAATGTAGTTACCCTTTTTTCATCCAACGCAGATCTCATACACCTTTTACCTAGTTCTGAAGAAAGCAGGTAGGGCAGCACCCCACAGAGTAGGTAGATGAGGGTGCACGTCTCCCAGAAGAGTGGTGAATCCCTTCAAAAAGCAGTCAGCATGTAAAAACAAAAGTTGGAGGAGACAGCACGTTCTTGATGGAACTTTATTCCGGATGCTACGTTTCGGCCCAGAAGGCCTTTATCAAGCAAGCACATGCTTGATAAAGGCCTTCTGGGCCGAAACGTAGCATCCGGAATAAAGTTTCATCAAGGACGTGCTTTTACCTAGTTCTAATGTTGAGAAGACAACCCCTTTTTGAAAAAAAATGCTTCTGAAACCTCCAGCCAGCCATACGTTTCCCCTACAGCAGCACCTAACCCAAAATACCCGTCCTGACATTTCATCTTCATAGTGAATGTGCTCAATATATAAACTACTTTTATGTTTTATTCTACTTTATTCCACTTTTATTTTTAGTAATCAGTGTTTTCCTGTGCAATTACCTGACAGCCTGAAGGGATATACAGATAAATAGAGTTAATATTTGCTGTCAATTAAAAAGGGATTGGTCTGCACTACTTCTTGGTGGAGATAAGGAAGTATTTAATGGAGTTTGCCTTTAGGAACTAAATTATTTTAACCACTTATTCAACTCTCAAATGGGAGGGTACCATTTAGTCCATTTTTTTTTACTTTAACCACTTCAAATCTGGGCCATTTACCCCCTTCCTGACCAGGCCTAATTTTGCAAATTTGACGTGTCATTTCATGTGGTAATAACTTTGGAACGCTTTTACTTATCCAAGTGATTCTGAGACTGTTTTCTCGTGACACATTGTACTTAAAGTTAATGGTAAATTTGAGTCGATATGTTTTAATTTTATTTATAAAAAAAATCCACAAGTTAATGAAAATTTGAAAAAATTCACTGTTTTCTAAATTTGAATCTCTCTGCTTTTAAAGGGTTATTCCCATCTCGGACAATGGGGGCATATCGCTAGGATATGCCCCCATTGTCCTATAGGTGGGGGTCCCACCGCTGGGACCCGCACCTATATCAAAAACGGCGCACTGCGCATGCACGGCCACCATCCATTCATTTGTATGGGGCCGCTGAAAATAGCCGAGCACCAGCTCGGTTATTTCCGTTGGCTCCATAGAAATGAATGGGAGCGCACTGCGCATGCGCAGCCCAGCTCCCATTCATTTGTATAGAGCCGACAGAAATAGCTGAGCCAGCGCTCGGCTATTTTCGCCGGCCCCATACAAATGAATAGAGGACGGCTGCGTATGAACGGTGCGCCGTCCTTGATATAGGTGCGGGTCCCAGCGGTGGGACCCCCACCTATAGGACAATGGGGGCATATCCTAGCGATATGCCCCCATTGTCCGAGATGGGAATAACCCTTTAAAGAGGACCTTTCACCTCTCCTGACATGTCTGTTTTAAAGAGGTTCTGCAGGTTTTAATATCTGATGATCTATCCTCTGTCTGTATGTTGTGCCATTCCTTTATTATTTGCACTAGAAGTTATGAATGAATTGCTATTAGTCTTCAGTAAGGGAACAGAGGGGAGGTAACAAGTTGGGGGGGTGTATCTGCACAGACTGAACATGACAGCACTGATTGGCTAGAGTCAGACTGTGCAGGTACACACCCCAAATTGGTTACCTCCCCTCTGTTCCTTTACTGAAGGCAAATAGCAATTAATTCATAACTTCTAGTGCAAATAATAAAGGAATAGCACAACATACAGACATAAGAATAGATGTTCCAGAATTGTTATTACATGGGCAATGCATGGAGCTATTAAAACAGGCATGTCAGGAGCGGTGAAAGGTCCTCTTTAAGACAGATAGTGATGCCCCATAAAATACTTTTCAATTTACATTCCCCATATGTCTACTTTATGTTGACATCATTTTGGTAGTGTCATTTTATTTTTTTAGGACATTAGAAGGTTTAGAATTTTAGGCGCAATTTTTTCAAATTTGCTAAATCAACTTTTTTTAAGGACCAGTTCAGTTCTGAAGTCAGTTTGTGAGGCTTACATAATAGAAACCACCCATAAATTATCCCATTTTAGAAACTCCACCCCTCAAACTATTCAAAACTGATTTTTACAAAAAGTTTGTTAACCCTTTAGATTTCCCACAAGAATTAAAACAGAAGGAAGGTGAAATTTAAAAATAAATATATTTTCTTTGCAGATTTTCAATTTTTAATTTATTTTTCCTATAAGATAGCAAGGGTAAACCGCAAATCAAACCTGAATATTTATCTTCCTGATTCTGAAGTTTGCAGAAACACCCGATATGTGGTTGTAAACTGCTCTGTGACCGACAGTAATGAGAGTGAGATAGTACAAGAATTTGTGATGGCTTTGACAGCTTGTCAGAGTGATCAAAAGCCTGGAGACCAGGAAAAAAGGCCTCAGGTTAAAGCTCCATGTTCTTGGCTGTCAGGAGGCAGCTGAGTCATCGAGCTTCTATGTACAGGTGCTGCACACAGGGGGCAAAGCTCAAGGACGTTTTAAAACGTCCATTCAGAGATAGAGATCCACTACCAGGACGGTTATAGTCAATGGGCAGACTGGAAGTGGTTAAGATGGAGAGATAAGGGTTCCTCTGACATGCTGGATTATAACGTGCCTGATCCTTTGCGCCATGTGGAGATCAGGTCCTGCCAGAGGTGTACGGCAGTGTTTTAAAGGGGTTTTCACAGAGTTTAATATAGATGGCCTATTGTCAGGACAGGTTATCAATATCAGATCAGTGGGGGGGGGTTGACTCTCAGCACCCTCGTTGACCAGCTATTTCAAGAGGTAGTGCCGCTGTCTTGAGTGCCACAGCCTCTTCCTAGGCCAGTGACGTCACTTTCATCAGTCACATGGCCTAGGATCAGCTCAGACCTATTCAAGAGAATAGGCCTGGACTGCAATACCAAGCACCGCCGCTATACAATGTACAGCGCTGTGCTTGGCGAGCTGTAAGGTGGCCACTGCACTTAATAGAATGCCGCTGCCTCTTCAAGCAGCTGATCTGCGGGGGTATCAAGAGACAAACCCCCACTGATCAGATATTGAAGACCTATCCTGAGGATTGGCCCCTAGCTTTCCCGGACCCAAACAAATGCAGATTTGCCCACAAGAACTTAGGGGCTCATTTATTATACTGAAATACACCTAAATTAGGCGTATTTCAGCCGCAGATGGAGGCGCAATGCTCAGTTGTGCCGCTATCTGCAACTTCGCCCCACTCACACCAGGTCTAAAATTGTGGGCGTGGCATGGGCGGGAAGGGGACTTGCCAGCAGGCCCGTCTCGTTTACCATTTTCTACGCCTGTTTTAGGAGTAGAAAAAGATCTAAATGTAAGACTGCTCGGAAGCCATCTTACAGTTAGAACTGGTACTGGATGCGCCAAAGTTATGGCGAGACCGGCGTCTCTTCATAACTTCGTTGGATCCTCCGCCAGCTATGGGCCTTTATTAAGATCGGAGTCTAAAACACCAGTCTTAATAAATGTGCCCCTTGGTTTTAAGAAGGAATGCAAAACTGCACAGAGGGCACTGACAAAGACATAAAGGCAGAAACATGACAATGACATTCGTGATGCTCTAAAAACGCTTAGAGTCCGGGTCTACAACTAAACAGCAGATTATGTTAATAACTGAAGAAAAAAAAAATCTCCAAAATACAGATCTGCGTGAAGTGACGTCCAGAAGCAGCTCAGTAATTAGATGTGCTTCGGTAACGCTCACTGTGCAAGAAGCATGTGATGCGAGCAGCCAGAATTAAGAGCTGTAACAACCAGTCTTTTGCATGGCTACTTACACTGAATGGCTCGGAGACGCGGGATAATGGTGGGACTTGCAGGAGGGCTGAACTTAGTGCTAATTAGGCTCTTCCTTTTGTCCATTGTAGGGGAAGCCTGTACAGTGAACTTGTGTTGGAAATCTGTAAAGCACATCATAAAAGGAGAGGAGCGCCGCTCAGTAAAACAAGATGTCAATGGCTTTTTGTGGTCCAGAATAAAAACACAAGTTAAAAAACATATATACCACCTTTATAACAATCATAACTACAGCACTGCAAATAAGTGTGATCCCAAAATAAGAGTACATTCACATAAACGTAAGCCGTCCGTGCTGCAGACCGCAATGCACAGGCACCGGCTGTGCATGTCCCGTATTGCGGCGTGGACCTATTCACTTAAATGGGTCCGCAATATATGGCAAAAGATAAGACAGGTCCCCTCTTTTTCGGTGCAGAGTCACGAACCAAAAAGCCCCCGGAAGCACTTCCGATCCTTGCCTCCGCTCCACACCTCGTCGTATCTTGAGGATTGCCGACTCATTCAAGTTAATGGGTTTATGTTATTTAGTGTTCAGCGAATTGAGCTTCGGATCCTACATCCGAAGTCGATTCGTTCAAAACTTCCGTACCGCGTTCAAAGGTATGGGCTTCGGCGAGGGAAATTCGTTATCACCAAAGTCTCGTGGGACTAAGATGAATAACTTCGGGATCTGGTTTTTAAACTTTAAAACCATTTTATAACAGGGATCCGAAGTTGACTTTGGTACCGAGGAACCAGCCGGTGCTGAAGCCGACTTCGGATCCATGTTTTAAAATGGTTTTAAAGTTTAATAATTGATCGCCAAAGTTCGCGAGACTTCGGTGATAATTGTTCACCTCGCCGGAGCCCATACATTTTAATGCTGTACGGAGGTCTCTGTACAGCAGTAAAACGAAGTTTGGAGCGAATCAACTTCGGACCTAATTATTCTTAATTTTCCATATCACTACCCACATTTATTAACAATCCTAAAATCCTGCAGGTTTCGAACTGGCCACTAAGCATAATAATAGGCACCATTTCTTGTCCTGTTCAGATCACTTTTCAGCAGTCATCTCATTATCATCGCAGGCAGGATTGCAATGACAGATATCACCTATATATAGATAACTCAGGATCGATCCACCATTCACAGTAGGTGATATCACAGCTTTTTACTCCCTCCTGACCTCTGCACAGGTCGCAGAACATGCCTAGGAAAAATTCTCCCACAGAAGGTCAGCTCCGGTCTATTGTATCTATGGACCATGGTGGGGGCTGTAAAGCATTTCCGTAAACGCTGTTAACAACAGCCCAGACAACATGGCTGCCCTCATATTCGAGGGATTTGGAGCTGTGTATTAGGAAGCCTATAAAAACACATGACCGAGCTGCACCCAAGGATGTACCTGACGGCAGACTGATGATGTTTCCGTCTTTCAGCTTAAGGCGACTTTTCTTGAATTTTCCTTTGCGTTTCTTCACCTTGGGCTTCTCTTGACAGAGCTGGTGGATGATGATGTTCAATTCTCGCTCCAAGATATCAATTTCACGCTCTGCCAACTCTTGCTCCCGTCTTCGAAGAAGTTCCTCATGATTCTTCTGCTCAAGGGCTGCCCGGGACAGTTCCTCCTCCCAGCTCCGCAGCTCCTATGTTACGAAGAAAATAAAAAACATTGCTACGTCTCTGCTTGTGCGCTGGAATACAACCACAGTCACATTGTGCAAGGCTTAGAAAAAAAAAAAACACATCACACACAGTACCTTTTCCTTTGCCCTGAGCTGGTCAAACATTTCCTGGATCTCCTGCTTCCAGTCTTCCTGCAATGAATGGAAGGAATCTTTGGGCATCTCAAAGAAGCCAGATTCCTCTATTGTGGTCAGCTGGAAGAGGATGTTTGTGAAGGAGGGACGACAATGGGGATCAGGGTTCCAACAATCTGTAAAAATAAATAAATAAAGTATAATATAGAAATAGCAAAATGACCTGCAAATAAATGGTAATTAGATACTGACGGCCTATCCTCAGGGTTATAGGTCATTTATATCAGATTGTTGTGGTTTAGACCCTCAGCATCAGCACTAATAAGCTGTTTTGGGCAGCTGCCGGAAACTATACAGTGGACAGAGGCAGAGACAATAGGCCCAATCCACTGTGTGCGGACACCATGCAGCTCAGCTCCTATTCAAGTGAACGGGAGCTGAGCTGCAGTACACCGGCACACTGGATGAAGCCTTACCTCACAAGCATAGTTTTCGATGGCAGCGGCTGCCCAAAACAGGTTATCATTGGGAGGGCCAGGTGTCGGACCCCCACAATCTGATACTGATGACCCATTTTTGGGGTTCAGCCTTCAATATCTAAGTACTGGAAAAGGAAGTCAGTCAGCAGTTTTGACCATGCTAAACTATTGATGGCACTAGGTAGGGGCTCGAGAGAACAGTACAAACATCTGTTTTGTGGAGATTTTCTCATCAGGAGTAGCGTGAATATGAAGTTTTATCCTGTCAAATTCTGCCGCTGCAAGTGCCCAGGGCGGAGCTTCAATGTGAAGTGCTCTCAGCATTGATCTACTTCACAGCCCCTCTCTACTACTGCGACAGCAGTATTATCTAACCAGGAGATTACTACAGATGGTACTCAGAGCAGAAGGGAAGGTCTGTGAAGCAGCACTATGTAGGGAGCACAGAGAGCACTTCACAGTGAAGCTCCAACCCAGGCACTTGCAAGGCAGAATAAAACTTCATATTCACACTTCTCCTGATGTGAAAAGCTCCACAAACGGCATGTGTGCACTGCCCTCCCAAGCCCCTATCTAGTGCTGTCATCAGGTTAGCGCGGTCAAAACTAATAGCAGAGTACAAGTCATCCATTAAATTAAAGGTTTGTCAGGTTTACAAAAAATATTTTTTCTAACGCCCCCCATTAGGGCCTTCTGAGTGAATAGAGGGGTGCCACCTCCACAATTAGCACACTCATCTACTATGACCAGAGTGAAGAATGGTCTCTCACTTTGGAGGACCAAGACTGTCCATGCATTACAAGGACAGCTCATTGAACTTGATAGGCACTGTGTAAGGCCTGATTCACACAACCATGATTGGCCTGGGAAATATGGTCCATGTGTCGTCCGCGCCTCCCCTGACCTGAAATGACTATCATAGTGTTTTATGATAGTTGGTTCATATGTGATCACAGGTGTTTACAGTACAATAGACCCTTGATCAGATAGATGAACTGATTGCATCATAAAACATTATGAGGCAGTCAGTTAGGGTCAGGGGAGCCGCAGTTGGCCCGGGAGATGTGGCCGACAGGCGGAGCGTTGTGTGAATCAGCCCTAATGCTTCGTTTGCCCTGTGGTGATGTTCCAGGAAAATTGAACACATGATTTTTACAGAAGATATGGGGGGGGGGGGGGGGGGGGAAATCAGCTCATTTGTGAGGGATCTCTCCAAAAATACAAGATGGTAAAAAACGGACAAATAGATCAAGTACTGCATGTTTCTATTTACACTGAAAACTAAAAGCAGAAAAAAATGCTGGAAGAAATTTATATAAAAAAAGATAAAAGCTGCAAGATGCCAATAAATCAAAACGGACATATGTTTTATCCGATCTTTGCCCTGCTCTCTGTATAAGGCATACCTCTTTTATTAGATCTCAACACAACCAGCAGAGGGAGTATTCTTTATACACTGGGTGAGGTTCAGGTAACACATGCAAAGAATGTCATGATCCTGACGAAACCAAAAGGAAGGACTCTTACCCAAGGCAAACGGCAGAGTTTTCCGGTTCAGCCTATAAACTGACTCAACGAGCAGTGTTCTGCAGGGAAAACCTTGCATGCAGCATTCCCGACCGCGTACTAATGACCGGAGGTCCATCTCACAAGAGACTGATGCTCCATATAGAAGCTTACCTTCCATAAGTCTTGCAAAGGGTTCCGGACAGGTGGAGGGAATCGGGAGGGACAGCTTATTCATGGCAACTCCGTACGCAACCGCTAAGCCATCAATGCCCCGGAAAGGTACTTCTCCGGTCAACAATTCCCAGAGCAGGACTCCATAACTGCAGTGAAGAGAAGAACCTCAAGTTACTTCATGCAGGGTCTTGGCCAAACTCCATCAACCTAGACTCGGGCACATGTGGTGTGGAAGCTTGTGAGAATACAGATAATACATTGTCCATTTTGCTGCCTGCAAATTGTGGATGCTGGCCTTTGTGCGTCCCACATTTTCCCATTTCGCACATCCTGTTAAAAATGCCGAAAAACGGACAAGAACAGGACATGTTCTATCTTTTTTGCAGGAGTGTGGAACGGACATACGGATGCGGTGTGCTGTCCACGTTTTTTGAGGCCCAATTTAAATGAATGGGTCTGCATCCAATACATAAAAAAATACGGTCGTGTGCACGTGGCCTAAAAAAACTTGGAAAAGGACAATAATATGCTCTCCTATTATCTTGCTATGTCCGGGACAGGACATCCTCTCCAGGACGGGAGGACGTTAGGACAGGCGTATTGCTTTCAACAGCAAATTTAATGGCCGTGACCTTCAGGGCAAAATATGCAAAAACCTGAGGGTCAGGCCCCATTCACACGACGGTATGTGTTCCTAGCTCCGCAGAAATACGGCACGGAAGTACGGAGGTACTTCCGCAAAAAAAAAAGGATACGGAAGCATCAAAAGTCTTCCGTATTTTTGCGGATCCGCAAAAATACGGAAGGTGTCTTTGAAATTATTTTACATAAAGATTTTGACTGTGAATTGAAAAAAAAAAAAAAGAAAAAAAAAAGTGTTTTAAAACTGTCACCTTAGAGCCAAATATGAATATATGTATATATACGGACATGGATCCGCAAAAATACAGAAGACATACGGAAAGTCTTCCGCAGCGGTCCGCATTTTTGCGGACCCATTGACTTGAATGGGGCTATGGACGTGTTTTTGCTGCAAAGTATAGGACGTGTTTCATTTTTTTTGTGAGATACGGCTGCGGAATGCACACGGTGTGCATTCCGCATTTTTTTCTCCTATGGGGAAATGAATGGGGTCCGTACCTTTCCGCATCGATCCGCAAAAATGCAGAGAGATGCGGAAAGAAACATACGGTCGTGTGAATGGGGCCTTAATCATACAGAATTTTCAATAAGTGTAACATACAAGTGTAAGTGTAACAGAAAAAAAAAATAGCAAACAGTAAGATAAAATAATTTCAATGAGCCTCATTACAACAAGATGGTAGCGAGATCTCACCTCCACACATCACTGCCCTTGGAGAACATGGAGGAGCGAATAACTTCTGGAGCCATCCAGGCATACGTCCCCGCCGCACTCATCTTGGTAGTCCGGTGCCATTCTCTTGCAAGGCCAAAGTCTGTGATCTTTAAGATCTTGTTGCTGAGGTCACCATTCTCCACCGCTTCCAGAATTAAAACTGTAATAAAAAAAATTAAAAAATATGGTCAAAAGTGATGGTCTGCGTCCAAACACAGAAATATATGTACGGTTGTCAGTCACACATCACAGTAGCGTCTCATTTTATCAAGGGCGGTGAGGAAAAGAATGATTAAAGGAGTTGTCTCACTTCAGCAACTGGCATTTATCATGTAGAGAAAGTTAATACAAGTGTATTGTGATTGTCCATGTTGCCTCCTTTGCTGGCTGGATTCAGTTTTCCATCACATGAGACACTGCTCGTTTCCATGGTTGCGTCCGCCTGCAAACCAGCAGCGGTGGCCGTGCTTGCACACTATAGGAGAAAGCGTCAGCCTCTCTGGTGGCAGGGACCGTGGTAGTGCACAGAGGCTAGTGCTTTTTCCTATATTGTGCAAGCACGACCACCACTGATGGATTGCAGGGTGGTCGTAACCATGGAAACGTGCAGTGTATAATGTGATATAAAAAAGAATGAAGCAATATGGACAATAACACTACATTATTAAGTGGCTTGTATTAACTTCTTCTACCTAATAAATGCTATTTGCTGAAGTGAGACAACCCCTTTAAGTCTGCTGATCTGCTGATCTCTTCATGAACGTACATGATACACACAAGTTGCCAGAGCTGCCACCACATAGGAATCGCGAGGATCACAAAGACGACGAACATAATGGTATAATGTATGTTACAGGGTGGAAGGTTTGTAACCAGCATTATGGCATACTGACACAACGTCAGTACTGGAATCCATCTGTAATCTACTTCCCATTGTTTTCAATGGAAAATCCATAGGGTCACTCATACGGCGCAGATTTTTTTTTTTTGCACATTTGAAATCCACGTCACTTATGGAAGCAGATACTGAGTGGAAACCTGCGGCTGGTAGCTGCGCGTGAATTAGCTCCATTGACTAATCAGCGTTAAGATCCACGGCTCGACAACCTGCAAATCCACAAGAGAAATTGGTCAGCCTCATATTTCTGCTGAGGATTCTCTTAAAGGGTTTCTGTCACCAGATTTGGGCATACTAAACAGGATGGCATTTGCAATGTGCAAATGCCACCTGATGCCCAATCTGGTTTTCTTACAGTAATCAGATGAGCCGTTTTCTTAAAAAAAGCACTTTTATAATATGTAAATTAGGCGTACTAGGTGCAAGAGGTGTTTACCTTGCACCTAGTAATCGCCGTGTTCCTACCTCTAGTGCCGCCTCCTTCTTCCTGATTGACAGGGCCAGGCAGCTTGCTCGATGAGCTGCCGGCCCTGACCTCGATCGAAATCCCGCGCCTGCGCCGTGTAGGCTAAATTCTGCGCAGGCGCAGATAGTTCACCCGGCCGCCCGGCTCCTGCCTCTCTCACTGCGCCTGCGCCGTGCGGAGTAAAAGCGGCGCAGGCGCAGTGAGTTCCGCCGGCTCCCGGGTCTCACTGCGCCTACGCCGCTTTTACTCCGCACGGCGCAGGCGCAGTGAGAGAGGCAGGAGCCGGGCGGCCGGGTGAACTATCTGCGCCTGCGCAGAATTTAGCCTACACGGCGCAGGCGCGGGATTTCGATCGAGGTCAGGGCCGGCAGCTCATCGAGCAAGCTGCCTGGCCCTGTCAATCAGGAAGAAGGAGGCGGCACTAGAGGTTGGAACACGGCGATTACTAGGTGCAAGGTAAACGCCTCTTGCACCTAGTACGCCTAATTTACATATTATAAAAGTGCTTTTTTTAAGAAAACGGCTGATCTGATTACTGTAAGAAAACCAGATTGGGCATCAGGTGGCATTTGCACATTGCAAATGCCATCCTGTTTAGTATGCCCAAATCTGGTGACAGAAACCCTTTAAAAATCTTCTTGGATTTTCCCTTTTGAAAAATTAGGTTTATGAACGTGTCCTCAGAGCTTAAAGTATGCACAATGAACTCTGAGAAACATCAAGATGCAGAGTACAGAGACTCCAGAGCTCAAATGACTGAAGACAAACCAAGTTCTAGTGATAGTATAACCATAACACGTTTCGAGGGACACAGACCCTTCTTCAGAAGGATGTTTTTTTTCTTTTGTAAGAGATTAAAGTGGATTTCTTAAAGGGGTTATCTGCTTTCATAAAAATGCCCATGGGTGCAGCAGGTAAAACAGACCACTACGTCCCAGCACAGCTGTAGAAGCCTCCCCACTGCCCATGGGTGCCGCAGGTAACAGACCACCACGTCCCAGCACAGCTGTAGAAGACTCCCCACTGCCCATGGGTGCAGAAGTAAAACAGACAACTACGTCCCAGCACAGCTGTAGAAGCCTCCCCACTGCCCATGGGTGCCGCAGGTAACAGACCACCATGTCCCAGCACAGCTGTAGAAGCCTCCCCACTGCCCATGGGTGCAGCAGGTAAAACAGACCACCACGTCCCAGCACAGCTGTAGAAGACTCCCCACTGTCCATGGGTGCCGCAGGCAACAGACCACCATGTCCCAGCACAGCTGTAGAAGACTCCCCACTGACCATGGGTGCAGCAGGTAAAACAGACCACTACGTCCCAGCACAGCTGTAGAAGCCTCCCCACTGTCCATGAGTGCCATAGGTAAAATAGTGTCGAAGACACTGGTGGTGTTCATATACTTATATGTGGTCACCTTCTCTGGCTGCTTTTTGTACTGCGCAGGTGCCACAAGCACCCGGCACAGATGCAGGGTGCAGTGTCTCCATATTCTTTATACGTCACAAAAGCTCTATTTGACTGCAATAACACATGCAGTTTTAGATTTTTTCCCTCCTAGATAGGCACACTCTGTAAACCCTACAGTATACAGAACCCCCTATGTAAGGAACTGCTCGCTCGGCATCCATGTCCATCAGTATTTCTGCCGGCTGCAGAGTGCTCGGCTCAGGAAGACAAAAGCTCAGTGTTGTTCTGGCCTTATCTTTCCCACGAGCCCAGCAGGCCAGGAGTACATGTGATCCCAGCTTTTGTTCTGCTGCCGCAGGAATGTAAGGACCTGCTCTAATATACAAGACAAGGGATGAGATTACTTCCAGGATTGTGTGAGGTCTTGGAGCACATGACTGTACAGTCATCTACTAATCTACAGGCAACGACTTGTGTCACATCCACCTAAAACAAAAGCTGGAACCCGTCAAGGGCAGAAGGTGTCTTCTGCAGACGAGCAGGCTAGCCCTGGATGTAGACCAAGACGACTGCTGCAGAAGCCAGTTTAATATTTTATAGATGGTTCATCGTAGACTAGACAGTAAGGTACCCACAGAAAACTTGCAGATGCACCGACTACCTGGCGCTTAGGATTTGTCACGTCCTGTATCAAAGGCTTGTCCAGGCGGTCAGAATGGCTTTACAAAATGCAAAAGAAATTATACTCAACCCAACGATCCTTAGAATCCCCCGATCCGGCGCTTCCCAAGTCCCTCTTGACACAAGAAATGAACACTCAACCAATCACCAGCCAACGCGGTAATCCACCTCAGCCAGTGATTGGCTGATCACCCACATTTCCATGTTGAAAGGGAATAGAAAGTAGACGCTGGCCGGGGGACCTGGAAAATGTTGGGATTGGAGAAGCAGGGGATTGATAAACTGGCAAAAAAAAAATTTAATTTTTTTTTAAAGAGAGAATAAAACAGTAAAAAGTGATCCTGACCTCAACAATCCCCCACCGCTCCTGTTCTGATGCCATCCAGGTCCCCGTTGATCTGTACTTCCTGATCCAATCACTGGCTGGGGCGGGTCAAATCTGCAACCAGTGATTGGCTAAGCAGCCATTTCCTGTGTGTCGGGAGCGGCCAGGAAGTAGAGACTGGCAGCCACAGGAATGGTCGGAACAGGAGCGCCATAGGATTAGGAAGCATCATCACTTCTTTTGATTTATGCTATCCTGACCCTTTGCAAAAAATAAAAAAAATAAAAAGTTACTGGTGGGACAACCGGCATTGCGGCGAGCCTTGGTGAGCCAAACAAAATGTCACCTTTTAGAATGCATTACAAGGTTAATTTGTGTATTTAAAGGGGCGGTTTCCAGGAGTAGAATACTGATTGCTTATTCTCAGGATAGGCCATCAATATCAAATCGTTGGGGGGGTCCGACTCCTGGCACCCCAAACAACATCACTCATGATGCAAGGGTGCTGGTCACCGTCACGGCCTGCTATCGGCTCCATCCCGGCCGTGCAGGGATCTGGAGTGACGCGGGTGCCAGGGAGCAGGGTCAGTATTATCTAGAGGAGGGGCCAAGGCATCGTGGGGGGCATTTTTAGAATTTGATAACCCCTTTAACTATGTAATTTGGGCAAAAAAATAAAAATAAAAAAAAATTCTTAAAAAAGTGATTTACACAGGTGCCTTTTAGTCGCCCCCTGAAAGGCTAAAGCATCTGAAATAGGAAGCTTCCAAAAAAAAAAAAAAAGGAAAAAGTGGGCTATTGAACTTGCCATGGACATTAGACCAAACATGATTGTCGGGAGTGTCCTGACATTTCTCTGATGGCATGCTGAGCATGTTTATGTACGGGGCGATTGGAAGATACAGCCATCAGCTAAATGAGTGTTCAGTTGACAACTAGCTCATGTAGATAAGCAGCTGACAAAGAACCCATGTACACTTGGCCAAATGGAGGGAGCAGCTATCTAAAGTGTATGGCATTAAAGACAAACATTTTCTACATTTTTCAATAAGCCCCTGGATCTGAAGTAGTATAGTCACTGAGCTATTCAATAAAATGTATCTGTATAGCGCCACCTGCTGTTGGTTCTTTTCCTTTTTTTTTTGTCCGTCTCATTGAGCTGGTCAAACGTGCTCAGTTTAAACCTTCAACTGCAGCCAGCCATATATTCTGTTAGAGAAGCTGTGGTAGTTAGAAAGATCTACAGCAGAAAGAACACGCCCTCTGAAATGCCAGGCTGAAGGTAATCTAGCAGACCAATGAATGGGGAGATCTCTGGACCCATGTGAGGTACAAGGCTGGTTCTATGGTTTGTTAGAAAGACATCATCTTGTACTATATGATCTGTTTGTCAGTTTTTACACCAATCCTGGGATAACCCCTTTAAGGCGTCAGGAAGGAATCAGGCTACTTACGGCACTCCTGTATTATCCTACAGCCTGCATTTCTAACCTTGCAAGGTGGCACGAGACACTTTGACTCCTTTCTAACCCCTAGCTTTCCGATTTCACATGAATATGAAAGAGCTGTAAGGGGTAGGAAATCCTTCAAAGAGGCAAGGAATTAAGGGGTTAATGGCTGACTCTGCAGATCTTTCGACTTCACGGATAGCACAGGAAGTCTGCCCTAAGCAGATAATTGGCTTCCTGCGGAAAGGCTTTATGCTAAAATTACTGGCATCCAGTGGTAAACCCCCCCCCCCCCATTTCATTTACACGGCCGCCTCAATAAACGCCGCGTAACACCGGCATCAGAGCGCTGGCTGTGTGCATACCGCAGGTAGGGTGTATTCAAAATCGGAGCCATATATCGGAATGCGTTTATATGTTTGTAAGCCCCATTCAGATGTACGGAGCAGTAGCAGTCCATTCTGCAACAAAGCTGCCAAGTGTGAACGTGCCGCAATGTTGTAGACAACCTTGTGCTCTGTCCCTACGTAATATAGCAATATATATAGTAAAGTATAGTAAGAAAGATCACACTGTATACAGTATCTTGTCCTCACCTGTATATAGGCATTTTACATACATGTAAAGTATATAAAATAACAACTGATATAGTGCAACGTTCTTATCCTCTATACAAATATACACTATGGGGCACATTTACTAAGAATATAAATTTCAGTCTTGGGGCTCATTCAGACGACCGTATGAATGGGTCAGCATTAGAGATGAGCGAACGTGCTTGTAACAAGCACTGTACTGTTCGGCTCCCCTGCGCTCGCATGGGCGCAGGCATCCAGATCCGTCCTCCTCACCCGATGGAAGCGGCTGCCTGCGCCCATGCGAGCGCAGGGGAGCCAAGCGCTACAGTGCTTGTTACGAGCACGTTCGCTCATCTCTAGTCAGAATCTGTTGCAATTTAAGGGAACGGATGTGGACCCATTCATTTGAACGTGGATGCAAAAGATGTTCATGATCAAAGATAGGTCATCAATATAAAAAAAAAGCGGACAACCCCTTTAAGTACTGCAGAGCAGCAATCCTCCGATTCCCCAAATACTGTTTTCTGTTCATGACTCCAATACGCAGGGAGCATAAGGCTTCTATGGTGATGTGGCCACCAGCTGAAGCGGTACATGTGACTGTGCCCATGTACCGCCAGATGAAAACGGTGCAGGGGGATCAGAAAACCGAGGAAGTGGAGGACCGCTACAGCGTGCAGCAGGTAAGTATCAATGTTTCAGGGGGCAGGCTGCAGGCACCTAGGAAGAAATTATTACAACCGGGAAAACAAATGTAGGCCAATAGACAAGTCCACAGGAGACAAACTGGTTATGGGTTTTCCTAGCATCGATACCACTCCATCCTAGCAATTGGCAGGGATCTCACGAGTCGGAAATGTACGGGTTAGCAGCCAGGCTCATGCTACCATTCTTGCCACATGGCACAGGCCTAGCACATGCACAACAGTCACTATTAGACCACTTGCACACTTGGGTATTTTGGTCAGTATTTTTAAGACCAATTCAGACTTGGGTCTAAAGCAGAGCAGACATGCAGTGATTTTACCCCAGACCTCCCTATGCTGGAGAAGTGGTGCAGCCCCGGGTACCATGCTGCATATTTGGTGGGAATGCCCAGCTCATGCTCCCCTGTGTCGTCTCTATACAATGTCCTCTCTGGAGAATCCTCGACTCTTACCCCAGAAATGGCTCTTTTCTCTATATTCCGAAGCCCCCTAGCAAAAGTACAAAGGGGTCTACTGGGATACTTTCTCATAACAACCCGACATATCATCCCTAGGCTATGGAAATCCACTTCTCCTCCGAATAAATTACACTGGGTTGAGGCTCTCAGATCAGATCATGCGGATAGAGGAACTTAGAGCAGAAGATGCACGATCCCAAGACATTTTTCTTAAAATGTTGGTCACCACAATATACTCAGGACCTCCCCTGAGTATATTGTGGGTGGAAGGGGGCTCACTTTCGAGAAGCTAATAGACTGCAAAGAGGCTAAGGCCCCTTTCACACGAGCGAGTTTTCCGTGCGGGTGCGATGCGTGACGTGAACGCAGAGCACCCGCCCTGAATCCGGACCCATTCATTTCTATGGCTCTGTGTACATTTCTATGGGTCTGCGCTGCGTGAAAAACGTAGCATGTTCTATATTCTGGGTTTTTCACGCAGCCCTGGTCCCAGAGAAGTGAATGGGACTTCAGTGAAAAACGCATTGCATCCTGAAGCAAGTGCGGATACAGTGCGTTTTTCACTGATGGTTGCTAGGAGATGTTGTTTGTAAACCTTCAGTTTTTTATCACGCGCGTGAAAAACGCATCGCACCCCCGCGGAAAAAAATGAACAACTGAATGCAATCGCAGATAAAACTGACTGAACTTGCTTGCAGAATAGTGCGACTTTCCCTGAACGTATCCGGACCTAATCCGTGTGAAACAGCCCTAATGGTCTTCTTCCATCCCTTCCCATCTGCCCTCTATCCTTCTCATTTCTTTACCTTGTGTTGTCTCATCTTTCCTTTAATAAAAATTCCTGCCAATCGACTCTGCCGGTGATTGACGGAAGGAAAGCAGACCTTCCCGGCAAACGCCTGCTCTCTAGCAGAGGAGACCATTGCTATTCCATGCAGCAATCTCCTCCACAGTATGGAGAGCTGTGATCGCTATGCCATCACTTGTCCACATGCTGTCCAGTTGTTTGCTGGCAGCAGATCAGATTAGACACCACGACCTGTCGCCTGATCAAAGCCCACTCACCACGTCAAGGTTGCCTCTTTAAGGTACCTACCACATCAAGGTAGTCTCTTGGGTACCTACTCTAATTTGGTGCAATACTACGTGGCAATCACCACATCACCGCGCAAACAGGTGGTGTGACCCAACAATCCAAACCACCCCTGCTTTCAGACTGAGCACCCTTGGCACCGGCCCGCACGAGCCCACAGGCCCAGCACCAAGTTTGAAAAGTTAGTGATGCTTTAAGGTTACCTGTACATGATGCGGCCCCCGGCAGAGACATCACCTGTAATTGCCGGGCCGCGCTTGTACTTGATCTTTGATGCAAAGAGCCTATAAAAGGTGTCAGCCGACAATTACAGGAGCCGCCTGACAATTAGCGGTGAGCCACAAGTGCTGGAGGGATGCAAACCATAAAGTGGTAAATGTAAAGCTATTAGGCCCAAGGGTGTCAGCATCCCAGCAGACGAGACCATATGCGGCCAAGCCACCCTTACCCGCTGCAACTAATGAGCGTACAATCTGTGGTAAAATTATGTGGTCGTTGACAAGTACAGGAGGGTGTGGCCCGCTCTCCGCTACTGGAAATTAAGACTGTTTGTTTGTGTCTGATCCACATTTTTTGCAGATTGCACACAGACCTAATCATCATAACACTCCAGTGAAATGCTAAATTTTCAGGGAAAAAAAAAAGGAGCAGAAGGCTAACATTATTAAAAGTTAAAGGGGTTATCCCATCTTATACCACCGCCCCCCGCCGCGCTAATAGAAACAAGTAGGAGCGCACCGCGCATGTGAGGCCCGGCTCCCATTCATTTCTATGCTGCCGACGAAAACAGCCGAGCGCTGGCTCGGCTATTTCCGTCAGCTCAATAGAAATGAATGTGAGCCGGGCCGTACATGCGCGGTGCGCTCCCATTCGTTTCTCTTAGAGCGGCGGGGGGGGGGGGGATGCGCCTGGCAGTGGTCTGACTGGGGTCCTCCAGGCTCAGGGCTTCCCCGCTTCATTCTAGATATAGTTGCGGGTCCTATAAGACAATGCGGGCATATCCTAGCGATATGCCCCCATTGTCAAAGATGGGATAACCCCTTTAATCTCCACTCCCCCCCCCAAAAAAAAAATATATATATATTACTCAGTTTTCCAAGTTGATTCGCATAAAACTTTGCAAAGTCTCATGTAATAACTTCATAAATTCATTTTTACTGTAAAAAAACAAAACAAAATCATTTTCCGAACTCGGGTCCTGTTCCAAGTTGTACCTTGGAAGCGAACCCCTACTCATCATGTTCTCTTAAATGTGCACTCTGCTTTCACCAAAGTTAGCATAACTCAACAATACAGGTGAATATAAGAATATGTATTCTGATAAATTTGATCAGAGAAAAATGCCTCTTTCTCCCATTTCTCTTTCCCCTCTCCATATACTTTTATGGGTAGCATACAATCTGATGCTTCAGGGAGCTCAGTCTGACTCATCTCTCTAGGCAGACTCAGCAGAGGATGTTAGATTGGGGGGGGGGGGATTAAGATTTCCGTATTCACCTGTCCTAGTCATTTGTGCAAATTTTAAAAACACAGTGGCCACCTAACCCTTCCTGATATGTATGCCAGATTTGGATCCTTTAAATATGGCGTCAGCTCAAGAGCTGAGCATAGCTGGAGGGTGCCTGCTGTCTTAGACAAACATTTAACCCATCAGATTCCGCAGTCATTTAGAGGGAGGGGTCTCACACAGGAGCAGTTCTGTTGCTATGGCAGTCTCAGCCATTCTGATGTGTGCAAATGAATACCATTAAAAGACTGGTGAAATACGTTCTCGTTGAGCTCCTCAGCCGTACATAGTTCATGCTCTCTCACTGCTGATATATAGAATTTTGGAGGCACAAGGTCCCCATTTCTGCTGTTTTTCTGTGTAGACATTTATTTGTGTGGAAGCATTTGCTGCTCCAGGACATTCTCCTCCCAAGTCTCCTAACCTTCTGTAATGATGAGGTCAGACCATAACTGAGAAGAATTACCGTAGATCCTTTGAAGTGCTGTGTTTTATGACCCATGGCCGGGCCCGGCTACGACTCTCTGGTGCACCTTTAACTGAACTTAATTAAAAACCCGTCAATAAGCTGTCGCTTGTGTTTAATAGAGAAAAGGTCAGACCCAGTAGATGGAACGATCCTACATGGCGGTCTACAACACTGGTCTGCACAGAAGCTGTAAATTACTGTAAAAGGCTCTTTAGTCATTACACTAAGGGGCCTTTTACAAGGGACGCTAACCTGCTCATAATGAGCTACAATCAATGATATAGCAAGTCGATCAGCGCTCATTTACTCCCACTTCTATGGGGACAGAGCTTGGTGGTGGCCGGACCAGAGTCCTTCAGCCACCACTTTGTGGGGCTCCATTCCCGATATAGGTCCAGATCCCAGTGGTGGGAGCCGCACCTATAAGACAAAGGGGGCATATCCTAGCGATATGCCCCTATTGTCAAATCTTTTAAGATGAATGGGTCCGCATCCGATCAGCCAAAAATGCTAACCAGATGCGGACCAAAACTACGGCCATGTCCATGAGCCCTTAATATTCAGTCCAAATGTTAAGTGTCAATCGACTCTTGGGTTCTTAAGTTCACAAAAAGTTTTATTAACGTTTTTAGGGAAACCTTCAGAAAAGTTCTAATACAGAAAACATGCAGTAAGAGAAAAGTGAATAAATGTATTAGTTTTTAGTTATGTGTAAAAGGTGGGTACTAACCCGTACCGCCTCTGCCACATCTGCCCCATGGGTTACCACCAAGGCCTCTCAGATTTCTGCCTGTCTAGTTCTCACAGGCTGCATTCTGGAAAAGCTGGATGTGAAGGATTTTAAGGGCTATTCATCTGAGATATCTTAGCATTTTTGGTGTTTGTTTTTGGATGAAACGTGTTTTCAAAATTCACACAAAATGACTGTGGAAATTCCAAAAAGAGAGAGGTCAGCCAGACTGTTATAAACCGATATGAATGAACCGGGGACAGCGTCCGGGGCCAAGTCACATGAATCATCTTCCTTTTAATGCCGGAGAGGAAATTGTGACTTTAATACACAGATAATGTAGTAAGCAGTGTAAGGACAGGTTCCCACTGAGGTTTTCGGAGGAGGTCTTGAGGCTGATTTTACTGCAGGTTTTTCAGCTAAAGCCAGAAGGAAGAAGTACAAGTCCTTCCTTTACACAGTGGTCCCTCAAATTACAATAGTCATTGGTTCTGTGAGGTCCATTGTATATTGAAACCATTGTAACTTGAGTCCATAACTCTATGCAAAACTGGTCATTGGTTCAAAAGTCCCAAAATGTCATCTGAAGGTAATAGAAAATGAAGATCTAAGAAAAATATGACAAGATAAAGCAAGTCCTTCCATATAACAGTCAGGAGTAGATGCTGGAAGCTGTAGACCACTTTCTATGATGAGGACAGGAGCTTCTTCAGGGTCCTGTATAGCACATAGGGCACCAGAAAAATAACTTTGAGACGTCCTCACCTGACATTCAAAGGAACAGCTCACCCTGGCACAGATAGGGGGCAGTACAGGACATGTAATTCCGCACTGTACTATAAAGAGGGACTACTAGACAACCAGTACAGGTGTTTTACCAGAAGAATGGCCATATCGATTGGTTGGATCTGAGGCGTTCTATGTCGAGTCTAATTTCAACTAATGGCTCAGAAAAGACCACTGTAAGTTGAAAATATTGTTCCCCGAGAGACCACTATTTCTGATCCACTTCTGGCTTTGGCTAAAAAACCTGCCGAAAAAACTCCTCTAAAAAACTGTTTGTGAGCCTACCTTTAGGGTTTTTTACAGAATGAGCAGTGATCAGGAACGGAGAAGATCCCCATCAATGCCCACTTGTTTGCCGTATTTATATGCAGAAATCATCTCCTCACGGGGATCAATGATCATTTCTACGATCATTCATTCCCACAGAGTCAACATGACAATTCTGAGTGCTGCATGAAAGATGTGATCACATGACAAAAGTTTCCTATATTTTTTTTTTAAGCTGATATATGCCTCCTGGAAGCTAAGAACCCCTGAAAAGGTAAAGAATGAGGGCGTCACCCTTCTGTCAGCGGCCATCATCCAGACAATTCCCATAAAAGGTTAAGAAATAAAAGCTGAGCTGTGATTGGCTGTTTTAAGCAAGGCCTGTTTTTCTTTTAGACTGTTTTGAGATATACTGTCAAGGCACAGGTAAGGAATAGTGCAGGCCTGAGCTCCACCCCCCATACCGCTTTCCCTACCTACTTGCAAAGTCCATTCTAGCTGACGGTGCGCAACTGGACGACAGTCCCTAGCTTACGTACCTGCTGGGGCTTACAGGGAGGGAAACAATGGGAGAAAACAGACAAAGACAGAACACACAGACACAAGAATATCACCAAGCTGTGGTCAAGAGCCAAGAGGTCACGTCAGAGCACACGGAAAACACAGGATCAAAGTCAAATATAAGCCGAGGTCAGAAGCCAGGAGGTCACGTAAATACAAGGAATTACACAAGGACAATGTAAAGTTCAAGCTGAGGTCAGGAGCCAAGAGGTCGCGTAGTACAAAGGGAATCACAAGAACAAGGTCAAATACAAGCCGGGTCAATAAACAGAAGAAGTCGCAATCAATTAACACGCTGGTGAGGTATAGAAGAACAATCACAGGCAACCTGTGGCCAGCAGGTTGCCTGTTTAAATAGGTCCAATAGATGGGTCATGTGATGTGAAAAGTGTCACGTGACCCACGTCCGGTAATTCTATACACCTGAGCGCCGACTCATTGATGTCGGCGCTCAGCTCCCCTGCTGCTAGTCTCCTAGGGGATGGAGGACTCCGGCCGCACTGGAGAAGCATGCACCGCAGGGTCCTCCCCACCCCCTGGTTGTTAGGTAGACGAGGATGCCAGCCGCGTTTGAGGCCGGCTCCTCCTCCTTCCTCACACGCGGGATGTCGGCGGCGCAGCAAGGAAGGAGCGTGCCACCGACTGCCCGTTACACATACGAGTTTAACCCTTTTGCTCCCAGGCCTGTTTGGAGATTTTGCACCATTGGTTACCAGAACAATTTTCGCAGTTTTGACATGTACAAATAAAACCTAAATTAGAAACTAAAAAAATAATTTCAAATTATACTAACTGGCCATACCCATATATTTTCTGGAGTAGACATCCAGCACATTGTCAAAACGCAACTCAGAACTTTATACACACAGGCAGCTTCATGCAACTTTGCATGAAAATGTAATTTTTCATTTAAAAATAAATGCATAAAAGTTGATCACAGTCCTTGAAAGTAAGTGAACGCCCCAAAGCCTATATAGGTCCTGAAAGCAGACAACCAGACGATTACAGCTGTCTTGACAGACTGTTGACAATAGAGTCCACTTTCACGCGTGACAAATTATTAACATGTGACATACACAGTCAGAAAAAATGTATATAACTAATACTACACATAGAGCAGTTTAAAAAGCAGTCACATGATGTAAGAGATGAAGACTAAACTGGGCCCGGGGTCTGAGCTATGTACCTGCCCCTATATCCAATATTATAATATGGGGCAATAGGATAATATCCTTGGGGTTCACTGACTCTTCTGGACTCTGGGTCTGTATTGTACCTGGTTTGTTGCTTACTGTGTATTTTTCGGATACTTTTATCTTGTATGCTGTTTAGGGCTTTCCCACCTGCTGCATGGTTACCCTACTTAATGTTTATTATCTGTGTCTTACTACTTGATGCAATGGAGTTGTGCCCCGCAGCTGCTGGGAATGATTTGGAGTATATAGATTCTTTACAACAACAGTCCCCAACCACCAGTCCACGGCCCAGGACCAGGCCCTAAATCGATGTCTGCCGGGCCGCGGCGGCAGGCAGGGTTGCCAACCTTCCTTTTAATTTTTTCTGGACAACTTAACAAAAAATTACGGACAGCCTAAAATTTTTACGGACATACGCCCCACCCCCTTTTGAAGACCACGCCCCCATTCCACGCCCTCAAAATGACTTAAAAGAATGCCCTTGAATCACAACTGTTACATCCCCACTACTCTAGTCCCCCCTGCTGTTTGTGAATAAGAAGGGACTAGAGCTGCAGAGAATGACACTGGAGAAAGGGAGATGGACACTGGAGAAAGGGAATCATGAGACATATTTGAGAAGACACTACCAAGCATACAGGAGAATACAGCACCACATGTACCTCTTACATCCAGTGACGTCTCCACTGATGTATCTGTTCTCTTTCCTCATCTTCTGTATTCAGCGCCATGATCAGTTCTTTAATCCACGTCTTCTCTCTGCAGAGTTTACCACACAGACATCTAAGGATTCTCACTTTTCTATCATCCTCCCCCTGGTGCCCAAATATTGTCATCCTGCTGCTACCCCAATACTGTGCCTGCTGTGCTCCCCAATTCCTAATGTGCCCTAACACTATACTGCAGAAATAACAGTGACAGATAGTCCCCTCATAAAAACAGTGCTCCCCAAAGTCCCAGTGAGTGACCTCATTAGTTATAATGCCCCAGTGATAATGGTCTGCGAAAATACCCCTGTTAGCAGTAGCAACCTCCATGCGCCAAGTAATAACAGCCCCCAATAGTACCCCCGTTAATAGTAATAATGCCCCATAATAGAAATAATGTTCCTCATAGTGCCTCCAGTAGTAAAAAAGCACCCCCATAATAACAGTGATAAAGCCCCTCATAGTGACCCCGCAGTAAAATTGCCATAAAAGATTCTCCAGTAGTGATAAAAACACCCATAGTGCTCCCAAAAGTGATATGGGCCCTCTATAGTGTTCCCAGTAGGTATCACAGTCCCATATAGTGCCCCCAGTAATTATAATGCACCCAGTAACTTAAATGCTCCCCTGTAGTGCCCCCAGGAACTTAATCGGTCCCCTATAGTGACCCGAGCAGCTTAAAGGGATTGTCCAGCCCCTAATATTGATGACATATCCCATTATTAGCGGGGTTCCGATGCCCGACATCCTGACTGATCAGTTGTGAGACAAGGAGCCGGCGCTTCCTCTTCATTACACCGCATTTTGTCTGAAGTGAATGGAGCGGGTGTCTGCAATTACACTATGCTGCTGCTCCATTGGAGATGACACGTAGTGTGATGACGAGGAAGCAGTGCTCGCATGGAGTGCCGTCTCCTTGTCTCACAGCTAATCAGCCAGGGTTTTGGGTGTCGGACCTCCGCCAGTTAGATATTGATAATCTATCCTGAGGCTAGGTCATCAGTATTAGGGTCTGGACATCCCCTTTTAAATGCTCCCCTGCAGTGGCCAGCACAGCTTAAATGGCCCTCTTTAGTACATTGAGCAGTTTAAATATTGCCCCCAAGTAATATAAATTTTCCCCTATAGTGCCCCCAGTAGTAAAAATGGTCCCCTATAGTGCCCCCCATTAGTACAAATGGTCCCCTATTGTGTCCTCAGTATTATTATTTGTCCCCTATAGTGCCCCTAGTAGTACAAATGCTCCCCTATAGTGCCCCCCATTAGTACAAATGGTCCCCTATTGTGTCCTCAGTAGTATTAATGGTCCCCAATAGTGCCCCCAGTAGTATGTGGTCCCCTATAGTGCCCCCAGTGGTAAAAATGGTCCCCTATAGTGCCCCCCATTAGTACAAATGGTCCCCTATTGTGTCCTCAGTATTATTATTTGTCCCCTATAGTGCCCCCAGTAGTATAAATGCTCCCCTATAGTGCTCCCCATTAGTACAAATGCTCCCCTATAGTGCCCCCCGTTAGTACAAATGGTCCCCTATTGTGTCCTCAGTAGTATTAATGGTCCCCAATAGTGCCCCCAGTAGTATGTGGTCCCCTATAGTGTCCCCCAGTAATATAAATGGTCCCCTATAGTTCCCCCAGTCCTGCAACACATATAGCCACAGATACTGATTAAGCTCAGGCTGAGCAGAACATGGGGCTGGGGACACAGGGGAGATGTGACAGCCGGCGAGGACACCTTTCCCTCTTGCTTGTGCTGGCAGGCTGCCAGGGCCCACATGATTCAGTCAGCCCTCTTCCCCCACCCTGTCGCACTCGCTTACCTCGTGGAGTCCTGCGCGCCTCGGCTCCTGCATTCTTCTGCCCGGCCCCTCCTCCTCAGGTAATCCATGTGCGCCCGCCCTCTCAGAGCGCCAGCACTTCAGTTTCTGAACTGCCCTGCACAGTCTGTACTACGCACGCATGCGCAGTACAGACTTCAGGGTTTCGGCAGAAAATTTCACGGACGTTTTTTTCTGCCGGACACTACGGACGGCAGAGAAAAACAACCATTTTTTGCGGACTGTCCGTAAATTTACGGACGGTTGGCAACCCTGGCGGCAGGGCACAAGGAGTTAAGCGCTTCCACTGTGGAAGCGCTCATCTCCATAGTCATCTGTATCGCCGTCCTCAGGACAGCGATACAGATGTCTGTGCTGTGGGGCAGGGGAAGGAGAGGAGTCTCCCCTGCCCGTTCCTCTGATAGGTTGAAGGTCTAGTGCCTGTAGCCTATCAGAGGCCGTACAGCGCCTGAACTGTACAGCACAGGACACAGGCCGGAAGAGGCCTGCATCGCATCACTGCCAGCTCCATGGTGGTAAGTATAAGTGTTTTTTTGTACAATACCGGAGGAGAGGAGCACTGGGGGGCACTGTGGGGGCACTTCTTATATTATTGGGGGCATTTATGGGGGCACTTCTTATTGGCTTTTTTTTTGGAGGGCATCTATGGGGGCACTTCTTATTGGCATATTATTGGGGGCATTAGGGCACTTCTTACTGGCACGATATTGGTACATTATTGAGGGCATTGTGTGGGGCATCTATGGGGCACTTTGTACTGGCACATTATTGGGGGCATCTATGGGGCATTTTTTACTGGCACATTTGTGGCGGCACTTCTTATTGGTACATTATTCGGGGCATCTATAGGGCACTTCTTACTGGCACATTATTGGGGGCATCTACTGAGGCCACAAAGAAGGGTTACTTTATATGGGGGGCATTTTATGCTATATTTATATATTTTAATATGCACCTTGCGTTAGTCAGCGCCGACAGAACCCCCCTCTGGTCTTGATAAAACACAGTGGACCTACACCAGCAGATGACATGGCTCCCCAAATCCTCACTGATTGTGGAAACTTCACACTAGACCTCAAGCAGCTTGGATTGAGGCCTCTCCGCTCTTCCTCCAGACTCTGGGACCTTGATTTCCAAATGAAATGAAAAATTTACTTTCATCTGAGAACAACACCTTTGACCACTGAGAACAGTCCAGTTCTTTTTCTCCTTGGCCCAGGTAAGACACTTCTGACGTTGTCTATTGGTCATGAGTGGCTTGACACATGGAATGCGACACTTGTAGCCCATGTCCTGGATACCTCTGTGTGTGGTGGCTCCTGAAGCACTGATTCCAGCAGCAGTCCACTCCTTGTGAATCTCCCCAAATGTAGGAAAGGCCTTTTCTTAACAATCCTATCAAGGCTGCGGTTCTCCCTGTTGCGTGTGCACCTTTCTCTACCACCCTTTTTCCTTCCACTCAACTTTCCATTAATAAGCTTTGATCCAGCACTCTGTGAACAGTTAGCTTCTTTACCAATGACCTTTTGTGGCTTACCCTCCTTGTGGAGTATGTCAATGACAGCCTTCTGGACATCTGTCAAGTCAGAAGTCTTCTCCATGATTGTGTCGTCTACTGAACCAGACTAAGGGACCTTTTTAAAGGCTTAGGAAGCCTTTGTAGGTGTTTTGGGTTAATTATTCTAATTTTCTGAGATAATGAATTTTCCTTGGCTAATCATTAACAGAAATAAACACTTGAAAAAGTTCACTCTGTTTGTAATGACTCTATATAATATATGTGTTTCACTTTTTGAATTTAATTTCTGAAAAAAAAAACTTTTTGATGAGATTCTCATTTATTGAGGTGCACTTGTATAATATTGGATATAGGGGCAGGTACATAGTTCAGACCCCGGACCCAGTTTAGTCTTCATCTCTTACAGCATGTGACTGCTTTTTAAACTGCTCTATGTATAGTATTATTTCTATACATTTTTTCTGACTGTATATGTCACATCATGAAATAAAGAATGTATTTGTACTTTTTGTGTGGTGTCTGGCGAGAATTGTTTGGTCACCACACATTATTATTTGTTGCTTGTTTTGGTCATCAAATTATTAAAATGCATTAAAAACAACATTTGGACATAAAACACACACAAGCAGAAGTTTACACATGAACACAATGTAAGTGTATTATATTATTTAAAGGGGTTGTCTCACTTCAGCAAATAGCATTTATCATGTACAGGAAGTTAATACAAGCACGACCGCTGCTGGATTACAGGGTGGATGTAACCATGGAAACGAGCAGTGTATAATGTGACAGGAAAATAAATGCAGCCGGCAAAGGGGACAATATGGACAATCACAATACATTAGTAAGTGCCTGGTATTAACCTTATCTACATGATAAATGCCATTTACTGACGTGAGGGGTTATCCAATTTCTCAAACTCCCCCCAACATGTGCCGGGCCCCTCACAGGTAATATACTGAAAATACCGCCGTGTGCAAGAGCCCCAAGTCTAAAAATCAAATGGTTAAGCAAAAAAAAAAAAAAAAAAAAAAGGAGTTATGATTAAGGACTCTGTCCGAAACGCAAAAACTGTTTTTGGAGTCTGTACACTGCACTTGGCTGTTCTGAATTTTCAAATAAAGCGCCTGAAATAACACTTCACCGTTGCTGGATTTTTCCCTTCTCTAGAAATCAAAAGCAGCCCCCCCCCCAAAAAAAAAAGACATACAGTGGGTAACACACAGGCAGGCAACTCAATGCTGTAATCCACAGTACAGACCAGTGGTTCCGCCATCACGTAGCATTAGCGAACACGTAACCCCTATCACACTTACTGTTGCTTGACTTCAGATCACGATGGATGACGGGGACAATGGCCTCATCGTGCAGGTAGTTCATCCCTCGGGCGATCTGCACAGCCCAGTTGACAAGTATATCAGGAGGAATAGTCTTCCCGGACAGCACACGATTCAGTGATCCGCCTCGGGCAAACTCCATGACCAAACACAAGTTGGGCTCCTTTAAGCAGACACCCCTCAAGGCAATAATGTTGGGGTGATTGAGCATTGCAAAGAGTTTGGCCTCCTGCCGGACGTTCTCAATGGTCTGGCTGATGTCTTCGTCGGGGTCATGGCGCGCTGCTTTGACCGCCACCTCCTCGTCTATCCAAATGGCACGGTACACTTTTCCAAAGCCTCCGATCCCAATAATTTCTTCCAGTAACAGCTCATTAAAGTCTATTTCTTGTACTGTGGAAACGCAAGAAAAAGGGGAAAAGGCATTAAAATGTAGAACACATAGTGTGCATAAGCCCTAATACAGGACCAGCTAAGTGGAGGCGATTCCTCAAATCTAATGTACGCGGTGTAGAAATGTGTCATGTAGAGATTAGATTTTGTAGTCTGCGGTACGCAATAAAAAGGGTAAGATCTGGGCCAAAACTGCGTCAAAATCCGCCAGGAACACATGCAGATCTTAGCGCAGATTTGGTGCAGAAAAGCAATGAAATCTACACAAAAATCCCCATAAACTACAGTGACGTGTGTGCGTATCCTGAAGGCGGGCAATACAGAACTTGTCAAAGTTCTGGAAAGGAAAAACTGACGTTTTCCCCTCAGTTTTCCTTCAGTGTTTTCCGCAAATCTAAAGACGATGAAAGAACATGTGGTCAGTTTTCCTGAATGGTCAGTGAAAAAAAAAGACAAGTTAAAGGGGTTCTCCGGGAATTAAGAAAATGAAAATACTTAACTATTACTTAATTATAAATATATTCCCAAATACCTTTCATTAGTTATAATGGCTCGTTTTGTCTAGGGAGCAATTATTAGGAGAAACAAAATGGCCGCTGTCCTATTAGTACACACAAAACCTGTCCGAATCACACAGGAGGACAAGTTACTTCACAACACTGAGGTAAAGAACTGCCTCATCCTCCTCTCTTCTTGTCAGGGATTATGATCCTGAATACAGATGATAAGATCTTCAGCTTTATCTCTGTAGGAATGGAGTCCATGAGGAGACATGAAGTCCAGAAAGGACAGACTGTGGTAATGTGGGACTGTGGTAATGAAGACTGCATACAAGAGCTGCTGCTCATTAGCCACATCCCCACCTCCTCTCTGTACTTCATGTCTCCTCATGAACTCCATTCCTACAGAGATTCAGCTAAAGACCTTATCTGTAATCAGGACCATAATCTCTGACAAGCAGAGCAGAGAGGAGGATGAGGCAGCACTTTAGCTCAGTGTTGTGAAGTAACTTGTCCTGCTGTGTGATTAGGACAGGTTTTGTGTGTACTAATAGGACGGCGGCCATTTTGTTTCTCCTGAATGCTCCCTAGACAAAATGAGCCATTATAACTAATGGGAGGTATTTAGGAATGTATTTATAATTTATTAATATTTAAGTATTTTCATGTTCTTAATTCCAGGAGAACCCCTTTAGTAAACCCAATGGGGTAATTTCTTAACATTTTTACACTAGTTTTTGGCGTAAAAAATAAAAAACACACTCAAGACCCCTGTTTTTAAGTGTCCATGTGTTTTTACATTCTTTTCGCCACAGAAGTGGCGGGGGCCAGGCTATAGGATATGATAAATGTAATAAAATTTATGCCTGGAAGCAGGAATAAATGTTGGCGAAAAATACGCCAGTCAGGGGTTGGGGTAGTTTTAACATGCGCAAGGACTGCTGGAGGTTTGCCTAATTTAGGAGAGAGGGGAATCAGCAGGGCCCGGAGGACCGAGCACACTTCTCCAAATCCACGACGTGGGAATGGACCCTTATACAAAAAAAAAAAAAATTCTGTATAAGAAAGGAAAAAGATTCCCAATGTGCAGATTACACACAATATGGTGCTGGTCAGGCCCCGCGCACAAGACAATTTTGCGGTCTACAAAATTCACATGCTGTCTGAGTGCCACCCGCATTTTGTTTGCGGACGCGTTGTTTTCAATGGGTCCATGGTGCGGAACACACATAGGGATGTGGAAAGCACAAGGATGATCCGTGTGCTTTTTGCATCCTTCCGTTTGTTCCGCAAACCGATAGAACATGTCCTATACTTGTGCGCAAAATGCCGACCGCTCACCCATTGATGAATGGGTCTGAGAAATAGCAGATGCAACACAGACATCATCAGTAATTTGCAGACCAGAAAACGGATATCGACATGTGCATGAGGCCCCCGGTTTGGAACCACAAAAACAATAAAAGAGAAACATGGTTTGGTGTGGAAGTGGCGTAACACAGGATCCACAGTTGGGACACCAGACAACCAGGAGAGGATTACGAGAGGCCAGAGACGCAGATATGATCCTAGTAGGTGGACGTCAGCAGAACATGTCGACATCCTATATAAACCACACAAGGAAGCCGAGCTCTGCCTCACACGTCTACTGCAGACGCAATAGCTGTGATTCCAGAATAGTAATACAATTAATCAGCGTTCTGCAATGTAAAGATATCAGGAATGCAAAGCCACAAAACGTCTGGCACGGTCTCCAGCGCAGCATTGTGCAGCTTCCTCTAGATTCTGACAGCATAGACGATTAATGGCAGATCCATAGTAACACGTTTTATGTACAAGTCTATGACAATGGTGATTTTAATAGAATTATATATATATAATATTCATGGTTTCTCCAGAATCGAAGCCAAACAAACTGACTTTTCACTGCAAAGTCAAATTTCCTCGCACTTCGTCGAAAGGAACCTATTTTTCCCTGAAATGGCGGTAACAAAAAAAAAACAAAACATAGTCACCTCATCCATTTGCGCACAAAAAGCCCTTTGCAGCCATCTTGATTGCACAAACCGTGCAGGTGACATAGGACGTCGGCGCGCTGTGATTTCATCAGTGATGACGTCAGTATGCCCAACCCAGTGTGATGACGTCATCATGTCATTGCGTGATCAATGAAGATGGCTGCGACGGCCTCTACGCGAGCAAATGGATAAGGTAAGTATTTTTTTACCCTGATTAACTCCTGAAAGACCTACATCATAGCCCAAGATGGCGCAATCTGAGGGGTTCAATGACCGGGGGCGCGCAATTGCTGTTCCTCGTCATTGCGCCCGCTACATACAAAGGAATGTGCTTCATGACGTCACGAATCACATTTCTTTGTGAAATTCGAAGAAGCAGCCGAATTGAATTTTTCATAAATGTGTGTACACAGTGGGGAGATTTACTAAGGCTCCATTCACACGTCCCGTTTTTCTTTCCTGATTCGATCCTGATTTTTTCAGGACCTATTGAAATGAATGGATCCAGATCAGGATCGAATGAGGAAAGAAAAACAGGACGTGTGAATGGAGCCTAATCCTGTAGATGGTGGTCTTGCTTTTTGGACAAAAATAGGCATTGTGGGGCCTGCAAAAAGTGCGGCATTCTCACAGCATCTGTATTTTGCAGACCCATTATTTGCAAAGCGCAAAATACATACAGTCATGTGAATGACCCCCTTAGGGTGAGACGGAATTTTATCAGAATTGTGGAGCGTCATGGCACATCTTAAATCCTGCCCATTTCCCACAAAGCCATGCACACTGGATAATTTCTCTAAACCGCGACACAGTTTGGCACAATGTAAATATGTAAAATGTGGAGCACTGATTTCATAAATGACCCCCTCAGTGTGGATGAAAGCGGGTCTAGACAGTGTAAGAATTCAGCTCAAATTTTACCAAAATTTCCAATCCTGATTCTACCAAATTTGAATTTGGTGTGATTCCATTTGGGAGAATCTATGTTCAATATAGATACAATTGATTTGGAGCCAAAATGCATTAGCAATTTGGCAGTATCTGACCCGAAACTAATTTTGAGCAATTTGCTAATTTCTACTTGTGATGAACCGTGAACATGCAAAAACATGGATAGCTCAGATAAGACATCACACGTTCTCCACACCCCTGTGCGTCAGGCATTACTCACCAACAGGTTATACAAAATACTATCACTGCTGCCCGGGCAGTTTCTACTGGAGGCCATGTTCACATAGCAAAATTTGCATATTTTGGCATAAAAAAAACACCACAATACTCTTCAAAAATGCTTGAACAGCTTCTCATTACTTACAATGGGAAATACACCCACATTTCACAAGGAGAGGATTTTTAAGGCACTATTTTCATAGAAGTGACATGTCAATTTGACGTGTTTTAGAACCCGATTTTGTCAAAATACATTCCAAATACGAGTATTTTGCGCACCTTTATGAAGTTATAAAATAAAAAAAATAAATGCACTTAAAAGCGCCAATTTCTCTTGAAATTGGCTCTGTATGACCTCCGTACAATTCAGTTTCAAAACCTTGAAGATACATCCACAGCAGAAGCCGTGGCAGATTTGTACAGTGGGTCAATTTAGGCTACATTCATATCTCCGGGGAACATTTCCGGCAGAGAACAGCCTGTCGGCATTCACCAGCTTCGGCGTTGCCAGATTCAACAGATCATCACTGGATACTTATTGACTATAATGAGACGTGGCAGTGATCCAGCCACTTTCCAGCATAAATGGTAGGTTTCGGACGGACAAATACTGCAGCGTGCAGTGGTTTTTGTGTGGCTGATGCCTGGCATTTATGCCATATTAGGGCTCATGCACATAAGCATGTGCCGGCCGGACCCGAAAATGCACGGGCATCGACTGTAGGGACTATCGCAGGCGGACGTGGACCCATTCATTTGAATGGGGTCCGCGATTTGCATCGTAAAAAAGTAGTGAATGCATTCAAGTGAATGAGTCCGTATCTGTGATGCAGGGTGCACACGGTTAGTGCCCGTGTATTGTGGAGCCGCTGTTTGCAGGCCGCAATATGGCCATGGCTGGGCAACGGCCGTGTGAATGAGCCCTTAGGCAGCTGGATTTGTTTTGGTGGGTTTTTTTTGTTTTTTTGCATCATGTGGATATTTCTTAAGTTCACATCTACCTTGTCGCTACCGTGTGTATAAAATCTGCATAACCGTCCCATATGGACAAACCCTAAACGGTTCCCCCATGTCAGGCATTCATGGTTGAAATTCGTATATCCGTTTTAGGCCACAGGCACACGGTGCGCGCGTCTTCCGGAAATTCCGCATGGAAATCCATTCTGCACCAACAACAGCACGTGTTATTTGCGGCCTTTGATGCGGTGTTGACGCAGATCTCACCACTGTATTGAAAGTGGTGAAACCAGCACAAAAGAACCGCACAAAGAATTGACATGCTGCAGATTTCAAAACCCCTATGGTGCGGTACAAAAAAAAAAAAAAAAAAAAAAAAAAAAAAAAAAAAGCAAAGAGTACATGAGATTTGTGAAATCCTATACACTTCTGCGTGGAAAAACCGCACGTAATCCGCAATGTGTGCAGGGTTACTTACATGCCAGCCAGAGTTACATAAACTGCTGAGCACAGTGCCACGCTTTAGTAGCAGCGTTACCTTAGACAGATTATAATCTATCTGTAAGGTAATTAGTGTTATGGGTAAATTACTGTCATTAGCTGGATGAGCAGAGATCCGCCGGCTATGCTTGCTTTTACCGAAAAAATAAAACAAACGTATTCTTCTCCAGCAGATGCTGAAAGGACAATCTATGGACCCGTTCAGAGTATCTCCCAGTTCATACGCTGAACGTGCACAGCGAACATGGCGTACGGGCCTCTTCCACTATTTTTTGTCATACTTGCCTGTCCCCCGGCTCCCAGCTGTGCGCCTTCAAAGCTTCCCTGAACTAGGGTGCATTGACACAACTATAAGTATTTGGGGTTCCACAGATGACTTCCATGTAGCATCCTTTTTTTTTTTTTTGCGGACCCACTATAACTGCCTATAAGGCCCCATTCACACGACCGTATTGAAAGCTAGCTCCGTGCCGCAGCTCATTTGAAGCATGTCCTATACTTGTCCATGCCGACGGACAAGTATAGGCATTTTCAATGGGGCAGCACGGCGTGTGTTCCGAGCGCTGCGAATAGCAGGCCGCGATGGGAATGAGTCTCCCTAGCGTCACCCGCGATGCTGCAGAGGTTCGTCCCCATCACGCAAAATCAAAACATCTGGCCGGGGGGTGGGTCAGCCAACAACCAACCGCAACGTGGATGCCGGACAATTTGATCCGCGTACCGGGGAGATGCAACGGCGGCCGTGCAGGCTTTAGAAGCAACGTGGGTGCCGGGGTGCAGTGAGCATGACCAGTATGAGGGGCCTGGGCATTGTGGGGGGCATTATAGGGATTGGATAACCCCTTTAAGGGCTCATGCACACGGCGTTTCTGTTCGCATCCGCATGTCCTATTCTGGTCCTTTCTGCGGACAAGAACAGGACATTTCTAGAGGAGTGTGAATTTGCGTTTTGCGGATCTGTGATTTGCGTACCGCAAAATTGCATGCGGTCGTGGTCATGAGCACTAATAGGGATAAATCACAGTGACAGAGTCCGTTTAGATCGATTTCTCCCATCAAATATATATAAGAACACTAATAAGCGGTCTTGTGATGTGATATATATGCCCTATAGGACATGAAGAGCACGATAAATCGCTCGCCTCCTTCCTTTCCCCCACTCTGATGGTCCTGGATCAGGCGGTAGCAATGAGCGATTCCTCTGATGTACGTGTTCGGGGAAGGTCAGAGGCACCGCGTGAACAGGAAACAATGCACACAAAGCCAGATCTCCATACCATGAAAAGGGAGGAGGTTTCCTCCGGTTCCAGTCACAAGGTGTGGAAGCCATTTACAATGGGAGGCCAATCTAGTACAAATCCACACAGGGCGTGCATTGTGTGTGTGTCACCGTGTCCGGGATTAATTGCCTCTAAACTCCTGATCCCGACACACACAAAAAAAAAAAAAAAAAACATTTCTACTATGACTCGTCCATTATCGAAACGCACAGAAATATTGGGGCAGCTTAGGCTACATTCACACGACTGTATTTTCGGTCCGCGTTCAAGCCGCAGACCCATTCATTTCTCTAGGGATGTCATTTGTGCGCGGTCTCCATCCATGCCACAAATTATAGAACATGTCCTATTCTTCTCCGCTTTGAGGACAAGAATAGGCATTTCTTCAAGAGGGCCTGTGGAAAGTGTGGGATGCACACGGCCAGTCTCCGTATTTTGCAGATCCACGGTTTGCGGACTGTAAAACGCATATGGTCATGTCAACGATAGGCACATATAGGGGGTTTATATTGCAAAACCGAAAGAAAGGAGCAATCAAGAACGTAAGTGCACTTGGCTATTGGAGTAAATGGAGCCGTGCAGGTGGAGCCTGCTCTCTATTCAGGTGGCACGCGAGAGAGACCCATTCTAGAGATGGGAGTGGGTTTCAAAAGGTGGGGCCTACACCACTTGGATATTTCTGCCATACACTGTGGATGTGCCATGAATGTCCAGATGTGACAAGCCCTTGAAGCTCATCTTCCCTGATGGTCCTCCGATCCAGTTCCAGCTGTGCTGCTTGTGGCCATGTCATTGCTGAAGCCAGTTATTGGCTGCAGCAGAGCATGTGAACATACCCCATGCAGTGCGGGGACCAGAAAACGGACACAGCGGAGGAAGCGTGGAGGACCAGAGTGGCGGGGAGCAGGCAAGTATGAATCTTCCGAGAAAAGTCATTTTAATTTTTTTTTTTTTTTTTTATTATTCTTGTTATTTTACCAGCCTCACTTGGGAAATCCCTTTAAGGGTACGTCTTAAATTTTCAAGTTGTACTCAAAGAGTTTTCTGTATTTTCAGGACTATGAAAATTGTAGATTCACGCTGAAGGCATCAAAACTATGAATTAACACATGTGGAATTATATACTTAACAAAAAAGTGTGAAGCAACGGTAAATATGTCTTATATTCTAGGTTCTTCACAGTAGCCACCTTTTGCTTTGATTACTGCTTTGCACACTCTTGGCATTCTCTTGATGAGCTTCAAGAGGTAGTCACTAGAGATGAGCGAACGTGCTCGAAACAAGCACTGTACCGCTCGGCTCCCCTGCGCTCGCATGGGCGCCGGCAGCTGCTTCCGTCCCCCTCAGGAGGACGGAAGTGGCTGCCAGCGGCCATGCTAGCGCAGGGGAGCCGAGCGGTACAGTGCTCGTTTTGAGCACGTTCGCTCATCTCTAGTAGTCACCTGAAATGGTTTTCACTTCACAGGTGTGCCCTGTCAGGTTTAATAAGTGGGATTTCTTGCCTTATAAATGGGGTTGGGACCATGAGTTGTGTTGGGCAGAAGTCAGGTGGATACACAGCTGATAGTCCTACTGAATAGACTGTTAGAATTTGTATTATGGCAAGAAAAAAGCAGCTAAGTAAAGAAAAACGAGTGGCCATCATTACTTTAAGAAATCAAGGTCAGTCAGTCCAAAAATTTAAAGTGTCCCCAAGTGCAGTCGCAAAAACCATCAAGCGCTACAAAGAAACTGGCTGACATGAGGACCGCCCCAGGAAAGGAAGACCAAGAGTCACCTCTGCTGCAGAGCATAAGTTCATCCGAGTCACCAGCCTCAGAAATTGCAGGTTAACAGCAGCTCAGATTAGAGACCAGGTCAATGCCACATAGAGTTCTAGCAGCAGACACATCTCTACAACAACTGTTAAGAGAAGACTGTGTGCAGCAGGCCTTCATGGTAAAATAGCTGCTAGGAAACCACTGCTAAGGACAGGCAACAAGCAGAAGAGACTTGTTTGGGCTAAAGAACACAAGGAATGGACATTAGAACAGTGGAAATCTGTGCTTTGGTCTGATGAGTCCAAATTTGAGATCTTTGGTTCCAACCACCGTGCCTTTGTGCCACACAGAAAAGGTGAACGGATGGACTCTACATGCCTGGTTCCCACCGTGAAGCATGGAGGAGGAGGTGTGATGGTGTGGGGGTGCTTTGCTGGTGACACTGTTGGGGATTTATTCAAAATTGAAGGCATACTGAACCAGCATGGCTACCACAGCATCGTGCAGCAGCATGCTATTCCATCTGGTTTGCGTTTAGTTGGACCATCATTTATTTATCAACTGGACAATGACCCCAAACACACCTCCAGGCTGTGTAAGGGCTATTTGACCAAGAAGGAGAGTGATGGGGTGCTACGCCAGATGACCTGGCCTCCACAGTCACCAGACCTGAACCCAATCGAGATGGTTTGGGGTGAGCTGGACCGCAGAGTGAAGGCAAAAGGGCCAACAAGTGCTAAGCATCTCTGGGAACTTCTTCAAGACTGTTGGAATACCATTTCAGGTGACTACCTCTTGAAGCTCATCAAGAGAATGCCAAGAGCGTGCAAAGCAGTAATCAAAGCAAAAGGTGGCTACTTTGAAGAACCTAGAATATAAGACATATTTTCAGTTGTTTCACACTTTTTTGTTAAGTATATAATTCCACATGTATTAATTCATAGTTTTGATGCCTTCAGTGTGAATCTACAATTTTCATAGTCATGAAAATACAGAAAACTCTTTGAATGAGAAGGTGTGTCCAAACTTTTGGTCTGTACTGTATATATATATTTTTTACATCAGGTTAGGCTCTACACGTATGCTCCATGTATGTACCAGGAGCCTTCCTTACACAGTTTTAAGACGCGATCTCAACAGAGCCTAACCAGTATCGGACCTCCTAATAGAATCCCTGATTTTAGCTGGAATGAAGTCATATTTCCAGTTATAGAGGTCCGCTTTACGGTAATGTGTAATTACAAGAGGATGTAAAACGCAGATTTTTTTCTATGGATCCACACTCAAAGAGGCTAATCTGCAGCTTTTCCGTGCAGAAACTGAAAGATCCTTCTTCTCGCAGACCAAGGAGGCCTATTTAGCCACTGAAATAAGTCTATGTGTTGAGACCAAGTCAGAAGTTGTCCTGCCGGGATCACGGCTAACAGCAGAAAATTCAAGTACATGTTCTAGTTATAAGAAAAATTGCTTTGTTTTCGCTCCATCCGCTGCCGGCCCTGTCCGATCCTAATCCTGCACCGCGCATCCTTCGTTCAGCGCAGGCACAGTGAGTGTAGCAGGCTCCCGGCTTCCTCACTACGTCAGAGCCTGCTACACTCACTGCGCCTGCGCTGAACGAAGGATGCGCGGTGCAGGATTAGGATGGAGCGAGCTGCCTGGCCCTGTCAATCAAGAAAAAGAAGGTGGGCAAAACGGCGCCTCTTCGTTACTATAACCGCTGGCAGCAATTCCCCTCTTTACACTGACGGAGATGTGCTGCCGACAACTCTTCACGTTATCTGTCACGTCAGCTGACAGACAAGCGTTTGCTCCTTCGCAGGACTTTTACACATTGCAATGATCAGGAATAAAAGTTCCTATGAACTGGTGACCAGACCGTGTAATAGGCCGTTAATGATTACAGATTATGCATTTTTTTTTTTTTTCCGTGCAGGAAAAACAAACCATAAACACAGTACCCGCTAATCGTATGGGATTAGACAAATCTTATGGACACTTTTTTGTTCCATGTGGAAATTGACCGGCTACATAGAATCTGAAATCTGCAGCGTGTCAACTAGAGATGAGCGAACGTTCTCGTAACGAGCACTGTACCGCTCGGCTCCCCTGCGCTCAGGCATCCGGATCCGTCCTCCTCACCCGACGGAAGCGGCTGCCTGCGCCCATGCGAGCGCAGGGGAGCCGAGCAGTACAGTGCTCATTACGAGAACGTTCGCTCATCTCTAGTGTCAACTCTTTGCATGGTTCTTTTGTGTGAATTTCACATTTTTCAATGCAAGGGTGAGTTTTACAGCAAAACCACGTCAAACCTGAACCATGTGGTTTTTGGTGCTGAAATGCACAGAAATCTGAATGGAAATCAGTGCAGGTAGCCGGAGGTGGCAAGATCCAAACGTGGTGGGTTAGCTGCAGATGCTTGGTGTGGATTCTGCTGAGGTTATAGCTAATCCAAAGCTAAATATATAAGGCCACTTTCACATGGTCAGTACTTGTGAGCCAAAACCAGGAGCGGAGCACAGAGTACCATGAGAAGGAAAGAACATAAGTGAATTTTGAGGCAAATTAGCTGCAGAAACATTCTGCTGTGCCTTAGGCCCCATTCACACGTCCGTATTTGTGCACATCCTGGAAAATAGTCAGTTTTTTGCGGATCCGTTGTGCCGCAAAAAACTCAGTTTTTCCAGGACATCCGTTCCATTTTTCCGTAAAAAACGGAAAGGATGTATCGATATGTCATATGCGGATTCGCAAAAAACGGAAGGATGAATAACATCTTTTTTTTTTCTCCCCTCCTGGAACGGAATCCGCAAATACGGATGACATGCGGATGCCTTTCCGCATGTCTTCCGCATTTTTGCAGATCCATTGACTTGCATTGGGCAACGGACCGCAAAATCAGGATAGAAGTAGGACAGGAGGATTTCTTTATGCGGACAGTCGGAACGGACACGGACACCACACGGTGTACTGTCCGCATTTTTCCAGGACCCATTGAAATGAATGGATCCGCATCCTATCCGCATAAACGGTCCGCAAATTGCGGATCGGATGCGGACGAATTTCACAGACGTGTGAATGAGGCCTTAGGAAGCAGAACTTGCAGGAGCACTGGATACAGATGTATAGAGTAGAACTTGGGCCACAATCTACTCCCAAATATGCAGTCGAGCATAGTCCTTCAACACTTCTACAAGGGCTATGTCACATGAGAGTGTCGCTTGCGCTCCGTGTGAGAGGGATCATGTGTTCTGGACTTAGGAAGCTCACGGTATTGTCATGTTTGATAATGCTGTGTGTCTCTGTCTGACCTTTCTGTACCAGAATCATACTGACATAAAGCTGTCACTATTATTCTGTTATAGAAAGGTCAGAGGCACACAGCATTATCAATCATGACAATACCGTGAGCTTCCTAAGTCCAGAACGCACAATCCCTCTCTCACACGGAGCGCGATCCCCACAAGGGACACTCTCATGTGACGGAGCCCTTAGGCTACTTTCACACATGCGGTTTTGTATCCCCGTTTGAGATCCGACTTCAGTTTTGTCACCATACATTGTAAATGGAGAAAAATCCATTCAGGACGCATCACTTCCAGTTTGTTCGGTTTTGTACACTGGACATAAAACGGCAGTAAGCTGCAGTTTCATGTGCAGTCTGTGAAATAGAACAAACCAGATCCGGCAATAGTGCCGGATCCGTCACCCATTGATTTACAATGATTTTAATGCCAGATCCGGTTTGTTCCGTTTTTTTCTGTAATACAACCACATCCTAACAGAATGGATGCATCCTGATCAACTGAACCGTTTTGCTCCGGGTTTGAGGTCCGCTGCAGGATCACAAAACCGGATTACAAAACCACAGATGTGAAAGACTTACGGCTCAGGCACATGGCCGTTGGCCAGCCCTGCCCATATTGTGGCCCGCAATATACAGGCACCAGCCCACTTAAATGGGTCCGCAATCAGGAAGAACGGAGGCACGGAACCCTTCAGAACATGTTCTATATTGTTGTGGTGCGGACAGATCATGATCCATCTGCGGTATCCACATGGAGGGTGCCCGTGCGTTCAGGACTGCGATCTCCAATGCACGGAACGGCCGGCACACGTTAGTGTGCATGAGCCCCAAGGCTGGGTTCGCAAGTGCCTAAAAATCCTAAATATCCGCTGCGGTTTTTGCTGTGTTTCCTTAGTAAACATCACATAAAAACCCACAATAAAACTGCATATATTACATCTGGTTTTTGCCACGGGAAAGCCAGCGCATTTCACCTTCCCCACTGCAAAGAGAAATGCGCTGTATAAATAGACACGCTGCCGATTTCAAATCCGCAATGCTGCACCTTTACCGCTGCGTCTTTATATGCAGCGTGTGGATGAGAATTCAGAAATTTGTTTTGAGGCAGATTTCCCTGCGGGTTTTTTCCCTGTGTGAACCTACCTTTACAGCGCACCCGATCAAATGAATGGCCAGTCTGGTAAAACGCCTCTCCCTGCTAACAAAGATTGGGCGATTAAACCCAACATGCCTGATCCTCAGGCATCAGGAGAGTCGCAAGGCCACAATATACATAAGATGGACGGATGAGCAATCCAAAACTGGCGGATTTACCCAATACATATATAAGGTGTATTGCCAGCTGAAACCAGACGGAGTGCAGCCGCACCATGCCAGCGATCTCAGACTTGTGGTTCTCCAAAGAGCTGCAGGTTGGAAACCACCGCCATACAACACTGTAAGTTACAATCTCGCATAGCCCTCAACAAGCAATCAATTAGGTCAGGTATTAAAGGAGTTGTCTCACGTCACCAAGTGGCATTTATCATGTAGAGGAAGTCAATACAAGCCACTTCCTAATGTATTGTGATTGTACATATTGCCTCCTATGCCTTTACACTTCTCATTTCCATGGTTACGACCACCCTGCAATCCAACAGTGGTGGTCGTGCTTGCACACTATAGAAAAAAGTACCTCTCTGGTAGCCGTGTGCATAGGCTGGCGCTTTTTCCTATAGTGTGCAAGCACGACCACCCCTGATGGATTGCAGGGTGGTCATAACCAGCAGTGTATAATTTGATGGAAAAATGAATCCAGCCAGCAAAGGAGGCAATATGGACAATCGCAATACATTAGTAAGTGCCCTGTAATAACTTTATCTACATGGTAAATGCAATTTGCTGAAGTGAAGTCCCTTTAATGCCGCCAATCTCATACTGACTGCAGGAAAAGAAATATTCTTACACTGTAGGGCAGAGGCCGGGCAGCAGGGCAGCTCCTCCACTCGTTTGCCTTGTAGTTTACTGGAGAAGCTCTGAGTCCTTGTCACATAATTGCTAGGAAAGATGCCCACCCGATCCTGGATCTTCCCAGTCCACCACCCCTCATCACCAGACACACGCGAGTCCTTGGAGAGCACTTGGACCAAGTCCCCCAGCCGAAGGGTCAACTCATCCTCTGCGGAGGCCTCATAGTCAAACACTGCAGTCCAATACAATGGGTTCGACAGCGAGTCAGTAGGTTGCTCTCCAGCGCCTCCTCCTCCACCCCCATCATACTCCTCCAAAAACTCCTGTCGAGTGGGAGTACTCTCTCTCTCATCCTGATCTTCTTCGTCGTCTGCAACCAATGGTACGGGGAACACTGAGGCATTGGATATTCCTCGTGCCGCTTTACTACTGCCAGGCAGGGAGAGCAGAGATCTGAGGGGCTCCATTGAAGCGATCCATAGGTGAAGCTTGGTGTATGGAGCCTTGTGCCCATGCACTGCACTTCAGACACTGGAAGCAAGCTGGAGAAAGTCAGGATTTCTTACAATGCCACCTCCGCGGGGGTCCGGCCACTGCGCCCAATGGGACACCAACAAGGGAATTGCAAAGGCTGCAATACAGGCTACTCCACCTGCAGCAAAGTTTCCAAAGCTGCTAAAGTTCCACAACTGTTTGGTGTTGCAACAAAGTAGTCATTTCCTGGGCTTGGGATCACAGGGTTGAGGGGCTGGAGCATGCCAGTGGTGCACAGGGACAGGTGAGGTGCAGTCCATCACAGGGGAGAGCCTGCAGCAGAAGCCAGGACCATGGCTGCTGCAGCAGCAGGGAGGCCTGGACAGCAGATACCAGCATGGGTGCCCACACCGCAGGGCCTAGCGCTGTCAGCTGCCAAGATGCCCCAAGCTCCTTAGGAAGCAGAACTTGCAAGAGCACAGGATACGGCCGTAAAGCGAGGCACCTGGCCCAGTCCACGTCCACTCCCACTCCACACAGCACTTTACTTCACTCGCAGGCTAGGCACCAAGAGGCTGACCCGCAGCATCTCCCCTTCGCCCGCTATCTGCTGCCCGCACCCATCCGTCCGGCAAAACCCCACACCTCCTTCTTGTCAGGGAAAGAGGGAAGGAAGCTGGCAGCTCGCGAGCCGCTCTCTCATCTGATTAGCGGATGCCGCCGTCCATCAATTCCGCTTTCAATCCTGATTGGATACCGGTCAGACTTCGCGTCAACCTATTGTTCACGCCTCCTGACTTTAAACCTGCTGACCCTCAGCGCTTTTCTTTTTTTTTTTTTTTTCTTAAACAAAACTTTAATAGTTTTTTGACATTTTATCACAGAATACAAAGAAGTGGGGAAAAAAGGAAGGTGGACGCTGCAGGGTCGTTAGGTTCTTTGGGGGCTTCCAGATCGTTTAGAACTTATGGAGGAATGGTTAAAATAATACACACATAAAATAACTAAATGCATAAATAAATAGGTTAAAGCTAAATAAAGACAAAAATAAAATACCAAATACACAAAATAACTAAATAAATACACAAATAAATAAAATAGCTAAATAAATACACAAAATTACTAAATACATAAAAAACAAATAGCTGAATAAATACACAAATAAAAAAATAACTAAAAGAAATTGGTAATTAAATACACAAATAAGATAACTATGGAATAGCTAAATAAATACAAAAATAAAAAATGAATACAAGAATAAAAATAATTAAATAGCTAAATAAATAAAAATGCATCAATTATAAAGCAATAACTAAATGAATTCAAAATAAATAAAATAACTAAATACATAAATTAAATGCATAAAATAACAAAATACCTGCAAATAGCAAAATAAATAAAATAAAAGATATATAACAATACATAAAAAATACATGCATATATAAATACATAATAACCATCAAAATGTTCAGAAGGTTAAAGAGGAAATATTTTCCCATCATTTACAATAATCTTTTTTATTAAAAAAAAAATGTAATTCTTTGTCACATGTAAAATACGTAATTTGCTTTATTCATGTATTTGCATCAATAAAGCAATAAAACAGCACCATGGAAACTGCTCGTTACGTTTGCTTTCATTTTTCAGACTAAAAAAAACTCTTCTTTTCAAAAGAACATAATTAAAAAAAACACTGCCAATGGGCAAAATGCCACCCTGTGGACACTAAACACAACGCAGCCCCAAACAGCGCACAAATCACACATTTATCAGGCATATGTATTTATAAAACATAACTCATTAATAAGGCTTAAAGGGATATTCCCGTTATATGAAGCTATTCCCTATACACTGAGGGATCACAAAAACAGGAGCCCCATACTCCATAGAGCCCCCTGAAATGAATGGAGCAGTCGGTCAGGCATGCGCATGTCTGTTCTATCAATTTCTATGGGAGTTTTGGATATAGCCGAGCATAGCACTTAGCTATCTCCAGATTTCCTTTAGAAACTGGTCGCTACGATCATTTCGAGGGACTACAGTATGGGGCCCCCATTCTCATAATCGTTTGGGTCCCAGCAGTAGGACTCCGACTGATCTAATAGTCATCCCCTATCCTGTGGGGACGGAATAACTTCATATAACCGGAATACCCATTTAACAGCAGTGACTCTATAAAACACGGTTAAGGATTTCTCCATATCCAGTTTTGGTCCTGACATTTTTTGAGGGGGCCAAAAAAAAATCTAAAAAAACCCAAAAAACTCCTGACAGCTTTTTCTTGATTTTTTAGATACTTTGAGATTGGTTTCATGTCACTTTTAAGTCTGGTATCACATTGTGCAGTTGCACCAAATTTTTGAAATAGTGCACAGTTTTCATGTATTTGGTGCAACTCCATTGTGTTGTATTACGTAGGGTGCGACTTTTCTGTGACTTTTCAAGTGTACCAGGTAGTAAATGTGCCATAATCCAGGGCTCATGCACATGACCGTTGTTTTGGTCCGCATCTCAGCCACATTTATTGCAGCTCGGATACGGACCCATTCACTTCAATGGGGCCGCAAAGGATGCTCCACTCCATGGCCCCACAAAAAAATATAGAACATGTCCTATTTTGTGGACAAGAATAGGCATTTCTATTATGGGCGCCGGTTCCGTTCCGCAAATTGTGGAACGCACATAGACCACTTTGAAGTTAGCCTGTCTCCTACTGAAGTTAGCCTGTCACAACTGGCATTTTGTGCAGCTTTTTTACACCAAACCCTGACATATCTGGTTTGATAAATGTCCCCCGTAGTGTTTACCACCTGGCTTTTTTTTATTTTTAGAAAAATACATGCCCCTTGTAGTGTCAGCCTCTATGTATAGTTGTATGGGAGTAAAGCATCGATAAGAAAAGTCAGTTATTTAACAGCCACATTGCACACGCCCTCTTTTTTTACTTTGCAGGAAAAACAGTGGAGGTCTATAGGACAAAATGAGGGGAAAAAAGTCACATCCACTGCATACTGAAAATTGAAAAAATACCGTTCATCCAAAAAACACACTCCAAAAAAACCTCATTGTCCTGCATTAAATATTTCCCGAAGACTGTCTTTATGAGGCCTAAATAGGACTTTACATATTAGTTAGCTAAAAGAGGAAGTGTCTCTACTCTAAATTTTTTTGTTGTTTTTTTTGTTGCCCTCCACCCCTCATTCTCAAAATATCAAGGCCACTGTTTGTGTTGTGATCGCCAAGATTTTCCCTTTTGCGTCATGTAGGTCTATTCATTAAGGGCTCATGCATATGAACGTGTGCCGGCCGTGGCCGTATTGCGGCCCACATACGGCGAGTCCGCAATACATGGGCACCGGCCGTGTGCACCCCGCATCACGAATTGCTGACCCATTCACCTCGGTGCGGTGTGGAACAGAGGCACGGATCGGAAGCCCACAGAAGCACAATGGAGTGCTTCCGTGGTGTTTCCGTCCATGCCTCCGCACTGCAAAAAAATAGAACTTGTTCTATTTTTTTTGCAGTGTGGACAGTTGGATGCGAATTGCGGACCCTATTGAAGGGAGTGGGTCCGTGATCCGCATGCGGAAGCCTCACAGTTGGTGCCCGTGCATTGCGGACCGCAGCCGGCACACGTTCGTGTGAACGAGCCCTAACATTGTTGGGGTCTTGCATCTCAGACTGGTTTGAATTATCACCTGGAAGGCCTGGTTACCTTTGAGTGGAGTTGTTGATTGTTAAGCCTTTATATATCCAGGCTTCTTGCTACTCTGGTGCTGGAAATATTGTGTGCTATGTGCTTTTGTTTCCAGATTCTTAGTATCTTTTTCTAGTCTAGTGTGTTGTATCTGTGTATCCTGTGATTTGTGATCCTACCGTCTTTCATCACTGTGCTTTGAAGTTGGTTGTTCAGGTGGTTTATGTTTTCTGTTGGCTGTTTTGCTGGGTTGTATTCAGAGCAGGGTCAGTTCATCATAGCTTATTTCTATCTATATATTATGCTTTTTTTGTGGACAAGAATAGGCATTTTGTATTATGGGCGCCCATTCTGCAAATTGTGGAACACACATGGGCAAATTTTTCCATAAGGCTTCTCTATAGAACTTCAAAATCCCAGGAAATTGCTTGTGAGAATTGTCACAAAAACTGTCACCAAAAACTACAAAATAGGGGATAAGGATAAGAGCTCATGCACACGGCCATTAGTGTTTTGTCGTCCCGCAAATCACAGATCCACAAAACGAGGATGCCGGCTAAGTACATGCCACCATTTTTTTTTCACACTCCTCTACAAATGTCCTATCCTTGTCTGCTAAACAGACAAGAAGAGGACATGTTCTATCATTTTTTGCGGGGGCTGTGAAACAGACATACACATGCGGACAACACACAGATGTGCTATATGCATCTTTTGAATCCCCATTTAAATGAATGGGTCCGCATCCCATCTGCAAAAAATGTGGATCGGATGTTGACCGAAAGTACAGTCGTCTGCATGAGCCCTGAGGATGTGTCTGATCATTGGGGGCCCCCAGAGATCACAAGAACAGTGGCTCATGTTCCCACATTGTATGGAGTGGCAGACATACATGTGTGTCCACGGCTTCATTTGACGTCATAGGACTGCTGCCAAGTACAAGTGCTCAACTATTTCCAGCAGCTCACAGATTTCAGTGGAGCAGCAGTGCACATGCGTTACACTGCACTATTCAAACAGGGGAACAAAGGACCCCATTGTGGACCTCTGCTGATCAGACAGTTATCCTGGTCAGGGGCATAGCTATAGGGGGTGCAGAGGTAGCAGCTGAGCCCAGTAGCCTCAGATAAGAAGACACCAGTGCATGCTGGTCAAGTTGCACCTCTGACTAAATGGAACGGGTTACGTCGAGCATTTGGCATTGGTGGTGGTGGTGGTGGTGGGGGGTTGTTTCAATCTTCGCTTTAGGCCACAAAGCACTGAGGGAAGGGGGGGCCCAAGCTGAACTTCAGCTTGCACCAGGGCCCATGAGCCTGTAGCTACGCTCGTGATCCTGTGGGTAGGGGATAGGTCATCAGTATCTGATCGGTTCTGGGCCTGACACCCGGGACCCCCTCCGATCAGCTGTTTGAGAAGGCACCGGCGCTCCAATGAGCGCCATGGCCTTCTCTTAGCTTTTCCTAGGCCACTGACGTCACGTTCATCGGTCACGTGGCCTAGGAGTTGCTCAGCCCCATTAAAGTGAATAGGGCTTAGCACGATACCATGCACAGCCGCTATACAATGTACAGCACTGTGCTTGGTGAGCTGAGAGAAGGTAGCGGCGCTCACAGGAGCACTGATACCTTCTCAAACAACTGATCGGCGGGGGTCCCAAGTGTTGGACCCCCACCGATCAGATACTGATGACCTACCCTGAGGACCGGTCATCAGTAGTAAAATCCTGGAAAACCCCTTTAAAAGAAAGAGATATTTCAAAATGTGCTCCATAATTGTCATTTTATGAGGAATATTTATTTATTTTTATTTATTTTATGCACTTATATAGCGCTACTATATTCCGCAGCGCTTTACAGACATTAGCATCCAACTGTCCCCAATGGGGCTCACAATCTAAGTATGAGCATTTACTAAATCAGACATGACAGAAATGGTGACAGGTCCTCTTTAAGATATCTGTAGGTGAACTACACTTGTTGATCAAACATCTATTGAACGTATATGGCCACCTGAATGCAGTTAACAGAGATCCTAAGGGTTTGGCTACACGGCGATCTTCGATGTGTGACAGTTGTCGCACCCAAGGATCGCAGTGTAGCAGTGCAAGCATAGACATTTATAGGGTGAGCATGACTCACACATGTGCCATGACCATGACCACAAAAAATCCAACACTGCTGGATTTTTTGCATTTCTGGGGTAATGGTCACGGAAAATGAGTGAGCTATGCTGCATCCCCATTCATTTCTATGCTAGCACCTCTACACTGAGATCCTTGGGTGTGACCAGGGTTAGACTAGACCCCCGGAGTACCAGAGGTGGGCCCAGGCTCTGGCAATAATGGACCCCTAATAAAACAGGGCCTTTAAGATCGGCCCTCAGAATAATGTCTTCTGGTGGGCCCAAGGCCCAGTCCAACGATGGACGTGACAGCTGTCCAGCAACGAAAAGTAGCCGAACCCTAAAAACTAGGAACTGATACAGGAATTATACTGAAAAAAATGTACATTTCATTATAACCTTTTATTAGAACTTTTCTGAGAACAACCTTTGCTGAAACTGGAAATTCTTCTTTAACTTAGAAGGTCCTCAGAAGAAGGTTTTTAGAGCCAGACTTCCCCTTTAACCGTGTATATGAGCAATTCAGAACATTCATCCAAGAATCTTTTCAATAGTCCCTATAAACACATTGATTCTACTCCTTTATACAAAAATGTGCAGCCATGTCATCATTTACTTTCATAGACTAGTTGAAGCCACGTTGTCTTCAAGAAAAACTCGTTACAAGGAATTTGCCAGGAAAGTGAATATGTTTGTTAAACAGGCTTCCAAAGGAGTCTGTCTATTGCAGGCGATGTACAAGACTACAGCTATCCAGCTTGTGTGAGCACGCAAAAAAAGATCACCCTACTGAACTGAAATAAATGGATGGAGGCCAATACTACTATAATAACCTAAAAAGTCATTAAGACTTTCAATAGCTCATTTATTAGGATAATTGCACTTATTTTCAGGTAAATATTGCTTATAATTTCATAAAATCTACCCTGGCTCCAGACTTATTACATTTTTGCAATTTCGCAACTTATCTTTTTAATTCTTCTAATTAGGGTTAGGTAGACTGAAGTTAGATGCCAGGATAAGGGTTATCATTTTCTTAATACAAACATGGGTGTGACTGATTTTTTAAACAGTTGCATAAAAGTAAAGGTCCTTTTATATGGGATGCCACAGCGATAACGTGTCTCCAAGCGTCCCTGTCTGTCCGTGGGGACCATAAAACCACTGGTGGCAGGGAGAGATGGAAAGTAATGGCAGTGAAAAGGTGAGTATGTTTTCCAATGCTGTGCAGGAGTCTGCTAAAAAAAGAAAAGTTTCTCAAGGATTCTTAAAGGGGTTCTCCAGGGATTGAGAAAAAAAAAATACTTAAATATTGCTTTATTATAAATATATTCCCAAATACCTTTCATTAGTTATAATGGCTCATTTTGTCTAGGGAGCAATTGTTAAGAGAAATAAAATCGCCGCCATCCTATTAAAACACACAAAACCTGTCCTAATCACACAGCAGGACAAGTTACTTCACAACACTGAGGTAAAGAGCTGCCTCATCCTCCTCTCTGCTCTGCTTGTCAGGGATTATGATCCTGAATACAAATGATAAGATCTTCAGCTGAATCTCTAGGAATGGAGTCCATGAGGAGACATGAAGTACAGAGAAGACGGACAGGATAGACTGGGGTAATGTGGGGTAATGTGGTAATGTTATTCATACCCCACCTCCTCTTTGTACTTCATGTCTTCAAGACACGGAGCTAAGATGTGAGCAGGTCAACAGCATTTAGAGTGAACAACCACAGCAGAAACGGTGGCACTTTGTGCTGTTGCGGTTTCACTCTGAATGCTGCTGACCTGCTCAGATCTTAGCTCCGTGTCTTCAAGCAGTGGCACACCATGCCAAGAAGCGACATGTCTTTAAACATGGCTTTAAACCAACGATCGGCGAACTACAGCGCTGCCTCACACTAAAAACAAAACAAGGGCAGGTAAACACAATGCGGCTGCCAGCAAAATATTGGCGCAGTGCCCGTCCCAAAATTGTGTCAGCAAATTCTGCTATGTGAACACGCCCTAAGTGTCCTTTATCACGGGCAGATTTTCTGGTGGTTAAAAAGCACCTATCAATGATAAAATATGTCAATCTGTTCCTGGTAAAGGGGTTGTCCAAGCTTTTTCTATTGATGACCTTCCTCACGATAGGTCATCAATATCAGATTAGCGGGGGTCAGACACCCGGCACCCCCACCGATCAGCTGTATGAGGAGATGATATTGCTCTGATATTGATGACCTATCCTGTGTGATGTCACAGCAACTTCTCAAACTGAAACCACTTGTGATGTCACAGTACCATGCAAACTAAACCTTACTTGTGATGTCACAGTAGCTTACCTGACTAAAACCCACTTGTGATATAATAGCAGTTCTCTAACAAAACCACAGTTGTGATGTCACAACAGTTTCTCAAACTGAAACCTCTCGTGATGTCACAGCAGCTTCTCAAACTGAAGCCACTTGTGATATCACAGTACCGTGGAAACTAAAACTTACTTGTGATGTCTTAGCAGTTCCCTAACAAAACCACAGTTGTGATGTCATAACAACTTCTTAAACTGAAACCTCTTGTGATGCCACAGCAGCTTCTCAAACTGAAGCCACTTATGATGTCACAGTACCATGGAAACTAAAACTTACTTGTGAGGTCATAGCAGTTCCCTAACAAAACCACAGTTGTGATGTCACAACAGCTTCTCAAACTGAAGCCACTTGTGATGTCACAGTACCATGGAAAGTAAAACTTACTTGTGATGTCATAGCTGTTCCCTAGCAAAAACACAGTTGTGATGTCATAACAACTTCTTAAACTGAAACCTTTGACCCCCTAAGCGTTTGACGGAATTTGGAAACACTTAGCTGTGAAAATGAAAAATTTTATTTCTTCCAATAAAATGTTGCTCTAGCCCCAATTTTTCATTTTCACAAGGGGTAACAGGAGAAAAGTACCCAATAATTTGTTACCCATTTTCTCCTAAATACGGACACACCCCATATGTGGTGGTAAACTGCTGTGGGGGCACATGGCAGGACTCAGAACGGAAGGAGCGCCATATGGATTTTGCAGGACAGATTTTGATGGATTGGTTTGCGGGAGCCATTGGTTTTTATTTTTTTGAGTTATTGTCTTATGTGGGGTCTTATTTTTTGCGTGATGAGGTGACGTTTTCATTGGTACCATTTTGAGGTACATAAGACTTTTTGATCGCTTGGTATTACACTTTTTGTGAGTTAAGGTGAAAAAAATAGCTGTTTTGACATAGTTTTTTAAAGTTTTTTTTACAGCATTCACCTGAATGGGCAAATCATCAACAAGCAGGCTGTTATGGACGTGGCGATACCCAATATGTCTATTATTTTTATTTTTGTTTTTTATTTAAGTTTTACACAGTAAATGAATTTTTGAACAGAATTAAATCTTGTTTTTGTGTTGCCATTTTCTAACTGCCCTATTTTTTTTATTTTCTGGCGATTGTCTTAGGTAGGGTCTCATTTTTTGCAGGATGAGATGGCGGTTTGATTGGTACCATTTTGGGGGTACATAAGGCTTTTTAATCGCTTGGTGTTACACTTTTTGTGAGGCAAGGTGACAAATAAGGGCTGTTTTATTATAGTTTTTAAAAAAAAAAATTTTTTACAGCGTTCACCTGTACGAGGTGGAATATAATGTGATATTTTTATAGAGCAGGTTGTTACGGATGTGGCGACTGACCGCGGCACATCGAGGGTTAATGCATCGGCATCAGTGTTTTCACCGATGCTTGTGCATATAGCAGGGGTCCGGCTACTGGGCACAGCCGGTCCCCCGCAGCTGATCGGGCGGGCACAACTCCTGCACCTGCCCGACCAGCGCGCCGTAGTCACTTCCCGCAGCGCCGTATGGGGGTAACCCTATGGGCAGTGGCGTACATAGAGAAGTAAGGGCCACATAGCAAGGATCAAACCAGCCCCCCCCCACACACACACAGGACAGATGGGCCATTTTTCCACTGTTTCGTTTGCTGTTTCGTTTCTTTAGAGCAGCGGTCCCCAACCACCGGGCCGCGGCCCAGGACCGGGCCCTGAAGCGATGTCTGCCGGGCCGCAGCGGTGCCAGGGGACAAGGAGATAAGCGCTTCCATTGTGGAAGCGCTCATCTCCATAGTCACATGTATCGCCGTCCTCAGGACGGCGATACAGATGCCTGTGCTGCGGTGGGGCAGGGGAGGGAGAGGCGTCTCCCCTGCCCGTTCCTCTGATAGGCTGCAGGCCTAGTGCCGGTAGCCTATCAGAGGCCAGCTCAGGCGGTGTGATGACATCATCGCGCCGCCTGAGCCGTGCAGAGCGGGACACAGACCGGAGGAGGCCTGAATCGCAGCTCTGCCAGGCTGATGGAGGTAAGTATAAGTTTTTATTTTTTTTTATTGTACAAAACTGAAGGAGAGGAGCACTATGGGCACTATGTTACTATAACTACTGTGTGGGGACACTATGCTACTATAACTACTGTGTGGGGGCACTATGCTACTATAACTACTGTGTGGGGGCACTATGCTACTATAACTACTGTGTGGGGGCACTATGCTACTATAACTACTGTGTGGGGACACTATGCCTACTATAACTACTGTGTGGGGCACTATGCTACTATAACTACTGTGTGGGGGCACTATGCTACTATAACTACTGTGTGGGGGCACTATGCTACTATAAACTACTGTGTGGGGGCACTATGCTACTATAACTACTGTGTGGGGGGCACTATGCTACTATAAACTACTGTGTGGGGGCACTATGCTACTATAAACTACTGTGTGGGGGCACTATGCTACTAACTACTGTGTGGGGCACTATGCTACTATAACTACTGTGTGGGGGGCACTATGCTACTATAACTACTGTGTGGGGGCACTATGCTACTATAACTACTGTGTGGGGGACACTATGCTAACTATAACTACTGTGTGGGGGCACTATGCTACTATAACTACTGTGTGGGGGCACTATGCTACTATAACTACTGTGTGGGGGGCACTATGCTACTATAACTACTGTGTTGGGGGGTACTATGCTACTATAACTACTATGTGGGGGGCACTATGCTACTATAACTACTGTGTGGGGGGCACTATGCTACTATAACTACTGTGTGGGGACACTATGCTACTATAACTACTGTGTGGGGGCACTATGCTACGATAACTACTGTGTGGGGGACACTATGCTACTATAACTACTGTGTGGGGGCACTATGCTACTATAACTACTGTGCGGGGCACTATGCTACTATAACTACTGTGTGGGGGCCTATGCTACTATAATATGTGGGGACACTACTATAACTACTGTGTGGGGACTAACTGTGTGGGGCACTATGCTACTATAACCACTGTGTGGGGGCACAATGCTACTATAACTACTGTGTGGGGGGCACTATGCTACTATAACTACTGTGTGGGGGCACTATGCTACTATAACTACTGTGTGGGGGGCACTATGCTACTATAACTACTGTGTGGGGGCACTATGCTACTATAACTACTGTGTGGGGGCACTATGCTACTATAACTACTGTGTGGGGGGCACTATGCTACTATAAACTACTGTGTGGGGGGCACTATGCTACTATAACTACTGTGTGGGGGCACTATGCTACTGTAACTACTGTGTGGGGGACACTATGCTACTATAACTACTGTGTGGGGGCACTATGCTACTATAACTACTGTGTGGGGGGCACTATGCTACTATAACTACTGTGTGGGGGCACTATGCTACTATAACTACTGTGGGGGGGGCACTATGCTACTATAACTACTGTGTTTGGGGGGTACTATGCTACTATAACTACTATGTGGGGGGCACTATGCTACTATAACTACTGTGTGGGGGCACTATGCTACTATAACTACTGTGTGGGGACACTATGCTACTATAACTACTATGTGGGGGCACTATGCTACGATAACTACTGTGTGTGGGGCACTATGCTACTATAACTACTGTGTGGGGGCACTATGCTACTATAACTACTGTGTGGGGGCACTATGCTACTATAACTACTGTGTGGGGCACTATGCTACTATAACTACTGTGTGGGGGGCACTATGCTACTATAACTACTGTGTGGGGGACACTATGCTACTATAACTACTGTGTGGGGGCACTATGCTACTATAACTACTGTGTGGGGACACTATGCTACTATAACTACTGTGTGGGGGCACTATGCTACTATAACTACTGTGTGGAGGCACTATGCTACTATAACTACTGTGTGGGGGCACTATGCTACTATAACTACTGTGTGGGGGCACTATGCTACTATAACTACTGTGTGGGGGCACTATCTACTATAACTACTGTGTGGGGGCACTATGCTACTATAACTACTGTGTGGGGGACACTAATGCTACTATAAACTACTGTGTGGGGGGCACTATGCTACTATAACTACTGTGTGGGGGGCACTATGCTACTATAACTACTGTGTGGGGGGCACTATGCTACTATAACTACTGTGTGGGGGGCACTATGCTACTATAACTACTGTGTTTGGGGGGTACTATGCTACTATAACTACATTGGGGGGCACTATGCTACTATACACTGTGTGGGGGCACTATGCTACTATAACTACTGTGTGGGGACACTATGCTACTATAACTACTGTGTGGGGCACTATGCTACGATAACTACTGTGTGTGGGGCACTATGCTACTATAACTACTGTGTGGGGGCACTATGCTACTATAACTACTGTGTGGGGGCACTATGCTACTATAACTACTGTGTGGGGGCACTATGCTACTATAACTACTGTGTGGGGGCACTATGCTACTATAACTACTGTGTGCGGGGCACTATGCTACTATAACTACTGTGTGGGGGCACTATGCTACTATAACTACTGTGTGGGGGACACTATGCTACTATAACTACTGTGTGGGGGCACTATGCTACTATAACTACTGTGTGGGGGCACTATGCTACTATAACTACTGTGTGGGGGCACTATGCTACTATAACTACTGTGTGGGGGGCACTATACTACTATAACTACTGTGTGGGGGCACTATGCTACTATAACTACTGTGTGGGGGCACTATGCTACTATAACTACTGTGTGGGAGGCACTATGCTACTATAACTACTGTGTGGGGGGCACTATGCTCCGCCCCCCAACAACCGCAGCGCCCTGGGGGGCCCTGGGGAAATTGTCTAGCGAGAAACCGGGCCTTGGTGCAAAAAAGGTTGGGGGCCACTGCTTTAGAGGGTAGAGTCCTGACCAGTAGAAGAGGATATAATCCCAACTGGGCCCCCTCTTGCCCTGGGCCCCATAGCAGTTGCATGGTCTGCCGCTATTGTATTTACGCCCCTGCCTATGGCCTAATTTAAAATAATGTATAGATTTTGTGAGTCATTTTCCAATAAGTATGCTATATTGATGAGTCATTTTTCTATAATTATGCTATTTTGACGCTTAGTGAAGAGACCTCGGGTCACAAGATGAATGCTCTCATTATCCGGAGGAGTATGATTCTGTGCTGGAAGGAAAACATGTTTCTGTGTTTGGAGTGTCCTCCTGGTTTTGGTTTACTGTTACCTTATCCTTGTCTTTCTGATCCAGGAAGTTAGGCTTGACTTTAGGCTAGCACTATTCATTGGCTGTCAGGAAATGTCCCATTGTTAACAGAAAAAAAAGGTTTCCTATTACGGTAGTATTGTGTGAAACTCCCACAAGATGTTCATCGTAATGATGGGGCCGTATATGCATGTTTACTTCTCTATAGCTTTCTGTATTGTCTTTCGTACAAAACTCTTTTTCCTGTACTGAGTCATTTAACACATAAATGAGTCCAATGCAGGTCTGTCCGTCCCCCCCCCCCCCTGCGCACATATCATGAAAATAATTGAAATAACCTTTTTTTTGGCATACACATAGCAACATGTCAAGATAGGACACAATGCAACAATGCAGAGAGTGCATGGTGGCTTATTAAGAGGGTGATCTTAATAAGTTGTTTAGCTGGTAGTGGATCCGCTGAAGTTATGTAGAGCTTCCGGCCTCTACATAACTTTGGCGTATCCACCGACGGTCTAACTGTAAGCAAGCTTCATTTCTGTCTTACATTTAGAGCATTTTCTATACCCAAACCAGGAGTAGAAAATGATGAATGAGAAGGGCCTGCCAGCCTGTCCCCTTCCCCGCCCAACCAAAGGTAACATCTGCATGGAGCTTAGTCTTAGGATGCCAGCCAGTGTGTGTACCACAATTTGCGGAACACACATGGCCGGCACCCCATACAAAATGCCTATTCTTGTTTCTTGTCCGCAATTGCGGACAAGAATAGGACATGTTCAGTATTTTTTCACTGAGCCGTTGCTGTCCGCGATCTAATGTCACCCATTGAAATGAATGGGGCCGCATCTATTCCGCAAAATTGCAGAACAGATGCGGCCCCATTCACGTGGTATTCCTCTGGGTATTCTGGTTTCCTTCCACAGTTCAAGGACATACTGATAGATCAATTGACTTCTGTGTTGTAAGGATATAATTAAGAATTGATCAGTTCTATCCTCTATGATTCTGTCCCTTTTTATATTACCTTTTATATTCTGTGTAATGATAGTTAGATAACATACACAAACCTCCCAACCTAACCCCCATTATGCTTAGAAAGCCAAATTCCAGAGTGGTTATCTCAGAGACATGCGTGCTGCACACTGGACATCCTCAAGAGGAGGGGCTGAAGGGCATAAACCTGGTTTGCACAGGCAATTAATTAGCACTCCACTGAACTTCATCCAGGTAGGATGAATTGACTGACACACTATTTCTTTCTTGCAACAACCTGGGGTGTGAACCAATGGCAACCGGAGTCCCATCCCATATTGTTTGTGTAGGCCAGTGATGATTATTTACTTTTACCACTCTGTATGTGATTTGTCTGTTTTACCTTATTTTTAATAAAACTTAGTAAACATATTTAATCACTTAGCCTGCGTAAGCTTATTTATTCTCAGATCACTGAATTCTCGTTCTAAAACAACTTCCTGTGAAATTAACACTAGTGTGTGTTAGTGTCTGAAATTAGACTGTGAGACATTTGGGGACGAGGACTGATGTGAATGGTGACAATCTTTCTACAGCAACATTTTGGTGCTTTATATGCTTTCTTGTTTGAATTACAATGTTTCCTTACAGGGGTTTTCGAGGGTGATTTAAAGAAAATAAATGTACCAGGCAGCTTTTGAAACAAAGAATCCATGTTCACTTCCACTGATCCTCTCATGCTGATCCAGTCCTAGTTGTTCTGTATTTTTTTGCCCCGACTTAACAGGCCAAAAATGCCAAAAGGGTCCACTCAGCCAATCACTGGCTTTAGAGGTGAGGTGACTCAGCCAGTGATTGGCTGAGCATCTTTTCCTAGCGTTTCAGAACTGCAGCTAGTAATAATTTTTTTCTTTTTAACATTGTGAGGCCACGTTAAAGGGGTTGTCTTGGGAGACTCTCTACAATAATGTAAAATAAGGCTACTTTCACACTAGCGGCAGACCTGATCCGGCAGGTGAAGGGTGCTGCCGGATCAGGCCTGCCGCAGTGACATGTGTGGAGCCGGAACCGCGCTCCGGCCCCACACATGTCACACAGTACATACATACACATAAACATACACACACATATACACAGACAAATACACATACATACTTACATGCTCCCGGCAGGTCTTCAGAGCGTCGGAGGGACAGGACGGCTCGCACAGGTGATGATTCCCCACAGCGCCCTCTGCTGGGCGCCTCTTGGAATCGTCACCTGTGCGCGCCATCCTGTCCCTCCGACGCTCTGAAGACCTGCCGGGGTGCATGTAAGTATATATGTGTATTTGTATGTGTATATGTCTGTGTATGTTTATGTTTATGTCTATGTCTGTATGTGTGTATGTGTAGCCGGATCCGTCATGAACTCCATTGAAAGTCAATGGAGGGCGGATCCGGTTACCATTGTGGTCACACCAGAAGGATCCACCCCCATTGACTTGCATTGGGGGTCATTCCGGATCCGTCTTGGTGCGGATGCCTGGACCGGAGAGCAAACCGCAGCATGCTGCGGTTTGTTCTCCGGTCTGAAGACGGAACGGAATGCTTTCAGGAGCATTCCGTTGTCTTCAGTTCAGTTTTGTCCCCATTGACAATGAATGGGGACAAAACTGAAGCGTTTTATTCCGGTATTGAGCCCCTATGACGGAACTCAATACCGGAATTTTAAAACGCTAGTGTGAAAGTAGCCTTAAATAAAAAAAACATGATATACCTACCCCTTTCTCCAGCACCATTCCTGCTGTGCTCATCTGGTCCTCCTGCCTCTGACTGATTACAAACAACAGGGGCGATATGCCAGCATCAATAAAGCCAATCACTGTCTTTAGTGGTCTTATAGGTAGAAATTTCCATTGCACTCTTAGATGATAAACCTGGGGGTTGATTATATGGAATGTTGATATTAATATTATAGGGAGCATTACCTACTAAGAGGTTGAACAAAATTAAAGGACAACAGTGAGCAACACATATAGTCTTTTACTCCCTTCTACCGAGGGGGTGGTAGACAGAATAAGCTCAAGACGCCTGTTACCTTAGCCCCTCGCGCCAAGTGAGTTGTAGGTGTAATATTTCCCTCGTCCCTAGATGTAAATCAGGACTTCCAATCAGGTGGGTTCAAACAGACAGAAGACAAGACAAAACAAGTAGGCAGGGCCTGCAATACTATAGTGCAGTGCAGAATACCGCCCTAGCAGAACCAAATACCACAGGACAGCACAAAATACTGCCACTCTCACCACAGTATTCAACTGTATCACCGTCATGAGGACAGTTGAGTTCAGGAGGGCACCTGTGGCCGTTGAGCATCAGATCATTGTGTACCTGGCCTACGGCCATCAAGACGGCTTGAGTGGCCCTCTAAGCACCATAAAATCTTCCTGTAGGGAAACCACAGACATTCCACAATGCAACAAGAGAAGGACTACATCATGACAGTGTGCAAGACCCTGTTTTGGCTGTTGTTAGCACTGTGTCTAATGGTAATTTAGAAGGGTACTTCTTGGCCCACTGTGTGGGGGATGCATTTATAAAAAAGACCCATGACATTGGGTTTAATTTACTTTGCATGATTTTTTGTTTTGTTGATTTTTTTGTGTTTTGTTGATTGGAGCGCTCTTTTTTTTTAATCTGTTGTACCGTTAAAAAGTCAGGTTTTAAGTATACTTTTAAGGGCACATTTATTAAGACCGGCGTCTTAGACGCCGGTCTTAATAAAGCCCCATAGCTGGCGGTGGATCTGCCGAAGTTATGAAGAGGTGCGGGACTCTCCACAACTTTGAGTGGCAGTTCTAAATGTACAATAGGAGCAGAAAATGATAAATGAGGTGGGCCTGCCGGCTCGCCCCCTTCCACACCCACAATTTTAGACTTGGCGTGAGCAGGGCAAATCGCAGATAGCGGCGGAAATAACCGTTGCATCACTATCTGCGCCTGAAATAAACCTATTATAGGAGCATTTCAGCATAGTAAATGACCCCCTTAGTTTTCGATATTTTTGTCTTTAGCCTTTTAAGGGTTTTCTTTTGTCTTTCCACCTCATTGGTTGGAACCTGTATATACTGATTAGGTTTCACCCTTTTACACTGTGATACCCCATGACACCAGAGCCACTACCACTCCCATCCTCTGCACTGGCTCCTCAGGGGTTCGCTGCATATGTTTAGTACCAAGCACAGTATTAGATCCCATCACAAAAGTCTCAGGATATCGCCATATGGTCAGGTTTCTGCACCCATCCCACACTAAAACAATGTGACAATGACTGTTCTGCTGTGGGCAGCGTCCATCCTCCATTTATAAAACGCACTTTATCAATAAGTGCCATTAAGTGTTTCGCCCTACTGTGAGTGAAACTGCCAAATAATCACAGGATGGTTAAAGACTGAGCGGTACCATCTAACATTCGTAAATTAAGACAGATAGAAATATGACATCCCCTTTGAAATACACGGTCTTCACCACCTGCACATTGTTCCTAAAAGCAGGATAAAAGATTTACTGGAGCAATGCATGTGAACAGAGCCTAACACTTGGTAAGTTTTCTTGTATTCTTATTCCGCACTTGTGCTGCCCGGCAGTCCTTGCTGGCTCTTCATAAATAAATCAGAAGAGTAATTCACCACACTCTGAATTTTGCAGCTGGGAAAGGCTGATAAACAGCAACCTAAATGTTTTCACATCGCTCTGGGGTATTGGAAATGCTTGCGAGTAATACTGCAACTCTCTGCTTCCTCATGTATGTGGCAATGTGCCTAATGAATTCCAGCATACCTGAATCTGAGATGAGCGCCAGGCACAAACGGCTGACTCAACTCAGCTTTGTCGTAGTTATTGCTTCGATCATTCTGCAGTGAGAAGACTGCTCAGGTAGAAGCCTGCCATCAAGTGACCGAGAGCAGGAACATCACTCTAAGAGCTACAGTATGATACAGCTATTCCACATGTACCGCTATAACAGCCATGGTATAATACAGCCATTCCACATGTACCGCTATAAAAGCCATGGTATGATACAGCCATTCTACATGTACCGCTATAAGAGCCATGGTATGATACAGCCATTCTACATGTACCGCTATAAGAGCAATAGGATGATACAGCCATTATACGTGTCCCGCTATAATAGCAATAGGATGATACAGCCATTTTACATGTACCACTAAAAGAGCCATGGTATGATACAGCCATTATACGTGTCCCGCTATAAAAGCAATAGGATGATACAACCATTCTACATGTACCGCTATAAGAGCAATGGTATGATACGGCCATTCTACATTTACCGCTATAAGAGCCATGGTATGATATAGCCATTCTACATGTACCGCTATAAGAGCAATGGGGTAATACAGCCATTCCACATGTACTGCTATAAGAGCCATGGTATGATACAACAATTTCACATGTAACGCTGTAAGAGCAATGGGATTATACAGCCATTCTACATGTACCGCAATAAGAGCCATGGTATGATACAACCATTTCACATGTAACACTATAAGAGCAGTGGTATGATACAGCCATTCCACATGTTACCTCTATAAAAGCTGTGGTATACAGCCATTCTTTATGTACAGCTATAAGAGCAATAGGATGATACAGCCATTATACGTGTCCCGCTATAAGAGCCATGGTATGATACAGCCATTCCACATGTACCACTATAAGAGCAATAGGATGATACAGCCATTATACGTGTCCCGCTATAAGAGCAATAGGATGATACAGCCATTTTACATGTACCGCTATAAGAGCAATGGGATGATAAAGCCATTATACGTGTCCCGCTATAAGAGCAATGGTATGATACAGCCATTCTACATGTCCCACTATAAGAGCAATAGGATGATACAGCCATTCTACATGTACTGCTATAAGAGTCATGGTATGATACAACCATTTCACATGTAACGCTATAAGAGCCATGGTATGATACAGCCATTCTACATGTACCGCTATAAGAGCAATGGGATGATACAGCCATTATACGTGTCCCGCTATAAGAGCCATGGTATGATACAGCCATTCCACATGTACCGCTATAAGAGCAATAGGATGATACAGCCATTCTACATGTACTGCTATAAGAGCCATGGTATGATACAGCCATTCTACATGTACTGCTATAAGAGCCATGGTATGATACAGCCATTCTACATGTTACCTCTATAAGAGTCGTGGTATGATACAGCCATTCTACATGTACCGCTATAAGAGCAATAGGATGATACAGCCATTCTACATGTACTGCTATATGTGCCATGGTATGATACAGCCATTCCACATGTACCGCTATAAGAGCAATAGGATGATACAGCCATTCTACATGTACTGCTATAAGAGCCATGGTATGATACAGCCATTCCACATGTCCCACTATAAGAGCAATAGGATGATACAGCCATTCTACATGTACTGCTATAAGAGCCATGGTATGATACAGCCATTCTACATGTACTGCTATAAGAGCCATGGTATGATACAGCCATTCTACATGTTACCTCTATAAGAGTCGTGGTATGATACAGCCATTCTACATGTACTGCTATAAGAGCTACAGTATGATACAGCCATTTCACATGTACCGCTATAAGAGCAGTGAGATGATACAGCCATTCTACATGTACCACTATAAGAGCAATGGGATTATACAGCCATTCTACATGTACCGCTATAAGAGCAATGGGATTATACAGCCATTCTACATATACCGCTATAAGAGCAATGGGATTATACAGCCATTCTACATGTACCGCTATAAGAGCAATGGGATTATACAGCCATTCTACATGTACCACTATAAGAGCAATGGGATTATACAGCCATTCTACATGTACCGCTATAAGAGCAATGGGATGATACAGCCATTCTACATGTACTGCTATAAGAGCTGTGGTATGATACAGCCATTCTACATGTACTGCTATAAGAGCTGTGGTATGATACAGCCATTCTACATGTTACCTCTATAAGAGCCTTGGTATGATACAGCCATTCTACATGTACTGCTATAAGAGCTGTGGTATGATACAGCCATTCTACATGTTACCGCTATAAGAGCAATGGTATGATACGGCCATTCTACATTTACCGCTATAAGAGCCATGGTATGATATAGCCATTCTACATGTACCGCTATAAGAGCAATGGGGTAATACAGCCATTCCACATGTACTGCTATAAGAGCCATGGTATGATAGAACAATTTCACATGTAACCCTGTAAGAGCAATGGGATTATACAGCCATTCTACATGTACCGCAATAAGAGCCATGGTATGATACAACCATTTCACATGTAACACTATAAGAGCAGTGGTATGATACAGCCATTCCACATGTTACCTCTATAAAAGCTGTGGTATACAGCCATTCTTTATGTACCGCTATAAGAGCAATAGGATGATACAGCCATTATACGTGTCCCGCTATAAGAGCCATGGTATGATACAGCCATTCCACATGTACCGCTATAAGAGCAATAGGATGATACACCCATTATACGTGTCCCGCTATAAGAGCAATAGGATGATACAGCCATTTTACATGTTACCTCTATAAGAGCAATAGGATGATACAGCCATTATACGTGTCCCGCTATAAGAGCAATAGGATGATACAGCCATTTTACATGTACCGCTATAAGAGCAATGGGATGATAAAGCCATTATACGTGTCCCGCTATAAGAGCAATGGTATGATACAGCCATTCTACATGTCCCACTATAAGAGCAATAGGATGATACAGCCATTCTACATGTACTGCTATAAGAGCCATGGTATGATACAACCATTTCACATGTAACGCTATAAGAGCCATGGTATGATACAGCCATTCTACATGTACCGCTATAAGAGCAATAGGATGATACAGCCATTCTACATGTACTGCTATAAGAGCCATGGTATGATACAGCCATTCTACATGTACCGCTATAAGAGCAATAGGATGATACAGCCATTCTACATGTACTGCTATAAGTGCCATGGTATGATACAGCCATTCTACATGTACCGCTATAAGAGCAATAGGATGATACAGCCATTCTACATGTACTGCTATAAGAGCCATGGTATGATACAGCCATTCCACATGTCCCACTATAAGAGCAATAGGATGATACAGTCATTCTACATGTACTGCTATAAGAGCCATGGTATGATACAGCCATTCTACATGTACTGCTATAAGAGCCATGGTATGATACAGCCATTCTACATGTTACCTCTATAAGAGTCGTGGTATGATACAGCCATTTCACATGTACCGCTATAAGAGCAGTGAGATGATACAGCCATTCTACATGTACCACTATAAGAGCAATGGGATTATACAGCCATTCTACATGTACCGCTATAAGAGCAATGGGATGATACAGCCATTCCACATGTACCGCTATGAGAGCAATAGGATTATACAGCCATTCTACATGTACCACTATAAGAGCAATGGGATTATACAGCCATTCTACATGTACCGCTATAAGAGCAATGGGATTATACAGCCATTCTACATGTACCGCTATAAGAGCAATGGGATGATACAGCCATTCTACATGTACTGCTATAAGAGCTGTGGTATGATACAGCCATTCTACATGTTACCTCTATAAGAGCCTTGGTATGATACAGCCATTCTACATGTACTGCTATAAGAGCTGTGGTATGATACAGCCATTCTACATGTTACCGCTATAAGAGCCGTGGTATGATACAGCCATTCTACATGTACTGCAACAGTGTGTGCTGTGCATTAGATAGGTAGGTAGGTAGCTAGAAAGAAGAGGTGTGGTCATTTCATGCAAAGAGTCAGTTTCATCTGAAGGTAACCACTACCTATGCTTAGCTTTCAACTTAAAGGCCTATCGTCGGTGAAGTTCTGATACCCCACCCCCTTGCCGATCAACTATTTTGCAGTACCCAGAGAAGTCAGCGCTGGAGCTACTGCAGAACAGCTGATAAGCAGGCGGTACAGGGTGTTGGACCACCACTGATCAGGTAGGTCCTATTCTGAGGATAGGATTTGACTTGTAAAGGGTTGGACAACCCCCTCGTGGTGGGGTGGTGATAAATTGATAATGATATATAGGCACATATAGCACTACCTCCCTGTATGAATGATGTGGTAAGTTGACTTTGAACAAGTAGAAGAATGCTTTTACAAATATACCTTCTCACCATGTCTGCAACAGAATCAAGTTGCACCCAGTCACTGGTGCCAGAGGAGGTCCTCTGCCAAGTAAGAAGACCAGTATTCCAGCACTGATGAGGGGTAATCACCCCAAAACAGCTGTCTGCAGATGAGATGCTGGCTTAGTTATTATCCAAGTCTTGTCTCAAGGCCTATTTATAGGGTCAAACATAGACTTCTAGGAAAGCTGCCTTACATCTGGTGGCATTAGAGGCAGAGCTTTGTTAGGAGCTCATTTACATCCCTTTCTTCCCAGAATTCCAGAGGAGCATGTATGGCCTATAAGACTCCTCACGCTGACTAAGGCTCTCTCTCCCAGAGGAGAGATAGTACCCCCCGAATTATAAGTGGCACATAGTAAGAGGGAGGCCATGTTAGAGATTTTGCATTGGGAATCAAGAGCTTAAAATGGATAGTCCCATCTTCCACATTCCACTATAAATGTCTGGTAGGTTCATGTCCAACCTCTGGTAGACTCATTTATTGGTATTGGGGGTCTCAGAATAGGAGTATGTGACTCTCATTTGCCCATTCACACCAGATGTTTTTCATGCAGAGGCGGCTATGTACATTAAAGTGGTTTTCCGAGGGTACAGTAGTGATGACCTATCATCTCCACATCCCAGAATATCTAATGACCTGCTCATGGTGATATAAGGCCCACAACCTATGTTATCAATACAACTGCCTTGCAAAACTACCTAAAAACATGAATTAATTGGCAGCACGAGTTCCAATGATACAGTATGTTGTACCCTGCTCTATACCCGCAGGTCTGTGTCAGGCTGGGTGTTCACCAGTATGTGCATCTCGTGCCAGTGACCTGATGGGGACCACTGAGCTTGAAACAAAAATCGGTGCTGTCAGCGCCGGCAGATAATAGATGGAGCTGGGTTCACACACAAAAAGCCTTGCTAGGGGCACAAAATGGAGGAATGAAAGTACAGGTTTAGAGATTTGTGCAGAATCGTTTAGGTTGTAGTATTTTTTTTTTTTGTTAGGTTTCTGAGGTATTTTATCTATCCTCTGTAAAGTGCTCCTGGGACATTATTGTTTTTATATTTTTTAATGATTGTTTTTATTATCATAGATTAACAACCTATATATGACATTTTATACTTTTTTTTAAATAAAAAAAATATCAAGCAGATGGATGGTTTCTAGATATTATTTTTTGAAGCCACCGGGCGGGACATTTTTCAATAATGGCGTAATTTGAGCCCAAAAAATACTAACATTACAAATCAAAAGTGGTGATTGTTTCACCTCATATATCAAAAGGCGCATGCCACTTTTAAAACGTGACTTTAACCCTTACACTCCCAGCGCCGTACATGTACGGCGCTGGGGCGATGCGGGCACATGGCGCCCGCTCGCAAGTGCGGCGGGCGTCATGGCCGGCAAGTCTCTGCTGTTTCTAACAGCAGAGACTTGCCGCTACTTACCCGATCGGCGGCGTCTTGCTGGGCCTTTAGATGCCGTGATCACGGCATCTAGTTGCGTCTGAACCTGGAAGCGCACACTTCCGGGTGGTGTACAGACGCCCCGAGTGGCCAATCGGGGTGTCTGTACACCATATGAAAACTGTAATCCTCGCTGGTGAGGATTACAGTTTTCAAAGTGCAATTCTTATTCTGGCCACTAGATGGCAGGCCAGGATAAGAAATGAGCAATTCTTGGATTTATCTCAGTCTAGTGAATCCCTGATTGCTCATAAAGAAAAAAAACACAATATATTAGCTCATATTTGAGCTTTAAAATAGTAAAAAAAAATTTAAAAAAAATGTTAAAAAATATATAAAAAATAAAAAATATATAAAAGTTCAAATCACCCCCCTTTCCGTATAATTAAAAAATATATACCTAAATAACAATAAATATAGACATCATTGGTATCACCGTGACCGAAAACGCCCGTACTTTTAAAATATAAAAAAAAATTCCAATACGGCGAATTGTGTGGCGGAAAAAAGCGTCCAAATGGAGATTCGCCGTTTTTTGTCGCTTTTTTTTCTAAAAAAAATTAAATAAAAAGTGATCAAAAAGTCATACACACCCCAGAATGGTATCAATAAAAACTTCAGATCGCCCCGCAAAAAATGAGCCCCCATACAGCTCCGTACACATAAATACCAAAAAGTTATAGGGGTCAAGATATGACAAGGAAAAAAAAAAAAGGCAACTTTCTAATTATTTTATCACTATCAAAACGCAGGAAAAACTATACATATACATATCCGTATTGCCGGATTTGTACCGACCAGTAGAATGAAAGTAACGCTGAAAATAAGAAACCCGTAAAACTGTAGCGGAATAGTGTTTTTTTTGCAATTTCACCCGATTTGGAATTTTTTTCCCGCTTCCCACCACACCATATCAAATATTAAATGGTGGCGTTGGAAAGTACAACTTGTCCCGCAAAAAACAAGCCCTCATACAGCTATGTGAACAGAAAAATAAAAGCGTTATGGCTGTTTGAAGGCAGGGAACGCAAAACGAAAATGCATAACCTAAAAAACCTCCAGGACTGAAAGGGTTAAAAAAATTTAAAAAAACCTGATTATCCGCCTATTTCTCTCTATTTGCGACATATTAACACCAATGGCACTAAAATGCAACTTTTTTAAACCAAAATGCAGCATTTCAGCCACCCCCTACTAGACTACACTTGAAACTTTTGAAGCCTATTTACATGTTTTGAAGCATATTTGCGACATTTCCACTGGTAAATTGCGACTTTTGTCTCAGACTCGGGACGTTTTTGTTATTGTTTAGTTTTTGTTGAATGTTAGTTTACTGACAAAAACCCTGTTGTTTAGAAAAAATAAATGCGTCCTGTTTTAATACTTACCTATCACTTCTTCCTACGATGAGTTGGTTTTATTTTCATAAAAGCGATTTTTTACACAAACCACCACCACATAAACTGATTAAATTTTCCGCAACAATTTTAGCCATTTCTGCCGATGAGAGGATGATAAATGAGGCGTAATATGCGCCAGTTTGATAGCCCCGCCCACTTTGATATTTAGTACTCATTTCTGGTGTGATTTGTTCTTTATGGTGAAAACTCTAGAGAAAATAGTTGATATATTTGGCGCAAATCAAAACGCCATTCTTTTTGGCACATTTTATGCCCTAATTCTGGTGCAACATGCTTAGTAAATGCCCCCCCTGTCTTCTACTTCCTGGCTCTTTAAATGGGTTTTCCCAGAGCTCTAACTGATGACGTATCCCTATCTGTGGTGGTCCGACTACCAGCACCCCCCCCCAATCAGATGTTCAAGAAGGCACCGGCACTTGCTGTAGCACCGAGGCCTTCTTGAGCTTTGCCTAAGCCATGTTCCATCACGCTCATCGGTTACATGGGCTACGCCAGTGATGGCTAACCTCCGGTGCTCCAGATGTGGAGAAACTAAGACTCGCAGAATGCTCCATTAATTTCTATGGACTTCTGAGAACAGCCAAGAAAGTGTACAGTGATACTGCTATCAAATGTATGGCACTGTGCTTGGTGAACAGAGAAAAGGCCGCAGTGCTACTGCGATCACCGGTGCCTTCTCAAACAGCTGGTCGGTGTGGGTCCCCCATAGTCCTTGAACACCTACGCGTTATGGCTGCATAGAGAATACAGCGGTACAGTTTATTCAATGCTGTCGCAGGAACATGTTTTGGCAAAGTTCTGTGACCTATATATTAATATGTAGAAGGGCTCATGATAAATAGCTCAGTTATATCTTTTTATTACAATTTCACAACCGCAACATCCCCAATTATAAGGAGGCACAGGCTCGTTGCCAGCTAGGACTTGTTTGGACCTACATAAAATGTGCTTGTCATATATAATAATCTTCTCCTGTGTTGGGTCAAATGTACAAAAACTACCATAAATAATACAGAATAAAAGTACAAATTCAGAAAATAAAATTAAAAAAAAAATCATAAAAACGTAATCTAACACATGACATACATGGGGACATACTGTATACATATAAGATAAAGTTCAAAACTAACTGGTATAACAATATACTAAAGCCCACAGAGATAACTATAATGCAGTGATGCACATATACAACCGCAATCTAGTGCAAAGAAGGGTACCTACTGGTAATCTAAATACATGATAGACCAAGACTAAGCGTCGATGCAGTAACCTGAGCATATTATCACGCTACTCAGTTTTGCGTTTGACACCACTTCATCTTTGTATGTCTCTATGTGAGCCATAGATCACATTTTTAGGCATTTCTGTACAATTAAGATACATTGTCAGGGTTGTACACTGTTATTTTGTGTTAGTTTTGGTAGTTTCAGCTCTGACTTGCGTTCTGAAGTTGCCTATTTTGACCCTAAAGGGGTATTATCATCTCAGACATTGCTGGCATTTGCCATCAGTGTAAGATAGGTATGGGGCCCACCCAGTGACATACATAGAGAAGAAAGGGCCACATAGCAAGGATCAAACCAGTCCCCCCACACAGGATAGAAGGGTTTCTGCCTAAACCCCTTTCAATGACACTTGGACAATTTTTCCACTGCCTCTTTTGCTAAACGTTGTTCCTTTAGCGGGTAGAGTCCTGATCAAGTTTTCACCTCCAGTAGAAGAGGAGATAATCCCAACTGGGTCCCCTTTTATCCTGAGCCCCATAGCAGTCGCATGGTCTGCGGCTATGGTAGTTACACCCCTGGGCCCGCCGCTAAAATATCATTTTTCTCAGCATTGCAGGCACATATGAACATGGTGCCAACACAGATGCCTTCAGCTATCAAGTGCACATGTAACAGGTCAGCCAGTGTCATAGGTACAAATCTGCTGATTGATGCCCTTTGAGTAGACAGGAATGGAACTATCTCCGATCCCAGGTGTTGCGGCAGCGTCTACGTTACAGCTGACGACGACTGCTGCTGGTGCTAGCTCATCTCCTTAGGCTACTTTCACATTAGCAGCTGCCGTTGGAAGTCTGCTCTGGCCCCACTGACTATAATGGGGGGGTCTATTGAGTTCCACCAAGGTGCAGCCCTGCCTAACACAGCCTCTGCTGCAGGTGTAAACACAGACCAAGTCTAACTTTACAAAACAAGCATCTAAGAAATGTTTCATAAGGACAATGTACAAAATGTTTTTGCCAAACTATAAATTTAACCAGAGCTATAACTGTAATTGTCAGACACACTAATTATGCTCAGATAATGAGACTGAACACGTCAAATGGATAATGAGGACGGATATTGCAGGAGAATACATTAGAATAGCTCCTAAATGAGAAGAAATGCATTGCGTATTAATGAAAAATATAATTTATGGATCAGTGCAAGACATTAAGAGCATTTTAATGATCCAAAGTCCACACTATAAATGCATAATACTCACCTCTGCTGATAGTCATGAGCATGAATTCTACACAGCAGATTTTACACATCTATCTATCATCTATCTCACATCTATGTGATATCTATCTATCATCTATCTATCTATCTATCTATCTATCTATCTATCTATCTAACAAATAATGTCATCTGTGTACTTGATTCCAGGTCATTTTATATTGCGCCTTAATAACATTGCTGTGTTATTTATTGAATTACATGCACTGTGCCTGGTTATCCAGCAGGTGGCAGTGTATCTGGCAGAAAATATCCTTAGGTAGAATTGGACTTACCATTCCCTTCTTCCCCTTTTGGGCAGACATGGGCGAGTGCTGCTTCCTACCAAGGGAAGAGTTGCAGGAAACTATAGTCAGTCGATAGTGTCACGAACCAGCGGGTGTGAACCCACTGTGCTTCGTGCCCTACCTCCTCTAAGTGAACCCCTCGATCTTCACGATACCTCTGATGGTGGGGATAGACTTTCTGAAGGGAACACCAGGTTGCTACCTCTTGAGGAGGGTTGGAAAATGAGGCAGCTGGCCTAGGTGGACCAGGAGGTACCTGAGCAAGGAACCAGAGGTACAGAGTAGTCAGAAAGCCGAGTCGTTACCAGGAGCAAGAATGCAGGACCGAAGGATGAGGCAGAGGCGAAGTCAGACAGGCAATGGGTCAGGGCAGGCGGCACAGGAACAGGTCAGGCAATCCGGGTCGGCAACAAGAAGGTCAAAGCAATTAGGCAGGGATGAAGCAGGTAGCGGAATCCGGGACACTAGCACGAGTCAGCAACATAGGTATTTAGGCAGGAGCAATGGTAATCAACAGGATACAAGGACCTTGACACTGAGGCATCCGGGAAGAGGGCTGAGCCCCCTATATATGAGCAGGAGGGCTAGAGTTGGTCAACGAGGTCACATGATCCGACCCACATGATCCAACATGGTCACATGATCCAACCCACATGATCCAACATGCGCCGGCCCAGAGGGAGTGATGCAAGGAACAAGCTGCAAGCATGTTGTAGCCAGGGCTGAATGAAATCTCTGGAGCGGATCACAGAGCAACAGCACTTACTCAGACAGAGCCCAGGACTGCAGCATTGAACGGGAAACACAGGCAGCAGATCACCACTGAACACGGCGCCCGGGACCGCAGCGGTAAGCAGGGGAACAGCAGCGCATAGCAACTGCTGTTACAGATAGTGGAATTGGAGAGAGAGAAGAGACATGCTGAAGTGAGGGGAATGCTTCCCCCTCCTGCAGCAGGAGTCTACCAAGGGAAGCAGCTCACAGAGCACCATGACTCCTTACAGTTTGTAGACTAAGAATTATGAGTGGGTCAACAGCTAAAGGCACCCCATTCAAAGGTATCATAACAGCTAGAAAGTCCAGCTACCAGACCGAAGCCAGAGTTTAGCACAGCAGAGAAAGAGAAAGCAAGATATCCAGGTTTGCCTGACAGTTTACTCCAAAACCTGCCAGAACCAGAGAAAGTCCATGTATTGTCTGGATACAAGTTTATTTAAATAAAGCAGTTGAATGTTATAAAGTCTGGACTTGACTTATTCTCCACCAGTTATGACTCTCCCCTCTATTGCTGTGAAGCCTAACCGTAGTAAGTAACGGTATCCAGGTAGGAGCACTCTGAGACACAGAACTAATAAGGCCGCATCACCACTCTGTAAAACCTGGGACACGATCAGCTCTGGGGGGGCAGTAAGTCGCAATTTACCATAACTCCGGTGGATCCACCATCAGCTATAGGGGATACAGTGTCCCAATGTGTCTACTTTGATTCTTTAGACGGTAGGCGACACTTCAGTAGCATCTAATTATATATATATCTCTTAATAATAATAATAATAATAATAATAATAATAATAAAAATGAGTTTCTGTCTGTCTGTCTGTCTGTTGTCTATGCGCGACCAAACTACTGGACCGATTTTCACCAAATTCGGCACACAGGTACATCAGGTGTCAGGAAAGGTTTTAGACCAGGTCTCATCTCTCTAGGACATAACGTTCCTGAGATATTCCCAAAATATGATCTCCATTAGCCAACATTACAACTGGAAACTTTGGTTTTAAACTCCAACTGCCATTCTCTGCAAAGGGACACACGCAGGGAGGGCAGGTTTCCATAACAACCAGCTAATTATCAGCAGCTGAGGATCTCATCCATTTCTATTTACTGACACTGTTAAAGGTATTCCGGTTACCATAAATATAACTTATGTTTTTTTCTATTACTACAGTTTAGTAGTAATAAAAGATGTTTTCCTCCACTGCTGCCTATTGCGTGGGCTCATAAATAAGCATGGTATTGACCTTTAATTCAGGCCACCCTAAAAGAAGTACTTGAAACCCCCGCCAGAGGCCTCACTAAGCCACACCCCCAACTCTGTCAGGCCACACCCCCTTTCACTCCGCAGCCAACAGAGATTGAAAAAATAAAGGTATCAACTTCTGTCAGCTGCAGTGATGGGTGGGAGGTTGACTTTCTTTCTGCAACAACACACAGAAACATTAAATAAAATAGATTAAATACACCCATTCAAAGCGTCTTGCTAATCCACCCCCCCGACTCTGTCAGGTCACGCCCCCTCCCACTCCGCAGCCAATGGGAATTGAAAAAATGAAGGTAAAGATAAACTTCTGTTTGCTGCAGGGGTGGGAGGGTGAATTTCTCTCTGCAACGACACACAAAAATTTTAGATGAAAATGAAATAGACTAATTATAGACTACAACCGTTCGAAGCCTTTTGCTCAGCCACGCCCCGTCTCTGTCAGGTAACGCCCCCTCTCACTCCACAGCCATTCTGCAACGACACACAGAAACATTAAATGAAATAGATTAAATGCACCTATGCGAAGAGCTTTGCTAAGCCACGCCCCGACTCTGTAAGGTCACGCCCCCTCCCACTCCGCAGCCAACAGGGATTGAAAAAATAAAGGTAAAAATCAACTTCTGTCAGCTGCAGGGATGGGTGGGAGGTTGACTTTCTTTCTGCAACGACACACAGAAACATTAAATGAAATAGATTAAATACACCCATGTGAAGCGTCTTGCTAATCCACGCCCCCGACTCTGTCAGGTTACGCCCCCTCCCACTCCGCAGCCAACAGGGATTGAAAGAATGAAGAGAAAAATAAACTTCTGTCAGCTGCAGGGGTTGGAGGGTGAATTTCTCTCTGCAATGACACAAAAATTTTTAGATGAAATAGACTAATTTCAGACTACAACTGTTCGAAGCCTCTTGATAATCCACGCCTCCAACTCTGTCAGGCCACGCCCCCCTCCGACGGGGATTGAAAAAAATCAGCTGCAGGGGTGGGAGGGTGAATTTCTCTCTGCAACGACACACAAAAATCGTAGATGAAATTGACTAATTTTAGACTACGACCATTCAGTACTAATAAAAGATGTTTTTTTCCACTGCTACCCATTGCGGGTCCCCATAAATTACCATGTCATCGACCTGTAATTCATGCCACTCTGACCCTCGCCCCAGATCTCGCGAAACCACGCTCCGACTCTGTCAGGCCACGCCCCCTCCCACTCCGCAGCCAACGGGGATTGAAAAAATGAAGGTAAAAATCAACTTCTGTCAGCTGCAGGGATGGGAGGGAAGTTGGATTTCTTTCTGCAACAACATACAGAAACATTAAATGAAATAGATTAAATATACCCGTGCAAAGCAATGTTTTCTTCCACTGTTACCCATGGCGTGTCCTCATAAATTACCATGGCATGGACCTGTATGTCTGGCCACCATTAAAAGAAGGACTTAAAACCCCGCCCCAGGTCTTGCAACGTCACGCCCCCGACTCAGTCAGGCCATGACCCCTCCCACTCCGCAGCCAATGGAGATTGAACAATTGAAGGTAAAAATCAACATCTGTCAGCTGCAGGGATGGGAGGGAGGATGACTTTCTCTCTGTAACAACATGCAGAAACATTAAATGAAATAGATTAAATATACCCGCGCAAAGCAATGTTTTCTTTCACTGCTACCCATTGTGTTACCTCAAATTACCATGGCATTAACCTATAATTCAGGCCACCCTGAAATAAAGGACTTAAACCCCCCCCCCGTGTCCCATTAAACCACACCCCCTCCCACTCCGCAGCCAATAGGGATTGAAAAAATGAAGGTAAAAATCAATTTCTGTCAGCTGCATTGACTTTCTCTCTGCAACGACACACAGAAACATTAAATAAATAGATGAAATATACCCAGGCGAAGCCGGGTCTTTCTGCTAATATATATATATATATATATATATATATATATATATATCTATCATAAATTACAGTTTTGTTGGAAGATCTGTTTCCACTGCAATCCTGCTGTCAAAAGAATTTCATAGTATGAATCTGAATAAAAAATTGAATACTTAATGTCATTTCCCCATGAAAAATATTTTACAGTTTTCAAACCAGCACCTGGACCTGAATACTTTTGTAATTGCATGTAATTAAAATTTTGCTATAGCCACTGAGCTACGTATTTAACCCTTACAGTACCAGCGCCGTACATGTACGGCGCTGGGGCGATGCGGGCACATGGCGCCCGCTCGCAGGTGCGGCGGGCGTCATGGCCGGCAAGTCTCTGCTGTTTCTAACAGCAGAGACTTGCCGCTACCTACTGTGTCGGCGGCGTCTTCCGGGGTGACTAGATGCCGTGATCACACGTGATCACGGCATCTAGTTGCGTCTAAACCCGGAAGCGTTCGATTCCGGGTGGTGTACAGACACCCCGTGTGGCCAATCGGGGTGTCTGTACACCATATGAAAACTGTAATCCTCGCTGGTGAGGATTACAGTTTTCAAAGTGCAATTCTTATTCTGGCCACTAGATGGCAGGCCAGGATAAGAAATGAGCAATTCATGGATTTAACTGCCTCTAGTAAATCCATGATTGCTCATAAAGAAAATTAAAAAGCCACAATATATAAGCTCATATTTGAGCATTCAAATAGTAAAAAAAAAAATAAAAAAAAATGTTAAAAAATATATAAAAAATAAAAAAGATATAAAAGTTCAAATCACCCCCCCCCCTTTCCGTATAAGTAAAAAATAAATACCTAAATAACACTAAATATAGACATCATGGGTATCACCGTGACCGAAAACGCCCGTACTTTTAAAATATAAAAAAAAAATGCAATACGGCGAATTGTGTGGCGGAAAAAAGCGTCCAAATTGCGATTTGCCGTTTTTTGTCGCTTTTTTTTCTAAAAAAAATTAAATAAAAAGTGATCAAAAAGTCATACGCACCCCAGAATGGTATTAATAAAATCTTCAGATTGTCCCGCAAAAAATGAGCCCCCATACAGCTCTGTACACATAAATACCAAAAAGTTATAGGGGTCAAGATATGACAAGGAAAAAAAAAAAAAAAAAGGGCAACTTTCTAATTTCAAAACACAGGAAAAACTATACATATTAGGTATTGCCGGATTCGTACTGACCAGTAGAATGAAAATAATGGATCAGTTTTAATGCACATCGAACGCTGTAAATAAGAAACCCGTAGAACTGTAGCGGAATAGCGTTTTTTTGCAATTTCACCTGATTTGGAATTTTTTTCCCGCTTCCCACTACACCATATGCAATATTAAATGGTGGCGTTGGAAAGTACAACTTGTCCCGCAAAAAACAAGCCCTCATACAGCTATGTGAACAGAAAAATAAAAGAGTTATGGCTGTTTGAAGGCAGGGAGCGCAAAACGAAAATGCATGACCGAAAAAACCTCCGGTACTGAAAGGGTTAATAAAATGTGTCTGTATAGCGCCACCTACTGTTTGTTAATTTTTTTATTTATTTGTCTGGCTCACTGAGAAGGCCGCACATGCTCAGTTTCATCCTACAACTGCCTCCTGAGCTGTGATAGGGAGAGTGTGGACATACCCCCTTAGCTGCCTGGTGATAAAGAAAAGCCTGCCAGATTCCTGCTGGCCCCATTAAGTGTAATGGGGTCCTGCAGAGATCTGTACCCTGTTCCGGCAGACAAGTGAAAAGTCAGCCAATGTCTGAACGATTCTCCATTTGTCTGCAGGAACAGCGTGCCAGAGCCTTAGGGTCCATTCACATGTCCGTATGAATGGGTCTGCATCCGTTCCGCAATTTTACAGAACGGGTGCGGACCCATTCATTTCAACGGGGCCTCAAAAGATGCGGACAGCACACGGCCGTTCCCGCAGACCTACAAAAAAAAGGAGCATGTCCTATTGTTGTCCGCAGCCATGGACAAGAATAGGCATTTCTATCATAGTGCTGGCCATGTGTGGTCGGCAAAATGCAGAACACATATGGCCGGTGTCCTGTTTTGCGGATCCACAATTTGCAGACCGCAAAACAGTTGCGGACGTGTGAATGGACCCTTAGAAAGAGATTGTCATGTACTGTATGATGTCTGATTTTCATTTTTTACATTAGTCATGGGAGAACCCCCTTTAAAATACTTAGCTCTACTGTTTTTGTACCAATTTTGATCCTATTGATACATTTCTCCATTCATGTATATAGAGAGTTCTCCCCATTCTGCTATCAGACATGTGAGTTAACAATTTCACTTTAAAGGGGGAATTTATCAGTCCTGGAATTCCCAAAATCTGGCTTCAAAAAGTTACAAAAAAGTAGGGCTTTGTGACTTTTGGGCTTATTTGGGCAAAAACTGTTCTGTCATTTTTGCAATTTTATTCCACTCCTATTTTGGAAAAGTGGTTTGCGAAGTGAACCTGATTAGCTTGTCAAGCTGAGTTAAAGGGGTTGTCTCACTTCAGCAAGTGGCATTTATCGTGTAGAGTATAACACCCCTTTGAGCAGCCCTCGTTAGGCAGGGTGTATGGTGGTTCTCACCTCACCGTGACACAGTGCCTCCACCCAAATCTTGCTTTGAGCTCCGTAAAATGGCAGGAGGGTCTTCGTCTTCTGCCAGGGGTCAACTTGGGAACCCTTGCCCTGCTGAGTACACACTCACCCCAGGAAGGAGTTAACTGATCAACAGATTTATTTGGGAAAGGGTGACCCTATCTGTTGACTATTCAACTACTGCCTCTGAAAATTAGGGACAGTGATTGTGATATGTTGTCCCTCAGTGCATGTTAGTTTCTCTTATCATACTTTTCTTGTTTTTGATTGTATTGAGTGTAATTTCATAAAGTTGTTATTGATTTGTATTTATTGCTGTGGAGTACTTTTGTTCATAGGAGTTGTGTATTAGGTGGTGGCACATGTGTCTACATACGCCCAAAGTTTAGGTTACCAGTCTGTCAGACAGGGCACAAACTTGATGGTTACTCACAATATTGTGGCGCAGAGCTTGACAGTTACACCCACAGAAAAGTGAGGCATTGGAATTGGTCGTTACTAAAAGCAATGGGACAACCTTTTTGTGTTGGTTACTACATAATTCTATGGTCCTTGAGATAGAACATTTAGGTACATTTACTTACCCAAAGTCACCTTCATTAAAGGGGTGTTACTGTCCTAGAAATGTATGGCACAATGACAGGATATGTAATAGATATATGATAGATGCAGGTACCATGCCTATCCCAAGAACCTCCATCCTGGTTGGTAAGGCAGTCACTCTCTGCCATGCTTGTGCACAGCTGTCTCTATTGACTTGCTCGGCTAACTCCCATAGTAGTACCAGTAAACGGAGCATGCCATCTCCATTCATTTTCCACCTGGTTATTGTACAATTCAGACCTTGTACGTCCAGGAGGTATCTGAGGACCAAGAGCTTCTGTTAGGACTTGTGAAAGGTGATTCCCTCAGGTGAAGTCCAGTTCTGAAGTCTTAGTGCTGGATCACGTAATGAAGAATTATTGATTTTTTCTCTTCTCCCTTGTGATGCAGAGGCGATACCTGTCTCTAGACTGCTGATGGTCCCGACTGAAGGACTCTACTGTCTTCTGGAAGTCTGGACTGTTGACTGCCTTGTCTTTGTTGCTGTCCTGCTCTATGAACCCCACCTTTGACCAGGGGCGGATTGGCAATAGACCTTACAGGGAAATCTCCCAGTGGGCCGATGCCCAGGGGGCTGCCTGGGCCCATCTCACGGCCGGCCAGTGGAAGTTTTGGGGATTATTTAGTGCTGCTGGCATTATTTTGTGATGGATTGTGGTATTTGGCTCTGTTAGGTGGTATAATGTGCCACAATATGGTATTGCTGGCCCTGCCTTCCATTAATTTGGACCCAACTCCAACATGGGGCCACTTTTAGTATTTTTTCCGGGGCCACTTTAAAGGGAACCTGTCATCTCCGTAACACCCCCTGAACTAGAGTAAGCATTGTATAGTGTAAGTGACGTCGAGTCTGGTTATGTAATTTTTATCTTCATACTCACTTTCATTCTGATGTTGTGGTCCCACAAACCTGCAGTAAAATGCACTCACTGGACTCCAGTGCTCACTCATATAATGGAGATGACTTAAAGAAGAGTCCTCTCAATGTATTTTACTGCTGGTTTGTGGGAGCACAGCGTCAGAATGGAAGTGAGTATGAAGATAAAACTTACATATTCAGATTCAGCATCACTTACACTATACACCACTTACTCTAGTTCAGGGGGTGTTTCGGAGATGACAGGTTCCCTTTAAGTTCTCAGTCCACCTCTGCCTGTAACTAAACACGTTTCAGTCTGATTCACATTGTATGTCTGGATCTGTGTAACTAGGTTTGCATACTCACCAGTCATCTTTTTACCTGGCCTAAATATTAATAACCCGATACTATTCCCAGATTGTGATGATGCTGTGGCTATACATACACTCATTCCCTTAGTATTTGGGCAATTATGTTCTTACATCACAGAAGCTACAAGAACCCTGCGATTATCAGTATTTATAGGACTTGTGATTGCCTGTTAAAGTTGACATAACCATAGAAAATTTGTGCTGACATCTATTAAAAATAATTAGCCTTATCACTGTGCAGCCAGGAAATAATCAGTCGTCAGATAGGTAAGACATTGTGTCACAAAAAATTTTGTATAGCCAGTGAGATATTCAATAAAATGTATCTGCATAGCGCCACCTGCTGTTTGTTCTTTTCCCTATTTTTTTGTCTGTCTGTCACGACCAGAGGATGTGGATCCTCTGCGTCAGCTGATAGTGGACTAGGAATTAGTCCAATATTGCTGACTGCTGACTCCCAGAGTCAGGACACTGGTGTTTAAACCAGCCATCCATAAAGCAGCTAACTGCAGGAGTGTGTACAGAGTCCAACTGAGGCAGAGTAATGGAACAGATGATCTTTACTGGCAGAAGGTAAACATAAGTCACTTTAAACAAAGGCAAAACAGAGTTCAGAGTAATATAGTATACAGGTTCAGTCGGACTCGTAGTCAGGCAGTGCAAGGTCAGAAGTCCAGGCAAACTTACTGGTGACAGCAAGCAGAGTTGTAGTCAGGCAATGCAGGGGTCAATAGTCCAGGTAATCCAAGTAGCAGGCAGAATAGTGGTCAGGCAATGCAGGGATCAATAGTCCAGGTAATCCAGGTAGCAGGCAGAATTGTAGACAGGCAGGAATGGTCAGGACAGGTGCACGCGCGTGCGCTATAGCACACAAGTGGAGACCTGGCTGTGAGGGCGGATGCGGCGGTATGCTGACTGGTGCTTCCTCCTTCTGCGAGGTTGGAAAGAGCTGGGACCCATGGTGCTGCAGTCTGCAGGCAGCGGTCTGCCACACTGCGGTGATGTCACAGACCCAATACTGACACTGTCTCACTGAGCTGGTTGCACATGCTCAGTTTAAGGGCCCATTCACACAACCATATCTGTTTTTTTTGTTTATTTTTGTGCAAATACAAACAAGAATAGGACATGTTCTATGTTTTTTACAGAACGGAAGCACACTGTGTGCTATCCGCATCTTTTGATTGAAATGAATGTGACCACATCTGATCCGCAAAATTGTGGAACGGATGCGGACAGAAAAATACGGTCGCGTAAATGGGCCCTAAATCTTCAACTGACACCAGCTATATATTCTGTTAGAAACATTGGCAGTTACAGGGCAGCAGAAAGGACACACTCCCTGAGCTGCCAGGCTGAAGATAATCTAGCAGGGCAATTGGAGCAATAAATGTGGAGATCTCTGCATCCATGTGAGGTACAGGGCTGGTTCTAGCTTTGTTAGAAAGAGACTTTTATGTCCTATATTATGTCTGATTTTCAGGATTTACATTCATCATGGGATAACTCCTTTAAAAATGCCAAAAGGATGTTATTTCTCAGCTTGTCATTTTGTCACTTTTTCCAGGATTACACCTGGTGATAATAGGATTCCGGAGACTCTCCCATCACTTGGAGTAATTAGGTCATTACAGGGGACATGTCATTTCACACTTTCTCGCTGTTTTGTATGATCTGCAGTTGTCAGGGTGTACACCTTTGAGAAATCCAGTCCCTCCCCTGTTACACCATCATGCTTTCCAGGCAAACCCAATGCTATATTTATATTTCCTCACGTCGAGTTGTGTGATTATTAACAATCTGATGCCTAGATGCATAATACATTGTGCCGCCATTCTGACAAGCCTACTATGCGGCTAAACAGGTTGTATTACTTCTCAACCGCATAGCTGATGACATTTCTGGTGTTTATGATGTTTTTAGGGCTCTGAAATCTGTGGCATATGAAGGTACATGAGAGGCCCCATTTAATGTTGTGAGAGCACTTTTTATGGCTCTTTCCAAACAGATGTATGAGGGCCATGTACACGTCCACTTAGTATTAGAGTATCTGTCTGCAGATTTATACCTATGACACTGGCTGACCTGTTACATGTGCACTTGGCAGCTGAAGGCATCTGTGTTGGTCCCATGTTCATATGTGTCCGCATTGCTGAGAAAAATTATGTTTTAGTACATGCAAATGAGCCTGTAGGAGCACCGGGGGCGTTACCATTACACTTAGAGGCTCTGTTCTCTCTGCAACTGCCGCACCCTCTGCACTTTGATTGACAGGGCCACGCTGTAAGAATATCATCACAACTAGCCCTGTCAATCAAAGTGAAGAGGGTCCTGCAGTTGCAAAGAAAGCAGAGTCTCTAGGTGTAACAACAACACCCCTGTTGCTCCTAGAGGCTCATTTGCATATATTAAAACATCATTTTTCTCAGCAATGCGGGCACATATGACCATGAGACCAACACAAATGTCTTCAGCTGCCAAGTGCACATGTAACATGTCAGCCAGTGTCATAGGTACAAAACTGCTGACAGATGCCCTTTAAAACATGCAAGTGAGAAAAAAAAAACCCAATTACAAAAAAGTCACAAGGCAATAAATGTCCTTAATTTCATATTTCCCATAGACTTTCAGCAAACGTATAAAACTGCATCAAAAACAGTATATACAAAAGGGTCACTAAGGCTACTTTCACATTTGGATTTTCTTTTCCAGTTCTGAGATTCGGCAGAGGTTCTCAAAACCGGAGGAAAACGCTTCAGTTTTGTCCCCAATCATTGTTAATGTGGACAAAACTGAACAAACCGGAACGGAGTGTACCAGAATGCAGGGGCGCACCTAGCCTTTCTGCAGCCTAAGGCCTCATGCACACGAACGTGTGCCGGCCGTGCCCGTGCTGCGGGCCGCAAACTGTGGTCCGCAATGCACGGGCACTGACCGTGAGGCCACCGCATGTGGATCGCGGACCCATTCACTTGAATGAGGTCTACGATCCGCATCCAAGGGTCCGCACCGCAAAAAGTAGGGTTTGCGCTCCTTTTTTGCGGTGCGGAGGCACGGCCAGAAACACCACGGAAGCACATCGTAGTGCTTCTGTTGTGTTCCGATCCGTGCCTCCGCTCCGCATCTCCCGGATTGCGGACCCATTGAAGTGAATGGGTCCGCGATTCGTGATGCGGCCTGCACACAGCCGGTGCCCGTTTATTGCGGACCGCAATACAGGCACGACCGGCACACGTTCGTGTTCATGAGGCCTAAGGAGAAACCTGAAATGGTGTCCTCCCCCAATGCTAATTTCGTAACCTAACCCATTTGCCACAATGAAAGCTCTCACTGCCCATGGCCCTTCTGCTGCCCCCCTCTTGCTCCTGAGCCAATCGCTTCACCTGGCCTCATGGGTGGTGCACCACTGCCAGAATGCATTCCCATCAGACACAAAACCGCTGCAAGCAGTGGTTTTGTGTGCGGCATGGGAAATTGAACATGACGGATCCAACACCAAAAACCATTTAAGTCAATGGTGCAGGATCCCGTTTTTTTTCGGACACGGAAAAACCTGATCCGGCACCCATTGTCTTACAATGGTTTTAGTGCTGGATCCGGCATGTTCATTTTTGATATAATACAACTGGATCCGTTTTGAATGGATGCAGCCGGTTGTATTATTCAGACAGATGTGTTTGGTTGAGGTTTTGAGATTCCATACCCGATCTGAAAATCGGACAGCAAAAACGCACATGTGAAAGTAGGCTAAAACCCCAAAAGAGCTGAAAAATACCACAAAATACCTACAAGTGTTTTCAGCCATAAAGGGGTTGTCCAATCCTTTACAAGTGATGGCCTTCACAAAATCCTATTCCAGTCAGCAGCAGTGTACAGTATATAGGGAGAACATACAGGATCTTTGCACAAAGCATTGTGAATTTTACGGTTTGTTCCATGTCTTGGTATGAAAATGTTACCAAACCAATCCAAACACTGTAGTAACATGCCTGTGGACATTATTCAGTCATGCTCTTTGTCTACAGAATTTCTCAGATGTGAGTAAATGATGGCACAGAGAGCAGTGAAGCCCCTATCACCAGGTTTATTGGCTCCTCATGTCTGAGAGAATTATAGCTGCTCATATCTCATAACACAGAAATGAAGGTAATAAATCAGCCGCTGCTGGGACTTCAGCTTCTGAGGAAGAAAAGCCATGAAGCAGCTCCGCGTAATTTACAAGCATCGGAGAATGGGGAAGATTTATCAAACTGGTGTAAAGTAAAACTGGCTTAGTTGCCCATAGCAACCAATCAGATTACACCTTTCATTTTCCAAAGGAGCTGTGAAAAATGAAAGCTGGAATCTGATTGGTTGCTATGGGCAACCGGTGTGGGTAGCACACCGGTGTGCTGTCTGCATCTGCAAGTCTGTTCCGCTGTTCTTGTCTATTTTGCGGACAAGGATAGGACATTTCTGCAGGTGTAAAGGACTCATGCACACACGACCGTATGTTGGATCCGTGTTCGATACGTATTTTATCCAGATTGTTCCCGGACCCATTCTTTTCTAGGGGCCACAAAAATTTCACGGATGTCATCAGTGTGCTTTATGCATCTGTGTGGTGTTTCACAAATGATAAAATATGTCCTATTTTTGTCAGTTTGGTTTTTTGAACACCGGAATAGTCATTTCTATAATAGAGCCTGTGGAAAGTGTGGGATGCACACAGCCAGGATCTGCATTTTGTAACGCCATGTGCATGAGCCCTAATACCCGATGATCAGGGGCGTAACTACAACTGGCTGGGCCCCACAGCAAATTTTCTACAGGCCCCCCCCACCCCTTCCCCCCTCTGATACCTATCCTATCAGTGTCCTAAATATTTGGATAGGAGTAGTAGTGCTTTAAATATTTATATATATATATATATATATATATATATATATATATATATATATACACTACTACCCATATCCAGATATCTCTTATATACAGAATAAGCAGATTGCAGATGGCATAGATGCACAAACACTTACATAATAACACACACGCACACACATACACATATATACATACACAAACAGATAAACAGATATACACACACATACAGTACAGACCAAAAGTTTGGATACACCTTCTCATTCAAAGAGTCTTCTGTATTTTCATGACTATGAAAATTGTAGATTCACACTGAAGGCATCAAAACTATGAATTAACACATGTGGAATTATATACTTAACAAAAAAGTGTGAAACAACTGAAAATATGTCTTATATTCTAGGTTCTTCAAAGTAGCCACCTTTTGCTTTGATTACTGCTTTGCACACTCTTGGCATTCTCTTGATGAGCTTCAAGAGGTAGTCACCTGAAATGGTATTTCAACAGTCTTGAAGGAGTTCCCAGAGATGCTTAGCACGTGTTGGCCCTTTTGCCTTTACTCTGCGGTCCAGCTCACCCCAAACATCTCGATTGGGTTCAGGTCTGGTGACTGTGGAGGCCAGGTGAACTGGCGTAGAACCCCATCACTCTCCTTCTTGGTCAAATAGCCCTTACACAGCCTGGAGGTGTGTTTGGGGTCATTGTCCTGTTGATAAATAAATGATGGTCCAACTAAACGCAAACCGGATGGAATAGCATGCCGCTGCAAGATGCTGTGGTAGCCATGCTGGTTCAGTATGCCTTCAATTTTGAATAAATCCCCAACAGTGTCACCAGCAAAGCACCCCCTCACCATCACACCTCCTCCTCCATGCTTCACAGTGGGAACCAGGCATGTAAAGGCACGGTGGTTGGATCTCCACGGTGGTTGGATCCCAAATTTGGACTCATCAGACCAAAGCACAGATTTCCACTGGTCTAATGTCCATTCCTTGTGTTCTTTAGCCCAAACAAGTCTCTTCTGCTTGTTGCCTGTCCTTAGCAGTGGTTTCCTAGCAGCTATTTTACCATGAAGGCCTGCTGCACACAGTCTCCTCTTAACAGTTGTTGTAGAGATGTGTCTGCTGCTAGAACTCTGTGTGGCATTGACCTGGTCTCTAATCTGAGCTGCTGTTAACCTGCGATTTCTGAGGCTGGTGACTCGGATGAACTTATCCTCCGCAGCAGAGGTGACTCTTGGTCTTCCTTTCCTGCGGCGGTCCTCATGTGAGCCAGTTTCTTTGTAGCGCTTGATGGTTTTTGTGACTGCACTTGGGGACACTTTCAAAGTTTTCCCAATTTTTCGGACTGAATGACCTTCATTTCTTAAAGTAATGATGGCCACTCGTTTTTCTTTACTTAGCTGCTTTTTTCTTGCCATAATCCAAATTCTAACAGTCTATTCAGTAGGACTATCAGCTGTGTATCCACCTGACTTCTGCCCAATACAACTCATGGTCCCAACCCCATTTATAAGGCAAGAAATCCCACTTATTAAACCTGACAGGGCACACCTGTGAAGTGAAAACCATTTCAGGTGACTACCTCTTGCAGCTCATCAAGAGAATGCCAAGAGTGTGCAAAGCAGTAATCAAAGCAAAAGGTGGCTACTTTGAAGAACCTAGAATATAAGACATATTTTCAGTTGTTTCACATTTTTTTCTTAAGTATATAATTCCACATGTGTTAATTCATAGTTTTGATGCCTTCAGTGTGAATCTAAAATTTTCATAGTCATGAAAATACAGAAAACTCTTTCAATGAGAAGGTGTGTCCAAACTTTTGGTCTGTACTGTGTATATATATATATACAGATACTGTGTATGCATGTACAGTCATGGCCAAAAGTTTTGAGAATGACACAAATATTATATTTTCACATGATCTGCTGCCCTCTGGTTTTTATGTGTGTTTGTCAGATGTTTTTATCACATACAGAAATATAATTGCAATCATATTATGAGTAACAAAAGCTTATATTGACAGTTAGAATGAGTTAATGCAGCAAGTCAATATTTGCAGTGTTGACCCTTCTTCTTCAGGACCTCTGCAATTCTCCCTGGCATGCTCTCAATCAACTTCTGGACCAAATCCTGACTGATAGCAGTCCATTCTTGCACAATCAATGCTTGCATTTTGTCAGAATTTGTAGGTTTTTGTTTGTCCACCCGTCTCTTGATGATTGACCACAAGTTCTCAATGGTATTAAGATCTGGGGAGTTTCCAGGCCATGGACCCAAAATCTCTATGTTTTGTTCCCTGAGCCATTTAGTTATCACCTTTGCTTTATGGCAAGGTGCTCCATCATGCTGGAAAAGGCATTGTTGATCGCCAAACTGCTCTTGGACGGTTGGAAGAAGTTGCTCTCGGAGGACATTCTGGTACCATTCTTTATTCATGGCTGTGTTTTTAGGCAAGACTGTGAGAGAGCCGATTCCCTTGGCTGAGAATCAACCCCACACATGAATGGTTTCAGGATGCTTTACAGTTGGCATGAGACAAGACTGGTGGTAGCGCTCACCTCGTCTTCTCCGAATAAGCTGTTTTCCAGATGTCCCAAACAATCGAAAAGGGGATTCATCAGAGAAAATGACTTTACCCCAGTCCTCAGCAGTCCACTCCCTGTACCTTTTGCAGAATATCAGTCTGTCCCTGATGTTTTTTCTGGAGAGAAGTGGCTTCTTTGCTGCCCTCCTTGAGACCAGGCCTTGCTCCAAGAGTCTCCGCCTCACAGTGCGTGCAGATGCACTCACACCTGCCTGCTGCCATTCCTGAGCAAGCTCTGCACTGCTGGTAGCCCGATCCCGCAGCTGAAACACTTTTAAGAGACGGTCTTGGCGCTTGCTGGTCTTTCTTGGGCGCCCTGGAGCCTTTTTGGCAACAATGGAACCTCTCTCCTTGAAGTTCTTGATGATGCGATAGATTGTTGACTGAGGTGCAATCTTTCTAGCTGCGATACTCTTCCCTGTTAGGCCATTTTTGTGCAGTGCAATGATGACTGCACGTGTTTCTTTAGAGATAACCATGGTTAACAGAAGAGAAACAATGATGCCAAGCACCAGCCTCCTTTTAAAGTGTCCAGTGGTGTCATTCTTACTTAATCATGACAGATTGATCTCCAGCCCTGTCCTCATCAACACCCACACCTGTGTTAATGGAGCAATCACTGAAACGATGTTAGCTGGTCCTTTTAAGGCAGGGCTGCAATGATGTTGAAATGTGTTTTGGGGGATAAAGTTCATTTTCTAGGCAAATATTGACTTTGCAAGTAATTGCTGTTAAGCTGATCACTCTTTATAACATTCTGGAGTATATGCAAATTGCCATTATAAAAACTGAAGCAGTAGACTTTGTAAAAATTAATATTTGTATCATTCTCAAAACTTTTGGCCATGACTGTATATATATAATATATATACACAAACACAGAGATATGCACATCCATATATATATATACATACACACAGACACTTATTTACTTACAGGCTACAGGTTCTTTCTTCTCATCTGATGGCTCTTGGAGGCTAAAGAACCTTTGGAATACAGTAATGGTAGGATAGAGGACCTTCGATCATGTGACATGATGACATCATCAAAGGTCCTTTAGCCTACAGATTACTGTATTCCAAAGGTCTTGATACTGTATGTACACTATTTCTAGTACATTTCAGGTCAGACTGGGCCACCTTTAGATACAGTCACACAGGGGCCTGGACTGGCTTGAATAGTAGTAGAAAAGACACTGCTCCCGGGCCCCTGTAGTTACGCCACTGCCGATGATACAGATCAGAAGTGTAGAAATCAAGTATCTCTAGTAATAGTTGCCAGCAGCAGGCATAGAGCTAAAGCCGTGTGATGTCTTACTTCCCGAGACATGGACAGATGGTAGCGGGCCGTGAACACCTGCTCTTTCTGGGGTCACGGATAGTGTGAGTCGGGGGATCAGGTGTCTTTTCGGCTTTTTCTCACACTTTCTTTACACCTATGCAGAGCTATACAGAACACAGGCAGGGCATTGTCCTGTCACACTAATTATTCTTCACAGTCCCAATTTTTTTTTTGTTTTACTTCAGTGGTTGAAATCAGACTCTTGGTTTTAGCGTATGTAACAACAACCACATTCCTGTGACTGTTATTTTAGGCGTCTTTGTTAATTTCAGACTAGCTTGCTATTCTTACCATGAGATCAGTGGCAAACATAGAGAAGTAAGGGCCCCATAGCAAAGATCAAACCAGGCCCCCCACACAGGACAGAAGGGTATCTGCCTAAACCCCTTTCAATGACCCTTGAGCCATTTTTCCACTACCTCATTTGCTAAAGGTTGTTTCTTTAGAGGGTAGAGTCCTGACCAAGTTTTCACCCCCAGTAAAAGAGGAGACGATCCTAACTGGGCCTCCTCCCCCCTAGAAGTCGCATGGTCTGCTGCTATGGTAGTTACGCCCCTGCATGAGATGCAGTTTCTTCTTAAAGGGGTTCTCCAGTATCCTCAGGATAGGCCATCAATATCAGATCTGAGGGGGTCTGACAGCTTTGGCATCAGAAATAGGTGCTGGAACTACACTGCTCTATTGACTGGTCAATACAAGTATCTACTGCAACACAGGTCCCATTGAAGTGAATGGTAACCAGCTCCATTCATTACCTAGTGGAGAAAGCTTGTAATCGCGTGGACAGGGAGGCTGAGCACTGTTTCACTAACTCCCATAGAATGAAATGGGAGAAACGTGAGTTTAGGAAATAGCACATCTTGCTGTGCTACTCTGTTTGCGTAGCTCCCAATTCACTGCTATGGGGTTTACGGAAACTGCAGAGTACCAGTGGTTTCCATACTTTCAGTCACCCCACACAGATCCATTATTCTAGATGGGACAACCCCTTGTTGGGATCTGTCCTTGTGGGGGGGGGAGGGGGGACAGTGACACAAAACACAGGCATCAAAAAGGTTAAAAGTCCAAATTAGATTTATTTTCTTCATAAACACCACAGGTTCAACATTCACTTGGTTAAATCCATGGCACAAAAGTAATAAATAAAACCAAATACCTGCCTGTCTGGGCGCTAATTAAGCAGAAGGTTAACTCAACTCAGTACTTCAGAACAAACAGGAGGGATCAGGTTTTGCCCAGCCAGCAAAGCTCATACAGTCTCCAAGTTCTAACACGGAATAAGCTTTTGAGGCTTTTAAATATTCCGACCAGGGTTGCCAACCGTCCAGAAATTTCTGGACAGTCCATAAAAATAGGCAAGTTTTTTCCTCTGTCTGTGAAAAAAGATAGATATGTCCTTGATTTTTTGAGGCTGGTGGTGCTTGGCCACATTATTTTGATGGTAATTATCATCACTTTACAGCTCACAGTAAATGCTGGTATTCAGGTGTTATCAGTATATTGAGCTATAATCATGTATTACTTATAATCTTTATCATTTATTATGGTTAATTTTGATTTTGGGATAAGTTGTCCAGAAAAAAGAAAAATTCTGGTTGGCAACCCTGATTCCGACAGTAATAGGCCCAGCATCTGCACCAATGTGCATCTCAGGCTGAGAGGGAAAATGTTGTACCGGAGTAGGAGGGAATGGCAGGTCTCTCTAACAACCTACACACCTTTCCATAGGAATCCAAGCCCATAAAACACTTTAAAGAAATGTGCTTCAGCAAACTATATTTTGCTGAAACAACGCAGCTTTCCTGGATTCTTTTTAGCTCACCCATTTAATCATTCTGGGTGAGATATACACTTCCTCCAGTACTTTACCATATACAGTGTTATACCCTTGAAAAGGGTATAGCAGTTTGCATCATCCTTTAAAATAATCATCTATGAAGGTTCCTCTAATTTTGTAATGAATTTCTTTTACCTTCATTGCTCCTGTCTTCCGTTCTGGGCTGTGGTCACATGCAGGGGTGTAGCTAAAGGCTCATGGGCCCTGGTGCAACAGTGCAGCTTGGGCCCCCCTTCCCTCAGTGCTGTGTGGCCAGGGGCAGGGAAGCACATAGCATCCGTACTGCCTGAGGTAAAAATTTAAACGGCACCCCCACATGCTAAATTCTTGATCTAAACCCTTCTGTTGAGCCAGAGTTGTAACTTGACCAGCATGTACTTTCTATAATACTGGTGTCTTGTTATGGGGCACAAGGGTCTTTGGGCCCCTCAGGCTCCTGGGCCCGGTAGCGACTGCTACCTCTGCACCCCCTATAGCTACTCCCTTGTTCACACGACCATGTCCATGCAGCTCTTGTGATGTTATCTCCATGTGCAGCAACCAGGGCAAGTGTGAGTGTTGGAGATGTCACAGTGATAATGGTGCCGGTGGTTATATTACTCACAGTTTGGTGACTGCTGCTCCCTGGGCCGGCGTGCAGGTGTGTGGAAGGGGGACACCAATCCCTTCGGGGCACTATCTGGTTTTCAGACGCTCTGCCGGATGGTGAGATGAGGTGCCCTTGGTGGTATTGTATTAGGGTGTCGGTCAGCAGAGTGCCTGATGGTTTTCACCTTGCGGTGCAAAGTAAATGATGAAATTAAGAGGAGGCAGCTTTTATCCAAAACAATTGTACTTTACTTTTGCTTTGGAGTAAGTCCTTCTTTAAAGTGCAGTTTACAATTACTTCTCTTGGCAATAAATATCAGTACAGAGGCTGCAGGAAATTCTTCTTTAGGCTGGTTTACTTCTGTATAATCCAATAAGCAATACTTCTGTTATATCTAGTTACTTTTGTCTACCTGTACTAGTCCTGGCTCTGGATAATATTCAAATGTAATTATAATACTTTAAGGCCCACAGGGTGGTATCCCTGGATAGCAGGCATCACAACATCTGCTCCATTATTTCTGGATGCTCTGAGTACAAGTAGGACCACACTTCCCGGAGGGATTAAAAGTGGGTACAAATACAATTTGGTACTTTGGGTTGTACAATTTGTGTTCAAGCGCCGGAGGCTACTCTTGATCACATAAGTGCCAGCAAAGTCCATAAAACCACAAAAGGCATTTACCTATGCCGGTCTTTCCTTTATCCAGTTTAGACTCAAGTCCTAGTTTAGTGTGGTAAATGCCAAAGGGAAGCCTGACTTGGCCAGGGCCAGGCAAATATGGCAGCCTCAGGATGGATTCCTCTCTCCTACTCCTGCACACAACTTGTCGGTTACTTCTCCTTCACTGACTGAACTTCCTTCCAGTTCTAACCTGTCACCAGGCTATACATATTATACAATAGCACCACCTAGAGGTGATATAGCAAAATAGGTTTACTCTGCCTATATTAGGTTCCTGCAGCATAGAAGCAGGGGCGGTCTTGGCATTTCTGGGGCCCTAAGCGAAGTTATGTCTGGGGGCCCCCCCCAATGACGCGTCACGCCCCTGATGACACGCCCTCTGATGACACGCCCCCCCCAATGAAACGCCCCCCACACATCAAAGACTGGGACTAGAGATGAGCGAGCATGCTTGGCCGAGCATGCTCGGGTGGAATTTGCGTGCGCTTTTTCAAATCTGCACGCTAATTCATATGCATATTTTAGTATGTACACTAATGCGTACGCATTTTATAAATTAGCGTACTAATTTATAAAATGCGTACGCATTCGGACAAATGCAGTAAGTGACAGCTGGGCGGGCGGTCCTGGGTACCAGCACAAGAGTGGAGCGTGGGGGCCCCCTTGGACATCGGGGGCCCTACGCAAATGCATAGGATGCATGGTGCCCAAGACCGCCCCTACATAGAAGGATACACTTCAAATATAAAGTATGACATGGCTACAATAAATAGCAATACAGACATTTTGCGTTGTCCCTTTCATACACAAGTGGGACACTGCACATGGTTGTCAGTGATAGGGGACTATGTATGTAACTAGCTGGATGGGAGGAGCTAAAACTAGCTGGGAGTTATTAGGAGTGGGGCTGGTGGTTTGGTAGAGAAAGGAGAAGAGAAGTGCATCATGGGTTTGGTTGGATAGAGCAACAGGAAATGCTGCTGCACTGGATGGAAACCAGAATCAAGTGTTTACATGGTGAGAACAGGTCAGGAGAGTCCAAACTGAAAAAGGTATGAGGAAGATATACATGAGATAAGCAACTAGATGAGCGTATCTGTTAACATCTATAGTAATCTTAGAAAACCCCCTTTGAGTCTCTAAAACGCGCACATCTGGGGCAATAAACCTGGCACGAGGCATGTATGCCAGTTTTTTAGTGCACATTGCATAGATGCAATAATTGTTAATGAAGTTGTCCAGGAATAACCTGAATATACAGTATATATATATATATATATATATATATATATATATATATATACAAGTGCACACCCAATGTGGCATAATGTTGAAATACAGAAAGGAACAGGAAGATTTCACTTAGATCATGGGCAGAGTCTTTTGATCCTAGATAAGAAATAATAATAATAATAATAATAATATACTACTATATATGAGTCAATGTATTTGGCATGTGGCTGTTCATTTAAGCATTGTGATTTTTGTTTAATACATTTTTCAGCAGGGGCAGACTGGGGATTTAAAGTGGCCCTGGAAAAAAACTAAAAGTGGCACCAGATACGCCAAAATTTTTAATGCTGAGAGCATCAGATCTTTTTGTACCTGGCTTATGGCCAAGAGTAGGGTTTAGGTGGCCCTGTGGGCATTGGCCCACCAGGAAAATTCCCTGTTTGGCCTATGGCCAGTCCGCTACTGTTTTTCAGCATATAAGAAAGATCACTGTGTAGCAGAGCAGCCATTGCTCTGGTGCTGTCACTTATATTTTCTATAAAATTGTCTATAAAATGATGATGGGTGGTAGCACCCAGCACAACGTTACAACTGTTCAGGCCATATTGGGAGTTGTAGTTTTACTCTGTATAAACGTACATGGCAGGGGCTATCCTAACTATGTAAATGGAATCTGTACTAAGCTGTTTTTGAGCTTGTGCTGTAAATATGTACAGTACTTGATTCAGGTGCTGTCTATGTGATCTGGTGCTGTATCTATGTACCGTGCTTGATTCAGGTGCTGTATATGTGAGCTGGTGCTGTATATATGTACCGTGCTTGATTCAGGTGCTGTATATGTGAGCTGGAGCTGTATATATGTACCACTCTTGATTCAGGTGCTGTATATGTGAGTTGGTGCTATATATATGTACCGTGCTTGATTCAGGTGCTGTATATGTGAGCTGGAGCTGTATATATGTACCACTCTTGATTCAGGTGCTGTATATGTGAGTTGGTGCTATATATATGTACCGTGCTTGATTCAGGTGCTGTATATGTGAGCTGGTGCTGTATATATGTATCGTGCTTGATTCAGGTGCTATGTATGTGAGCTGGTGCTGTATATATGTACCGTGTTTGATTCAGGTGCTGTATATGTGAGCTGGTGCTGTATATATGTACCGTGCTTGATTCAGGTGCTGTATATGTGAGCTGGAGCTGTATATATGTACCTCACTTGATTCAGGTGCTGTATATGTGAGCTGCTGCTATATATATGTACCGTGCTTGATTCAGGTGCTGTATATGTGAGCTGGTGCTGTATATATGTACTGTACTTGATTCAGGTGCTGTATATGTGAGCTGGTGCTGTATATATGTACCACTCTTGATTCAGGTGCTGTATATGTGAGTTGGTGCTGTGTATATGTACCATGCTTGATTCAGGTGCTGTATATGTGAGCTGGTGCTGTATATATGTATCGTGCTTGATTCAGGTGCTGTATATGTGAGTTGGTGCTGTGTATATGTACCGTGCTTGATTCAGGTGCTGTATATGTGAGCTGGTGCTGTATATATGTACCGTGCTTGATTCAGGTGCTGTATATGTGAGCTGGTGCTGTATATATGTACCACTCTTGATTCAGGTGCTGTATATGTGAGCTGGTGCTGTATATACGGTATGTACCAATTCTTGATTTAGGTGCTGTATATGCATGAGGGTTAGGGTTGTCACAATACTAAAATTTTGATTCGATTTCGATAATATAAAAAAGTATTGCGATACTCGATATCATTCGATACCACGTGAAAAAAATAAAACACAAAAAAAGTTGCGAGCTTTCTGCATTGGAATGTCTGGCCCATAATAGAACAGTCCTATCCTAGTTTTTGAGGGGATGATCTAATTGTGTGTTTTTTTTTATTTTTTACCACATAGGAGATATTTTTTTAAATATTTTAATAGTTTGGACTTTTTTGGACGTGGCAATACCTAATATATTTATTTTTTTATTGTGTTTAGATTTTTAGATGCAAAATTGGGTAAGGGAGTGATTTAAACTTTTAATATCTTGGTGGAGTTTTTTTTTCTTTTTTAATTTTTTTACTTTAGCCACCTTATGGGGCTAGAACCCTTGTCCCATTCAGGGGACGGGACCCTGTGGCCACTGCCACCAATGAATATAATACTGGTGTCAGGGGGTGCACTGTGTCACCAATGATTATAATACTGGGACCACACCTGAGGGGTAATTGCAGCAGTTCGGCGGATTGCGCGCCCTGTCATTGATGCTGGGTGCCGGCTGTGTGATATGGCTGGCACCCGCAGCCTACATTTGTATTTAGGGGTAAAATAAAGTGGCCACAGCCCCTCCCCCTCCTCAGTACTATCTCCTCATTGGTGGCCGTGTCACAGTGGGGAGGGACTCCTTCTCCACTGTGCTGATGAGAAGAACATGGTGCATGCTAAGAGCTGCTCGTGCCATGTTCTCTAACAGATACTAGCCTAATATCAGAAAATAACAAATCTCGGTATTGAATCGATCCGGGTAAAAAAGGATCGATTGGGTATTGATCCTTTTTGCAACCCTAGTGAGAGTATGGCCACAAGATAACGTTTCTGAATGCAGTTTTAGAGCCCAAACCAGGAGTAAATTAAAAAAAGAGTTGAAATTGTATCTATCCTTTTATACTTTCTTTCCTTTTATGATCCACTCCTGATTTTGGCTTCCAAAACTACATGCAGAAACCTGACCACGTGGCCACACCCTAACAAACTTGGTTCTGGTGCTGTATATATGTTATGCACTTGGTTTTGGTGTAATGAGCTTGGTTCTGGTGCTGTATTTATGTAATGAGTTTGGTTTTGGTGCTGTATTCATGTAATGAGTTTGGTTCTGGTGCTATATTCATGTTATAAGCTTGGTTCCGGTGCTGTATTTATGCTCTGAGGTTGGTTTCGGTGCTGTATATATGTATTGAGCTTGGTTCTGGGGCTGTATTTATGGTATGGGCTTGGTTCTGGAACTGTATTTATGTTATGAACTTTGATTTGTTGCTGTATTTATGCTCTGGGGTTGGTTCTGGTGCTGTACATATGTATTGAGCTTGGTTCTGGTGCTGTATTTATGTTATGTGATTGGTTCCAGTGCTGTATTTATGTTATGTGATTGGTTCCGGTGCTGTATTTATGTTATGAGCTTGGTTCTGGTGGTGTATTTATGTAATGTACTTTGATCTGGTGCTATATTTATGTTATGAGCTTGGTTCTGGAGCTGTAATTATGCTATTAGATTGGTTCTAATGCTGTATATACAGTATGTAATTAGATTGGTTCTGGTGCTGTATTTATGTTTTAAGTTTGGTTTTGGAGCTGTATTAAAGGGAGTCTGTCACCACGATTTTGACTATTAAGTTATTTATAGCACTGGATTCAGCTGACTATAAGCATCTCCAAAACGTTATTGTTATAGGGCATAAATGAAGATCTGATGTTAAAAATACCTTTTTTATCAACTGTCAATCTCTTACTTAAGGAGCCCAAGGGGATGTGCCAGCGATGTTGGAGCCCGGCCACGGCGATTCAGTTGGAGCCCAGGACCGCCCACCTCATTAATATTCACTTCACTGCTTCAAGCAGTGAAGCTCCGGCACGGCTGTAATCCCGCGCAGGCGCAGTACATTAAGTGGTCTGCGCCGTGCGGTCTGCGGGCTACAGCTTCACAGGATGTACTGCGCCTGCGCGGGATTACAGCCGTGCCGGAGCTTCACTGCTTGAAGCAGTGAAGTGAATATTAATGAGGTGGGTGGTCCTGGGCTCCAACTGAATCGCCGTGGCCGGGCTCCAACATCGCTGGCACATCCCCTTGGGCTCCTTAAGTAAGAGATTGACAGTTGATAAAAAAGGTATTTTTAACATCAGATCTTCAATTATGCCCTATAACAATAACGTTTTGGAGATGCTTATAGTCAGCTGAATCCAGTGCTATAAATAACTTAATAGTCAAAATCGTGGTGACAGAATCCCTTTAATGTTATTAGATTGGTTTTGATGCTGTATTTATGTAACAATATTGGTTATGGTGTTGTGTTTATGTAACAATATTGTTTCTGGTGCTGTACATATGTACTGAGCTTGGTTCTGTATTTATGTTACTAGATTGTTTGTGGTGCTGTATTTATATAACAATATTGGTTCTGGTGCTGTGTATATGTACTGAGCTTGGTTCTGGTGCTGTATATATGTACTGAGCTTGGTTCTGTATTTATGTTACTAGATTGTTTGTGGTGCTGTATTTATGTAACAATATTGGTTCTGGTGCTGTGTATATGTACTGAGCTTGGTTCTGGTGCTGTATATATGTACCGAGCTTGGTTCTGGTGCTGAATATATGCATTGAGCTTGGTTCTGGAGCTGTATATATGTAATGAGCTTGGTTCTGATACTGTATATATGTACTGAGCTTGGTTCTGTATTTATGTTACTAGATCTGGTGCTGTGCTGTATACAGGGCTGTATACAGGGGTGGATTGGCTTTAGACCTTAAAGGGAAATTTCCCGGAGGGCCGATGTCCAGGGGGCAACCTGGGCCCTCCTCATGGCCAGCCAGTGGAAGTTTTTGGGGATATATTTGGTGCTGCTGGCAGTATTTTGTGACGGACTGTGGTATTTGGCTCTGTTGGGGTGTTATAATGTGCCACAATAAGGTATGGCTGGCCCTATAAAACAGGGCCACTTTTAGTACTTTTTACAGGGCCACTTTATGTTCCCAGTCTGCCCCTGGCTGTGTGTATGTACTGAACTTGGTTCTGATTCTGTATATATGTGCTGAGCTTAATTACTGGCTTCAGCAGTATACGGGCATGTCATCATGTCACATCTGATGGCACTGGAATAAATGGGGTTTAGAACTGGGAGAATAATTTTTTATCATTAATTTTTCAAAATCTTGTCATTACGTTTACAATTTTTCTTAACTTGAACAATCCCTTTAAGGAGAGCTTATAAAGGTGGCTAATAATGTGAAGATCTGTAAGAAAACCAGTGATTGGGGTGGACAGTAATCGAAAACTACATTTAGCCTCTCCCCAGACAGACATTCATCTGCACAGTACATGTTAGGCCTTGTTCACCTATCAGTTATTTGATCAGTTATTTCCATCAGTTATTGTGAGCCAAAACCAGGAGTGGAGGATAAGATTTAATGGAAAGATTTGCACCTGTTCTGTGTTTTTGACCCAAACCTGGTTTTGACTAACAATAACTGATGGAAACCACTGATCAAATAACTGACGTGTGAACAAGGCTTTAGTAATGTAAGCAGCGTCAGGCAGTGTGTCTCCCTATATTATAAAATCATACAGGTACCTGCTGCGATTCTAGGAGCAGCCGCTAAGTGGCGATAAGTCTCCCACCAGATGATGCTAGGAGACGTTCTACACTGCGCTCTATGGTTGTACAGAAGGGAGAACCAGCGCTGAAGGCTAAGGCCGCTCGTCGCTGGAGGACCCGAGCTTCCTCCGGGGGTGAGAGGAGATAAAATGGCCGTCGTGAGGCCGCCCGGGCCTGTCTCCCGTCGTTGTGTACCTATCCCTTTGCGGACGGGAAGGTGAAGACGGCGACGGCCCGGGGGAGGGGGGTGACGGAGGACCATGGGGTCTCAGACGCTGCAAATCCTCCGGCAGGGAGTCTGGGCTTCCATCACCGGGGGCTGGTACTACGACCCTCACCAGAGCACCTTTGTCAACACCCTGCACCTCTACATATGGCTCTTCCTGCTCTGCTTCCCCTTCACCCTGTACATGGTGAGTGTGTGTCTCCAGCCTCCTCCATCTTGTGTGCTGTACAGGCCTCGCTTCTACTATAGCTGGCAGCCAGCCCCCGGATATAGGCACTGCCAGGCTGTGGTGGGCACTTCTGGAATGTGGGCACCTCACTGCTAGCTTATAGAGCTGTCAGTGCCTGGGCTTCCAGATCTCTCCTGTGGTTCATTGGTATACAGCACTGTGTGATATAGATATGTGATATAGATTCATACAACACTGCGATATATACAGTATACAGCATTGTGTGATATAGATATGTGATATAGATTCATACAACACTGCGATATATACAGTATACAGCATTGTGTGATATAGATATATGATATAGATTCATACAACACTGCGATATATACAGTATACAGCACTGTGTGATATAGATATCTACAGCATTGTGTGATATAGATATATGATATAGATTCATACAACACTGTGTGATATATACAGTATACAGCACTGTGTGATATGTACAATACTATATGATGTAGATATATACAGCACTGAGATATATACAGTAAACAACACTGATATACAGTGTACAGCATTGTGTGATAAATACAATACTATGTGATAGACGTATACAACACTGATATATACAGTACTGTGTGATATGTATAATACATGTGATATATACAGTACTGTGTGATATGTATAATACATGTGATATATACAGTACTGTGTGATATGTATACTATGTGATAGATACAGTATACAGCACTGTTTATGTACAATACTATATGATATAGACATATACAGCACTGGGAGATATATATGTATATATCTATATCTCACCTGATAGGCCAGCACTCTGGAAAAACATGGACTGGAGTTGGAAACAAAAACTCTGTAGCAATATACTGAAAAAACGTAGAAGAGCTCAGCTTCTCCAAAAGTGAAGTTCTTTATTCAAATATGATGGGTGCAGATAAAATCCATAATGCAAAAAGAGCGTCTACGAGTTTCACACCTCCCTGGTCGTTCATTGTTACTAATAAGGACTCGACCAGGGAGGTGTGAAACTCGTAGACGCTCTTTTTGCATTATGGATTTTATCTGCACCCATCATATTTGAATAAAGAACTTCACTTTTGGAGAAGCTGAGCTCTTTTGTGTGTATATGTGTGTGTGTGTATATATATGTGTGTGTGTGTGTATATATATGTGTGTGTGTATATGTATATATATGTATATATATACACACACACTACTCACAAAAAGGGATATTTGTCATAAAGTTCACGCTCCAGAGATATTACATCATGAGAGTCAGGCATTAAAGTAGAAGCAGTAATGGTGATTTTCTCGTCTCAAACTATTTATTGACACAAAAGCCGACACCAGTGCTGGGTATACCGCCACAAAAATGTCAGTGTCTCGATAACATGTCACGTGGCCTTCAGCATCAATTACAGCTTGACAACAACGTCTCAGGCTGTTCACAAGTCGTCTTATTGTCCGCTGAGGCATGGCATCCCAGTCTTCTGGAAGGGCGGCCCTCAGGTCATTGAGGTTCTGGGGTACAGAGTTAGGAGCCTCTACACAGAGACTCAGCTGACCCCATAGCTTTTCAATGGGATTCAGGTCTGGATAAAGTGCAGGCCTCTCGATTTGAGGTCCCCCAGTCTCCAGCAGCCGTTCCCTAATGATGTGACCTCCATGAGCTGGAGCATTGTCCTCCATGAAGATGACATTAGGCCTGTGCTGTTCCTGCTGAGGCTCAATGACTGGATACATGATGTTATTCAAGCAGTATGGGCTTGTCACAAAGTGTAGGGCAGTTCTGTATGGACTAGACACTCCTGCCCACACCGTAACACCACCACCACCACCACAGGTATACAGTGGCTGATGCATAGCGCTCTCCTTGACGCCTCCAACATAGTTGGTGGACATCATTTCTGCTCAGTGCGAATCGACCTTAATCAGGGAACAGCACTGAGGCCCACTGGTCCCTCATCCAGCATACATGCTCCCTGGCCCATTCAAGACGATGACACCTGTGGTCAGGTATCCCCCCTTCCAGGTCGTCTAGCGCACAGATCACGCCGATGTAAACTATTTTGAATGGTCCGATGTGACACTTGGGTGCCTCTCACCTCCCTTAAATGTGCCTGGAGTTGTGTGGCATTCATAATCTGGTTCCGCAGAGCATTGTTCACAGTGAAGCGGTCATCAGTGTGGGATGTGGACAAAGGACGTCCACTTTTCTGCCTTTTTGTGACCATTCCAGTCTCTTTGTATCCCTGTTGCAACCTGCTGATGACTGTCTGTAATACTCTAAGCTCAGTGGCCACTTCCATCTGAGAACATCCTGCTTGAAGCCACACAGTGGCGAGGAGCAATTGTTTGGTGTCGTCTTGGTCTCATGATGTCAAAATGTGAACAGCGTGATGAGGAGGAGGAGGACTGTTTAAATACCAATTCACAGATCGAACACTTGTTGTGAATTTTGCCTTTAAGCTCCTTGTTAGAGAACAGCAAGTTGTGCAGAAAGTACTGAAACACTGAACAGCTGGACATGTGCATTCAGAAGTTTAGAGAAGGTCACATTAAAGGGGTTCTGCAGTTGTTTAAAACTGATGATCTATCCTCTGGATAGATCATCAGCATCTGATCGGCGGGGGTCCGATACCCGGGACCCCCGCCGATCAGCTGTTTGAGAAGGCAGCGGCGCTGCAGGAGCGCCGCGGCCTTCTCTGTGTTTACTGCAGGCCCAGTGACGTCACGACTAGTATCACTGGCCTGGGCGGGGCTAAACTCTGTTCACATGAATGGAGCTTAGCTCCGCCCAGGCCAGTGATAGTAGTCGTGACATCACTGGGCCTGCGGTAAACACAGAGACGGCCGCGGCGCTCCTGCAGCGCCGCTGCCTTCTCAAACAGCTGTTCGGCAGCGGTCGGACCCCCGCCGATCAGATGCTGATGATCTATCCAGAGGATAGATCATCAGTTTGAAAAAACTACAGAACCCCTTTAAGTTCAACTGTAAAGGTTAGAGCGCGTTTTACCCTCAAGCCAAATATCCCTAACTTTTTGTCAGTAGTGTGTATATATACACTGTGATATGTGTATAATAAATATATATATATATATTACTGTGATATATTTATCATCAGCCTATTGGTGGCCTCAGCAGTCATGTGACCTACTACTGGAATCATGGCTGCCATCGGTGATGCCAGTACTGCATTTGACTGCTGAGTCCACTCGTGATCAGGTGAGTTTTTTTTTTTTAATTTCATTTTTTTTTTTTTGTTTGTGTGTTATCGTTTAAGCTCATATATTTTCCTTGTAATCCTCCGGCGGTACATGGTCCTCGCCTGTCTGGAGCTGTGACGTGCTATACTGATAGGTTATCACACCGCAGCGGTGATGTCTGGCAGTACGGCACATGCCGGCTGCTGCCAGTGCAAACAGAGACTGGCAGTGCTGGAGCGGCAGGGGATTAGACGGGGAGTAGGAACCTTTTTCTGTAAATCATGCCAGCATTTTTTTTTTAATAACCAAAAAACCAGCTTTGTAAGAAATAAGAGGAACATTAGGGCCCCCGTGCACCTCTGTGGGTGCCATATCACCCCTCTGTACAGATCGCTGTTGTGGAAAAAGGAATCCAGACAGCAGAGGAAGCAATATGGACAATCACAATACATTAGTAAGTGCCTTGTAGTAAAGGCCCTTTTAGACGGGCCGATTCTTCTCCCTGCCCGAGCGCCGATCAGCGATATCGGCGCTCGGGCAGGGAGCCTTTACACGGCCCGACGAATCGAGCGCCCGGCCGCACGAGTGATCGCTGTATCACTCGTGCGGCCGGGAAGCTCCATACTGTCAGAAACCAAAAGATCCAATCAGCCGACGAACGAGCGTTTTGCTCGTTCGTCGGCTGATTAGGGCCACTTTTACACGGGCCGATTATCGGCACTAGCGTTCCTAGGAACGATTTTTCGGCCGATAATCGGCCCGTGTAAAAGGACCTTAACTTCCTCTACATGATAAAGGCCATTGCCTGAAGCGAGACAACCCCTTTAAATTGCCAGTTTGCAAGACCTGTCAGTCACGCCGGGGCTAATCCTGTGGAATTATGCATCATGCCATTTCCACTGCGGCAAAAAAGCAGAAAGTTCCCCTTGCACGTGAGGGGGGCTGCAGAAACCCAATTCACATGCATGGGGAGCAGGTTACGGTTCAGATCAGCCACCGAGCCTAATGATTATAATGACATGGCTCGGCCCTTTGACACGTCCTAGGAGAAGTGGTTTGAGGCTGTTTGTGTCGCTCCATAGACACCAGGGCCTGAGACAATGGCGGGGAATGTGGTGTTTAAGCTGCCGGTCTTGTTTCTCTTAGCAGTGAGCTGTGCTGGTGACCTCCAGTAGGTAGTGTAGATGATTGATCTAAGGAGGAGATGAGCTGCAGCCAGAAGAGTCTTGCAGACGCTTGCCTTTCTCTAACAGGCACGCCCGTCCGAGCCAAGCGTGCATGTTTATGGGGTGAATGGCCAGCTTTAGGAACCCAGCACCCGACGAGGCATCACCCAGTGGTTTGCCATGTCCTCTGACTTGCTCAGGTTCCCAGCGATGATCTCTCCCGTACTTGACCTGCGTGCAGATTGCGGCCTAAATACAGTTAAAAGGGATTTCCAAGATTTTAATACTGATGATATCTCGGAAAACCCCTTTAACATTGCCGGAGGTGTACTGCTAATTGGACAGTCAAGCCGAAGAGAGAAATTGTAGAGATCCTCATGCAGTAGTTGAGTTTTTTTTTTGTAATGTTTGCCCTGAAGAGCTGAACCCGGACATATCTCCATCTTCCCCCATCCACTGATATGAGTATTGGAGCATTTCCTGCGCCGATGCCCTCCCTTGCCCTGTGCTGTATCGTGCAGGACAAGGGCTTTTTTTTTCTTAGATTTTAACCCGGCTAGGCTGAGGCTTCCGCCTAGCAGTGTTCCCGGTGACATCACCACCACTAATGGGCGGGCTTTAGGGCTTCTCTAGCCGTTTTGCATGCTAGGGCAGCACTAAAGCCCGCCCATTAGTGCCAATGACGTCACTGGACTCACTGCTAGTCGGAAGGAGGGAACTGAGAATATTTGTCTGTTTCAGCCAAGTGGACAGAAAAATAAGGGAAATAGCAAACAGCAGGTGGCGCTATACAGATAGATTTCGGTGACTAACTCCGTGGCTATAATAAATTTTTAATTACATTTAATTACAAAAGTATTCAGATCCTGGTGCCGGTTTGAAAACTGTAGAATATTTTTTTAATGGGACAAACCTTTAAAAGCGAGAACTGGGCAAACAAGCCTTTCATTTATGTAAATTGAGAGAATTGCGACTAAAGCTGGGGATTTATCCAAAAGGACTTCGCGGAGGGCATCCGCAGTATTAATTGACGTAATTTTTTAATTTTTTTGCATCATGTCGATGAGACGTCTTAAAGGGATTCTGTCAGCAGGATATTGGGTATAGAGGTAATTACATCTCTATACCGGCCTTACTGCTGTGATTGTAAATATGTAAGTGTAATTGTTATTAGGGCAGTAGTTTACATAAAAAAGCGTTATTATTAACGTGAAATACCTGGATAAGGAGCCCAAGGGGAGGTCCTGCGAGCCGTTGGAGCCCGGGCACGCCGCAGATTTCGGAGCCAAGCACCGCCCTCCAGCTAATTATGCACGCCCCTTCAGCGCTGTCTTCTCCCCCGGCTGCGGCGCATCTCGCGCATGCGCCGTGCATACAAGAGTCTGTGCCGCAGCCGGAGGAGAAGACATCGCTGAAGGGGCGTGCATAATTAGCTGGAGGGCGGTGCTGGGCTCCGAAATCTGCGGCGTGCCCGGGCTCCAATGGCTCGCAGGACCTCCCCTTGGGCTCCTTATCCAGGTATTTCACATGTTAATAAAAACGCTTTTTTATGTAAACTACTGCCCTAATAACAATTACACTTATATATTTACAATCACAGCAGTAAAGGTCCTTTTACACGGGCCGATTATCGGCCGAAAAAGCGTTCCTAGGAACGGTAGTGCCGATAATCGGCCCGTGTAAAAGTGGCCCTAATCAGCCGACGAACGAGTAAAACGCTCGTTCGTCGGCTGATTGGATCTTTTGGTTTGTACAAAAGATCCAATCTGTCGGGCGCACATCGCCCTGTGTAAACAGGCGATGTGCGCCTGACAGTATGGAGCTTTCCGGCCGCACGAGTGATACAGCGATCACTCGTGCGGCCCGGCGCTCGATTCATCGGGCCGTGTAAAGGCTCCCTGCATGAGCGCTGATGTCGCTGATCGGCGCTCGGGCAGGGAGACACATCGGCCCGTCTAAAAGGGCCTTAAGGCCGGTATAGAGATGTAATTATCTCTATACCCAATACCCTGCTGACAGAATCCCTTTAAAATCTCATCCACTTTACCAGTACTGTGAAATGTTTGTCGGCTTTGCCTCGCACAGATACGCAGTGGCAGATGTGCAGTGTTTGCAGCATGTGTGAATATAACCTTAGGAACAGCCCACATTTATCCCTCTGCACTACTGCAACATTGGAATTGCTTACATTTTCTAGTTTTATCATTTTCCGGGCACCTAACGAATCTTGAAGGTGTCACCTCTCTGGAATGTTATGGTGACATCACCGTGACTCACTACCAGGAAAGCCCTGGGTTATGTGCTCCATGATCGGCTCTTCTTTACGTGCTGTAAATATGTCATGTATACTTTTACGGCTAACGTTACCATATAATAGCTTTGGCTGCAGGAACCTTGTTGGCTTGTATTTCTTTCTGTGCGCCCGCTCTATTGGGTCCCTGTAGGCAGACTGTTCCATCTTTGGAGGATCTGACCTTGCGAGACACTAATCAATTGGCCGGGCTCCTTAGATATTGAAATTTCCAGTATGTTTGTGCCGATCATCAATAATCCTCTATGATGAAGTCCTCTGCCGTGCGAAATGCAATAAATGAGACCCTGAGCACCATAGTTTGGTAAAAACGCGGATGGAGATGCACTGCTTGACCAACATGGTGGCCACTTCATCCTCTGGATCAGTGGTGGTTCCACAGGTCACAAGACAACTGATGATAGTGATGAGATATCTTGGCCAGGTACATGGAGATGGTCCTGCAAACCTTCCACAGATGATACAGTTAACCAGTTAGAGGACTGAAGAATAGTGTATGGCCCTCAGATACATGCCTCTGCTCCAGATCCTCAAGCAGATCATCTTCAATGTCTTCAGGTAACATCAGGAACCTTGGACCAGAAAGGCTGAATGACTTCACAAAAAAATCCCTGCCTAACCAACTCCATACTTTTCACTGCACTTTGGGGGTTTGTTCAATTGGGTAGATGATAAACAATGCCGTTGTGATCCGGGACCAAGAAGCGGCAAACATGGACCGATCCACACGCCCCACAACAGGGCCTGGAAAACTCATTTCTATTTAAGATGCATTGGCTTGAGGCAGACCAATACCATTTTAAATATTCTATGTGGTACCAAGATCGTGAGGTATAGAATAGGCAGTAATTGCCGAGGAGCAGCCATAGACTCACAGGCTGCCCCCTTGGCTGACTGCTCAGTTTTGGCTTGTGGGTCAGAAGCCGGGATATGAAACCTTATCATTAGTTTTGTACCTTTGATTGACAGGTCCAGGCAAAGCAGTGAGGGAGGGGCTGGCCACAGAACGGAGTGGAGCTTGCGTGCAACAAGAGCAATGGTGACGCCCTCATTGCACCAAAGGCCTAATTGTCATATTAAGGCTCCATTCACACGTCCGGTTTTTCTTTCCTGATTCAATCCTGATCCTGATCTGGATCCATTCATTTCAATGGGTCCTGAAAAAATCAGGATCGAATCAGGAAAGAAAAACAGGACGTGTGAATGGAGCCTAAGAAAAAGTATCATAACTTGGCAACAAAATGAAAAACAGCGTTTTAATCAGAAGAACTGCAGATGTGTGTCCGTGCAAATAGTTGGATTTGGAGGTCGCTGGTGGCTGGAGCCGCACCGTAGAGCAGACAGACGCTTGAAGTGGGGAAAAATATAAATTTAAATGGCTGTGAAGGATGTCCTGATTGTTTGAGACGACCACATTAGTGGCATTTTAAGGGCTTAAAGAGTACCTATCAGTAGGATCAACCCTACGAAATCAGACAACCTCCCTGTTGGGGTTGATCATGCTTATTAAAGATTATATCTGTCTGGCGCAAATCGATTACGGCATTTATTCATTATTAAAATGTGGGGTTCAGAGCACCAAGGAGCGGCGTCTAGACCCCCCCCCCCCCCCAGTGCACCTTGGCTTTCTGATGGTGGCCACGCCCCTTGGTGCACTGAAGCCCTCATTTGCATGAATAGATTTTTTTTGTTCCCTCTGAAACGCTTTTCAGAAGATGGCTTTCAGCTGTCTGCATCCCTACTTCTGTTCCGTGGCCCCTAAAAAAAAAAGAAAATGTGGACAAGAATAGACATTTCTACCATAGGGCTGGCCGTTCCGTTCTGCATCCGTCTGTATCCGTGTTTTGCGGGCAGTCGCCTGAATGAGCCCTTAGTCTGTGAGGAGACCCGTTCCCTGTCACGTGTTACTTCCCAATATTCTCCTTTGTGTTCCTTGCTCTGTGCAGCCTGGCTCTTGACAGCAGAGCTATGGCCGATGTGATGGACAGAGAAGTGACTAGACTTGTTGGGTTCCTGTTCTTGTGGCCCGGACTGACCTGACCGGCAGTAGGTGGTTCTGTTACTATTCCTTAGAAAGCAGAAATGAAAATGGATGTTCATGACCAGTTTAGGTCACAGATAGACTCTGCTTCCTGTCTGCAGCGGTCACGGCCCCTGAGAGCAGGGTTAAGTCCTCTTTCACAGGAGCGAGTTTTCTGCCCGGATGCTATGTATGTAGTGAACGTATAGCATCCGAGCAGAAGATCGAGGCTTAAGGCCTCATGCTCACAACCAAATTTTAGGTCCATGTCTGATCCCGTTTTCTTGCGGATCGTATGTGGACCTATTCATTTCTATAGGTCCACATTCATGCGGTCGCTCTGCAAATTGTAGAACATGTCCTATTCTTGTCTGTTTTGCAGACCAGGATAGGCAGGTCTATTAGAATAATGCGGCATGCATATTTTGTGCATCCACAGTTAGCGGACCGCTAAATACGTACTGTTGTGTGCATGAGGCCTGATTTGGTACTCAAAAAACACTCCTAGTAACTAGAGATGAGCGAGCATGCTCGGCCGAGCATGCTCGAATGCCATTTTTGCGTACGCATTTTAAAATTCATATGCTATTCATACGCATATTTTAATCTATACGCAAATGTGTATGAATAGCGTACAAATTGAATTTGTACGCTATTCGTACGCATTTGCATATGGATTAAAATATGCGTATGAATAGCATACGAATTTTAAAATGCGTACGCAAAAATGGCACTCGAGCATGCTCGCTCATCTCTACTAGTAACTTAAAGGGGTTGTCTCCCCTGAGACATTGGTGGCGTATCCTAGTGAGACAACCCCTTTAATGGGAACCAGTAGGGTTTATTGTAAAGTGGATCCTGGTGGATCCCTTATATTTGTCATGGTTAATGTGAAATGGAGCCTTGTGTAGCCATCTTTGTGTGCATTGTCTTAAAGGGGTTGTCTTACTTCAGCGAATAGCATTTATCATGTAGAGGAAGTTAATACAAGGCACTTACTAATGTATTGTGATTGTCCATATTGCCTACTTTGCTGGCTGGATGAATTTTTCCATCACATTAGACGCTGCTCATTTCCATGGTTACGACCACCCTGTAATCCAGCAGTGGTGGTCGTGCTGGCACACTATAGGAAATGGTGCTGGCCTCTCTGATGACCGGGATTGTGGAAGCTTACATAGACATGCATGTGCAGCATCTCCCGTCCTGGCCTCCTTGTATCTGCACTGCAGTGGTGGTCGTAACCTCTGGAAATGAGCAGGACATAATAAATCCAGCCAGCAAAGGAGACAATATGGATAATAACCATACATTAGTAAGAGCCTTGTATTAACTTTCTCTACATGATAAATGCTATTTACTGAAGTGAGACAACTTCTTTAATTGGTAATACCAAACCTGTGGGATTTAGCTGGTGGTCATTGCACGGCCAGAAGAATGTTAAGCTTGTTTAATCTTTAGAGAAAGCCGTATGCTGGTTATTGTAGAATACCGTATTATGGTTTATGTGTGAGGTAACCTATTGTGGTAGTTTTCTGGTTCTCCGGACGGAAATTGCGGCCTAATGCCATGATCTGCCGGATCCCCCTAGGCCACAGATCCAGATGCTTTCTGGCATCACCAGCTGTTGGCCGGACAAGAAGTCATGCATGCAGGACCTTTTTGGCTCTGAACAGGTCCTCCAACGCAAATGCAAACAAACCCATAACGTGTGATTTTTTTTTTTTTTTTTTTTTTTTTTTTTTTCCCCTCTAATTTATATCGGGTGCACAAGGGACTTAGCAGCTTCCTGGCATGCAAGAATGGATGCTTCACTACTACCTGGTTTCGGACGTAGCATGAAAATGATGGGGGTTGTATAAATGTCTGGAATTTGTAGCTTTGTCGCTTCCTTACGGCATTCGTGTAACAAACAAGCTGATCGCCGCGGTTCTCCGCTCACACCACATTACCCGGAGATTTCCTTGCCGTCGGAGCAGCTGTACTATTGTTTCTAAGCTCCATTCATAACAGGCCATTGTTGGGTAAAGTCGCCAGGAAGCCAGTCACAAATGAGTCTCTGCTTGTGAAGTGTGCGTCGTGTCCCAGAGCAAAACCCATTCCTCCATGTAACAGGCTGGAGAAGCTGATTTGTTTTTTCCTTTCCTTAAATTCTATGGTAGACCGAGATGGTCTTGAGACATAAGGGGTTAACATACACATGTGAAGTGCTATATTTAAAGGGGCACTCCCAGCAGAAGTTGGTATTTTTGGAAACTCTGTATTCTTATCTCTTTCATTTCGGCGCTACTGTGTAGCTGAAAATTAAAGGGGTTGGCCCATCTCACAGTAAGGATTTGCCACCAATGGTAGATGGGCGTGGATACCACCTTTGGGACCCATACCTATGTCTAGAACGGACCTCAATGTAAACACAGGCGCACTGTGGAAGTGCAGCCACCCTCCATTCATTTCTATCAGAGTGCAACTGGAGAGGTGGTGGCACTTGCGCAGTGTGCTCTCCGTTCACTTCTATGGTGGTGCAAATTGAGAGGTGGTGACACTTGCGCTGTGTGCTCTCCATTCACTTCTGTGGGGGTGCGAATGGAGAGGTGGTGGCACTTGCGCAGTGTGCTCTCCGTTCACTTCTATGGTGGTGCGAATGGAGAGGTGGTGGCACTTGCGCACTGTGCTCTCCATTCACTTCTATGGTGGTGCAAATGGAGAGGTGGTGACACTTGCGCAGTGTGCTCTCCGTTCACTTCTGTGGGGGTGCGAATGGAGAGGTGGTGGCACTTGCGCAGTGTGCTCTCCGTTCACTTCTATGGTGGTGCAAATGGAGAGGTGGTGGCACTTGCGCAGTGTCCTCTCCGTTCACTTCTATGGGGGTGCAAATGGAGAGGTCGTGGCACTTGTGCACTGTGCTCTCCGTTCACTTCTATGGTGGTGCAAATGGAGAGGTGGTGGCACTTGCGCAGTGTGCTCTCTCCGTTCACTTCTGTGGTGGTGCAAATGGAGAGGTGGTGGCACTTGCGCAGTGTGCTCTCTCCGTTCACTTCTGTGGTGGTGCAAATAGAGAGGTGGTGGCACTTGCGCAGTGTGCTCTCCGTTCACTTCTATGGTGGTGCGAATGGAGAGGTGGTGGCACTTGCGCACTGTGCTCTCCATTCACTTCTATGGTGGTGCAAATGGAGAGGTGGTGACACTTGCGCAGTGTGCTCTCCATTCACTTCTATGGTGGTGCAAATGGAGAGGTGGTGGCACTTGCGCAGTGTCCTCTCCGTTCACTTCTATGGGGGTGCAAATGGAGAGGTCGTGGCACTGTGCTCTCCGTTCACTTCTATGGTGGTGCAAATAGAGAGGTGGTGGCACTTGCGCAGTGTGCTCTCCATTCACTTCTATGGTGGTGCAAATGGAGAGGTGTTGGCACTTGCGCAGTGTGCTCTCCGTTCACTTCTATGGTGGTGCGAATGGAGAGGTGGTGGCACTTGCGCAGTGTGCTCTCCATTCACTTCTATGGGAGTTGCAGACATAGCTGCGCACACTCGCTCAATTCTTTTCTGAACTCCCATAGTAGTGAATGAAGACCACGTCACACATGCGCGGTGCATGCTCCTTGGCTTTGGGGGGTCCCAGTTTTAGAGATGGGTGAGAAGTGAACCCACGCCTATCTGTCAATGGTGGCATGTCTTAGCAATATGCAACTAGTGTGTGAGTTGGGCCAACCCCTTTAAAGGAAATCTGTCACCAGGAAAACCACTATTGAAGTAAAGCCATGGCCTAATAGCACTTGGTTCCAGATGTACCTTTGTTTCAGCAATAGATGTTTTCTATCTTCTGAAAATCCAGTTTATTGTGTCATTCTGTAGCAGTCAGCACAGGGAGATGAAGCTCTTGTATAGATTGGTAAACCATAATTAGTTTACTGCTGCTGTGATGGAAATAGGTTATCTGCAAGCTTAATAGTAGATTAGTAGGCTTGGGATATGAGTGGCAGCTCTGTTCTCTAGATAGGCCTAGATGAGGGATCTCAAACTCTGCTGGATAAATGGGCCACACGTAGAACAAATTTCCCTGTGACAGGCTGCATTTATTTCAAATATGATACAATACAACATTTTTAATCAGTTACTTATTCGGATGTCTGTAACAATACTACATTACTACGATAATACTGCTGGGTTTACTGGAGACTTTGCAAGTTTAGTTACAGTTAGTGTAGTTTACAATCCAGTTTTTCAGTTCAAATGTAAATATATACCGTGTGTGTATTATAAACAGGATATGCCCAGGTTATACCAGCTGTACATATATAATTATATACAGGGGATACCCAGGTTATACCAGCTGTACATGTATAATTATATACAGGAGATACCCAGGTTATACCAGCATGCTCCATATCACTATATACAAGAAGATGTATAACTTATACCAGCTGTACATATATAATTATATACAGGAGATACCCAGGTTATACCAGCATGCTCCATATCACTATATACAAGAAGATGTATAACTTATACCAGCTGTACATATATAATTATATACAGGAGATACCCAGGTTATACCAGCTGTACATATATAATTATATACAGGAGATACCCAGGTTATACCAGCATGCTCTATATCACTATATACAAGAAGATGTATAACTTATACCAGCTGTACATATATAATTATATACAGGAGATACCCAGGTTATACCAGCATGCTCCATATCACTATATACAAGATGTATAACTTATACCAGCTGTACATATATAATTATATACAGGAGATACCCAGGTTATACCAGCATGCTCCATATCACTATATACAAGAAGATGTATAACTTATACCAGCTGTACATATATAATTATATACAGGAGATACCCAGGTTATACCAGCATGCTCCATATCACTATATACAAGAAAATGTATAACTTATACCAGCTGTACATATATAATTATATACAGGATATACCCAGGTTATACCAGCATGCTCCATATCACTATATACAAGAAGATGTATAACTTATACCAGCTGTACATATATAATTATATACAGGAGATACCCAGGTTATACCAGCATGCTCCATATCACTATATACAAGAAGATATATAACTTATACCAGCTGTACATATATAATTATATACAGGAGATACCCAGGTTATACCAGCATGGTCCATATCACTATATACAAGAAGATGTATAACTTATACCAGCTGTACATATATAATTATATACAGGAGATACCCAGGTTATACCAGCATGCTCCATATCACTATATACAAGATGTATAACTTATACCAGCCTACAGCTATTAGGGCATGCTGGGAGTTGTAGTTTTGCAACCACTGGATGGTTGCAGGTTGGCCATCCCTGACCTAGAACATTCTGGAATCTGTGTGCCTAGAATAACGTTGCTGATTAGACGTTATATGTCCGTTTTCCATTTCTCTGTAGGTTGCCGTACAGTCCTCCCCTACATTTTTGTGTATAGACCTACTGAGCTGGTGGCCTCATACCACAAGGGTCGGTGTATCTGCACAATGCCACATGGCTGCCCCCACCCCGACAGCTTCTTTTTATATATGCGGTATATTCAAGCACCGTTCCCCCGAGGAATGGCCGATAGAAATGATTCTGTACAGTCATAAGGAAGTGGCTTTTATTGTTGACCTCATCATGGAGGTCTTGTAATTTCGGCGCTGCGCTCATTCAGGGGGAATCGGTCTGTTTTTAGGCGGTGAGTTATGATTTAGTCCCGGAGTATGTGTCACAATGTTCTCCTCTGCCTGGAAAGGAAATGAGTCAGTCACAACAGAGCGGTATAGTTAGTGGTTGTTCTTGGACAGAAATGAATGTGCGGTTTTGCACAACGAGTCTTGTGAAAGCGTAAGCTTAATCTGCCGTTGCTCTCTTCTTCTGGAAGGTAATGACTGTGCAGTTTACAAGTGGGGATGATGCAGACGGCCGGCTGTTCTCCCCGCCTCGGCCTCTATTCTGATCACCGCCGGTTGGAATATTGCCCACAACACCTATTCTCAGGTGCAGCGGCTATGAATGAAGAGATGCCTGTGAGGTAATGCGGCTGTGAACGACAAAGCGAGCAAATAATGGGTAACTGCTGCACGCTGGAGGAAGGCTTCTGCTAGCTAATGAAGTGGCTAGCTTTTAGGATGTGAAACCATTGCGTATTAACTGCGTCAGTAGACAGTTTCATTTTCTCAAGAGCTCGAAAAGATAAATATACTGTAAAGACTTTGATCACCAGAAAAGGCTGGTTTCAGCCCCATGTACGCGAACGTATCCGTTTTGCGGAACCGATTTTATTTGTGGAACCGTTGTTTTGAATAGGTCGGCAGGCTGCTTTTTGTGGAATGGACTTAGGGATGCAGAAAGCATACAGGATAGTATCCCAGCAGCTCTGTGGTATGGAGCCATGGGAATCCTTGTTCCGCCATATAGACGGCTCTGCCATGTACGTGTGAGGCCTAAGTCCTGCTACTAAAGCTCTGCCTATAGCCCTTCCCTCAGCCTTTCCTAGTCCAGGGATGTCACATTCATCAGTCACGTGGCCTAGGAGCAGTTGATCCCCATTCAAGTGAATGGGGCTGAGCGCCATACCAAGTACAGCCACTATACAGTGTAAGGCGCTGTGCTTGGTAAGCTGCGAGAAGGTAGCTTCTCAAACAGCTGATCAGCGGGGGCCTCCACCGATCAGATACTGATGACCTATCAGTAGTAAAATCCCAGAAACCCCTTTAAAAGTTTAAATCACCCCCTTTCCTAATTTTACATATAAAAATAAATAAAAATTTAAAAAACGCGATTCCCCACTTTTTTCACCTACCCCCCCCCCCCCCCCCCCAAAAAAAAAAAAAAACAAAACAAAAAATGATAGGACTGTTCTATTATGGGCCGGACATTCCATAAAATGCGGAATGCACGCAGCTTTTTTTGTGTTTTATTTTTCTTTTGCGTGGTATTGAATGGTATCGAGTATTGCAATACTTTTTTATGGTATCAAAATCGACTCAAAAATTTTGGTATCCGTTTCGCAAACTGGACGCACAACTGCAGCGGTTTTGTGTTCGGCACCAAAATGGAACAGATGCATACTTATTAGAGATGAGCGAGCATGCTCGAGTGCCATTTTTGCGTATTTGCGTACGCATTTTAAAATTCCTACGCTATTCATACGCATATACGCTATTCATACGCATATTTTAATCTATACGCAAACGCGTACGAATAGCGCACAAATTCAATTTGTACGCTATTCGTACGCAATTCGTACGCATTTGCGTATAGATTAAAATGTGTATAAATAGCGTAGGAATTTTAAAATGCGTACGCAAATACGCAAAAATGGCACTCGAGCATGCTCGCTCATCTCTAATACTTATGCCTCCTGATCAGTTTTGTGACCAAACGGAACCCTTTTATTCTGGTTGTGAAATCCCCTGCCGGATCTCAAAATCCGGAATTGAAAACGGAAGTGAAAAAGTAGTCGCTTGGCACTGAATCTTTAGGTGATGGGGCGTATATCTTGTTAGCAGTGATACCTATTAGCAATGATTTTACTGCACAATCATATCATTAGTTGCATATGGCAAATGCAATGACCGGTTCCCTTTAATAATCTACCATTTGTGTCTGTGGCCTCTGTGTACCTATGTTTCCATGGTAACAGACTGCAGCCATACTGTATTGTCTGTGCCGTCATGCTTTCTGCCATCTGTTCCCTATTTCTTTCCACCGAAAATTTGGTAGGTTACTCAGAAGTCGGACAAAGAATGACTGACTCATTTTCCTAATTTCTCCTGCATTATATGATCTGGGTTGCGGTGCAAGTTAAACACAGCGGGAGAGATTTATCAAACTGGTGTAAAGTAGAACTGGCTTAGTTGCCCATAGCAACCAAATTCCACCTTTCATTTTCCAAAGGAGCTGTGAAAAATGAAAGGTGGAATCGGATTGGTTGCTATGGGCAACTAAGCCAGCTCTACTTCATACCAGTTTGATAAATCTCCTCTAATTTCTCTTACAAGTACCTTCTTTACCAATTACACATATACGGGCCCTCTAAGGCTGTGTTCACATCAGGACGAAGACTGAATGTCATGCCATAGGGTTCTGTTGTAAAAAAAACTAAAACTGTTAACGTATATATAGTTAGCTGGATTCTACAGGAACCGTTTTTTTTGCACTTTTCCCCCCAATTTATATGTTACACGTGGGGCAGAAATGTGGTGTGAACAGCCCCCGAGGCATCCACCTGCTGGTCACCCATATGAGTTTAATGACTGTATTTTACATCTTCCACTTTTGCTTTTCCCCTTCCAGGCTCTTCCCTCTTCTCTGGTGATTGTAGCCGTGTACTGCCCTGTGGTCGCTGCGGTTTTCATAGTGTTAAAGCTTGTCAACTACCGACTACACAGGGCCCTGGATGAAGGAGAGATCGTGGAGAGGAGTGCCAGTGAGTTGACGGAGCGGGTGGCAAAGGCAGAACGTAGTGACAGCTCAGCCAGAAGAGAGGATAGCAATGGACCTGGGTAAGAGGACTTTTTTTTTTTTTTTTTTGCAGATTACACATTTACACTGTTATAAATTACAAACACATTGATTTTCAATGTAATTTCCGCTGTGGGGATAAAAAAATGGAACACAATTTTAATTTGAGCTCATACTATTCATAGACTGTCGTAACCGTGCTAGAATCTACCAACCCGAAACAGCTGCAGAACTTCCAATTGCCCATCTTAGTGGGCACGTCTGTGTGTGTGAATGGTAATCTGTAGCTGCAAGGGTGAATAAGTGCACAGACAAGAAGTGTTATCGGAAGCTAGAGATAGTAACTACAAACTTCTTCTAGGGAAGGCCACTTTCTTAAAGGCTATGTACATTTTTAGGGGCAATTTTTTATTACTGCATTGTACTTTGAGCTAAAAATAATTTTTTTTAAATTGGTCTTTAAAAAAATATGGAGCCCTTTTTTTCTGTACAGAGCTGAGATGCTCTAGTAGCAGCCTGTGGATTTTCTGTCAGACCAGGAGATGAGGGGCTCCTTATCTCTGACATTATAAACACTTATGCTAGCTCAATCCTTATCTTACTGATAAGAATGTGACTTAAAAAGGACCTTTCACCACTCCTGACATGCCTGTTTTAACAGCTTCATGCATGTCCCGTGTAATAACAATTCTGGGACATCTATTCTTTTGACTCTATGTTGTGCCATTCCTTTATTATTTCTACTAGAAGTTATGAATGAATTGCTAGCAGTCTGCACTAAGGGTACAGAGGGGAGGTAACCAGTTGGGGGGTACCTGTACAGACACTATCCAGTCAGTGCTGCCATAGTCAGACTGGGCAGGTAAACCCCCCCCAACTTGTTACCGTCCCTCTGTACCCTTACTGCAGACTGCTAGTAATTCATTCATAACTTCTAGTAGAAATAATAAAGGAATGGCAGAACATAGAGACATAAGAATAGATGTTCCAGAATTGTTATTACATGGGGAATGCATGAAGCTATTAAACAGGCATGTCAGGAGCGGTGACAGGTCCTCTTTAAATAAGTGTTTATGACCTCTTAGTAGTTTAGAGATAAGGATTATTAGATGATCTGCACAAAGTGAAAGTACCAGTCACACAGCTAGAAAAACTGTTAATTCTTTGTGACAGAACAGCTCAATATTTTTAATAAAGGCCAATTGAAAAAATGATTCTTAGCCAAAAATGAGTAACATGTAATTGTAAAAAAAATGCCCTCTTAAGGTGTACATAGCCTTTAAGACCGTACAGAGCTTTTACTGGCAGGTAATCAGGCCGATTATTGGCAACGAGCATATGGCCCCTGCAAGGGTACCTTCACATGTTGCAGATTATCACACAGATACTTGTGCCGAAAAAGCGCAGTGTAATACAGCACCAGCAAAGTGAATGAGATTAGACAAATCATTTACACTATGCTGGTTGAATCTTGAGATCTGCACCATGTCAATAATTCTTTGTGTGACTCTTTGGTGCAGATTTCACAGTCTTCAGTGGAAGGGTAAGATCTACTGCAAAACCGAATCAAATCCCCAAACCCTCAAGTAACATATGCAGTTTTGGGGGCATATTTGATACAGAAGTACACAGAAATCTGCAGGAAAATGTGTGCGGAATTTCTTCAAGACAGCCTGCTCCCATGTGCTGGTAGCCTGAGGGTGGCCGTGCACAGTGAGGTCTGGGCACTGGATCTACAGACTGCTAATTGTTGGGCCACTCCTGTATTTATCGTCGTATATGGCACGTACAGGTGCGTCCCCACAGTGGTAATCCGTGCCTGGAGCTCAGTGTTTGAGCACCCTGAATATTTCGGTGATAAGCCAACAAGTGTTATGGAATATGAAAATGCCCACTGGTGGGCAGCACATCCTCCCCCTTCCCATGTGAACAAGGCATGTACTACCCACATAGTGTAAAAAGTTTTGGGATAAATGTTTGCACGCCATCTAGATTATGGTGATGGTGCTGGGTAATTGCAGCTGTTCATCCAAATGAGAGCAGAAGCTATAATACACTGCCCCGCCATTACAATCTACATCCGTCAGTAATGTGAAAACTGGACAACCCCTTTAAATTTGATTATATGGCTTTGTGTCATATGTGGTAGCGATTCTTTTTACTTCAATGGTGTTGGTCTTTCATTTCCAGTCTAAAAATTAGTTGTTCTTACTCTTGTAATCTCCTGTTTTCTCTGTCAGTGACCCTGGTGGAGGGATTGAGATGTCGGAGTTTGTAAGAGAAGCCACCCCTCCTGTTGGGTGCAGCTCACGTAATTCCTATTCTGGGTTGGATCCAAGTAACCAGGTATAATATACACTAATTAACGCAAATTAACTTTTTCCCAGTAAGTTAAAGAGGACCTTTCACCACTCCTGACATGCCTGTTTTAATAGCTCCATGCATTCCCCACGTACTAACAATTCTGGAGCTTCTATTCTTATGTCTCTATGTTGTGTCATCCCTTTATTATTTGCACTAGAAGTTATGAATGAATTGCTATTTGCCTTCAGTAAAGGAACAGAGGGGAGGTGACCAGTTGGAGGTGTGTCCCTGCACAGTCTGACTCTATCCAATCAGTGCTGTCATGTTCAGTCTGTGCAGGTACACACCCCCAACTGGTCACCTCCCCTCTGTTCCTTTACTGAAGGCAAATAGCAATTCATTCATAACTTCTAGTGCAAATAATAAAGAAATGGCACAACATAGAGACATAAGAATAGATGCTCCAGACTTGTTATTACATGGGGAATGCATGGAGCTATTAAAACAGGCATGTCAGGAGCGGGGACAGGTCCTCTTTTAAAGTACATCTATCATATAAACAGATTATTGACACGTCAGCTAAAAATGGCCCGATATCAGCGGAGTTACATCAGTTTTACTATCGCTGGTCAGAATTTATAGTCGATAAAATGAGACCTGGGACAGAACGTGAGCGATTTAACAAAATATTCTACCATGTTTGTACAGGAGCAGCTGGCACTGAACTACACCAGGTCAGCCGTGCAGCATCTGATCATTGCTCAGTAGCCTGTGTTTCGTTCACTGACAGGCACGCTGCACAGCTCTTTCTGCCAGGCGACAGCCTAGTTCTAATGCCCCCTTGTGTTTTCGGACAGGGGTAGAATTTTACCGCCACTGACGGTGACACAGCTAAGAGGAGACCACACGCACTACTGTCCGCTGTGCCGGTTCTTTTACCTATTGAGCTTATTATTGATATTTTATACTAAGAGGTTTTTGCCATTTTTATGGTGATATTTCTCATTTGCTTCTTCCCTTCTTAGGTTGGAATGTCAAGATATGGAGCGGCATCGACCAGTAAAGGTACGGGTAAACTCTTTTAGACTTAAAGGACCTGTCACTTCTCCAGACATGGCTTGCTTAGTAACTACTTGCATTCCCCATGTGAGAACAATTCTGTAGAATTCCTCTATTTTTCCTGCTAGATGTTTATAAATGAATTGCCAGAAGTTTGCAAAAAGGTCCAGCTGAGTGTTACTAGTTTTTGGGGGGTGGGGGTAACAGGGGGGGATTAGATACTGTGCGGGGACGCCCCCAATTGGTCACACCCAGTTTGACCTTTGTTGTAGGCTGTTGACAGTTCATTTATAATCTTGAATAGGAATAGTGGAGGAATGGCACAATGTACAGTTATAACAAACAATTATACAGTATTACATGGAGAATGCAAGTAGTTTCCAAAACGGACATGTCAAGAGAGTTGACCGGTTCTTTTGAATATGGGCATATCATTTTCCATTTTAATTGCTGACACGTTCAACTAGAGGTGTATTTGTAAAAACATTGCCACTTTGAATCATAATGCATCTTTTTTTTTGTCTTAAAGGGGTATTCCAGAAAAGTAACTTAATTTTTTGAAAAACTTAAAGGGGTTGTCCCACGAAAAATATTGTACAGTTTTCAAACCAGCACCTGGATCTGAATACTTTTGCAATTACATGTAATTAAAAATTTAGCATAGCCACTGAGTTATTCAATAAAATGTATCTGTATAGCGCCACCTGCTATTTGTTTTTTTTTCTCATTTCTTTGACCTGCTCACTTAGCTGGCCGCACATGCTCAGTTTCATCCTTCAACTGCCTCCTGAGCTGTGATAGGGAGATCTGAGACACACCCCCTGAGCTTCAGCAGAATAGACGCTCACCTTGAGCTGTCAGGATGATATAAATCTAGCAGAGCAATTAATGTAGAGATCTCTGGATGCATGTGAGGTACAGGGCTGGTTCTAGCTTTGTTACAAAGAGATTGACATGTACTATATGATGTCTGATTTTCATTTTTACAATATGCATGGGATAACCTCTTTAAGACTGCAAGCTGTAACCCAACCAGAATCCATAGCTATACATATAACCAGAGCTTCATGTTACCTTGCAATCCATTTGTCCAGCTCCTGTGTGAGCCTGCAGCACACAGAGAGTATCACAGTGCCTGATCTTCCCTCACAAAACTACAATCCACACAATCCCTAGCTTCCCTGCTGTGAGTTTGTGCTTGTTCATGAGTGAAGATGATTACTGATTGGATGATTGATATCACAGTCCGGTCACGTCCCCTCTACTCAGTAATCAGCAGCACACTGACATTTAGCTAGAGAACTGATAGCAACACACTGAGCATGCTCGACCTAACAAAGGCTCAGAACTACAGGTCGATGCCAGGGTAATTTGAGGAAACAGTGGGTAGCAGAGGAAGAAAACTGCTTTATTACTACTGAATGGTAAATATGTGAAATTTACATTATATTAGGTAATTATTAATGATGAATTAGTCTAAAACATAAGGTATATTTATGGTAACCGGAATACACCCTTTAAAGCTTTAATCCCATGACTCTCATTTTTTTATTGCAGAAGGGATCTGCAGATGGCCACAAATAAGTACTATTCATAGTACTTTCTGGCAAGTGGGGCATTCAATGGGACAGCCCCTAGAATTGTATTAATTATTTTTTTTTAGATATTTTCGGAATGTAAATCTAAGCCGTGCATTTCTTTACGCTATGGATAATTTCTCAACTGGATTAACTGTCCTGGAAAGATTGTCTGGGCCAAAAAGAGAAATGCGTTGTTTCCAGTTTATAAGCTATCGTTTTCTTTCCTTCCACCTTTCCTAAACCAGCTTTCTCTCTGAGACTTGTAGTAAAGCCATCTACCTGAGAGTGACAGACACAGGCATGATTAAGCAGCTAATAGTAAATGTTATATCTCCCCTCAAGTGCTTTACTCACATCACTACTGCTCAGCACTTCTCTATAATGTCCTATATCGTGTTTATTCGTGCATAACAGAGCAAAATCTCCATTCCCCTAATGTGTACTCTATGGGGTGACATGATGAGGTAGTCTCCATCCACCAGCTCGGTGACCGCTGAGAATCATAAGGAAAACTGCTAAAAAAAATTCCAGATACAAGTCCTATCTTGTTCAGATATAGTGCCATACCTCATGTGTACACACGGCAGCTCATTCGGATAAATTGTCTAAAATAACAAGCATGCTTAAAAAAACATTGGTGATGGATGCTGTATATCTATGCAAAACTGACTTGAAATGCATCAGTTTCCTGAAAATCTGTTACGTGAAATTACACACACGACCCGTAAGCCCAATCATATAAATGATAGATTTCAGTAGCAGAAGTTTCTTTGGAAACTACATGATATGAACACTTAGTGTTTCTATACAAATGTGATCAGTGGCCATGCTGTTCTCGCACATCACATTTACATGTATTGACCAGACTTGTACTGTATCTGGTGACCACTGACATGGACGCTGTTTTTCTCTGCAGGGGATACAGATGCAAAGACCTCAGATGATATCAGTCTGAGCCTTGGCCAGAGCTATAGTTTGTGCAAAGAAGGAAGTGAAGACCAAGGTAAATCAGTGAATGCAAGATGTCTTGGATGTTTTTCCCCCACCTATTGTTTTTAGTATGCGTCCTGCTATAGTAGTGATATGGCAATCTGGAGTTGTCACACTTAAAAGGGCTTTCCAGGGCTTAAAGGGGTTCTCCAAATTAAATTTATTGATGACCTTTCCTGAGGATAGGTCATCAATATCAGATAGGCGGGGGAGGGTGTCCGACACCCGGCTCCCCCGCCGATCAGCTGTTTGAAGAGGTGCCGGGCGCCCCGTACCAGCGCTGCCTCCTCTTCATTGTTTACCTGCTAGCCGTAACATGGGTAGCGGTGAGTAGGTGTAATTACACCTAACTGCCCCATTCAGTTCAATGGGAAGGATCGTAGACTTGTATAGGAACGAGCCTTCCCATTGTAATGAATGAGGCGGTTAGGTGTAATTAAACCTGCTCACCACTACCCATGGTCATCAATATCTCATTAATGGGGGAGCGACTCCTGGCACCCCCTCTGATCAGCTGTTAGAAGGAGTGCTTGGTGTGTGGCTCATTAGCTAAGCCAGCCCCTTCTCCATCGCAGCAGAAACTGAGCTACACAGTCAGTCCCATCATATAGTAAACCATATAAAACACGAGCCGCTCCATAGTGTAAACCATTCCCAGATTAGCAGCTACGCTGGACAGAAATACGATCGCCAGATGGAGTTATGCAAGGACCAGTACAACTCGGTAATCGCACCTACCACTTCACCCGTTGATCCACACAGAAACCAGAGGATAGATCCAAGGAACAAAAGAAGTCAAGGTCCAGAGCGCTGTCTTCCAAAAGAACATTTATTAAAAGTGAAGTAGAATTCTGACATATAACGCGTTTCTGAGGTGCTCTGCCTCCGAAATGCGTTATAAATTCCAATTTTATTTATTTTTTAATAATGAATGTTCTTTTGAAGACCGCACTCTGGACCTAGCCTTCTCTTGTTTCCTTGGGTCTAGCCCGATCATATAGTTCATGGAGAGCCTGTGTCAGAGCAGATGCAGAACGGAGGTGCCAGCGCGAGCGGAGGGATTGTTATATGGCATTATCGGAGCACATTTCTATGGAGTTATGGCTCTTTCTCCTGACACACCCTATGTGGCAGAGCATGCCTCTTTATTTCTACAGGTAAAGAGGATTAAACCTGCTTTAAAAAAAAAAAAAATAAGCGGCAAAAGCACTGCTGAGGGCACTCTGCCCCTTCAGTTTTTATTGGTTCTGCTTGACTCTGAGTCTGTGGAGTATGGATCCCATATACCAGGGATGCCCAACCTGTGGCCCTCCAGCTGTTACAGAACTACAACTCCCAGCTTGCCCGGACAGCCTACAGCAGGGCATGATTGGAGTTGTAGTTTTACAACAGCTGGAGGGGCGCAGGTTGAGCATCCCTGCCATATACCTTCTATGCATGCAGCCAATTAGAACCAATGAAAACTGAAGGAGCGGAGTGCTCTGAGCAGCGCTTCTGTCTTAGTTTTTTTCTTTACAGTTTTATTTACCCTTTAGGACTCATGCAGGGGACTGTTGGATGACTTGTGGTCCGTAAATTGCTGATCCGCAAAACGCGGATACCGGCCATGTGCATTCCATATTCTGTAGAATGGAACAGCTGGCCCCTAATAGAACAATCCTTGTCCGTAATGCGGGCAGTAATAGGACATGTTCCTTTTTTTTGCAGAATGAACATATGGAAACGGAATGCACACAGCAGTCATTTCTGTTTTTTTAAGGCCACATTGAACTGAATGGTTCTGCATACGAACTGCAAAAAAAAACTGAGAAAAAAATATTTGTGTGCATGAGCCCTTAAAGGGAACCTGTCATCTCCGAAACACCCCCTGAACTAGAGTAAGTGTTGTATAGTGTAAGTGATGCTGAATCCGAATATGTAAGTTTTATCTTCATACTCACTTCCATTCCGACGCTGTGCTCCCACAAACCAGCAGTAAAATGCACTCACTGGACTCTAGTGCTCACTCACATAATGGAGAGGACTCAAAGAAGAGTCCACTGAGTGCATTTTACTGCAGGTTTGTGGGAGCACAGCGTCAGAATGGAAGTGAGTATGAAGATAAAACTTACATATTCGGATTCAGCATCACTTACACTATACACCTCTTACTCTAGTTCAGGGGGTGTTTCGGAGGTGACAGGTTCCCTTTAAGCTGCTGCTAGACATCTCAATGGGCAAAGGATTGGGCATGCTGAAATCCAACATCTGTTGGGAAGCTCCAATACCCATGACAAATTGGCAGATTTGGTTTTATTGCAAGTATTTGGACAGCTTTAGGGAATTTTAGTTTTGCCATCTATGATTAATTGAAGATGCTTGTACTACAACAATATTACTTACAGATGGCCACATAAACATTTAGCTAAATGTCACTTTCTTTTTCAGATTTAACTGTGGATCAGAAACTCTTTCGCCTGGTCTCCAATGACTCCTTTGTCTCCATCCAGCCTTCTATCTCATCTGGAGGCAAGGACATGAATAGGGACTTCAGTGACAAAGGTTCAATTGCAACACACAGCCACCATCACCACGTGGATCTGTCGCTGTCCAACGCGTGCGACACGGAAATGGCTTCACTCGTTCCATTGCATTCTCATTCATATAGAAAAGAACATAGACCAAGAGGTGTCCCGAGGACTTCGAGCTCTGCTGTCGCTTTCCCGGACACTTCCCTCACTGACTTTCCACTCTATCAACAAAGGCGCGGGCTGGATCCTGTTAGTGAACTTGAAGCTTCCAAACCACATTCTGGGTCCAAAGATTCTCTCATCGAAAATGCTTGTGCTTCAGGGATTTTTCAATTAGACTGTCTCAAAAGCAAAGGAGGAGCCCAGCAGCTTTCAAGTAACGGTGGGGTGAAACACATGAAATCGGACAAGAGCATGGACAGCTTGAGGAGCCTTAGCACCAGGAGCAGCGGATCTACCGAAAGCTACTGCAGCGGGACAGACAGGGACACAAATAGCACCATTAGCAGCTATAAAAGCGAACAGACCAGCTCCACTCACGTAGAGAGCATTTTATCTGAACACGAGGATGCGAGTGCTGTAAAGAGAGGCCTTTGTAGTGACCCGGAGGAGGAACATAGTTCAGCTACAGATAAAAGGACTAGTAGCGTAAGGACTGCCGTAGAAAGAAATTCAGCTCAGGAAGCCAAGGATGCCAATACATCTGATGATGTGCAGAGTCCAAGGGGTCTTAGCTCGTCGGCATCTGAAGAAGCAAACAAGAACCCCCATGCAAACGAATTAACTGCGCAAGTTGACTGGCTGCCTGGGAAGCTTTCGGTTAATCATGATGACCCGGGTGAGAAACCAGTGATTTTAGTGGACTTAAGATCCTTTAAGGATACGGGTATTAAACATCGGGATAGCGATGTGCGACCCAAATCATCCAGCTTAATTCACAGAACCTCCTCCTCTCATAAATCCTGCAGGAGGCGGACAGGTAAAAAAAGAGCCAGCAGTTTTGATGCCAGTAGACACAAGGAGTACGTCTCGTTTCAAGGCATAGCTGATACCAAACCTCACAGCACCGGTTTTTGTCACGACGAGGACTCTAGCGACCAAAGCGACTTGAGCAGGACCTCAAGCGTGCAGTCGGCCCACCGTTTTAGCAGCGATAGCTCTTCCAGCACTACGTCGCATTCATGCCAGTCTCCCGAGGCCAGATACACTGCTCTAAGGACAAAATATCACATCAAAGAAAAAGGGGCAGACTCGCGGCGAACTCACTTGAGTTGTGAAGGGAGTGGCAAAAAGCGCTCCAACCGCAGGACTTCAAGTGCAAGTGGTACTAAAAGTCGTGCCAGGGTGTTAAGCCTGGACAGTGGCACTGTAGTTAGCTTGGGGGACCCAAACAGACTGGCAGCCCCTGAAAGTATCAAACCATTAACCACTTCAAAATCAGATCTAGAGGCCAAAGAGGGGGAAGTTCTAGATCAGCTGTCTTTACTAGGTCGCGCGTCACAGTTAGAATCTGTAACTCGGTCAAGAAATAGTTTGCCTAGTCAGGTTACATTTCAGGACGTAGAAGAGCGAGAATCCGCTGTTGCAGGTATGTGTTACTGAAGACAAATTGTCATTGGATATGTTTTATACCATATATGACATGATTAGCTGGATAATTGCAGGTCCGCCATCAGGCTAGAAATGTAAAGCGCAACTCTGGTTTGCATGGATCTGATCTATCAAGTAGTCACGTTCTGCCCCTTCCTTTAGGACTCCTGCACACTGCCATGTTTTCTGGGGGTCGCAGGCGGACCCATAATGGATGCGGACGGCACTCTGTGTGCTGTCTGCATCTGTATATCTGTTCCACAGCCCCGCTAAAAGAAAAGTAGAACATGTCCTATTCCTGTCCGTTTTATGGACAAGGATACGACCGCTCTATAAAGGGCAGGACGGTCCGTTCCGCAAAGTGCAATTTGCAGACTGCAAAACCGGCTACCCCCATGTGCATGAGCCCTTAAAGGGTTTCTGTCACCAGTTTTTTCGGTATGAATCAGGCTGACATTAGAGATGTGCTAATGTCACCTGATTCCAAATACATATCTGTTTTATTTACTGGTGCCCCCATTTTTATATAAAATGAACTTTTATTTTATGCTAATAAGGCTCCTAGGTGCAAGGGGCGTTACCTCTGCTCCTAGAGGCTCTGTTGATTGACAGGACCAGGCAGAGAAGAAACACTGCATTCACCATAGCTTTTAAGGACCTTCAATGATGTCATGACCATGAGATCAGTCACATGGTTTAGCAGTAGACAAGCTGTTTGTGTGATCCTAACCATGTGACTGATCACATGGTCATGACATCATTGAAGGTCCTTAAAAGGTATGGTGAATGCAGTGTTTCTTCTCTGCCTGGTCCTGTTAATCAACAGAGCCTCTAGGAGCAGAGGTAACGCCCCTTGCACCTAGAGGCCTTATTAGCATAAAATAAAAGTTCATTTTATATAAAAATGGGGGCACCAGTAAATAAAACAGATATATATTTGGAATCAGGTGACATTAGCACATCTCTAATGTCAGCCTGATTCATACCGAAAAAAACTGGTGACAGAAACCCTTTAAGGTAGATTCACATCACCGTTTGTTTTTCCGTTCTTCTGATCCGTCAGAAAACAAAAAAAACGGATCCTTTATTTTGAGCTTCCGTAATGCTTAATTACGGCTCATGCTCACGGCCGTCCACGATATATATGGGCACTGGTTGTTAGTGCGCCGCATCACGGATGCGGACCTGTTCACTTGCATGAGCCCACAATCTGGAAGTCGCGGAACGGAGGCACAGATCCCCATGGAAGCACTGTGGAGTGCTTGCGTGGGTTTTTTTTTGTCCATGCCTCTGCACTGCAAAAAAGTAGTTCATGCACTACTTTTTTACGTTGTGGACCATGGGATGCAGAATGCTGACTCCATTCAAGTGAATAGGTAAACGCCCACGCGGTCAGTGCCTGTGCATTGCAGACCGCAATTTGCAGTCCGCAGCACGGGCAAGGCTGGCGCACGTTCATGTACATGAGGCTTTATGCTGATTTTGCATCTGTTTTAGCCATTTTAGTCTGAGATCCCTTATTTTAGATGGAAGAAAAAGTCCTTCATTTTTCAGAAGAACGGAAAACAAAGCGGCGATGTGAACCCGACCTTACATACTCTCTGTAGCAGAACGGCTACTGTAAGGGAAATACATTTCTCAAGGTTGCCCCAGGGGCCAATTGGCAAACTGTAGATGCCAATCGTGCATTCAGTAGCCTGTAGAATGGCCACATGATTTTTCGTCATTTTTATTCCCCACTTCCGTTCCCTTTAGTTTTAGGGAATTCCAGAGTAGAAGAACGCTTTACATTTCGTATATTTGTGTAAAACTAAATGCAAAGTATCAAGATTGTGATGGTGCCCGCCTGATAAATGAATTTGCTGTGTGCTGGTAGCAGAAGCTTCTTCTAGTCTGTTACATGTGTTATGTAATATAATGCTATAATGTGCTGCAGGGTTTTTTTTATATTTCCATTTTTAAATTCTGAAAATTCTCCGTAGACAATCAGACATTGCATTTTTGTAACCAAGTCCATAAAGAAACAGAAGGAAAGTGTGTGTGTATAAAATCAAAATCAAACCGCTACCACGTCAGGGTGTGCTGCCCACATCGTATGCAATTCCGAAAAACCTGCAGCACATTGAAACCGGACAGTGCAGCACTTTTTTTTTTTTTTCTGAATATATTTTGTGTTTATATGGCACCAACATGGATTTCCTGATTGTGACCTTTATCTTGTGTCTCTGATAATTGCATGCCGGTCCTGCATCGATGGGTGTCCCTTCTCAGTCCTGTTTGTTTTTTATCCTTCTATTCTTTGTACATGGTTTGCCCATAGGTTTCGGTAAATCTGTATTTTTCAGTTACTTTTTTGCACAGTCAATATATGGCTTCCTAAATCGGCAAATATCATTTTTTTTACTAGGGCAGTTAGGACCCTTTCAGAATAAGAGTGCCTCTGAGCGTCCATGTCACGGCCACAGTACCAGAACCTCCTGAGGCTCTGCTAAACTGGACATAGATCCCCATAGGCACCAGTGGTGATCAGATATGTGCACCAAATGTAAACGGACGTAGGCCTACAGTGATAGGCTGCTGTGTGAAAGAATACATACCTCACTGTTTTTTTGTTTTTTTTTTCCCTCCCTTCCTTATACAGTAAAAAATGTGTAAAATGTATGCTATATCTGTACCTGCCTGGTCTACAAACCATATATATATGCTGAGCGGACACGCCCAATGTCTTGTGTATAGACCCCAAGTCTTGTAGCACTATAAGAGGCATAAGCCCACCCCATAAACCTGTTAGGCTGGCCATACGTTTGAGTATTACAGTGGGATTGTTCCTATGCATGATCCCACCAGCAATATGCCAAACTAAACTGTCTGACCTGTATGCTGCAGATTTCTATACGGAAAATCCTCAGCCTTTACAGTTACAATCGGTGCGGATGAGATCGGCATTTAACATGCGGACTGGCTTGTAAATGTGCAGCATGTCAATTTATGTTGTGCGTTTCTGCCGCAGACTTCACTTTAATGTGGAGGGTGAAATCTGCGACAAATCTACAGCGCTTCCACAGCAAACTCTTTAGCTCATTTGCTGAATTGTGGCAGAAGCACGTGTAAATGTATTTTCTTCATAGCTCCCAAGATTTCTCCAGTGCGGTTTTAACGTGTTCTGAAACTTTGCTTGCTAGTTTTTTTTTGTTTTTTTTTTTCCCTATTTCTCCCCTTCCTCCGAATCTGTTTTGTGAACTGTGGACTATATCTAGTTTCGGTATACTTTTTGTATACGTTTATGTACTGCTGCTCGATGTTTTTTTTTATTCTGTCAATGCAGTTTTTTATTTCTCTTGTTGGTTTCTCAGATCTTTTTTTTTTTTTTTAATTAATTTTTGTTCTAGATTTGTTTTAATGTTTAACTTTTTTTTTTTTTTTCATTTAAAAACCTAGTGTGGTGAGGTTTCAAAAATGTTAATGTTTCTAAAGAACAAATCTCCTTCACATTGAACTCCGGCAGGCTGCTCCTCTACCAGAACAGCCTGCTAGATAATTTTTGGTGTTTTACATTATCCAGTAGTACAAATGCCCATCCTATAGATGATACTTACCCGCTTCCCGGCATCCACGTCCCTCCATATCCTTGCACGACCACTGCTGCATCTCCCCGTCACACAGATCCATCCAGTAACGGGGGAGCAGTCAGTAGCAGGCTGTGTGGACGACCAGCCTCCCTAGCGTCACCCGCGATCTGTGCGATGGGAAGATGCAACGGTGGCTGCGCAGGGATCCGGAGGGACACGGGTGCCAAGGAGCTGGTAAGTATCGTCTGTTGAAGGGGCCCGGGTATTGTGGGAGAATGTGTACTATTGGATAACCCTTTTAAGTAAATTGTTCCACAAAATATTTGACATTTTTAAATCCATATGTCCTAAAAAAAACCAAACTTTTTTTTTTTTTTTTTTGGTCTCCAATCCCAATTTTTTTTTTTTTAAATCTTGGTGAATGAAGTGCAAACCAGGAGCAGCTGCAGCATTGTCACTTCTTCTTCTCTTGTGTAATGGATTTACTGCTTTTCTTGTTAATTAGCCCTTGTTCTGTGGAAGGCACGTCATCGGAGCGAATATGGCTTTCTTGCTTTTTCTCTGTAGTTTATGCAGTCAGTGTGCATGTTCATTTCAACACATATGGTGCCGGCTTTTTTTCCTATGGGAAAGGAGTATTGGACCTATTGAAATCAAATGTGTGTGCGATCCTTCCCTATGTCTTTAATGGGAACCTGTCATCAACTTTATGCTGACCTCACTGATGACATCATAAATTAGTGACAGAAATGCTGATTTCAGCGGTGTATCACTTATGACCTAAAAGTAAGTGTTCGCCGAGAACCAGCATCATAATCATTGCAGCCCAGGCCTTGAAAAGAGTCAAATCCACCAGAGAAGAGTCATGGTTATTCCTAATCTCCTGCTCTCCCCTCCATCTGCTGATGATTGGCAGTTCTCTCCTAGAGAGAAAGGGAGAAAACTAGGTAGAAGACTGTCAGTCATCAGCAGGTGGGCGGGGAGAGCAGGAATTCATGAATAACCAGGACTCTTCTCAGGTGGATTTGACTCTTTTCAAGGCCTAGTCTGCAATGTTTGTGATGTTGGTTCTTGGCAACAACTTACTTTTAACTTCTAAATGACAGACCGCTGAAGTCAACTCGCCCGTCTGTACGTTATTCTGCCGTTAGTATGGGCAGCATAAAGTTGATGACAGGTTCCCTTTAATGGAGGCTTCATTTTCATAAAACTTCTGACACCTCTCCTGTAAAGGCTGAGCCTCCTGTGTGCGAACCCCCAGTATACTTTGTATTGATCTGTACACCACTCTCTCAAAGAAGAGCCAATGAAAGCCAACATGGCACAGCGCTCAAATCAGTATTCATGCCCCTTTGTTTCAACGTTCAGTTGAGTCCTCAGCATCAGGACCCTCACCAGTCAAAAGTACTGGCACGTCACTGTGGCATATGCCCAAAGTTTAATAAAAGTTTACTTAACCTTTAATGCCTCATAGTGTAAAAATTCCATATGCCTTGTCGTGTCCCAAATAATTGCTCAGTTACATGTGTAGCCAGACTTGGTGGCCATTTGGTAATTTAAAATGCATCTGTCAGCAAATTTGCACCTATGACACTGGCTGACCTGTTACATGTGCACTTGGCAGCTGAAGACATCTGTGTTGGTCTCATGTTAATACATGTCCGCATTGCTGAGAAAAATTGTGTTTTATTATAAGCAAATGAGCCTCTAAGAGCAATGGGGGCGTTGTCATTACACCTAGAGGCTCTGCTCTCTACAACTGTCGCACCCTCTGCACTTTGCTTGACAGAGCCAGGCAATGTAAACGTGATCACACCTGGTCCTGCAGAGAGCAGAGCCTCTAGGTGTAATGGTAACGCCCCCATTGCTCCTAGAGGCTCATTTGCATATAGTAAAATATAATTTTTCTTAGCAATGCGGACATGTATGAACATGGGACCAACACAGATGTCTTCAGCTGCCAAGTGCACATGTAACAGGTCATCCAGTGTCATAGGTACAAATCTGCTGACAGATGTCCTCTAAAGGGGTTATCTGAGAGTATAATAAGCCCCCACAGTGAATATACCTTCCCCTCTCCCGGTCTCCGCACCGTGGCTGCAGCTTCTCCCCGTGCGCGGATGAGAACATCTGGTGTCAGGGGGAGCAGCCAATGGCAGACAGGGACGAGCCTCCCTGGCGTCGCCCGCAATGCTAGGGAGGCCCATCCCTGTCTGCCATTGGTTGCTCCCCCCCGACACCAGATGTTCTCATCCGCGCACGGGGAGAAGCTGCAGCCACAGTGCGGAGAGCGGGAGAGGGGAAGGTATATTCAGTGTGGGGGGGCTTTTTGTACTCTCGGATAACCCCTTTAAGTGTGCCGTGCTCTTAGGCTGGGTCCACACAGGACATTTGTGGGGTGCCTGTCTCGTGCAGTACATTTTCACTTGCACAGTACAGCAGTATGAGTTGTTTTGTAGGACGCAGGATTTAACATGCAGACCGACGCCAGTCATTTGCTGGTCTTACTTATGGGCAAGCCTTGCAATGAGTCACGAAATTTCCAAGTCCTTCTGCTTGCTCAGCACCCGCTCATCGTAATGTGTTTTGCCACAAGTTTGACCACAGGCTGTTTCTTGTTTTCTTCCTGTATTTGCTCCGTTTTTCAGTGTCGGTGGCACCCGTGTCCTGTCCCTTCTGCCTCATGTCCGTCTTTTTTATTATCATTGTGTACCATTATGTTTATGCAACTCGTCTAATGTCCAGAGGCTACAAACATGTCGGTGGCCCACTGGTCTGCAATGGGGTTAATGGGGAGGGGATCTAAAGTCATATTTTGGATAGTTGATATGGGATAGTTATTTTGGTTTTTCACCTGAAGTCTCTGTCTTGCTGCTGCAGCACACACCAGCGAGGAGACTGTAACATTTCGTCGTGAACGCAGCACATTTAGGCGCCAGGCGGTACGGCGCAGGCACAATGCAGGGAGCAATCCCACTCCTCCCGCATCGCTCATTGGATCACCCCTCAGGTATGGTATTCCAAGTTCCATCGTATGGCATGCTGCAGGCTTCTAACCATTACCCTGAGCTTCCCACCCAGTCCCCGTCATCTCTAACTCTGTGAAATACATCCGTCTTGCTTTGAACCCTGTCTATTGGCTTTATCTGCATGACACTGTGAGCATGTGATCTGCATGGGTCCGCGGCAAGGCAGTCATTTATAGGGAGAAGTAGAAAATACCTAGAAATCCTCCGCCTCTCCTCCTTCTGTCAAGCAGGTAAAGACTGCAGATGTGAGGGCCATATAGCGTGGCATAGCTGGCCAGTCATGGAGCCAGAGAATGGGGTTGGCACCTCTGTGTGTAATTTGGCATAAAATCTGCAAATTCGCTCACGCCAGCCAAACCAGAGACTCCTCCAAAAGGAAGAGCAGCCCGTCTGAATCTCTCTTCGTTTTGGAGGAGTCCCTGGTTTCTTCCGTTGAACCATTGCCTGAGAAGAAGTCTCCATAACATCTCTGGGTTCTCTTCCATTAGCACTACCCCAGGTCCCTTAGCTAATTTTTGTTTTTTTTTCGGAAACAATTTAGCAGTAGTGTGAAGAGAGTGCTGCACCACTATATGCCGGTCATAGGTCTAGTATAGAAGTGGATGGATGGCCTCTGGGGAAGAAGAGCGGGAAAAATCAGCAAGGTGCGGGGTTCTTGGACAGTATTTTAGTGGCAAGGGTCACTACTGTCGTTCCTGCTCCAGTAGGACATGCACAGAGGCTGTATAATGAAGCCTCTTTTAAGGAATAGTCCAGCTGGTGTGTGTGTGTGTGTGTGTATGTGTATATATATATATATACACATACCTTACAGAACACCCCCTGTTGATGTTTAAAGTCTTCCAAAGTCTTCACCAGTTTTGACTTCCTGGTCCCTCTCGACACAGGAAATGTGACTGCTCAGCCAATCAGTGGTCACAGAGGTGACCCGCCTCTGTCAACGATTGGCTGATCTGTTACATTTCTGTGTTGAGAAGGACCAGGAATAGAGAATGACAACAGAACAATAGTGGTGGGGATCAGAGAGGAGTATGCCTTTTTGTTTTTTTGTTTTTTTTTTAAAGGGCATCTGTCAGCAGATTTGTACCTATGACACTGGCTGACCTGTTACATGTGCACTTGGCAGCTGAAGACATCCGTGTTGGTCCCATGTTCAGATGTGTCCACATTACTGAGAAAAATGATGTTTTATTATATGCAAATGAGCCTCTAGGAGCAACAGGGGCGTTACCATTACACATAGAGGCTCTGCTCTCTCTGCAACTGCCGCATCCTCTGCACTTTGATTGTCAGTAAGAAAAATGTCTGATCCTGTCAATCAAAGTGCAGAGAGTGCGGCAGTTGCAGAGAGAGCAGAGCCTCTAAGTGTAATGGTAACGCCCCCGGTGCTCCTAGAGGCTCATTTGCATATAATAAAACATCATTTTTCTCAGCAATGCGGGCACATATGAACATGGGACCAACACAGATGTCTTCAGCTGCCAAGTGCACATGTAACAGGTCAGCCAGTGTCATAGGGACAAATCTGCTGACAGATGGACTTTAAGCAGTTCTCACCCTGTATTAACAAATTTACCAGCCAGACAGCCCCTATTATGTCATTTTACTAATAATAAAATGTCATTTAGTTGCAGTTTTACACTGTATTTTTAGACCTATGTGCAAGCATATAGTACTCTCAGATTACAGTATGTGGCGGTCTGATTTCTCTCTTTTGCCCTCCTTGCAGTTTGGCCGCTGATACGTTATTTGTCTTGCTACAGATTAAATAAACCCTAAACGCCACTTTTATATTGCTTTCTTCTGCCTTATTTACTAGGAATGAGGATTTGAGCAGGCGATGGAATGCATCCTCCCACCCCTAGGCTGTATTTGGGTTAGACATTTTATGGAACCGTATTGGGTTTGAAGTATGTGTAGATCCATACATGACAGTCCACTAATATGTATATATTCCCTGTAGTCAGGCTGAACTTCAGCTTTCTATTGATTACATGATAAACCCAAAATATCGGACAGTGGTCTCCAATCCCTGGTCCTCCAGCTGATAGGTCTAGTGGGGGAGTGCATTCATTTTCACATACCGCCATATAACTGTCTATTTCTGCGAGTTAACCTTCATTTCAAGGAGGTGCTGAAAGGACGGGTTGTCACGACTGCTCTAATTCCTCATCTCGGTTGATTTTGGGCTGAAGGTTGTGCAGGGAGCGTTCTTATAAGTAGCATCTTGTCTGTACGGGGAGGGTCAGCATGTAGATCAGGAATGTATAAAAAATGTCTGTAGGAGTCGGCCCGGGTTGTTATGGACTGTGTTACAGCATGCTGGTGCTATGTTTTTTCAGCTAGATTTATGTGTATCCAGATAATCCCTTTAAGGCTTTCTTTTAAAATAGATTTTCTGCCTGTCATAGCACAGTCTTTTCCATTATCAGAAAAGAGTCTAGGTGGGACCCGTGAGCATGGACCACATCTAATTTTCAAAACCGAGTCGACCATCTGAACACCTTTTTCTGCTGTTCAGAGGTAACCGTCATGGAAGCTTTTAGGTTACAACCAGATGCTGAAAACTCCCAGAAATAATACTGCTCATGGTGGAGAGGCGATTATAGCTCTGTGCGGTCTAGGTAATCCTCTGCACCCCAGGCCGATTTCACGTTATCTAGACTACACCAGAGAGACACCTTGTAGACACCAGAGAAGTTTGATCTGCCCCATACACATTATTGCATCGCCAGCTGAACCCACAGAAAACGTCTCATTCGGCTAATGGTCTATATTGTGTATGGGGAGCTCCCGACTCTTCCCCGACAGATGATGTTGAGGAAGAAGAGGCTCGGGCAATGCGTATGGTCTGCCTTAGTAGCAGAAGATTGCTTAGACTGCACACAACTCTATGGCCGTCAACTAGGTGCTTCAGCCCCGGTAAACTAAACCGCTTCCATCCACTGACAGCAGACAGAGGTGTTAAAAATATTGAAGTACATAATCAGGTAACTTTTATTTTTTTTAATCAGATTTTTAAGTAGAAAATGTAATTAAGTAGTAGAAGTTAAAAAATGAGATTCCTTAGTAGTTGATACCTTCTAATGGCTAACTGAAAAGGTGATGACAAAATTGCCACCTTTCGCGATTATTCAGGTCTCTTCACAGTGAAGATTCACATATTTATACAAAAAAAGTGCATGGGAGTAATGAAGTAGGTGGGACGAGTAATATCCCTCTATCTATAGGAAATTCCCCCTCAGACCTATTGGGTTAATCATATTCATGGAATGGATTTCTGGATATTGGAGGAAAATAAAACTTTCATGCTCCTTATCTAGAAATGCTTCAACAATTTACTGCCACAAGTGTTTGTTTCCTCCTCCACCCGTATTGCTCTGCTTTACTTGTCCCATCCATCTCACTATTCCTGTATACTTAAAGGGGTTATCCCATGGTAAAAGTAAAAAATAAAAATCAGCCATCATATAGTACATGATAATCTCTTCCTAACAAAGCTAGAACCAGCCCTGTACCTCACATGGATCCAGAGATCTCCACATTCATTGCTTTGCTAGATTTATATCAAGCTGGCAGCTCAAGGGGAGTGTCTTGTCTGCTGCAGTTTAGGGGGCGTGTCTCAGCTCTCCCTATCACAGCTCAGGAGGTGTGTCTCAGCTTTCCCTATCACAGCTCAGGAAGCAAATGAAGGATGAAACTGAGCATGTGCGACCATCTCAGTGAGCAGGACAAAGAAATAAGAAAAAAACAGACAGCAGGTGGTGCTATACAGATAAATGCTAAATTTTTAATGACATGCAATTACAAAAGTATTCAGATACAGGTGCTGGTTTAAAAATTGTAGAATATTTTTCGTGGGACTTCCCCTTTTAGTGTATATATTTGGATCTTCAGATACTGTTATAAGATGCTTGATGAAGAGACCCGAGTAGCCTCCAAAGCTTGCAGTTAGCCATTAAAAGGTATCAACTACTGAGGAATCTAATTTTTTTTAAACTTATCACAATATCACAGTTATTTTTGACTTTATTAACTAGTAGAAGACTTTACCTTATATCAGTGTTGCAATAAACCCATAGTCCAAGTATAACCTCTTCAGCATCCACTCCCTGCTCCCATCCACCTTACAGAAGACATATTGAATGGGTTATGACTGGGTACATGCATTTTGGTGATATTGTTAGGATCTGGTCAGGTAATTTGTCACACAGGTCTTGTTTCACTTCCCCCTTTAATGTCTACCCAATAACTGTTTTCTTGTAGCCTTCAAGATGGTCATCAAGGCCAGCAGCCATCCACCCAGGTCAAAGTCCAGTCCCGTCCCCCTTCCCAGGCTGCAGTGCTCAGCGCTAGCGCCTCCTTGCTGGTGAGAAATGGGAGTGTCCACTTAGAGGCATCACATGACAATGCATCTGCCGTAGGCAATTGCAGTTTGCACGATGAACTTGGTATGCAGGCCTTATGTAACCTTGGGGACATGGAAGTTTTAATGCAGCACATTTTGGGTAATGATGCAGTTCACTTCTATTTTTTTCCATTCCAGAACCCTGTGTGAATGTGGAGATTTTCTGCGTGATGGCATTTAACTCTAAATTATTATTATTATTTTTTATAATTTACTGATCTCTCTCCTGACAGCTCCGTGAACACCAGACCGCATCTACTAATATACCACATGGGGCTCATGTATAAAAAGTATAAGTTATGTAAAAGGTTTGGCCCATCTTCCACTTCTGGGACCTGCACCTATCTCTAGTAAAGGACCCCCCCCAAGTCAATGCAAGCACGACCACCTGTCCATCTCAATGGAAGTGACGACAATAATGGAGTGGATGCTTGGCTGTTTCCGGATCTCCAATACAGCTGAATGGAGAGGTGGCTGTGATTGCACTGTGCGCTCTCCAGTAACTTCTATGGGTTGTGTTGTGCGCTCTCCAATCACTTCTGTGGGCTGCGCTGTGTGCTCTCCAATCACTTCTGTGGGCTGCGCTGTGTGCTCTCCAATCACCACTATGGGTTGCGCTGTGTGCTCTCCAATCACCACTATGGGTTGCTCTGTGTGCTCTCCAATCACTATGGGTTGCGCTGTGTGCTCTCCAATCACCACTATGGGTTGCGCTGTGTGCTCTCCAATCACCACTATGGGTTGCGCTGTGTGCTCTCCAATCACCACTATGGGTTGCGCTGTGTGCTCTCCAATCACTATGGGTTGCGCTGTGTGCTCTCCAATCACTATGGGTTGTGCTGTGCGCTCTCCAATCATCACTATGGGTTGCGCTGTGTGCTCTCCAATCATCACTATGGGTTGCGCTGTGTGCTCTCCAATCATCACTATGGGTTGCGCTGTGCGCTCTCCAATCACCTCTGTGGGTTGCGCTGTGCGCTCTCCAATCACTTCTGTGGGTTGCGCTGTGCGCTCTCCAATCACTTCTGTGGGTTGCGCTGTGCGCTCTCCAATCACTTCTGTGGGTTGTGCTGTGCGCTCTCCAATCACTTCTGTGGGTTGTGCTGTGCGCTCTCCAATCACTTCTGTGGGTTGCGCTGTGCGCTCTCCAATCACTTCTGTGGGTTGCGCTGTACGCTCTCCAATCACCTCTGTGGGTTGCGCTGTGCGCTCTCCAATCACTTCTATGGGAGTTCTGGAAATAGCTACACGCACTCACTCTGCTCTTTTTGTAACTCCCATAGAAATGAATGGTGAGTGCGCTGTGCATGCACAGTGCGCTCTTCTCTGCTTTGGTGCCCCGTTGTATAGAAAGGTGCGGATATCCTAGCGAAATGCCACCAATGTGCGAGATGCGCCAACCCCTTTAAAGGGGCTACATCATTTACTTCACAGCTCCTTTAACATAAGGGTGCTGCTGGCAAAAGTTGATCATTGCAGGTCCTACATCTGAACTGCAAGCTGGTTTTGCTGGGGAAAGTTGCTGTCAGATGCTGGCTACTTCTGCAGTGGTCGCTACAAGGGAAGAATACCAGTTAAAGGGTTATTCTCATTTTAGACAATGGGGGCATATCGCTAGGATATGCCCCCATTGTCTTATAGGTGCGGGTCCCACCGCTGGGACCCGCACCTATTTCCAGAACTGAGCCCCCGAAGTGAATGAGGGCGCACTGCGCATGCGCAGCCGCCCTCCATTCATTTCTATGGGGCCGCCGAAAATAGCCGAGCGCTGGCTCGGCTACTTCCGTCGGCTCCACAGAAATGAATGGGAGCGCACCGCGCATGCACGGCCCGGCTCCCATTCATTTCTATGAGCGGCGCGGGGAGCTGCGCCTGGTGGTGGCCGGAAACCTGGGGTCCTCCAGGCGCAGCGCTCCCCGCTCCGTTCTGGATATAGGTGCGGGTCCCAGCGGTGGGACCCGCACCTATAAGACAATGGGGGCATATCCTAGCGATATGCCCCCATTGTCTAAGATTAGAATACCCCTTTAAAGAAGAACTCCCGCAAAAATTTTTATTCTCTGACCTGTTAGAAAGGTGCATGATGTAATCTGTAGTGAATGTAATCTTCTCATCAGAGACTGTAATTCTGAGCTATCCCCTCTCTTCTTATTGTAGCTGGGTCATGTGACCAACTCCCTGACCTCCAACTGACCCAGGACAGGAAGCCAGTTACTGCTCTATTCATTCCTATGAGACTGAAAGTGAGGCTCCCATAGGAATGCATAGAGAATTAGACTTCCTGTCCACACATAAGGTGCTGTGTGAGTTGGTGGGTCTGATTCCTAGTCACATGACACAGATGAGAAACATCAGGGAGATATAACTCAAAAATACAGCCGCTGGTAAGAAAATGACATTCACTACAGATTACATCATGTACATTTCTAGCAGGACATGAGATAAAATTTCTTCTTTAAATGAAGGCCTGGTGATGCATGGAATGGATTAGGCCCACCAGTGGGCACTGGGCCTTAGAGAGGGGCTTGAGGCGGGTCCCATCACTATAGGACATCATCTTTGGCTGTCATTAAATATCTAGTAACATTTTCAGGGACGGGCAGTTGTCCAGTACTGAATAGTACGTAGTCTGTAAGCGGTCTCATAGCGTCCTTTCAGGTGCCATTATCCAGGATTTTGAGACAAAGGACGTTGACAAGATTTTTTATTTTTTTTTCCTTTTTTATGCATGAGCCTTATGTAGATACATATGTAGAGTCTTTTCTTACCGTGTCCTGCCCAGCGATATAATTCTACTTTCTTTTTGTCACGTTTTTATTTTTTTGTCAGAACTGTAAATAAATTGATTGCTGACGTTTTATATCCTTGCAGCATTTTATACGAGGACTGATTGATCTCCCCTGCGTGCTTTTATAGAAGAGTGTGTTTGGGATTTGCTGTTTATTGCTAACAATCACAGACCTTTGTTTTTTTCTTTTAGGTTGCAGGTTCTTCTCATCGTAATGCAGACCGTTTTATTACTTCATGTTTTGCATTGCTTGTGTTATAGATATTCTAACCTCTCATTTTAACACTGTCATTTCTCCCCAGAGTAAAAAGTTTGAAATAGTTTTGCATATAAACTGTGCATAGTTGTCTTTTTTGGCTTCTGAGTGCTCATTTCATGTCTTGCTAACTATGTTGGTGCCATATAAACATTTGCCGAATGTGTGTATTATAATCTATAAATCATGAATGGGTGCATCTGGTTGGACAAAAAATGTCAATGGAATCAAATGTTATGATTCCTGAAATCCTACATAACTTTAATCCATGCCCTTTTTTATTTTGGTCTTTATCTTAACTTTCTAACATTTTATAGGGGTTTCCTGGGTGTTTAAAAGTGTTTTCCGAGATATTCATACTATCCTGTGGATAGGTCATCAGTATCTGATCGGTGGGTGCCCGACACCCGAGACCCTGGCCGAGAAGGCAGTGGCGCTCCTGTGAGCACCGTGGCTTTCTGTGAGCTCGCCAAGCACAGCGCCGTACACTGTATAGTGGCTGTGTTTGGTATCGCAGCTCAGCCCCATTCACTTCAGTGGGACTGAGCTGCGCCTAGGTCATGTGACTGATGGACGTGACATCAGTTGGCCTAAAGAAACCTGAGAGAAGGCCACGCTGCTACTGTGAGCGACTTTGCCTTCTCAAACAGCTGATCGGCGGGGATCCTGGTTGTTGGACCCCCACCGATCAGATACTGATGACCTATGCAGACTGAGCTGCGCTTAGGTCATCTGACCAATGAATGTGACGTCACTGGTCAAGGAATAGTGTCGTAGCCTCTTTAAACAACTGATCAATGTGGGTGCAGGGAGTCTGACCCACACGGATCTTATATTGATTTACTATCCTAAGGGTAGGTCATCAATATTGAACACCCGGACAACTAGTTTAAATAGTATGATCCAAAATATAAATATCCCTAAATGGATTTGAAGGCTATGGACACCTTTGAAGCTGCAATCTTCATTCTTTCATTTATTTTCATACCCCTTCTTACATGCAATTTTCAACCTTCTCCTAGTGGCTGACTTTTCTCATATGGGTGTCCCTCCCAGTAATACATGCTGTATGTGAAGCATGTGTGTTCAGGATGCTGCTGCCTTCACTAGCTGTCATGTATCAGCAAAGCCTAATTTCTGAACCGATTTCATCTTAATGATGCGGACCCGCAAATATACAGTCGTCTGAATGAGGCCTAACACTGAGATAAAATAATGGGGGGAGCTGATGGAGCAAGGATCAGTACTGTTTCAGATCTATGTTCAATTCAGCAGGGCAGCCAACTTTATGAAGGAGTTACAAAGACTTCACCACAGTATAATGGTAGGACATCATGAATGAGGATCATCTAGGAAGCAAGTGAACAATAAAACTATTCAGTGCAAAGGTGTCCATAGCCTTTAAACTATTTCATTATGAGGGTTTTTTTTGTATTATACCTATTGGGAAAGTTGAGGCTATTAGTCCGCTCGACAGGGCCGTCCACAGTCCAATGAGTCGTACACTAATGGAAGACAATACAATTGTCACACAAGACTTTGAACACATAAGTACTTTGTGTACTGGGTACATTCACTGTATAGCTCTTCTGAAAATGTTCTCAGGTGCAGTTTTGTCAGTTGAGGCTATTGGGTGCTTTATGAAACATTATGCGGCTTTCTAATACTCTGTGTATTAATTTGTCACGGCTGTTAAGATCTCTGCTTGCTGACAGTGCCCATTCAGAGGGTAAATATTTGTCCTAAAAATGCTGCCCCCACAAGTGTACAACTCTTTAAAGAAGCCCTGTCACCGCTGCTGACATGTCTGTTTTAGCCTTCATTCACACGTCCATATGTGTTTTCCGTTGTGTATATTGTAACAATGCCTATCCTTGTCAGCAAAATGGACAAGAATAGGACATGTTCTATCTTTGCGGAATGGAAATATGGACATACGGAAACGGAATGCATACGGAGTACCTTCCGTTTTTTTGTATTTTTTTTTTTTTTTTGTGGACCCGTTGAAATGAATGGTTCCGCATACGGTCCGTAAAGAAACACGGAAACAAAATACGGACGTGTGAATGAAGCCTTAGTAAATACTTGAGTATGTATATGTTCCTCTCTTATTCCTCCTGGAACTTTATGAATTGAGAACTGTTATCTGTTGGAGGTGTATCCATGCACACTTGACACTGTCCAGTTTGTGCCCTACTGACAAGGACAATGGTAACACCCTGTTGTAAATTTATTCCTGAATTTGCGGGAGAAATAACAGAGGAACAGGGCAACACAGAGAAGTAAGAAAAGATGCTCCAGAATTGGGGTTTTATGAAGAATACAGGTATTTACTAAAACAAGCATGTCAGCAGCGATGACCGGTCCTCTTAAAAATACTTTACTTTAGGGGTGGATTCACACACAGCATTTTTATTTATTTCGTTTTTTAAATTCCCCTTGCAGTTTTTATTTCCCTCCATGTATTTTTTTTTTTTTTTTTAAAGAGCCAGTACTCCGGCAAAATAACTTGTTAAATTGCCGTTGAGCTCAGATGCCACTTTCTGCAGGATTTTTTATTTTTTGCAAGTATCACAATTTGTTGGCATTAATCAGAGGCAGGAATTGGTACACAGAGCATAATAGGAAGTTTCATTACTACACCATAAAGCCTTATATTAAACAGAAATAATAACGGTGCGTTCTCATCATGTTTTATGTCTCCGTTTGACGTAAACGTTAGGGGAAAAAAGATACAAAAATGCAGTACACCACGTTCTTGCATCCTGCACAGTCCTGTAAAAATAAATATATTATATTATTATTATATTTTATTATTATTATTATATTTTTTTATTATTATTATTATTATTATATTATTATTATTATTATTTTATTTATTTTGTTATACAATGGAACTCTATGATGCCGGATGCCACTGTATGGCATCAGTCTGAGGCATCCTTTTAACGTATACGTTTTACAGATGAGAAAAACGTGATGTGAACCACCCAGCCTAATTACATTTTATATTAATATATTATAATCATTTATATAACATATTCTTCAGCACTTTACAATCAGAGGTTACGTGTAGAAACAAAATCATGCAGTCAACAGTTAAAACGAGCAATGAGGGCCCTGCTTACAAGAGCTTACAATCTATGAACCTTAACCCTTCAGTTAATAGCATAATGTGACTAAAAGGCTACGTACCTAGACAATTGCCAGAAACTAACCGCCGCTTGTCGTAATGTCCTAGTGGATCCAGAAATGGTATAAAGATCACCTCCAGAGACGTGTAATTTTTGCCGTCGTGTCCCGAGCCGCTCTCCTGTGTGCTCCTGTACATTCTGCTTTTAGGGCGACATTCGCCGTGTAATTGAGGCGTGCTTTGTTGAATGGTAGTCCTGGAAAGGATGACTGACTCTGCTCCTTCCTCACTTTACTATTATGTGATTTCATGTGCTTGGTAGTGCGGGTAGTATTGTCTTATATGTAAAGGTGCCCACATGCACATTGATGATTTTAGTTATTATTGTAAGAGAGTTTTGAGATGTTACAGACGTCTGAAGATTCTCATATAGTGTAATTTCATGTTTTCAGTAAATTGCTTATGGTGATTTGTGGCCATACTGTAAATATAATATTATTATGGCTCTGCCTTCATGGCTTCCATGTGTAATGGAGTCCTGGTGCTGTGGTGTACAGCAGATCCAAATGTGGAATCCAAAAGGATCCCCTTTACTACTGATGGAGTCTTTCTGGGTCCCATTAAGGTTCCAGTCATTTTGACAGCTGCAGTAGCACCGCCTGTGAAAGTAATGTGAACTCCCGGCTGTAAGTCCCAGTTTTAAAGGGGTTGTCCAAGTTGCAATTTACAAGGAAGCAGTTAAAATATTAATGAAAAAAAAATCTTTAAAAGTCACTTTCCGGAGCCCCTCCGGCCAATCACTGGTCTTGGCACACACAATACTTCACCACTGCAGCCAATCACTGGTCTCGGCACACACACTACTTCACCACTGCAGCCAATCACTGGTCTCGGCACACACAAGACTTCACCACTGCAGCCAATCACTGGTCTCGGCACACACAAGACTTCACCACTGCAGCCAATCACTGGTCTCGGCACACACAAGACTTCACCACTGCAGCCAATCACTGGTCTCGGCACACACAAGACTTCACCACTGCAGCCAATGACTGGTCTCGGCACACACAAGACTTCACCACTGCAGCCAAGCACTGGTCTCGGCACACACAAGACTTCACCACTGCAGCCAAGCACTGGTCTCGGCACACACAAGACTTCACCACTGCAGCCAATCACTGGTCTCGGCACACACAAGACTTCACCACTGCAGCCAGAACGTAAAGTCATGGATTGGAGAGGAGGAAGCAGCACCACTGGATCGGAGGGAGCGCCAGAAAGTGACTTTTTTTTTTTTTTTTTTTCTTTTTACCACCTCCCAGCCGTTGACCCCTAAAAAATGGCAAATCGACAACCGCTTTAAGTTTCTGAGCATCTTTGTGTCTGAGGGCATCTTTTAATGTTAACATATAGTGGGAAAAGTGCATTAATAGATGTTATCAATAGCAGCATAAACCCCAGGTTTACTTGTGAGAAATTATTTTAACTGGTCCCGTGTGCTCTCATTTTCTCCATCACCTCCAGGTAAATTCACCCCATCCCTCTATGAAACTGGTGGCTGTGACATGTCACTGGTGAACTTTGAGCCTGCGGCGAGAAGAACGTCCAATAACCTCTGGTTGGTGTTAACATTTCTCTGTCTAATGTTCTGTTTAATCACTGAATCTGTGAACTGCAATGTTAACGTTAAATTGTCTCATCTTAGACATTGGTTACCTATCACTAGTATTTCCCCCAGGGGTCCAGGGACATGCGCTCTCTGGAGAAAGCACTTACCTTAGGCCTCATGTACATGGCCAGGAAATCCGTTTCTCTCTGTGCCTCTACGCCGCAAAAAAAAAAAAAATAAAACATTTTTTTTTTGCAGTGCGGACGGATCACTGACCCATTCAAGTTGAATAGGTCTGGATCCATTGTGGCAGCCGCATGGATAGTGCCCGTGCAATGGGGACCGCAAATTGTATACCTCAATGCACAGAACGGCCGCGTGCATGACGCCTTAGAGACTGCACTTTGTTAGTTACAACATATGGACCGCTGCCAGTTTGGTATTAAAGGGGTTGTCTCACTTCAGCAAATGGTATTTATCATGTAGAGAAAGTTACTACAAGGCACTAATGTATTGTGATTGTCCATATTGCTTCTTTTGTTTGATTAATTTTTTTAGTTGCATTATACACTGCTCATTTCCAGGAGTTACGACCACCTGCAGTGCAAATTTGAGGTGGTCGGGAGCTGCTGCGCACATGTGCCAATGCGCTCCCCCAAGAGACCAGGGACACTGGAGCTTTTTCCTATAGTGTGCAAGCACGTCCACTGTTGCTGGATTACAGGGTGGTCGTAACCCGTGGAAACTAGCAGTGTGTAATGTGATGGTAAAATGAATCCAGCCAGCAATGAAGGCAATATGGACAATCACAATACATTAGCAAGTGTCTTGTATTAACTTCCTCTACATGATAAATGCCATTTGCTGAAGTGAGGCAACTCCATGAAGTAGATAATACAGTTCCTATTTCCTACATCAATCTATGCATTCCTTAGATTGCAATTCACAGGACGAAGTACATGGCGATTTCAGCTCTTAAAAGCCTCACGGATTGTGTAGTGATTAGAGTTGAGCGAACGTGCTCGTAACGAGCACTGTAGCGCTCGGATCCCCTGCGCTCGCATGGTCGCAGCCATCCGGATCCGTCCTCCTCACCCGACTGATCCAGATGCCTGCGCCCATGCGAGCGCAGGGGATCCGAGGAGTACAGTGCTCGTTATGAGCACGTTCGCTCGACTTTAGTAGCGATCCAATGTGTCTACTCCAATCTTCATGTAGATTAATGCTGCCTGTTGAGGGAATGCCTAAGAAGGTGGAAGGCTCCTGTAAGGTATGAGTGTATCTGTATGGTCCTCTCCCAGCCTGGGCGCATAATACAGAATACATTCACTGAGTCAAGGGCAGGAGCTCACGCTCACCGGTAACTGGATCTCTCGCTCCTCCCTGCTTTATCTCAGTACGGTTGATTGCAGAAGGGCAAAGTTCTTCATGTCCCCGACATCTGTACGTGACCTAGAACAATTATGTAACGCAGACACGTAGATTGTTTTAAAGCGGTATTTCCCTCTTGTAACGTGATGACATATCGCTGACCTCTGCCGATCCTAAGAATGAAGAGACCACTGTGCTTATATAGCGTTCATTCACTTGAGTAGAGCTGTGCTGCAGTTTCATGCACTTCTGGTAGATGGCGCTGCAGGGCAAAACGGGGAGGTGCTAAATCTACACTGTGTCCCCTTTTTTAGGAACTGTGGTGGCCCCATAGGTCGGGCCCTCACTGATCCTTTGGGGCTCGTTCACATCACTGTTTAGTTTTTCCGTTTTCCTGCTCCGTTATAGGACCAGGAGAATGGAAAGGACGTATTCGGGACATAATTGAGCTGAACTGAGCCTACGGACCCCATAGATTATAATGGGGTCCGTTAGGTTTCCGCTCAGAGGAAGATTTTTTGAAGCGGAGACAAAAGTCCTGCGCGCACAACTTAGGTTTCCGCTCAGAAGATGATTTTTGGAGCGGAGACCAAACGGACCCCATTATAGTCTGTGGAGTCTGTAGGCTCCGTTCAGCTCAATTATGTCCCGAATCCGTCCTTTCCGTTCTCCTCCTCTTATAACGGAGCAGGAGAACGGAGGGGATGAATGGTGATGTGAATGAGCTCTTATTGGTGGCGTGTTATGTCTTCATTTGAAGATGGGTTAAAGCATTTGGCTGCTGGGTGCAGCAATTTACACTATAATACAAGTGAATACCCCAGTCTCGTGAACTGGAAATCGGAGCATGCTGCAGAGATTGTTCTGCTGAAAATATAACACTATTCGCAAATAATCTTTTTTATATTTCTTGTCAATAATGAAAAAAAAAAATCACTTCTAAACGGCCTGTTAATTTCTCTTACAGTGACACAGATTCCCATGTATCAAGTTCTACCTCAGTCCGATTCTACCCACATGATCTAGTAAGATTATTTTCAGTTCTTTGTTTTTTCCCTGCTTTTACTATACTGACTGCTCCATTACCATGTCATCAGCTGCCTGTCCACATTACAAGGCATTTGCTTTTAGTTGCAAAAGGGTAATTTTTTTCCTCCCTCCACCCTGTATATTACTTTCTGGGCTTCCTGTTTAATGGCTGAGACTGACAATCTGCGGAGCCAAACAGATGATTTACGATCACGAACATTGTTAGCTGTGAGTGCGAAATGGAACAAGAAGCGCCTTCATTATTTATGTGTTATGGTACTTTATATAGCGGTGTGCACTGCTGAATGGGAGTACAATTCCCCCACCAAAGCTTTATATTGTGCAGTAAACTAGACACTGTAAGGAAATATCTAATGGCTGGTTAGAGGGAAGGTGTCATCAGAAAATGACCTATTTAAATCTTGTTTTTAGATAAATTTTTGTGATGTTATATTTTATCTATATTTAAACAAAAACCCATAAAATCCTGCAGTTTTCACACTGCTCAGACTAATAATAGGCACCACTTCTTGGTCTGTACAGGTGATTTTATTAGTTACCTGCTTATGTCATTCTAATCCTGCCTGTAATGATATCACCTCTGTGTATAGATAAGACAGGATTCACCATTCACAATAGGTGATTGTCAGAGCTTATCTACTCCCTCCCTGTACAATGACCTCTGCACAGGTCACAGAGCATGCCTAGAAAACTCTCCCATAGAAGTCAATGAGGTCCCTCCTGACCATTGGGTCTATGGTCGATAGGGCTGCTGTAAAGCAATTTTCTTAATGCTTTCTAAATGCTGTTAAGGACAGCTCAGGCAAGATGGCCACCCCCATAATCATGTTCAGGAGATAGAATAAAAAAAAATCTACAATCAGAAAATAAACAATGATTGGAAAAAGTATATGTGTCAAATAAATTATGGTGACACATTTCCTTTAGGGTTACGTCAGAAATATCATGCCATGTTAGGCGCAAGTCTAAATATTCTTATCTTAAAGGGGTTCTCCAGGAATTAAGAAAATTAAAATACTTAATTATTACTTTATTATAAATATATTCTCAAATACCTTTCATTAGTTATAATGGCTCATTTTGTCTAGGGAGCAATCATCAGGGGAAATAAAATGGCCGCTGTCCTAATAGTACACACAAAACCTGTCCTAATCACACAGCAGGACATTATCACAGGCTATCCTGTCCGTCCTCTCTGTACTTCATGTCTCATGAACTAAATTCCCCAGGAATTCAGCTGAAGTTCTTATCATCTGTATTCAGGATCATAATCCCTGACAAGCAGAGCAGAGAGGAGGATGAGGCAGCTCTTTAGCTCAGTGTTGTGAAGTAACTTGTCCTCCTGTGTGATTAGGACAGGTTTTGTGTGTACTAATAGGACGGCAGCCATTTTATTTCTCCTAATGATTGCTCCCCAGACAAAACGAGCCATTATAACTAATGAAAGGTATTTGGGAATATATTTGTAATAAAGTAATATTTAAGTATTTTCATTTTCTTAATTCCCGTAGAACCCCTTTAAGTGTCTGGTGTCTCATTCTTTTATGAAAGTTGGGTTTTGTTGGAGCGTAAGGTGTCTAACTCTCTGGTAGCTCTCTCTCCCTCAGATTCGATTAAACCGGCTGCTGACCATAGACACAGACTTGCTAGAGCAGCCAGATATTGACCTAAGCCCCGACTTGCAGGACCAGATGCAGCCACAGGAGCAGGCATCCCACAAAGTGAAACACTACTACCGCTTCTGGATTCTGCCCAAGCTCTGGGTTGGCATCAACTTTGACAGGTTGACACTCTTGGCCTTGTTTGACAGGTAAAGGCAGAAGTCTTGCATGTGATGTGATCTCTTTTGACTTGGCTTCTTTAAGTCTCATTTACACCGAGCGATGTTCGCCAGAATAGTCATCCATTGTAAACGTGGGCAACAATCGCACAATGAGCGATAGCTCACACGTCCTCATGTAAACTGGCTTCGGCCCGTAATTTCCAGTGGAAGTATATGAGAGAGGGACATTGAACAGTTACATGGTTGATGTTGTGTATGAAAAGAATGCACAATTAAATGTGTTACTTTTATGTAGTGTTTTTATATATATATATTAATATAGTTTTTTCTTAATATTTTCTTATTTATTTACTTTTTTTTTATAGCATAGGCAAGTTAAAGGGGTATTCCTATCACAGACCCATTGTCTGATAGGTGCCAGTCCCACGCACGCACCTACACTGAGAATGGAGCGGGGAGAGCTGTGGCCGAAGGACCCTGGGTTTCCTGGGGTCCGTCCACCACCAAGCGGTGCTGCTATAAAAGTGAATGGGAGCGCACGCGCGGGCCCTGCTCCCATACATTTATATGGTGCAAGCGGAAATAGCTGAGCCAGTGCTTGGCTATTTTTTGTGGTCCCATAGAAATGAATGCAGTGCGCCCTCCACAATTTTCCCCGCCGCATTCTGCCTGTAGATGCGCGGTCCCAGAGGTAGCAGGTCCTAGCGATATGCCCCCATTGTCTGTGATGGCAAAACCCCTTTAAATAGTTAAAGAGGACCTTTCACCACTCCTGACATGCCTGTTTTAATAGCTTCATGTATTCCCCCTGTGGTAACTATTCTGGAGCATCTATTCTTATGTCTGTATGTTGTGCCATTCCTTTATTATTTCTACTAGAAGTTATGAATGAATTGCTAGCAGTCTGCAGTAAGGGTACAGAGGGGAGGTAACAAGTTTGGGGGTGTGTACCTGCACAGACTGAACATGACAGCACTGATTGGATAGAGTGAGTCTGTGCAGGTACACACCCCCAACTGGTTACCTCCCCTCTGTACCCTTACTGCAGACTGCTAGTAATTCATTCATAACTTCTAGCAGAAATAATAAAGGAACGGGACAACATACAGACATAAGAATAGATGCTCCAGAATTGTTATTACATGGGGAATGCATGAAGCTATTAAAACAGGCATGTCAGGAGAGGAGACAGGTCCTCTTTAAAGGCTTTTTCTGTTACTGAGATCTTAAAGGGGTTCTCCGGGCTACGGATATTGATGACCTGTTCTCAGGATGGGTCGCCAGTTTCAGCCTGGTGAGGGCTTCCACACCACATCACACTGACCAGTTTTTTCAGACTGCTGCTCTGCTGTCATATATAGTGTATGAAGCCAGAGAGTCCCATTGAAGTGAATGGGTGCTGAGCTGCACAACGTCGTTTTCCTAAGCATAGGCCATCAATATCAGATCGGTGGGGGGCCGACACCTGCCATCCCCATCAATCTGATATTAATGGCCTAAGATGGTTCATTAGCCTGGAAAATGCCTTTAAAGGGGTTGTGCGGGTTCAGAGCTGAACCCAGGACATAAGCTCTCCTTCACACATTTAGTCTGTATGAGCAGAGCTTCGGAGCATTTCTTGCTTCCATGCTCCCCCTTGCCCTGCTCTGCATAATGCAGGACTGTTGGTTTACTGTCAGTGACATACCCAGCTTTTTTTTCAGTATGCTAGGTGGAGGCTTCTGCCTAGCAGTGATCCCGGTGACTAATGGGCAGTCTTCAGCTCTGCCTTAGCCTGTAAAACAGCCTATGGCAGCGCTAAAGACCGCCCATTTGTGCCGGTGATGTCACCAGGCGCACTGCTAGGTGGAAGTCTTTGCCTAGCATACCCATGTGAAGCCCGGTACGTCACCAGTAGTGAAGAAAAAGCCCTTGTCCAAGGCTATGCAGCACAGGGTAGGGGGCCAAGAAATACTAAAGCTTCCCTTCACTCATTTAGCCTGTATGAGAGGAGCATGTATGTCTGGGTTCAGCTCTGAACCTGGACAACCACTTTTAGTACTTTAGCATTTCTCCTATTGAAGTAGCAGATGGCCCTGGCATACATGGTCCTGCCAGAACTGCAGTGGATCTCTGCTCTAGCTAATAAACAGCGGACTGACCTAATATACTACATGTACTTGCACCTGCATGGACAATCCCTTTTAATCTCCTTTATGCCCAGGTAATGATTTCTCCCCATTGAGTAAAATTTACAGCTTTTATATTTCCATGCCACTTCAGAAGTTATAATCTGGGCAGACATTTACGTTCCACTTATCCCTTCCAGGAATCGAGAGATCCTAGAAAACGTCCTGTCTATCATCCTTGCAATTCTCGTTGCCTTTTTGGGCTCCATTCTTCTCACAGAAGGCTTCTTCAAAGATATCTGGGTCTTCCAGTTTTGTCTTGTTATTGCCAGCTGTCAGTACTCCCTCCTTAAGGTGAGTCAGGTTATAGTTATATGTAGGTCTTTGCCTGTGTGCCGCTCTGCAAGCTTTCACCAGGGGCTGTCATTTTGGCATTGACCGTTGTCAGATACTTTTATTTTGTTCAGGTCTGTCCACTTACACCCAAAATGCATGCTGTTCATGCTGTAGATCACTTTTCTATCCTTAGAATAGCTCATCACTATTAGATTGGTGATGGTCCGGCTCCCAGCACCCTGACTGATCACCTGTCTAGAGAGACTGCTGTACTCAGTGCTGCAGCCTCTTCATTATTTGTGGTTTTCCATACACTCAGCACACTGTCATATAGTACCGGCCATGCTGGGTATTGCAGATATGTCCTGTTCTTGGGTCAAAAATGCAATACACAGTACAGCCTCTGCTCTATGTAAAATGTGCTGCAAAGATTGCAGAGCTCAAATGAGCGCCACTTCCTCTCCAGGCAACTGATTGTCGTGGAGCTGATAGTTGAACCCCCACTGATCTAATATTGATGGCCTGTCCTGAGAATAGGTCAGTATTAAATTCCTGGAAAACACTTTCAAAGGGGTTGTCTCATTACAACAATTTATCCTGATATGGGGGGTGGGGGAGAGATAAGAGTCTGATTGGCGAAGGTCCAACTGCTGGGGTGAGGTCAGTCACGAGAATGGGGCCTGTGTTCCCCCATTTGACTGAAGCTGCGGACACTCGTGGGTGCTACTGCTCCATTCATCTCTGAGGGGCTGCCAGAGATAGCCGAACACTGGTACTCCACTGTCTCAGGCAGCTACATAGTGCTGAATGTAGTGCCCGACATGCATGTGTGTCTGCCGCTCTGTTCAAACGGGGGAACACTGCCCCCGTTCTTATGACTGGTGAGGTTTCCAGTAGTCAGAGCCCCACCAATCAGACACTTACCCCTGTCCTGTGCATCGGGCATAAGTTGTTGTAATGGGACAGCACCTTTAAGTCCTCATCGATAATCCCCATAGAAAAGCCTATTTAAAGAGGACCTTTCACATCTCCTGACATGCCTGTCTTAATAGCTTCATGCATTCCCCATGTAATAACAATTCTGGAGCATCTATTCTTATGTCTGTATGTTGTGCCATTCCTTTATTATTTGCACTAGAAGTAATGAATGGATTGCTATTTGCCTTCAGTAAAGGAACAGGAACACCCTATCCAATCAGTGCTGCCATGTTCAGACGGTGCAGGGACACACCCCCAACTGGTCACCTCCCCTCTGTTCCTTTACTGAAGGCAAATAGCAATTCATTCATAACTTCTAGTGCAAATAATAAAGGAATGGCACAATATGGAGCCATAAGAATAGATCTTCCAGAATTGTTATTACATGGAGAATGCATGAAGCTATTAAAACAGACATGTCAGGAGCGGTGAAAGGTCCTCTTTAAGCTATGACCCAGTGATCAGTTTTCCACGAGTGGTATGATATTGACTGTACTGCAATGTAGCATCTGCAATGACTAACAGTCAAGGAGCCATAAGGAGTTATAAAGGTTGCTTTTTGTCCTGTTGAAAAAAATCCTGACTTTTTTTTATTTATTTTTTTTATTTCAGAGTGTGCAACCTGATTCTTCTTCCCCTAGACATGTAAGTATGTGCAGCTTACAGAATAGAAGTTTTAAGGCATAATTCTGTAACAAAAAAGTTCTAAAACCTAAAAACAACTCTACGAAGGATATTAATTTTGTAAGAGCGGCCTGATAGTGCTGATAGAATAGTGCTGTGATTGATTGCTGTGGGTAACAAAGTTTTCCTCTTGCATGTTTCGGACCTAGTCGCTCCTTACATGTTTCCGCGCTTATTCATTGTGTGACAAATGGAAGAATTGTGTTTTTCTTACAATCAGCATGTGCACCAATTTTATTTCAGGGCCATAACCGTATCATAGCCTATAGTAGGCCTGTTTACTTCTGTGCCTGTTGTGGCCTTATTTGGTTACTGGACTATGGAAGCAAAAACCTGTCTGCCACCAAATACAAACTGTATGGAATGGCCTTCACCAATCCTGTGCTCCTCATCTCAGCAAGGGACTTAGTCATTGGTAAGTGTGCCGTCTGCTGCTTGTTTAGGGCATTAGGTCCTGTTCACACAGTGCGGGTATGGTTTTTTTTACACCTTGTTTGCTTTATAAGCCGCGTGGGGCACAAGTTCAATGCACGGACAATATCCGCGGTGATTCCACAGACGAATCCAGACCCGTTCAACTTGAATAGGTCTGTGATCCGTCCGCACCCCAAAAAATATAATTAGTTCTATTTTTTGCGATGCAGAGGCACAGAGAGAAACCCCACAGAAACATTTCCGTGCCTCCGTTCCGCACCGCTCCTTCCAGATTGCAGACCCATTACAGTGAATGGTTCTGCATCCGTGATGCAGTGCAAAACCTACCGGGTCAGTATATTGCCGACCTGATGTGTGCATGAGCCCTTACATTGTACGACATTTCGGGTTTATTCCCACATGCAGATTTTGTTCAGGTTTGCAACTGATCAGTGGGGATGTTGGGAGTCTGACCTCAACTGATCAGATATTGATGACCTATCCTGAGATGAGGCCATCAACATTTAAAGGGACTTTTTGTCAGAAATTTTTTTTTTTCTTGTAATCGCATATGATTGACCTACACATGAATATTGTGGTTGGTTTTCATTTTTTGTGACGTCACTGCTTGTATTTAACTTCCTGCCCGACTTTCACTTCCTCTTTGGACTTTTGGTACCGAAAAACGGCCTCACTGCGATTGGTTAAAGCTGAGGTGCTTGTAAAGAAAAAGTCTTGTGATTAATAATTTACGATTAATTGTTGATGTTCTGTAAATGAAAGTTTAAGGGGTTGCACCAAGTTTTTCAAGTTATTCCCTATCAGCAGGATGATTGCTGGGGGTCCGACTGCCGGGATAGAGGACAACTTAAATACTTGGCACAAACCCTCTAAAGGGGCTGGCCACTTCAGGATCACTTTCACAAACCGCCTAAGGTGCTTAATAATTTATTGGTCTTGAGAGATCAATGCCAATGTCCTCCTTGGTAAAGCCCTGCCCACATGTTCCTACAATGCCCAGATCCAATGCCGCTTATTTGCTGAAGCTCTGCTATGTGGTCCTGTCCCCCAGAATGGGGGTGTCATTGGCCTTGGCACTTTATTCATACTTGTTGGTCTCTTCTTTCCTCCCCAGTGTTCACGCTCTGTTTCCCAGTCGTGTTTTTTATTGGTCTTCTGCCTCAGGTGAACACATTTGTTATGTACCTATGTGAACAAGTGGATATACATGTATTTGGTGGAAATGGTAAGCACTGCCTCCTGTGACCGTTACTAACCTGAGTGTTATGTTATCGCAGTCTTCACCGCTCTCCAGTTTTCAGTACAGCAATATGAATCAGATTTAGGATGTGGTTTTAAGTTACTTCAGTATACAAAAATACAAGCAGCACATAAATGTCATCCTTGCTATGAAGAAATGTTATATTGTAGGAACCTTCTTAGTTTACTTCCATTATATGAAAATCTGTCCTTGTCAGGTGATGGGCATACAGGTAAATCTAACTGTATTGACCACTGAATATAAATACTGATGATCCCCGTGAAGTGACTGCAAGCAGAGATCTTGAAAAATGCAGAAAGTATATTAGAAGGTGATTACCGGTGACAGTTGGGCCACGGTGTAGGTGATAAGTGTATCATTGATGGGGGCTGACCGCTGGACCCTCATCTGATCACGAGACTAAGGTCCCCGAGTCCTCTGGAGCAGTAGTACGCTTGTGTGCCCCCTGCGTCATTACTGTGGGAGAGCTGCCTTTACCGTCAGTCCCATGGTGAATGATGCAGTGGTTGTGCAGTACCATTCACACAAGGGACTCGGGGGTCCCCAGTCTTGTGATTATGGGGGTCCGACACTGACCAATTGCTTTTAAATAACGTTGACCATAGATGGAACTAGTTAACAGTCTGAACATTGATCTACCTACCATTATTGCCTGTAAATCTACACATGGGTCATACTCCAAAACTCGCCCTGTTGTTTTACCCTTTACTTCATTATTGCTTAATTGCAAATGAATATACTATCAGTACACATGATTTTCAATAAATGTCTTTTTCCCCCCAACACATCCTTGGGGCAAAAAAAGAGCAAAACTCCCTTTTAATTCTCCATTTAGTCAGATAACCCCTTTTGGGCATTCTGACTGCATATTATTCCTTGCAGCAAAGCAGAAACCTCGTCTTAGGTTTATTTTCACAGCTATCAGACCACTTGTGGAATGATCCCACATATTCTGTATTTTATTTTCCAGCTACCACCAGCCTGCTTGCAGCACTTTACAGCTTTATTCGTAGCATTGTGGCAGTAGCTTTACTCTATGGACTATGTTATGGTGCTCTTAAGGTAAGTCACTGCTCATCTATTAGGTATGGCAGTCTCTACGTGGCATAGGGATGTATATTGATGAGTCTTGGGGCCTGTTTACACGCCCCTATGAACGGGTCTGCACCCGTTTTGCAATTTTGCGGAACAAATGAGGACCCATTCATTTCAATTGGGCCGCAAAAGATGCGGACAGCACACAATGTGATGTCAGAATCCATAGTGCCTGCAAAAAAAGTGGAACATGTCCTATTCTTGTCCTCAATTGCAGAGAAGAATAGGCATTTTCCATGATAGATAGATGGATATATAATCTCCTGCACTTTAAAGGGTTATTCCCATGTGGACTTCTCTGACATATGCTATGGATTTGCCATAGAAGTCCTGATGGGAAAGAGTCTTTAAGTTCCAGTTCATCCCATACTGACTGTTTACTGATCATCATAGATTTCCTGGCACTTAAAAGGACTTGAACTTTCTTAGTAATGTTCTTTATGTGTCAGCGGTTGCAGTACATGCAGCCAGTGTAAGGCAAAAATCAAAGTACAATAACATTACTGAGGAAAAAATTACTAAATATATAAAAATACTTCTGGTACTAGAGTCGTTGGTGTAGTATTAAAGCGGAATAGCTGCCCTCTTGTTGCCCTCCTGTTAGACCTGGCACAGTTTCTTGCCTTGCTGTTAAGTGATCCTTTCGTACACCAAATGATAAATATTAAATAGCTGATCTGCCTCAGATTTCTACACCTTGTCCGTCTCAGTGTAACATTTTACTTAGGCCAACTATCCATTGACTTTTTTGTTTTTTTATTTGTATTTTTTTCTTAATTTATTTGTACTTTTTCATTTTTTTTGTAATTTTTTTTCATCATTTATTTGTATATTTCTTTATATATTTTTTTTCTTTATTGTATATTTTTTTTTCTTCGTCTCTTAGCCTCTATATTGTGCTCATACATATTTCTCAGGATGCCAGTCATTGTCTAGGACTGTTAGGCTACATTCACACGACCGTATGTGTTTTGCGATCTACGAATTGCAGATCCACAAAACAAGGACACCGGCCGTGTGAATGTAGCCGGCCCTATGATAGAAATGCCTATTCTTGTCCGCAATTGAGGACAAGAATAGGACACGCGCTATTTTTTTTGGCGGGGCCGCAGATCGTATCTACGTATGGCGGACAGCACATTGTGTGCTGTCTGCACCTTTTGCAGCCCCATTGAATTGAACGGGTCCGCACCTGTTCCGCAAAATTGTGGAACGGATGTGGAGCCAAAAATACGGTGGTGTGAATGCACCCTTAGGCTGTTTTATATGCAGTTAGGATGGCTGAAGTCACTAGTACAGAGAGCACTTGAAATCTCACTGTTGTCTTCTATTCCTCTTCAGGATCCCTGGGACGCCCCGCATGTTCCTGTGTTGTTCTCCATTTTTTGTGGCGTGCTAGTGGCGGTTTCTTACCATCTCAGCAGACAGAGCAGCGACCCCTCTGTCCTCATGTGAGTCGATGATCATTTCCAGCGCATACCAATCCGAGGACAAATAACTTCCCCCTCTGTGACTGTAGTATTTGGGCAATGCTAGAAAATGAGAGAAGCTTAGAAGTCTGTTGGAGGCATTACCTGTTACTGGATAAGTTCACACACGCCAGAAATTTTGCAGTTCCACTGAAATCCTCAGGGAATCCACCCTTGTGGTGTATCGTACACAGTGGGACAGATTTATTAGTGCTGTCTAAGTATACAAATCCCAGTCTTAATATTACAGATTCATGATTCAGGCACACAGCCATATAAATTTGGCGCATTGTAAATCCCACTCAGATGTATGCCAGATTGTGTCCAAGTTCCAGTTCTGTGGGAGACAGCAGGGATGTCAGTATGGTGATTACTAACCCTGTGTATAAGTAAGACAGTGTAAACCTAGACTAGACAGTCTGCGCCCACTGAACATGATTATGGGGGCGGCCATCTTGTCTGCGTTTACAGATATGCTTTACAGTAGTCACCATAGGACATACACACAGTGGTCTGGAGCTGACCCCATTGACTTCTAGGCATGCTCTGTAACGTGTGCAGAGGTCAGGAGGGAGTAGATAAGCTTTGACCGTCACCTATTGTGAGTGGTGGAACCTATATTATCTATATATAGGTGTTATCTGTTGTAGTAATCCTTCCTATGATAAAAAGTGATCTGTATAGCCTGAGAACTGGCACCTATTAGGTTTAATGGCAAGTGCTAAAACATCAGGAGTTTGAGCTTTTTGTTTTGTAATATAGTGACTTAACATCACCAAAAATTGACACTGGTAGATTACGGTACACCCTCGTGCAGTGATGAAGGAACACATTATTGTATTTCTGGTGCACCTTCTGATTTGGTATTATCTTGCCTTGTTTCAGCTCATTGGTGCAATCAAAACTCTTTCCAAACAATGAGGATAAAAATCCAGAGGACCCTCTGTCAGAAGTAAAAGACCCTCTTCCTGAGAAGCTAAGAAATTCTGTTGTAAGTAAAAGAACGTACTTGTCACAGTTCTGTGCTTCATGATTAATAAAGTGACCTGCATCATATAGTCAGAATTCATGCAAAAATTGATCCAAGGCCTCATCAATCAGCGTTTCTTTTCTGTCCTTTCGGGTCCCGCTTCTTCTACGTTTGGCTAGGCTCACATCTGCGGTAGAGGATCCAGCAGGAGCTCCATCGCGGTTTACGTAGAAAAAAAGGATGAACTACCACAGAATGCCGGTATTCCTGCCGTAAATCCAGTGAATCTCATTCTAGTGAACAGGATACGTTCTGGAATCTAAACCTAGCCTCCGTGATGTGTGCGTTGTGTCTGCATTGTAAAAGATGGGGTGGGGGTCATGATATTGTTTAAAGAAGACCTTCACCCAAGTTTTTTTTTTTTTTTGCCAAGGAAATTCACTAGACAATTTGTTGTAGATTAACAATTATGACAATTGTCCTAATGTCAGTAGATCGAAGTAAATTATCGAATAGCTGACCAGCGGACAAAGACTCATCCTACGTACCTGGTGAGGCCTTGTGGCAAAACCCACTCATTGGGACCATTGTTCTAGGGCAGTGATGGTGGACCTTTTAGAGACCGAGTGCCTAAACTACAACCTGAAACCCACTTATTTATGGCAAAGTGCCAACGCAGCGATATGACCTGAACACTACAGCCCAGTATAGTATATCTTCCATGTACTTTATCATTTAGCTATAATATCCTGCGCTGCCTGTGCTGTTCATAGTGCGCCCTGTGCTGATGAATGGCCGGAAAAGTCTAACGCATATTGGTACACCATAGATTTTCCAGGGCTTGGGTGCCCACAGAGAGGGTGCTGAGCGCCGCCACCACTGTTCTAGAGGCTTGTCTAGTGCAGCCACCTTATCACCTGTTTTATGCATTTGTTATATCTCTGAAAATTTCTCAAAATGTAATAAATGGTATTTGACTGCTACGGACCCCATGTACTATAGTTTACAACACAATTGCATTGCAAAGCTACATTTAGAACAGAGCTTGTAGTATACCAAATGAGTATTCCCACCTTGGTTATATATGTAATATCCACAGGATATGCCATAAATATGTGGCAGATGTGGGTCACTCTCCTGGGACTCATCCCTATGTGGGAAATGTCTCCTGACTCAGTTGGCCAGGTCGGAGTGTGATTTATGAAACCGGCTGGGTTCGGGGGGCCTCCATTCTCTACATATGTATGGGTTAGGCTACTTTCACACTAGTGTTTTTGCCAGATCCTGCAGAGTTCAGCAAAAACGCTTCCCTTACTGATAATACAACCATCTGTATCAGTTATGAACGGATCCAGTTGTATTATCTTTAACATAGCCAAGACGGATCCGTCATGAACCCCATTGAAAGTTCATGACAGATTCGTCCCCATTGACTTGCATTGTGAATCATGATGGAGCCATCTTGCTCCACATCCCATGACTGAAAGAAAACCGCAGCATGCTGCTCTCCACTATGAGAACGGAATGCATTTTGGAGCACTCAGTTGTGTTCAGTTCCGTTTTGTTCCCATTGACAATGAATGAGGACAAAACGGTAGCGTTTTCTCCGGTATTAAGACCCTGTGACGGAACTCAATACTGGAAAATAGAAACGCTAGTGTAAAAGTAGGCTTACAGATGTTGGTCTCCCTTCAAGCAGCACTTATGTCATATCTTGTGGATATACCCCTGTTGGGAGCACCCCTTTAACTTGGCAGCACATTTTTCCACATTGTGGGAGGGGATGTGAGTTAAGCATAGGGAAGAAAACCGAGTTCTGCACGTTTTATACAAGGGTTAATGTTATTTAGTTCTAAGGAATCATCTCAGCCATTTTAAGGCCGTCATCTTTTCCTGCTGTGACCACAATATTCCACCGGTTCATACTGCTGATGGTGAAGAACAGACTAAGGCAGCGCCTCTTTGTCTTTCCAGGGGATTTTATGTGGAAGAGCTTACTCATTTTAAATGCTCATTACAGATTTTTGAATAAAGTTTTTTTTGTTTTGTATTTTGTAGAATGATCGCCTTCAGTCTGACCTAGTTGTCTGCGTGGTCATAGCGGTTCTCTACTTTGCAATTCACGTCAGCACTGTGTTTACAGCATTACAGGTAGAGCGCGTTCACTGTCCTTGTAGAATCACATTAGTCGCCTTTATATAATCATCGATGACCTGACTCCTTCATCTCGCTGTGTTGCAGCCTGTCCTGAGTTACGTTCTCTATGCAGTAGTCGGTTCAGTTGGTTTCCTTACTCACTACGTTTTACCACAAGTACGCAAGCAGCTTCCCTGGCACTGCTTCTCACACCCGCTGCTAAAAACAAAGGAATATTATCAGTTTGAAGTTCGAAGTAAGTAATTCAAGGGTAATATAACTCACTTGGATGTACAAGATAACAGAATATCTGAATATTTGGTTTTATTGAATTCTGTTAAAATGAACTTTTTTTTTTCTTCCCCTCCCTCTTTCCAAGATGCTGCTCATATGATGTGGTTTGAAAAGGCTCACGTCTGGCTGCTCTTTGTGGAAAAGAATGTTATTTACCCACTCATAGTTCTTAATGAACTCAGCAATGGTGCCAAGGATATAGGAAGCCCTAAGAAGCTTGGTGCAGAGTGAGTAGATTTGAACATGAGCCTTAAAGGGGTACAACTTGGTAGAAATCCAACCTATGGTACTCATAGATGCGGAGCATTGAAGGGGTTTTATATGGATGGTCTATCCTCAGGATAGGTCATCAATATCTGACTGACGGGGGTCTGACACCCCTGCCTATTAGCTGTTTGAAGAGGAGGCGGCGCTCCAGGTGATTACTTCCTGATCATTACATCGCTTGTTGTCTCAGAGGCAAGTGTAATTACAACTACTCGCTCTATTCACTTGAATGGATTGAATGCTTGTAATTACACTATGTCACCGCTGCAAGGGAGATGACGCGTAGTGTAATGAAGAGGAATTGGCGCTGGCATGGAGTGCTGCCGGGAGTCGAACCCCCACCGATCAGATATCAATTATCTATCCTGAGGATAGGTCATCAGTATGCACAACCCCTTTGAGAAGCCACAGTGTTGGTGTAGTGCAGCATTTTCATCCGTTCCTCCTGCATGGTGACGTCCCAGCCATCCTGTGCAGATAAGTAAATAGGGCCACACTGCAGTACCCTCATGGTTAGGAGTGTCTGTGCAGGAAAAGGGTAAAGAGGTCACCATGCTAAATTGGCACTATAGCCCAGGATCTGTGGGTGGTCTCAGAGGTTGGATCTCTACCCACCATACAGTAACACATATTCTACCATTACTTTATAAATTGGGAGTAACTCTTCATAGTATATAAATGTCTTCATTTAGCAAAACGAGACCTGGGCTTTGGCAAGATGTCCCTATATAGTCTTCAATACATTGCTCTACTTGTGCTGTCTGCTGTTTCTGTTATGCCTAATTTTGCATCTGGTTTTCTCTTCAGGGTTGGAGCATTGTTGATCACTATTGCTGGAATGAAGCTGCTAAGGTCGTCTTACAGTAGCCCTACCTGTCAGTATGCCACGTTCATCTTCACTGTACTCTTCTTCACATTTGACTATAAGGACTGCTCAGAGAAACTGCTACTAGACCTGTTCTTTATGTCCATCCTCTTCAGCAAGGTAGACACTCAAACTTTGCAATATACATTTTGTCTTATTCTCTACACCAGGGATGACCAACCTGCGGCCCCTCCAGCTGTTGCAAAACTACAACTCCCAGCATGCCTGGACAGCCTACAGCATTGGATGATGGGAGTTGTAGTTTTACAACAGCTGGAGGGCCGCAGGTTGAGCATGCCTGCTCTGCACCAAACCATAAGTACATTTTTTCTTTCAGTTCTCGTGTCTACAGATATTTGAATGGTTACACATAATACATTTCTTCTACGGTGTTGATGCAGGTCGAACGTATAGCTGACCAGAATTGTCCTCTGGAAAATCAGCTGAGGACTATCCTGCCTTTTTGTTAACAGGGGTGGGACCCACAGCAATCTTTAAAACTGGCCCGTGAAAGTGAAGGAGAGTGCACGGTGCACTCCATTAATTTCTGTGGGAGCTCGGCTATTTTTGGAAGTCCCATATAAATGTATGGAGGGTGCACTGCACAAATGCAGCCACTGCTCCATTCATTCTTATGGGGCTGCCAGAAATAGCCAAGCCAGTGCTCCGCTATTTTCGTAACTCCCATGGACCTGAATGGAGGACAGCTGTGCATGCTGCTGCGGCTGCTTTCTGCTCACTTTGGGAGGCCCGTTCTGGGGATAGGTGTGGGTCTCAGAAGTGGGACCCTCACCTATCTGACATTGGTGGTGTATCCTAGTGATATCAATGTCTCAGATGAGCTAATCCCTTTAAAATAAAAAAACACTATATATTAACCCGTTTCTGCAGTGCTGGTTCAGTTCTCCAGCCGCTGCTTGTTTGCAGACGGCAGTGGTCACGCACAGTTCTACATTGGTTGTCATGCTGCGTCTTCTCTCGGGATTGGTCCCCAGTTTCTTGTGCAGTATAATGACTCTTCTTCACTCTGTTTCAGCTTTGGGAGCTGTTCTACAAGTTACGCTTTGTCTACACATACATTGCTCCATGGCAGATTACATGGGGATCAGCATTCCATGCCTTCGCCCAGCCATTTGCTGTACCTCGTATCCTTTATGGCTTTAACAGTACAAAAAATGTTAGTTTTTGCACCAAACGGGACTATTCCAATCCTAACGTATTCTGCAGTGATGTGCGCTGGTTGTAATCCCATCAGACCTTGTCCCATATTGGGGTCTGCTTCCTTAACCCTCTACTTCAGATTCTGCAATGCTTTTTGTCCAGGCAATTGTATCTGCTTTATTCTCAACCCCTTTGAACCCTTTCCTTGGGAGTGCAATATTCATCACTTCATATGTGAGGCCTGTAAAGTTCTGGGAAAGAGACTACAAGTAAGTGAATGAAAATGTACTTATTTACTCCATTACAACCTTGGTGACAAGATTTTGCTTAAAGGGTTTGTCTCATCATAGACAATGGGGGCATATCGCTAGCTCCCCATAGAAGTGAATAGGAGTGTGCCATGCGTGCGCGGCCCCTGCTCCCATTCATTTCTTTGGGGCAGACTGAAATAGCCAAGCCAGAGCTCGGCTATTTTCGCCAGCCCCATAGAAAATAGAAAAAGAATGAAAGGCGGTTGCACAGTGCACCCACCTTCAGGTTCAGGGCTCTGTTCTCGATATAGGTGCAGGTACCAGCGGTGGGACTCGCACCTATAAGACAATAAGGGCCATGATGAGACAACCCCTTTAATGTATGCTGCTGCTTTCACATGTTTGTAGGTTGTTTGAAGGCAGGCTCTTATGTTTTCAGGGGAAATGTGTTTTTGGGAAAGGTTTTTTCCATCAGTATCCGTTGTGTTGATGGTGAAAGTAGCGCATACATAGCTCTAATCATCTATCATCAGATCAATAAAATATTATTATGGTTTGTCTGTAAATGTCCCATGGTTTTACCTTACAGCACAAAGCGTGTGGATCACTCAAATACGAGGCTGGCCTCTCAACTCGACCGAAATCCAGGTATGCTGTCATTTCCTTGAAGTTTAATGAACTATGATCAACTTCCACAATGAAGAAATGGGAAAATAAGAGATAAACCTGGAAAGGGGGAAAAGGTGTAACAAGATCCTCCCAACTCCATTTGCAATTTTAAGTTCATACACCTGTGAAATAGTTTTTATCCTTGCTCAGTCTTCACACAGGGATGTATTATAAGCAAGTGATGGGCGGGTACACAATCTAAGAGAGATATTTACTGGAACAGGGGGTAACAGTAGGAAGGTTGTAATATCAAGATCCTCACCAACTGTCCCTTGCAATTAAGTTCATAACCTTTGAAATAGTGATATCCTGTTTGTCAATGGATTCAGGCACATCCGATGTCACAGTATCAGATGATAATTATTACAGGGTGGTCAGGGTTCACACTTATCCTAAGCCTCAGGGGGATGTCAAAGTACAAGATGGGCTAGTCAATGATGTCCGTTCCAGGGATTTTATTGGTGAACAGAAGTTTCCAGTACAAGAGATGAATCCCTCTGGGTTTCAAGTGAACGTCCACAACAGGGATGCATAATGTCAAGCACAGTGATGCCTCACAGTACAGGGGATGAAATTATAAACACAGTGATGTCAAGTACAGATATGAATAATTATAAACAAAGTGAGATGTCACAGCTAGAACAGGGATGATAATTATAAAACACAGTGATGTCACAGTACAGGATGACTATTTTATAATTCACAGTGAATGTCAACAGTAAACAGGGAGTAATTAAAACACCAGGTGATGTCACAGTTCCACAGGGAGATGAATTATCTCAAAACACCTGATGTCACAGTACAGGGAGAGATTATTCTAGCTCCAGTGATGTACAGTACCAGGGATGAATGATTCGTAAAGCACAAAGTGATGTGTCTTACAGACAGGGATGAAAATTAAATCACAGCGAAGTCTTGTCAGAAGTACAGGGATGATAATTCTATAAGAACAATAATTGTGTGTACACAAGTACAGGGATGATAATAAACATCAGTGATGTCACAGTACAGGGATGATAATTAATAAAACACAGTGATGTCACAGTACAGGGATGATAATTGTAAGCAGCAGTGATTGTCCCACATATTCAGTTTCTTTAGCAGGATTGTAGGGGTATTAATGGAAGTCACAGTACAAACAGGATTCAGATGTTACAACGATAATTTGGTCACAGGACAGGCTGATTATTTATTTTTGCACATGATGAGCACAGTAATTGTTCGCTGGATGCACTAATAGCAAGGATGTAACAGACAGTATGTACAGTATTAGGAGATGTTAATAACAAGATGTCTTGGCCTCATACGAGGGATTGATTTCATATCTAGCACAGGTGATGTCAAGGAACAGGATGAAATTAACAATAAACGCAGGTGATGTGACCATGTACAAAAGCATGACAGTAATTTAATTAAACACACAGTGATGTCACAGTACAGGGATGAGCAATTTAACTGCATTATGTGATGTCACAGTACAGGGATGATAAAAAAAAAAGTGATGATACTATAACAGTGATGTCTTAACACAGTGATGTCACATAAGGGACAGTGATGTCACATACTTCACAGTACAGGTGATGGAATTATTAAGCAGGAGATGTATACGGGGATGTAATTTAAAGCACAGTGATGTCTACACTGGAATTTGTCACAATCATCAGTATTAGATGGTTAAGGGATGATTAATTATTATGAGTCACAGTACAGAGGATGATAATATAAAAAACACAGTAATGTCCATAAAAAGAAATGGAGATTGTACAGATCTAATAATAAACACGTGATGTCTACAGGGAATACAAAAGGGATGTCATAATATAAAGAGCACAGTGATGTCACGTGATGTACAGGGGGGATGATAATTATAAACACAGTAGATGACAGTTAATGAATGATACTAAGTATATAACACAGTGACAGTACATGATAATTCACAGTGATGTCACAGTATTAAATATGAATTGTCACAGTAAAATGATGTCACAGTACAGGTATAAGGCACAGTGGTATAATATGTCAGTGGATGATAATTATACACCAGTGATGTCCAGTACAGGGATGTTACATGAGGATGCATAAACATAAAGCAGTGATGACACAGCACCAGGGGTGACAACCACAGTGATGTCACAGTACAGGGATGATAATATTGATACAGTACACACACAGTTGACTAACACATTAACAGTGATGACACAAGGTACAGACCAGGTCAAACATGAGGGTGATGTCACAGCACAGAAATGCATATGATGAGCACAGTACCAGTTAGGTATAAATGGTCATAGTAAGTGTGATTAGTGCACAGCACACAACAGGATTATGTACACACCGATGTCACTAGTAAAGTGGCCATTCGGCCCCTTCAGGCATGAGGGATCAGATGAGACTGCAGTTTCTGCACTGCCTGTAGTTGCTGCCTTGAAAGGGAAGTCTTAAGGTGGATGTTTTTGGGAATCGTGAGCCATGTCTGATGATGATGTGTGTTACTGTATCTGCAAGGTCCTTGTTATATGAAACCCTCACATATGAGTGAAATGAACACCGATTCCAATGCATTACTAACTGGTTGCATAGAAAAGTTTGACATTGTAAGTTCAGACAAATAATTTGAGATTTGCTGTTGCAGTTATAATTCTGTGTCCCATTTCTCCTGCTTTATAGGGTCAGACGACAACAATCTGAATTCAATATTTTATGAGCACCTGACGCGCTCCTTACAGCACAGTCTTTGTGGGGACCTTCTGCTTGGCCGTTGGGGCAATTACAATACAGGAGATTGTTTCATTCTTGCCTCTGATTATCTCAATGCTCTTGTCCACTTGATAGAAATTGGCAATGGACTTGTCACCTTTCAACTTCGAGGCTTAGAATTCAGAGGTGCGTAGATTTGTTAACCTTTTCCTGTTGTAGAATTGCCACAATCCCCTTCACTTCTACATTTACACCACAGTTTAACATTAACCCCTATAGTATTCGCACTAACATCTGAAAAGAAACTTTGTGACAATATAAAAAAATATATACTACCATTAGTATTCTAGCAAATCTCAACATTAAAGCATCTAGAAGAGTGGCTTGAGTGAACTCTGCGGATCAAGTGAGGATTACGTCCCCCTGGATTATTTATTTTCATTTATTTCGCTAAATGTCTTAATGAAACATAAAGCAAGCAATAAACTATGTGCATCAGTCATTAATTGTTATCACTTAAAATATTTACAGGTATTAAAGGGGTTATCTGGGAAATTATATTGATGGCCTTTCCACAGGATAGGTCTTCAATATCAGATTGGTGGGGATCTAAGTCCCAGTTTCGGAAAGCTGCCATGCTCACCGCAGGTCTGGTGAGCGCTGAGGCCTCCTAAGCGTTTACCAAGCACAGTGGGTATGTCGTATAGCGGCAGTGCAGTTCAGCTCAGCTCCATTGACTTGAATGGGGGGGCCTTGTAACCAATGTATGTTTACATTGAATGGCCTAGGGAGAGGCCGCAGTGCTCATGCAGCACCAGCCTATTGTAACAGCTTATCAGTTGGTGGAGTCATGGGTGTCTGAACACTCCCCTCTCCGCCCCCTCCTCATCCAACTCTGCTGCATAGAGTAATGGTGTTACAGAATATTACATGCTCAAAAAAGGTTGTCTTAAAGAAGAACTCCCGCAAAAAAATGTATTCTCTGACCTGTTAGAAAGGTGCATGATATAATCTGTAGTGAATGTCATTTTCTTATCAGAGGCTGAAATTGAGAGTAATCCACTCTCTTCTTATTGTAGCTGGGTCATGTGACCAACTCCCTGACCTCCAACTGACCCAGGACAGAAAGCCAGTAACTGCTCTATTCATTCCTATGGGAGCCTCACTTTCAGTCTCCTAGGAATACATAGAGAATTAGACTTCCTGTCCACACATAAGGTGCTGTGTGAGTTGGTGGGTCTAATTGCTGGTCACATGACACAGATAAGAAACTTCAGGATGATAGAAGTAAAAAATTCAGACACTGGTAAGAAAATGACATTCACTACAGATTATATCATGTACATTTCTAGCAGGACATGGAATAAAATTTTTGTCGGGAGTTCTTCTTTAAGACAAGAACCCTTTTCCAGATGCCTTAGTAAGGTATGTGGACTGCATGGATGGGCATCTCTTCTGCCCATCCCCCACTCTATATGTCTAAGGCTGATATCTAGTGCTTCTATTCCTCTGCAGCAAGAAGCCGAACCTGCTATGATCAGTTGTTGCACCAGCCTCAAAAGTTGTATTTGTAAGACAATCCTTAAGAAATGCTATTGATGTGAGAACAGTGGAGGTCCAAACCATTATACTCCCACATTAGGCATACTGAACGGTGTATTGGTAACAAAGCTCCCCTTTCATCTGTGGCTGTACCCAGGACTACAGCTTAGGTACAACTTAGGACTCATTCACAAGACGGGATCCGCAAAATACGGGATGCAGGCCATGTGTGTTCCGCATTTTGCAGATCGATACGTCCTGCCCTATGATAGAAATGGCTATTCTTGTCCACAAAATGGGCAAGAATGGGACATATTCTTTTTTTTTTTTGCGGGGCCGAGGAACGGAAGTGCTGTGCGCATCTTTTGCTGCCCCATTGAAATTAATGGGTCCTCATCTGATCCGCGGAATTGATGCAGACAGAAAAATAAGGCCTTGTGAATGGCCCTTACCCTAAGCTTCATCTCGTTCACATCAGTGGATCTCAGCTGCAGGACTTAAAGGGGTATTCTCATCTTAGACAATGGGGGCATATTCCTAGGATATGCCCCCATTGTCTTATAGGTGCGGGTCCCACCGCTATATCCAGAACGGAGCGGGGAGCGCTGCGCCTGGAGGACCCCGGGTTTCCAGGGGTCCGGCCACCACCAGGCGCAGGTCCCCGCTCCGCTCATAGACATGAATGGGAGCCGGGCCGTGCATGCGCGGTGCGCTCCCATTCATTTCTATGGAGCCGACGAAAGTAGCCGAGCCAGCGCTCGGCTATTTTCGTCAGCCCCATAGAAATGAATGGATGGCGGCTGCGCATGCGAAGTGCGCCCTCATTCAGTTCGGGGGCTATTTTCTGGATATAGGTGCGGGTCCCAGCGGTGGGACCCGCACCTAGAAGACAATGGGGGCATATCCTAGCGATATGCCCCCATTGTCTAAAATGAGAATAACCCTTTAACACAGCTACATGGATTGTGCCGTCAGGTGAAGGAGCCTTAGAGTTTCGGCAAGTAACGCGCTGTGGCACCTTCATTTTGATGACTGGCGGAGGCCCAGGAGTTACATGTCACACCTAGATAATCATAGAACAGGTCTTCAGTGTAATGTCCTTAGAAAACCCTATTGTAAGTTTATTCAAAATCTATTTGGGTCTGGAATTGTCACACTTTAATATCATATTGTATATTATATTTGAAAAATGTGGTGTCCTGCATTATGGCGGTATCTTACAGATGAGATTAGACGGAGGTGCTGTATTACAACCAACGCATGCATTTACATTTTTCTAAATTTCTAGGCACCTACTGCCAGCAACGTGAGGTAGAGGCCATCACAGAGGGGGTGGAGGAGGACGAGGGATTCTGTTGCTGTGAGCCTGGACATGTTCCCCACATGCTCTCCTTCAATGCTGCTTTCGGACAGCGGTGGCTTGCATGGGAAGTCTTGGTGACCAAGTATGTTCTAGAGGGTTACAGCATTACAGATAACAGCGCAGCCTCTATGCTTCAGGTTTTTGATCTTCGTCGGATTCTGACCACCTACTATGTTAAGGTACGGACTGTGTACAGTACTGGTGAAAAGTGTAGGTCTACTTCTTTATTCTAGTATGTATAAGGACCACGATATGTGGTAATTGGTGTCTGTATTTTCTACCAGGGCATTATCTACTACGTGACAACTTCTGCAAAACTGGAGGAGTGGTTAGCCAATGAAACTATGCAGGAAGGACTCCGACCATGTTCAGATCACTGCTATGTGGATGTGGACCCTACCTTTAATCCGAACATTGATGAGGACTATGACCTTCGTCTGGCTGGCATTTCAAGAGAGAGCTTCTGTGCAAGCTATCTGAACTGGATCAAATACTGCTCCTCACGCAGAGAGAAGGTGAATATGAAAGAAAAAATTCTAAACCTAAGCACCTAAGATATCTCTTAAAGAGGACCTTTCACCGCTCCTGACATGTCTGCTTTAATAGCTTCATGCATTCCCCATGTAATAACAATCCTGGAGCATCATTTCTTATGTCTGTATGTTGTGTCATTCCTTTATTATTCCTACTAGAAGTTATGAATGAATTGCTAGCAGTCTGCAGTAAGGGTACAGAGGGGAGGTAACCAGTTGGGGGTGTGTACCTGCACAGACACATTCTATCCAATCAGTGCTGCCATGTTCAGACTGTGCAGGTACACACCCCCAACTGGTTACCTCCCCTCTGTACCCTTACTGCAGACTGCTAGCAATTCATTCATAACTTCTAGTAGAAATAATAAAGGAATGACACAACATAGAGACATAAGAATAGATGTTCCAGAATTCATATTACATGGGGAATAGATGATAAAACGGGCATGTCAGGAGTGGTGACAGGTCCTCTTTATTTTTAATCCCTCTTGATTTCTTATTCATGAATATGGGCAATTACATCTTCATCATTTTATCATTGGTTATCTTTCAGCCTATTGAAGCTGAGAAGGATTCCCCTCTGGTGACACTTTGCTATGGACTGTGTATTTTGGGAAGAAGGGCTCTCGGGACTGCCTCTCATCATATGTCTAGGTACAGTGGACTGTTTTTTTACATGTATATTACAATGAGCTCAATTTTCCACTGAGCGGCATAACTCTTCAAGAAAAAAAATTATTTTGGTCAAATAGAGCTCGGTGTAATTGATGTGCATACAAAGATTTGTCAATGTATAATTGGTATCACTGCACAGTAGTTTTCAAATGCACTCGTCCTGATAATTCGAGAGCCTCAATCCGGCAATTATTATTTTAGTTTCCTCTTATCCCTACTGTATATCGCCTCATTAAGGGTGTCAAAACTTCATTTATTTCTCCTGCGCTTTGGTCACTGTTTTTGCTATTTTTGTTTTAATGCAGTGTTGGAGCCTGTACAACGCACATGCTATGCTACCTACATTACTAGCCGCTTACAGTCTTGGGGCACATTCAAACGACCATAGTGTTTTGTGGTCCGCAAAATACAGATCTGCAAAACCTGGATATTATCCCGTGTGCGTTCCGCATTTTGCAGACCACACATGGCCGGCACTGTGATAGAAATGCCTATTTTTGTCCGCAATTCCGGACAAGAATAGGACATGCTCTGTTATTCATGGGGCCGCGGAATGGAACTACGGATGCGGACAGTACACAGTGTGCTGTCCGCATCTTTTGAGTCCCCATTGAAATGAATGGGTCTGCACCTGTTCCGCAGAATGGGTGAGGACTAGAGATGAGCGAGTATGCTCGAGAGCAATTTTCGAGTAGTAGCGTACGCATCTTCTAATCTGTACGCATCTTGTAATTTGTACGCATTAGCGTACAAATTTATAAGATGCGTACGCATTAGTGTACAGATTACAAGATGCGTATACATTAGCGTACAGATTATAAAATGCGTACGCTACTACTCGAAAATTGCTCCCGAGTACGCTCGGCCGAGCATGCTCGCTCATCTCTAGTGAGGACCCGTTCATACGGTCATGTGAATAAGCCCTTTGCCTGTTTGCTGTAAATTTACAAGCTTGACTTTTTTTTTTCCTTTTAGTAACCTGGAGTCATTTCTCTACGGTCTCCATGCCTTGTTTAAGGGAGATTTCCGCATCTCCTCCATTCGTGATGAGTGGATTTTTGCAGATATGGAATTACTCCGAAAAGTCGTCGTCCCTGGAATCCGGATGTCACTAAAACTTCACCAGGTTTGTGCAGAGGACTTACACACTAGGTCGAAAAGGCTGCAGTGCATTTATAGGAGTAAGTATTGGAGATGTATGTTGTCTTTTCCAGTTTCTCATCCCGTCTGTGATTTTTCTCTTTTTTAGGATCATTTTACATCTCCAGACGAGTATGATGACCCCGCAGTGCTGTATGAAGCCATCATGTCTCATGAGCAAAATTTAGTCATTGCCCATGAGGGAGATCCAGCGTGGAGAAGCGCAGTTCTCTCAAACTCTCCTTCACTGCTTGCCCTGCGCCATGTCATGGATGACGGGACTAACGAATACAAGATCATTATGTTAAATAAACGCTATCTCAGTTTCCGGGTTATCAAGGTGACCATTTTTTCGAACCCTTTATATTCTATGCTGTTCAAGAGGATACAGAATGAATGAGTTTGATTTCCAAGGGTTTTTCTGACTTTTTTATTATTATTATTTTTTTTTATTGGTGACCTAGGTCATCTGTATCTGATTGGTGGGGGTCTAACTCCCGGGACCCCCACTGATCAGCTGTTTGAGAAGGCAACAGTTCTCATAGTAGTGCTGCGCCCTTCTCTCAGCTCCTCAAGCACAGCGCCGTACATTGTATAGTGGCTGTGCTTGGTATTGCAGCTCGGCCCGTTCACTTCAGTGAGGCTGACTGCACCTAGGCCATGTGACCGATGTACGGTGACTTCATAAGGACGAAGTTGGAGAAGGTTGTGGCGCTACTGCCTTCTCAAACAGATGATCCGCGGGGTGTCTGGTGTTGGACCCCCACCAATCACAGTAAAAAAAAAAAAAAAAAATCACAGTAAAAAAAAATTAATCACAAAACCTCTTTTAAAGTGTACCTCCAATTTTATAGAGAAACGATTGTGGTGCAGGAATGTACTTTTTCTAAATAACTTACATAACAGATTCTGTTTCTAGATAGCACAGACCAGTTTTGCGGGTGTCCTGCTTTGTCCCCTAGCCTTCTATGTCTAGTAGGGGAGACAGCACCAAAGAATGTAATGTAATGCTGTGTACAGGAGCCTAGGTGACAGAGCCGGATGCCCAAAGTACGGGCTGTGGACAGTCTGTGCTGCTGCTGTTTGGAGACAGAATCCGCCATTACTGGGCGCACTGCTGCGCAATAATTTCCCCGTATAATTGGAGGTCCAGTGTTAAAAACATAAGTCAGCAGCTTGTTTGTACCTTGTAACTTGCAGACACATCTGCTGGTTGTAAATGACATTAATAAAAGCCAGGTTGCCCTTTTCTAACAGGTAAACAAAGAATGTGTTCGTGGATTGTGGGCTGGCCAACAGCAGGAACTAGTTTTTCTCCGGAACCGCAACCCAGAGAGAGGAAGCATACAAAATGCTAAGCAGGCTCTCCGGAACATGATCAACTCGTCTTGTGACCAGCCTATTGGATACCCCATCTACGTGTCCCCGCTGACAACTTCCTACTCCGATAGCCACGATCAGCTGAAGGAAATTCTTGGAGGGCCGATAAGTGTGGCCAATATCAGGAATTTTATTGTCTCGACATGGCACAGGTAAAGGGTGTCATTATGAGTTTGATCCATAGAAGGCATTGAGATTATTAAAGAGGATCTGTCTGCTCTCCAGATATGTAAAATATTTGTATTCCCCAGAAATGAACCGTTCTGAAGCTTATTTCTAGGGATGAGCGAATCGACTTCAGTTGAAACTTCCGAAGTTGATTTGCAAAAAAACTTAATTCTAATACAGGAGTTCAGGAAATGTTTTTTTTTTTTACAGTAGAAATGAATGTAATGAATTTATTACACGAAGTCTTGCAATGCTTCATCAGAGCCAATACATTCTAATACTGTATGGAGCTGTTTTATCGGAATCGACTGATTCATTCATCCCTACTTATTTCCTTAGAACTATGGGTTGTGCTGTTGCTCTGTTATTCCTCATAGAAATGTGTGATTTAAATTGATAGCTCAGCATTCCTATTCTTCCTGTCAATAGGGCGTTTTCCTACACCCTGACACCGTCCAAACGGTGCAGCTGTTACAGAGACCCTGTTGGCAAGGCTAATGCAGACAGCCAATTGTCAGTTTGTGTGCTTTTTAAGGATTAATCACAGAGGAACAGCACAGTACAGCAATCTATGAAAAGATGCGTCAGAAAGTATTTCATGGGGAAATACAAATATTTGCTAAAACAGGCAAGTCAGGAGAACAGAAGTGTCCTCTTTAAAGGGTTATTCTAATTTTAGACAATTGGGGCATATCGCTAGGATATGCCCCCATTGTCTTATAGGTGCGGGTCCCACCGCTGGGACCCGCACCTATATCCAGAACGGAGCCCCCGAACTGAATGAGGGCGCACTGCGCATGCGCAGCCGCCCTCCATTCATTTCTATGGGGACGCCGAAAATAGCCGAGCGCTGGCTCGGCTACTTCCGTCGGCTCCATACAAATGAATGGGAGCGCACCGCGCATGCACGGCCCGGCTCCCATTCATTTCTATGAGCGGAGCGGGGACCTGCGCCTGGTGGTGGCCGGACCCACGGAAACCCGGGGTCCTCCATGCGCAGCGCTCCCCGCTCCATTCTGGATATAGGTGCGGGTCCCAGCGGTGGGACCCGCACCTATAAGACAATGGGGGCATAGCCTAGCGATATGCCCCAATTGTCTAAGATGAGAATAACCTCTTTAAGGGCCCCTTTACACTGGCTGTCGATTGGGGCAATTATTGACAATGAGGCATCTGTACGCCTCTCATTCCTGATAATTCCCCTTAGTCAATGTGCCACCGAATGAACTAGCAAAGGCTCATTCATCTGGTGATTGCATCTTTAATGTGGCACTTAAAGAAGAACTCCCACAAAAAATTGTATTCCATGTCCTGCTAGAAATGTACATGATGTAATCTGTAGTGAATGTCATTTTCTTACCAGTAGCTGAATTTTTGAGTTTTATCATCCTGAAGTTTCTCATCTGTGTCATGTGACCAGGAATTAGACCCACCAACTCACACAGCACCTTGTGTGGACAGGAAGTCTAATTTCATATGCATTCCTATGGGAGCCTCACTTTCAGTCTCATAGGAATGAATAGAGCAGTGACTGGCTTCCTGTCCTGGGTCAGTTGGAGGTCAGGGTGTTGGTCACTTGACCCAGCTACAATAAGAAGAGGGGTTATTACTCACAATTACATTCTCTGATAAGAAAATGACAATCACTACAGATTATATCATGCACCTTTCTAACAGGTCAGAGGATAAAAATTTTGCAGGAGTTCTTCTTTAAGATCCTCATTTCCAAGCTGCAAATCACTTTATCTAAACAGGTGTCTGCTATTAATCTGTATGCAGATAAATGATTACAGTAGTGATCGTTGATCCCCCTACAGAGGAGATGACTGCTGCATGCATGTAAAAGCACCTCGTCCTTCTACTCACTAATCAAGCAATTATCAGTAGCGAATGCTACTTTTTTGCCAATTGCCCGTCTATCAGCCCATTTAAAGGGACTTTAAGTATGTATAATTTTACAGTGTCTTTTATCTTAATGTGACTTTTATCTGTTGGTTTTATGACTTGTAGGTTAAGGAAAGGCTGTGGAGCAGGATGTAATAGCGGAGGAAACATAGAGGACTCTGATGCTGGAGGCGGGACCTCCATAAACAGCAACAACCCTTCTAATGCAAATGATGCTCAGATCAGTGTATCACAAGGGGGAATTCCTGGGGGTACAGGACCTGTACAGACTTCACGCCTCCAACCTCCAGGAGTCCCTCATCTATCAACACTAGGTAAGGATGAGCTGGATTGTAGTGCTTGTTACACCCTATATATTTTCTAATAATGTTTAGTGCAGCGATGATTCATCAGTCATTCTCTATCTAGCGGACATGCATTAAATGTTAGAAAAATGAGATATATACGAAAAGAACTGTCATACTGGCAATATGGGGCCTAGAGAAAAAGTGACCCATGTGACCATTCTAAATCTCTACTTTAGATTTGGCAAGTATTCACGTGACTCACCAACTCCTTCCATGCCATGTGCCAGGATGATAGATAAGACAGCTAGGACTCAGCAGTGATTATTGAGTAGTATATAATCTTGCCATTGTGCATGTAGCCTGAGAGGCATTGGTGGTACATCTGGTTTGGGTTTTTCGATATTGATAATCTGTCCTTAGGATAGACCATCAATATTAGACCTGTTGAGGTCCAACTCTCTCCAGTGCCCGACGGTCATCAGTTTACAACACGTGGGTCGGCACCTCAGCGTCTTCATTGTTTCCGGTGGTCTGTACACTGAGCACACTGTATATGTAATAGAAGCTGTGTGATGTAGTGTAGCATTGCCCTGTTTACAGGAGTTATGCCATGATTGATGTTAAAAATGAAAATCAGACCTCATATAGTACATGACGATACTTTTCTAACAGAGCTAGAACCAGCCCTGTACCTCACATGGATCCAGAGATCACTGCTCCAATTGCTCTGCTATTATCTTCAGTCTGGCAGCTCAGGGGCGTGTCCTTTCTGCCGCAGCTCTCTCCTTGTAACTGCCACAGCCTCTAACAGAACATATGGGGTACTGTGAACAATTAAGAAGCTGATGGTCTCAAGGAGCGCAGCAGATTTCCTTCAAATAGCTGATCAGCCATATCCCCACCATCCAATATTATAATTTCGGAGAACCCCTTTAGTAGTTTTATTTTTGAAATGCATGGTTAATTACAAATTTAATAGACATAGTAAAATTTGTGCAGTACTTTAACATTACAAGACCTCTTGTATTTATACTTGGATGCTTTCTTGTTTCAGGAACCAGCCACAGTTCTCACTCCATGCAATCAAGTCTTGTCAGACAGTCCCCTGCTCGTGGCTCTGTAGCTAGTCAATCATCTTACTGCTACAACAGCCGCCACTCATCCCTTCGAACGTCCAACACAGGGTTTGTGCCTTGCAGGCGATCCTCTACCAGCCAGATCTCTCTCCGTAACCTCCCAACATCCATCCAGTCACGTTTATCTATGGCAAATCAAGCAGACCCCACAAGCCAGTCAGTTGTGATTGGCCTTCCTTCCTCTAGCAGCTCCAGCCAGAGTATACCTGCATGCAAGCGGCACACTTTAGTGGGGTTTTTGGGAACTGAAGGGGGAAATCTTATTGAAACACAGTCATGTGGCAATTCAAGTCCAGCAACACATTCAAGAGCCAAAAAGGAAGACGTCATGTACAGAGTACAGGTCAGAACACTTCTTGTGCGGTACTTCATTGATTTATATAATATCCACAGTGAAAAAAAGAACCCCTCTCCCTAGTACCCTGACAGAGGCCTCTCAGCTAAGATCATTTTTGGTCTGATAAAGGGTAGTTACCCTGTTTTTGTAGATTGGATGATGGCTTAGCTGTTATCCAAGATATGCTTTAATGGGAGTCTTTCACCTGTTTTTCACCTGTATAACAGCAGTGCCCCAACAGAAGATTGCAGACACATACCAGACATCCCTGTGTGCACTGTGTGTCTGTATTACATGTCACATCCCAGACATACCTGTGTGCACTGTGTGTCTGTATTACATGTTACATCCCAGACATACCTGTGTGCACTGTGTGTCTGTATTACATGTCACATCCCAGACATATCTGTGTGCACTGTGTGTCTGTATTACATGTCACATCCCAGACATACCTGTGTGCACTGTGTGTCTGTATTACATGTCACATCCCAGACATACCGGTGTGCACTGTGTGTGTATTACATGTCACATCCCAGATATACCTGTGTGCACTGTGTGTGTATTACATGTCACATCCCAGACATACCTGTGTGCACTGTGTGTGTGTATTACATGTCACATCCCCAGACATACCTGTGTGCACTGTGTGTCTGTATTACATGTCACATCCCAGACATACCTGTGTGCACTGTGTGTCTGTATTACATGTCATATCCCAGACATACCTGTGTGCACTGTGTGTCCGTATTACATGTCACATCCCAGATATACCTGTGTGCACTGTGTGTCTGTATTACATGTCACATCCCAGACATACCTGTGTGCACTGTGTGTCTGTATTACATGTCACATCCCAGACATACCTGTGTGCACTGTGTGTGTGTATTACATGTCACATCCCAGACATACCTGTGTGCACTGTGTCTGTATTACATGTCACATCCCAGACATACCTGTGTGCACTGTGTGTCTGTATTACATGTCACATCCCAGACATACCTGTGTGCACTGTGTGTCTGTATTACATGTCACATCCCAGACATACCTGTGTGCACTGTGTGTCTGTATTACATGTCACATCCCAGACATACCTGTGTGCACTGTGTGTCTGTATTACATGTCACATCCCAGACATATCTGTGTGCACTGTGTGTCTGTATTACATGTCCAGGAAAAGCACTTTTATTCTGTTGGAAAACAGCTCCCAAGTACCCAGCTGAAAGTGAAACTAAAAACAGCTTTCTCTTCCGACTCAATTTCTAACAGCTATATCTTCTGATATATAATGCTGTGATTTTGGTATCATTTAAAGGCTTGGAATGCCAGCTTCCATAGAAAGTCAGAACCATTTTTCTATCTGCTACCAATCCCAAGATATGAGCAGCTAAAGCAGCCCTCCTCTCTTCAGTCTGGTTTGCTTTGGGTACATGCAGCAGCTGAACTGGGCACTTGGGAGCTGTTTTCCAGCAGAATAAAAGTGCTTTTCCTGGACATGTAATACACACACAGTGCACACAGGTATGTCTGGGATGTGACATGTAATACAGACACACAGTGCACACAGGTATGTCTGGGATGTGACATGTAATACAGACACACAGTGCACACAGGTATGTCTGGGATGTGACATGTAATACAGACACACAGTGCACACAGGTACAGCAATCACTGTTTTCGCATATTGTTGCTAACGAATCGCGAACGACTTCTCCTCTTTCAGTCCTTTCACTCACAGTAAAAGTACGCTAATTAGGTGAACTTGTACGCATTAGCGTACAATGCGTAGCATTAGCGTACAAATCATCAGAGGCGTACTGTATTTACGATATTTTAATGCGCTCACGCGATTCTTCTGTGATCGCTAGAGCTGCTACATCTGTATGCCTGGGATGTGTCTGCAATCTTCTGTGGGGCACTGCTCTTAGTTATATTAGTGAAAAACAGATGAAAGACTCCCTTTAAGGCCTTAAAGGGAACCTGTCATCTCCGAAACACCCCCTGAACTAGAGTAAGTGTTGTATAGTGTAAGTGATGCTGAATCTCACTTCCATTCCGACGCTGTGCTCCCACAAACCTGCAGTAAAATACATTGACAGGACTCTTCTTTGAGTCCTCTCCATTATGTGAGTGAGCACTGGAGTCCACTGAGTGCATTTTACTGCCGGTTTGTGGGAGCACAGCGTCAGAATGGAAGTGAGTATGAAGATAAAACCTACATATTCGGATTCAGCATCACTTACACTATACATCTCTTACTCTAGTTCAGGGGGTGTTTCGGAGATGACAAGTTCCCTTTAAGCAAAACTTGGTCATGGCCCACTGCCCACTTTGCAGGTTACGTGTGCTTTCCTTGCTGATTCTTGTGCAGAAAAATCACAGCATAATACAGTAGAAGCATAGTGTATGAGATTAGACAAATCTCATGTATACAACACGGACCTGGCAACCACCAGAGGCAGTTGTCTCGATGTCTTTGTCCTGTTAGACACATACCTTAATAGTGCACGCCCTGAGTTTCTGCATTTATGGAACCTTGCTCCCTGTGGCAAAACTGAGGTGAGAACTGCCCCTTTGACCTCTATGTTTCAGTGCGTTTTCCACATGGTTAGCACACAGACGAAAATTAACGCCGCCATGTGGTTTGATGTTGTCTCTTTCCACGGGTGATAGCACTCTCTGAATATCAGCATCATTTTTGAAGCCATAGAGAACGTTCATTTTATTTTTTTTTTGTTAGCTGTTTGGATATATAAATTTCTGTTGTTTTTTTTGCCATTCACAGATTGTGGATCCAAGCCAGGTGCTTGAAGGAGTTAATATATCCAGAAGAAAAGAGCTGCAATGGCCAGATGAGCTAGTGCGGCTAAAAGCCGGGAAAAATAGCTGGAAAGACTGGAGCCCTCAGGAAGGCATGGAAGGCCATGTAGGTTGCTACAGTTATGATGATTGCTATTAATATCTCCAAGGGAGAAACTTTCTTTTTTTCTGATCCTTGATGACAAATTTACATTGTTCCATCTGTCAGGATATTTTAAGTTAATAAAGTATTTTTCTTTTTTTTTTTTTTTTTATTAACGGTAGTCGCTAAGGATGCAAGTCCTAATTCCTGTTTCGCATATCTTGGGTATCACTCAAATTTGTCTCAGATGGGACAGATTGTTGCACTGCTGCTTTAATAAACAGGGATTACTTGTAAATCTGAGTTTTCAGTCCTACATTATTTTGCCTGAAGTTGGGACATTCCCAACTGAAGAGTCGCCTTTGGTTGTGTTTTATTAAGCTTTACATACGATTTCCTTATGTGTTTACAGGCTGCTTGGCATCTTGCATACACCTAGGTTAAGAGCGCAGTAGGCGAAATTTACATGCCAGACATTAACCCCATAAGGACATCCGCTGTACACGTATGGCAGATGTCTGCTCATTAATCATGGCGCCCACTCAGAAGCCTGGCGCTCACCATAGCCACTGGGTGCCTGCTGCTTTACACAATGTACACCCGGGGGCATTATCTGAGATCGTCAGATGCTGTGGTCAGTTGTGAACACGGCATCTGAGTGGTAAAATCCGTGGACCGCTGCAGTCCCAGGCTCAAATTGCTCCCCCCACACAGAGATCGAGGGAATCATTTGATTGCTATGGCAGCCTCTGGCCTTCTGAAGGATCCAAGGCCTGCCACAGCAGTGTTCCTCAGTAAATCTCCAATAGACTGCAATGGTAATTACAGTCTATAGATGATCACTTGTTGCTATCCCATAGGGGGACTTAAGTGGGAAAAATAGTAAAACATAAAAAAATAAATAAATAAAATCTATATATAACATCATCTCCATTCCCCATATTAAAAATAAACAATAAAAAAATCTGATTACAAAAAAGGAAATGTGTTGCTTTCTGGTTTTAACTGGCCACTAAAATTTTTGGTGACACATTTCCTATAATGTATGTTCACGAATAGCTGAGGTGAGATGAAAGGGATTATGACTGCAGCGTCTGATCACTCAGTATGGTTGCTGTCTTTTTTCATCGGGATGTATTGGTCAGCATAACAGATGTAGACTCCAAACCGTACACAGAGTTGCTTTATGTTAGATGCATTGGGATACGGTAATTTAAAAAAAAATCCCAGTTGAAAGGTTTTTTTTTTTTTTCATTCTGAAGATATTGATGACCTATGCTCCGGATGGGTCATCAATATCAGATTGGTGGGGGTGTCGATCAGCTATATCCAGGAGCAACTGGCAGTGGAAACTAAACCATGGCCAGAGCTGGAAGTAGAAGGCTCCGCCCACTTTGTAGTGGCTTCACCAGTGTATTGGAGTGGAGTTGCAGTATGCCGCCACAGCAGAGCCTTCTGTTTCCAACTCCGCCTTCTGTTTAAATTCTGAAAACAGTTGATCAGCGCGGGTGTTTGACCTCCATCGATCTGGTATTGATGACCTATCCTGAGGATAGGTCATCGATATCTACAGTCTGGAAAACCCCTTTCAGTTCCAGTTTCCAGGTAGAAAAAGGGAAGTAAAGGCAATGTATACCCTGTGATGCAAGCCCTGGTGCAGGCAAGTTTTTATGCCCAATTATTTTTGAGAAACATTAATTATTTTTTTTTATTATTTTTTTTTTTTACAATTCCTCTACCACAGGGTTTGAAAATATTGTCATCATTCCTATATTTTAATGCATTTCTGACATTGTGTAACAAGCCGTGTATAGTAAAAGTTATGATCTCCATGTCAAAAGGACCAAATGAAAATGCTGGTAACTTCTCAAGACAGTCATCTAACGCCAGTTTCTCTCTCTCGATCTCTTCCCCCCTCTTTCTTTCTCTCTCTCGCTCTGTTCTCTGTCGCTTTTCCACAGGTAATTCACCGCTGGGTGCCTTGCAGCAGAGACCCTTGTAATAGGTCCCACATTGACAAAACTATCCTGCTGATTAAGATTGAGGACAAATATGTTGCTGTTATTGAGACTGGGGTGCTTGAGCTTGGGGCCGAAGTGTGATTCTGCGGTTCAGTCATCTTTTGAAGCTTTCAGACAGGAATGAACTTTTTACTGTTTGGGGACAGAGCGCTCAAGATGGAGAAGGGCTCTGACACGGCCCAAACGTGTAAAATTATTATTTTTCTGCGTTTTGTTTTAATAATCTGCAGATGTTCATCTACATAAAGAGTATAAACAGAAAAAAAAAAAGCTATAAGACCATTATCTTATATGTACAATGGAATAATGCTATGCATTTCATATGCTTTAAGTCAGAAACCTATTGAATTTCTCCATGCAGAATACGATCGTCATATTTTTCTAATTTATTTTGCCAAAAACGATTGCCATGTCTCATACTGTAGCATGTCGTCTCTTCTTTCTTTTCTTTTCTTTCACATTACATTTCCTTGAAACGTGCAGATTCTTTATTTCTTCTATACTGCAGAAGGCTGCGTAATTTTTTTTTTTTTAATTTTTTTTTTTTTTTGTTCCCTTCTCAAACTCTTTTTTTATCATTTTGGATCCTGCACTAAACCATATTTTCTAGAACCATGGCACTAAGAGAAATAAATCTGATATTGGTCAGAGTGTCTATTTATAAATATATAAATATAGAGATATACAGAAATAACCTAATTTAAATTGATTTTTTATTGAATTTCCGCCCTTCCTTGCCCTAAGAGTCCTTCCTATACGTGGCTCTTGCCATTCAGTCTTTAATGCAGTGGCTTACTGTAGCCGTTCTTCAGTTTTCCTTAAAAAGAAAAAAAAAATGTTAATGCAGTATTCCCAGAAAATGAAATGCCTGCTTGTAATCTGCTGCATCTCATTGTATGTGTGTGTGTTACCTTCAGGAAAGTGTGCATCTGTATATACTGTATACATTTCTATTCACTGATCTCCCAGTTAAAAACCCACTAACACCAGAAAGGGCTCTTCTAAGGGAACCTGCCATATGGAATTTGGTGGAAACTGAGCAGATTGATAGATTTGATTTGTGGAAAAAGATTCAGAACGTAACTTCTTGTAATTTATTCCTTTAAAGGGGTTGTCCAAGTTATGGAAAAAAAAAATATAGCACTGTAAATCTGATGGGTAGCAATATATAACTAAGTTCAGCAAGTTTTAGGCAAAAAAAATCTATATTTCCTCATTTCCCTGGTTCTCTTCTGGCCTTTGTTTACATGCAGTAATAACAATCTCTGCCCCTCCCCCCTTCTCTGCAAAGGCAGTGAATATAAGTGCTGTGAGTACATGTCTGCCTGCTGGGATACTCAGCAGCATGTTGTTTGTGTAGGACTACAAGTCCCAGCTGTACAATGACACTGCTGATACACACAGGAAATTCTCCCTACCTGTTCTTGTACAATACAATTCCTCTACAGCTCTTGTGCTCAGCATTTGTCTCCTGTCACTGCTGCAGCTACCATTTGTTGTAAAGCCTTGAGCCCTCAGTGTGTTCTGGCTGAAGGGGTTAATGTTTTATCTGAAGGAATCCAGGGAGAGAGCAGATAGCAGGAGCCCGGCAAAGAAAGGGGGCGTGGTGTCTCGTGTACAGACTGTTATCTGAACTCTGAGGCTTGTACACGAAACATCACAGACCAGGGAGATATGGTGACATCACAGGTCATGTGACCCTCAGTCAACTCTGAGAAACCAGCAGCTTTAGAAACACAAAGTATATGGGAAAGTTGTTATACCTGACAAGTTAGAAACATATAAAGAACAAAAAAATAACTCGGACAACCCCTTTAAATCCCTGCTCTTTCTGTTCTATATGTAGGAATCTTGGGTGTCTGTGCTTAGGTGGATTGACGGCAGTTTCTGTATGCACGGTGGTAAAAGGAAGGCGGTCAGTCGCTGGATAGTACCACCACTGGACTGCTGCGTATAGAACGACCAGAGAATTAAATGAATGAAATACAACTTATATTAAATTCTCATCAATCTGATAGGAGTGAATGGAGAGGTGAACGAGCACGCGCACTGATTGCTGGAGGTCAAACCCCCAACAATCCAACATTTTATGCCCTAGCCCCTATACTTTTTGTAGGATAACCCCTTGCACGACAGTCGTACCTGATTATTTAGGTTATGACTAAGTGGAGGAGTTGGTGTCAGATTCGTCGGTGTTTGTGTTGATTTCTTTTTATTTTATTTTATTGGGGATATTTGAGAACAAGAAATTATTCCATATCCCCATGGTTGTAAATTTACAACTTCTCCCCATAGTAGTTGGACACCAGGCATGTCAGTTTCTGGTAAGGTGTGGGCCTACTTCTCACTGCTTTTTGAGAAATGAATGAGTACCTGTAAGCTAAGGAAAGCTTCCGCCACAGCGTTAACATATCCGGACTATATTTCCTCCTTTCATGCTCCTTGTAACTCCCTTCAATATAAAATGGACGTTTTGAGTATTTATAACTGTGACAATGAATTATTACATATGTGTTGTCAAATATGTTGGTTTCTTAGATTGATATCCATGCATTTTCAAGATGTGAGAATACCTTGTAGCTCTGTGTTTTAATACGATTCCTATACCCCTGCCTCAATCTTTCTATTGAAACTGATACTTTTGATTTCATTGGCCTCCAGAAAGAGTGATCGACACTTGGTCGAGAAAAGCCCATTATGATATGAATGTTCAATTTATTTTTTATCTTTTTTTTTTCCACATTGCCTTTACTTTCCTTTTTTTTTATCCTGGAAATATTCTTATTTATTTGAAACCTTTTTTTTTTTAATTTTGTATTCAATTAGGTATAGAAGCTCAGGAAAAGCTGTGTGTATTGATCATTTTGCTATATGTTCTCGTGCTGTTTAGAAACTTGGGCGACGTGCCGAAAATTTGGAATGTTATCAGTTAATTACAAAATAATTTAATTTAAAAAAAAAAAAAAAATTGAACAAAAACGTGACCATGAGTTAATATTTATTTCATTTGATGCTTGTGTTCATTGTATTTGCAGCTTTATAAATTTTTGAGTTTCTTCAACCAGAGTGCTTTGAATACATAATTATATTGACTTTCATATCCGCCATGAGCTGTGCCCACTCGTTCGCCCCACAGCTCTCTCGACTACCCCATACACGCTTGGTTTGGCACAGCATGTATTTGTTTTCCATGGGGAGACAGGAGAAAGCTGCTGCCGGACAACTCTGGCCGCTACATATGTCCTAGGAGAACAAAAGGATTAGACATTGAAATTTAACACCTCTAAGCTTTCTGTCCAGGGGGAGCTGTGCGCTTGTTAATGCAGCAGTTCGGGCACGTACAGTTCAATTATTTTCGTTAGCACGTCCCTGTTTGCACAGGGCAAATATGTTGCGGACAACTGATTAGATTTTAATGTTGCATAAAAGATGCAATCACCCGACTAATGTACAGAAGCCATGTTTACAGAGGACAATTGTTCCTGATTTTTGGCCCTTGTGAAAGGCCGGTTAGTTCAGGCAGTCACAGGATGTGCCAAATTTATGATAGTGGCTGATGCTGTGTGATATAATTTGCACATCTTGTGTGAAGACATTTTTTTTTTTTTTGGCTGGCTTACTTTAGACCAGTATATTCCAGAAAAGCGGTCCATGGCCTTAAAGGGGTTGTCCGGGTTCAGAGCTGAATGTGGACATATCCCCATTTTCACCCAGGCATTTTCTGTTATGAGCATTTCATTGCACTGTGCAAGGCTTGTTTGTTTTTTACACTGCTAGGCGGAGGCTTCCGCCTAGCAGTGTTCCTGGTGACATCACTGTCCCGCCCATTAGTGCCAGTGACGTCACCAGGCTCACTGCTAGACGGAAGCTCATGTCAGAGGAGCCGTCTGGGTGAAAACAGTGATATGTCTGGGTTCAGCTCTGAACCCGGACAACCCCTTTCAAGAGAACCTTTCACCAGTTGTTACTTTATAAAAACAATACCTCACACTGTAGTCCATGTTCAGATGACATCTCAGTAATTTTTTTTTTTTTTAATGATCATCTCTGTTGCGCCACTATGCCCCTGGTTTGGTTTTGGTGCCTGGTGTACAGGGAGGAGGAGACATCAGCTTTTCTCAGTGAGTGTCCCCTTCTCTCTGGCTGTGACGTGATCCAAACCCAGCAGACTCCTTCACAACCAGGGAGAAGGAGAGTTGTCCTTGTGAGCTGTGGGAAATCGCTGAAGAACAGGCTATGTAAGAGAGTACGGCAAGTACTGTGCTCGCTTATATAGCCTGTTCTCACGAGATCCAGACAAAAATTTATTCTGCAGTTGATCTGTTTCGGCGCAAACCCTTAAATGGTCACTAAATTTACACACTGCTTAGGATCAGTCAATAGTACAAGCAACCATAAGAAACTTTCCAATATATCTTGGTAAATGGCTTTTCTCTTTTAAAATTCTCTTGAAGTCATCAAGGTCTGATGAGCTCACTGAAGGATCAGATTACATATGTCAAAACAAGTATATGGAGAGGGTGGAGGGAGAAATGAGCAGGAGCTGAGTTAGACAGAAGCGACACATAGACGCTGCAGCTAAATAGTAAGTTTCTCTCATAGCACAAGTGCTTTATTCACAGCCATACAGGTCAGTACTTCTTTGTAATGTCCTCCATGATTCCAGTAATATACTGGCCAGAATAGTGTTATTCCTCATGTACACACACTGTATTGTTGAAAGGTTAGGTACGCTTTAACGGTCCCTGAATTTTGATGCTATTGTCTCTGAAAACTGTTCAGCATTACGTAGGCATGACTAGATGGAGCATAGTAAATTTAAAGGGTTTGTCCTTGATTGCAGGCATTGGATTCTCTATTGTTGGTCTGCCACAATACGTATTAGGAAAGCTCTATATCAGGGGTCAGCATCCGCCAGCACCCAGGTTATTGTAAGACTACAACTCCCAGCAACACAAACAAGTGTGCATTTGTTTGGCTGTTCCCAAATCTCCCATAAATGTGAAACTACAATTCCCAGATTGTCCATTCACAACAGCTGGAGGTTGCTGACCCCTGCCCTATATCATCGGACCTCAGCCTGTGGCTCTCCAGCTGTTGCAAAACTAAAAGGCTCATTATGGGAATTGTAGTTTTGCAGCAGCTGGAAAGCCTACTCTGTACAGTGCTCATATGATTGCTGCAAGTAATAGATCTGGTGAATGCTTTCATAGGGGGCTCTATAGCAGATCCTACAGAACTTTCTGTACAGGGTCAGGCCATATCTAGGTTGGCTCCGTTACACCTCTGCCTTCTTCAGGCTGGGCAGCTCTAGTCATTAACATATAAATGAATGGCTGTTGGCACTGTTCTGTAAGTATGGTATAGGTTCCCATCCTGTGACATAAGGAAAGCTTTCGTAAGTCAATTTTTCACAAAAGCTTACCTAACCTCACAGGATGGGATCTTATTCTATCTTTGTCTGTAATTATGCCGCTCATGCAACAAGAGGAATTGCCCAGGGTATTTGTGTTAATTAAAGGGGTTGTCCGGGTTCAGAGAAGAACCCGGACATACCTGCAATTTCACCCAGGCAGCCCGCTTGAAGAGGGCATCGGAGCATCCTATGCTCCGATGCCCTCCTTTGCCCTGCGCTAATTAGCGCAGGGCAAAGGAATTTAGCCAGTTCCGGTGACGTACCGGTCCCTGCCGGGCAGAGGCTTCCGCCCGGCAGTGAGTCGGTGACGTCATCGGCGCTGATGGACGGGCTTTAGCGCTGCCCTAGCCAGTAAAACGGCTAGGGCAGCGCTAAAGCCGGCCCATTAAGGCCGGGTGACGTCACCGAACTCACTGCCGGGCGGAAGTACCCGCCCGGCAGCGAGTGTTTACATACAAAAGAGACCTTGCCCTGCGCGATCTAGCGCAGGGCAAGGGGGGGCATCGGAGCATGAGATGCTCCGATGTCCTCTTCAGGCAGGCTGCCTGGGTGAAATTGCAGGTATGTCCGGGTTCTTCTCTGAACCCGGACAACCCCTTTAACTTTGTGGCAAGGGTTACTTGGGTGTTAATGAACCAATCAGACCCACAACTCCTTCAGAACAGTACACTGTCTACATATTCACACAAACCATGAGCTCTGTCTCCAGCATCTACTCAATTAGATGCACAAAGTAGGGCCTCACGCATCCGGAGTCCCTACGGAGCTGTCTGCAATCAACATGCCTCTGTATGTTTTCCCTATAAGGCCTCTTTCACACGAACGTTGTTTTTGCGGGCTCCGATCCGCATTTTTCACCTGAAAAATGCGGACCCGTTCATTTCTATGGGTCCGCAAAAAATACTGAGAGCATACTGTGCTATCCGCATCCGTATGTCCGTTCCGTAGCCCCGCAAAAAAAAATAGAACCTGTCCTATTCTTGTCCGCAAAACGGACAAGGATAGGCATTGTTACAATGGATCCGCAAAAAAAAAATGGATGCCATACGTTTTTTTTTTTTGCGGACCGCAAAACACCACATTCGTGTGAAAGTAGCCTAATAAAGGAATTCAGTTGGAAAACCATTGTAGAAGATGGAGACCTGGTACAGCAGGGCACCATTGAAGTCTATAGGTACCTACTCGGAGGTTACACAGGGCTGTAATACTCTTGCATTTTAGCCATTAAAAAGAGATGAAAAAATGAGATAAAACGGCAAAAACTTAAATCATGGTTATGCTGGGAAGCCACAGTTTGACTGCGCAAAAAGTTGTATCTTGGAGCAGCCGCCGCAATAAACCATTGACTGTCAGTGGCAGTGTGGCTTCCCATTGAAAACACTGGGGGTGGTCTTTGGAACTGAATCTGTGCCAAATTGTATCAAAAATGCAGTGTGGATGGGGATTAAGTGTGGTCTCGTTATCAAATCAACCTGGTCCTCATTTTAGCCACTTCTCAGCTGCCGTCTTTCAGTCTCTAAGCGGATACCATCTTTCACAGAGCAGACATATTCTGCACAATGAAGGTGGGTGAGTGATGTTCTGTAGGCAGCACCATTGAAGTCTATAGGTACCTACTCGGAGGTTACACAGAGCTGTAATACACCTGCATTTTAGCACTAAAAAGATGAAATTGAGGTAAAATGGCAAAAACTTAAAATATGTTTATGGTGGGAGGCCACAGTTTGCGCAAAAAGTTGCATCTTAGTGCAGCCGCTGCAGTAAACCATGACCGTGTGAATGGCAGTGTGGTGTCCCATTGAAAACACTGGGCCTGGTTTTTGGAACTGAATCTGTGCCAAATTGTGTCAAAAATGCAGTGTGGATCGGGATTAAGTGCGGTCTCGTTATCAAATCAACCTTTTCCTCATCTTAGGAACTTCTCAGCCGCCGTCTTTCAGTCTCTAAGCAGATACCATCTTTCACAGAGCAGACATATTCTGCACAATGAAGGTGGGTGAGTGATGTTCTGTAGGCGGCACCATGCCGCCATTAAATGAGCAGTATGTAATATCTAGATGGGTAATAGATCATTTCAAATATCACTGCTGTCATATACTACTCCCCCGGTATATTAAGTCATTATGTAATCCCAGCAATATAATCGACTGAATGAAGTGCTCTACAGCTACACATTGTTAAATGGATCACTGTCTTCACAATCACATAAAGAGAAAAAAAGAAACTGTGTTTTATGCAATTGTGTGTTTCCTCTTCTCATATGAGACTATATAACTGCACATGACACCAGTTCTAGCAATATGGATTACTTTACAAAGCAGCGAACAGTGATGTCTATGCATTGCATGATGCAATGGCTATTCCACCTTCACATGTGTCATGACTATCTAACATCATTCATCTCATCAATAGGGGATGTTCACATTTAGCAGTTGACATTCGGTTAAATCTAGATCAAAACAGCATTGCAGAAAACAATTTTTTTTTCTGCCATTTTATTCAATTTTTCTTGTGGTTTTTGTCTAAAACCTGTGAACATAGCTATAGGCTCTATCTGATCACACATATGAAAAGGAAAATACATACAATGCAACGGCACACTGCTAACCAGATAAAGCACAAAATGCCATAGAGATATGAAGTATTCTGGAGCTAATGCTATACTTGTTTGGTAAATTAGAGATTCTTGGCAAATATATTTTGTACAAAATTATCTGGGCCCGTTCACCAAATCGTCCAGGTGATCTCTGTAGAACGGGAACCTAACACTATTTCCTACCTGTTATGTGCCAACCTTGGCTTCCGTATAATCAGGGGGTGTTCGGTTCCACATGCATGCTGGGTCCCTTCTGCCTTTTGCCATTTGTAGTGCTTCAAAGGCCTCCACTAATACAGGGATGCAGGTACCAAGCATGCAGGCCGAGTCCACTCGGCTGTATAGTTACACCAGTTAAAATCAGCCTATGGAGCAGGCGGGGCTAGTCAGGAGTGCATGACCAAATTGAGTAGCCACACCTCCAGTACAAACTTGATCACACATATGAATACTTTTTTTTTTTTTCTTTACATCCAGTTGTTGAACAGCTGACACACATATACGTATATTTGTATATATGCACATGACCGTGGTTTTGGTCCACATCTGATTCTAATTTTTTTTTTTTACAGACCCATTTATTTTAATGGGGCTGCAAAAGATGCAGGCATTTCACCTTGTGCTGTCTACATCCGGCATTATGTCCGTGTTATCCATTACATTCCAGAACTGTAAGGGTTACATAGCATCATAAATCAACATAATGCTATGTGACCCCGTCAGTGCTGGGAGGTCAGAACGGGAGCTGCCGCGTACTCACGCTGCGAGACTGGAGTGTGGAACTTGCTTGTCTGAAAGGGGCCATAGACAAGTTTAGCAACAAAATCGGCGAAGTATCTGTGATAATTTTTTCATTGCCTGGTCCTGTCAATCAAAGTGCAGAGGATGCGGCAATTGCAGAGAGAGCAGAGACTCTAGGAGTAATGGCAACGCCCTCGTTGCTCCTAGAGGCTAATTTGCATATATTAAAACATCAAATCTCTCACCGATGCGGACACGTATGAACATGGGACAACACAGATGTCTTCAGCTGCCAAGTGCACATGTAACAGGTCACCCAGTGTCATAGGTACAAATCTGCTGCAGTTTTTGCTGTGGATTGCACCCTCTACATTGCAAAGGGTAAAATCTATGGTGCAGGTTTCAATTCCGCACTGAAGTTTAATTTACACTGCAGAGTTTTTACTCGGTATGTGGTTGACATTTCTTAAAATCTCATCCACATTGCTGCTATTGTACAATGCTGTGGATTTTCTGCAAAAAAATCTGCAATGGCAAGTCTGCAGCATTTGGGTCATGTGGACGTCAGAAGTGATCAGCAGAGGTGCACATAATTTTAATACAAATGAAAGCTGAGCTGTCGTCCTTCCGTCGCTGTATGTTATGCATTATCATGCGGCCAGTTCTGTCTCTCATATCCTCTCTCTCTCTGTAGTCCCATCTAGTACGTAGCAGCCTATGACCACCATGTTCAGCACCTAAAGAACTTTAGAGGTCAGCTTCCCCGTCATGAATGCCGCCTGATGTCTCCTCTCATTGTGGCTTCTTCCACCAATATGAATGCAGGGCCAGTGCTAGGCTGTATGATATGAAGGCTAGGAAAAAAAACAGGTAAAATTATACCAAAATAATATATTGGAGGCATCACTAGATGATGGTGTATAGAATACTGTATAATGGTTGTCCTCCATTAATATATTCCCATTCAGTTTTTTTTTAAGCGTCAACATTGGGCCCTTCAACGTGCACAGTGTACTGAATGCTGCTACACACACACTTTAGTTTAATAAGTTCATGCATACAAAGACCCATCTATTATGAGTGACAGCTGTAGAGGTCTCTTAGTTGGATGCTACATCTGTCACTCTGAGGGTAGGGACTGTGAAGCAGCTAACTGGCATTTGCAGGAGGAGAATTTGGCAGGATAAGGCCTCATGTTGCTTTGCGGTGCCCAAAACACGGATACCAGCTGTGTGCATTCCGCATTTTGCGGAACAGAACAGCCAGCCCCTAATAGAACAGTCCTAATGCAGACAATAGTAGGGCACGTTTGATTATTTTGCAGAATGTACATGCGGACACGGAATGCACACGTTTCTTTTTTTGGACCCATTGAAGTAAATAGTTCCACATATGGGCCGCAAAACGAACGGACACGGACAAACAATACCTTCGTGTGTATGAGCCCCAAGAGGTTATAGTTGTACTACTTCTGATAGATGCTCCACAAAATATCTGTTTCTCTAGCTTTCCCCAGTCCCTACCTAGCACTGTCAGCAGTTTTGCTTGGTTAGAACTGCTGGCAGATTCCATTTAAAATGTACCTCCAGTTATAAAGAAATTTTCATAATTGAATAGTAACGGTGTAAGAAACTTTGTAATGTATCTTAGTACAGAATGATGATTCCGCCCTTCACTCAGCCTCTTATCTCTGATTGCACCCATCTTGTCTTCAGCTTCACACACACAAGTCTATGGAGAGATGAGTTGTTCACTGCCCGCTAGTAAGTGAGTTATTACATTGCTCTGAACAATGGTAGAGCCATATCCTTCTAGATATAGTAGAGTTAAAAGTGCTAAGTGTAGCAGAGCTAAGAAACTGCAGTTTGTGTGTCTCTTATCCAGCAGCCTTTTCCTCTCTCCATAGATGTCAATGTTAAAAGCAGGAAAGAGCAAAGCAGATAGAAGCCTGTTTTTTTAAGGGCCCATTCACACAACTGTGAGCAGCCAAAAAATGCAGACAGAACACAGGGGGAGCAGTTTTGCTGGTGACGCTAGGGAGTCCCGTCCCCGCCTGCCATTGGCTGCTCCCCCTGTGTTCTGTCTGCATTTTTTGCGATCCCAGACAAATGAATGGGCCCAGGAAATGTGGATCGGACACAACGAAAATACAGTCACTAGTATAAGGTCTTAATCTGACACAAGCTGCATGGAGAGAAGATCCTGGCACGCCACTCAATAGCCTTGGACTTAAAGGGTTTCTGTCACCAGAAATAACCCTATTAAACCAAGTGTCATTTGCAATGAGCAAATGACACTTGATTCCAGTAATGTTACTATTATACTTCTCAGTAACGGCGTTTTGCTAAAAATAGCGATTTTATAATATGCTAATGACCTCCCCTAGGTGCAGTAGGCGTGAACCTGCACCTAGGAGAGGCCATAATAACGCCTCTTACCACGCCCCCGGTCGCGCTGATTGACAGGGCCGGGCAGCCAGCTCTTTCGGCTCCCGGCCCTGTACGAACCCGAAATCCCGCGCCTGCGCAGTAATGAAGCCGGGACCCGGGCGGGCGCCGGCTCTCAATGCGCGCTGATCCCGCGCCTGCGCATTGCGATCAGCGCGCATTGAGAGCCGGCGCCCGCCCGGGTCCCGGCTTCATTACTGAGCAGGCGCGGGATTTCGGGTTCGTACAGGGCCGGGAGCCGAAAGAGCTGGCTGCCCGGCCCTGTCAATCAGCGCGACCGGGGGCGTGGTAAGAGGCGTTATTATGGCCTCTCCTAGGTGCAGGTTCACGCCTACTGCACCTAGGGGAGGTCATTAGCATATTATAAAATCGCTATTTTTAGCAAAACGCCGTTACTGAGAAGTATAATAGTAACATTACTGGCATCAAGTGTCATTTGCTCATTGCAAATGACACTTGGTTTAATAGGGTTATTTCTGGTGACAGAAACCCTTTAAATTGTCTAATATGCAGTTATCAGTATTTTCCACCAGGTGGTGACATTGAGTTACACTACTGGAATTTTTTCTTTTTTCTTTTTTTTTTTTTGTACCAGATAGTACAGTTTACATCGTTTGGGATTAATAATGTCTTTTCACCTGTATTTCAACACATTTTGCAATGAAAGGCAAGTTTATCTTTACATCTCTGGTTCTACATGCTGCTAAACATTTACTATAAAGGGCAGACCCGGAGATAAAAAGCGAATGTTACAGAGTTCATAGTCTGTGTGATTATATGTGTAAGATATTGGTTGTATTTAAAGGGGAAGTGACCCTTAGACTTATTTCAGTGTAGAACTAGACACACTGGTATTATACCATCCACCTTGGCACAGTTCAGGGGCCAGGATACGTCAGTGTGGAGCCCATGTTGTAACCAGTGCATATGGCTATAGCCATCGATTAGGAGATTACGTGCCACGTGCCTCCTGAGCCACTTGTTGGGGACCAAGAGTCTCCAGTGATAGGCACAAGTTCCCCGGAGATTACACTTGTGCATGTAACAGGATCATATTTTGGACGCCTATGAATAATTCACTTTCCGTATTGAAGAGAGATTTTAAAGCCGCATTCATACATCAGTGTTGGTAAGTGTTTTGCACCAGAGATTGTCAGCCAAAACCAGGTGCAGGTCAAAAACACAGAGGAGGTGCAAATCTTACCTGAAACCATGCAAGGCCCACTTGCAAAAATAATCACTGACTGTGTGAATAAAGCCTTACAACTGTCTGTGCAATGCCTTTTATTTTTCCCCCAATTTTTTGCGTCTCGGATGTGGACCCGTTCACTTCAACGGGGCCACAAAAGATGCAGACAGCACTCTGTGTTGTTCACATCTGTTACTCCATTCCATGCCCCCCCCCTCCCCCCAAAAAAAAAGAACATGTCCTATTCTTCTCTGTTTTGCGGACAAGAATAAGCAATTCTATTATGGGCAGCATCCGTGTTTTGTGGATCCGCAATTTGCAGACCGCAAAACACGGCGCGGTTGTGTGTACATAGCCTAACTAGTATATAAAACTAGCTAGGTTTCCTCTCTGGTGCAGACATTACTAGTGCAGCCAGCAGGTGGCAGCATCAGTCAGAGACCTACTAAACTATTCAGAATAGGGATGAGTGAATTGATTTGTCTCCTTAGCATAGGGCAAGTTATCTAGCCCAGCCCTGACCATCTGGGCCCTGCACCACTGCTCTGAGTAGCGACGCAGGTGCCGAAGCTCCAATTTGGTTTTGGGAGGAAAGACTGCACTTGCACTGGAAGTGTAGCTGCACATGAGCAGTCGCTCCCAAAGCCGAATTTGACCCCCTCGCAGGTGACGAACTCTTGCTAATAAGATGAATCCATTTGCTCATCCATAAAGAGGTTATCACATGATTATCAAAAAAGAATCAGATATCATATAGAACATGACTATAGCGTTCTAATAAAGCTAGAACCAGCCCTGTACCTCACATGGATCCAGAGATCTCCACATTCATTGATCCGCTAGATTTATATCAAGCTGGCTGCTCAGGGGGTGTGTTCTTTCTGCTACAGCTCAGACAACGTGTCCATTCTGTTGCATCTTTCTCTCTATCACTATCATGGCTCAGGAGGCAGCAGAAGGATGGAACTGAGCATGTGCGTCCACTCTTGTGAGGTGGACAGAGAAATACGAAAAAGAGCAAACAGCAGGTGAAACTATACAGATACATTTTATTTGAATAACTGATATACAAAATTTTTTATTACATGCAATTACAAAAGTATCCAGACCCAGGTGCTTGTATGCAGATTGCTGAATATTTTATTTGTGGGACAACCCCTTTAATTCAGAAAGGACCCTGTAAAGAGGCAAGTGTTCTGGGACCTGTGGTTAAGACTTCTAGTATAGTTCACGTGCAGAATGTACTGCTGTGTGCATGCTTGTCCCTCCTCTGGATATTAGGAGGTATGCTTTAGGATTTACTTTGGTTTTCCTTGGACTATGTTTTTGACCATACAGTGCCTCATTGTCTTGGAGTTTCTAGAAAAACATTTCAGCATTGCAGATGAGCGCTGTACGGATGTCCTGTTACAAGATGTCAGTTCATTAACGTACATTACATTTTAGGCTCCTTTTACAAGCAATCATTTTTGAACAAAGCTCCTCTGATGCCTCCATGGGAAGGAATGCACAGGAGTAGATCAAGTACATGAATGGAATGACAGTGTAGTCTGCAGCTGAGAAGACTATTTGAAGCAACGCATCGTCCCCCAGACTGCCCCAAGAATTTCAATTGCTCAGGCTCTTGCTGGCTCTATTTTGGTGCATGAGCTCACTGGGATATTTTGGCAGAAATCCAGCGTTTGTACCTACCCCGTCTAAAAAGAAAATGTAATTCCTTGTGAATGTACTTCCTGCCTTACGGGGTGAAGGAAGCGTTATTGCTTAGCGTTATCTTAATGTGAGGAGGTTCACTTCTGGCTCCGGTTGTGATGTCTTGTTTCTCACTTGTTTTAATTTTAAGCCCTTCTGAGATAATGACAAACACTTACATAAAGCTGATCAGCCAGCGACATGGAGGTGCGAGAAAGTGCTGGGCGCTGATTGCTGAGGTGAAACTGGAAGAAAATAACAAAGAGAAAGGCTAATCACCAAAGATCCAGGCCAAGACTTTCAGCAACCCCGAGGATACAGCCATTACATTGTGCTTTGAGATTGAACGCAAAGAGAAGAGTGTTATAGCCTGGGTTGGGGTCAGTCTCCCCCAGCAAATCTTAGCTGACATGGATGTTCTGCAGACCTGTTTACTATGGACACAGACAACATGCATGGAGCTGCGTCATGGTCGCCTTCCTTAGGGTAAATGCACACGATCAGGATTACGTGCGGATTTGCGTGCGGAAAATCCGGTCCGTAGGTCATGTACATTATATTCTATGACAATTTGAAATTCTCAATGCACACGATGCGGATTTATTTAGTGCGGATTTTGACCTGCGGTGCGGATTTTACAATCAGCAGCATGTCAATTTATTTTATTTTTCCTGTCCGGATTTCATGAGGATTTTCTCCATTCACTTGAAAAAAAAATCCGCACGCAAATCTGCATGCAAATCCACACCAATTGGTGCGGATTTACCGCACGAATTTCACTGAGAACACCTGCGGATTTCAGTGCGGATTGTCCACAGATAAATCCTGATCGTGTGCATTTACCCTTAATGTCCACTGTGCAGCCAGCCATACACGTACAGGATCTATTACACTTGTCGATGCCCAGGCAATTATAGGGAACAAGCCGAATGTTCCTGATAATTACCTGATCGTGAGCCGAGGTGATACCTGTATTAAAGGGGTTTTCTGCTTTCCCCATACTGATAAGCTACCCTCAGGATAGGTCAGCAATATCAGATCGGTGGGGGTCTGGCACCCCTGTAGATAAGTTGTATGATCTGCACGTTGCGTTCTGTTCACTGTTTACCAGCTCGCCGCCAACGTTGCAGAGGCGAGCAGTGTAATTACAGCTGCTCCCTCCCTCTTCACTTGAATGGGACAACGTGTTGCTCCATAGTATTCAAGTAAATGGGACGGCTGAGCTTCAGTTACACTGTTCGCCACTGCGATTTCGATGGCGAGCAGGTAAACAGTGAAGAGAATGCAGCACTCACAGGAGCCCTGTGTTATCGTCAAACAGCTGATCAGTGGGGGTGCCGGGAGTCAAACCCCCACCAATCTGATATTGATGACCTATCCTCAGGAAAAGTCATCAATATGGGGAGAGCAGAAAACCCCTTTAATGTGACCCTCTGTATGGGGATGGATGACCACTACTGCAATCGCTTGTCCGCATACAGATTCATTGTTTGCTGCTAGCAAAAAAAATAATAATAATAATTGTGGTTTTATGTGCCACATAAAAAAATACAATCACCTGATGAATGAACATTGGGTGTCAGACCTTGCATTTACACATGAGGTTTATCGGGAATGAGCGTCTGTAGGAATACTCATCCCTGATATTTACCCCAATCCTTGACCTATGTAAAAAAGATAAAGTAAAACATAAACTGGAAAATGATAGGATACATTCAGCCCATTATGCCACAACACTTTTGTGGTATGAAAATGATATATCCCTATATATAATGGGCACACATAAAAATGCAATAAATGCAGATGCAAATACACAATAGAGAGCACCAATATTTAAACCTCAATGGCGTCTTTATTAAAGTAGTCTAAGTTAAAATACATATATAAGACAAGGCACGCATACCACACAGAAAGTGCCATATAGAAGAGAGGATACATGTAACAAAAAGTGTTGGGGAAATCGGGTGCCATATCTTGGTCTGTATCTGTTATTGTATGTGGGAGGACTGTTTGTACTGACTATGGACTATGTCCATATTTTTTGTACTTTAGACTATGTCCATCTCTTTTTATTACATGTAGCCTCTCTTATATAAGGCACTTTCTGTGTGGTATGTGTACCTTGCCTTATATATGTATCTTAACTTAGACCACTTTAATAAAGGTGTCATTGTGGTTTAAATATTGGTAGCGGTATGAAAATGATCTTAAATCTCCCTCAAAGTGTCTTTGTGTGGATCCGTATTAACCGTAAGAGGTCCTGTCACCAGAGATGTCTGCAATAACACTTCTGGAGCATCTATCCTTATAACTCTATACTGTGCCATTCCTCTGTTATCCCTAATTGAAGTTTGGAAGATCCAACTGGGAGTTACCAGTTGGGAGGTGTCCCTGCACAGTCTGACACTATCCATTTAGTGTTGTCAGTGTCAGACACACATCCAGCCAGAAAACCCAGACCTTTATAGCAAACTTCTGGCAATTCATTCATAAATTTCTAGTAGGACTAATAGAGTAACATAGTAACATAGAGTTATAAGAATAGAAGTTCCAGAATCGTTATTACATTGGTAATGCAAGTAGTTACTAAAACAGACATGTAAGAAGGGGTGACAGGTCCTTTTTAAGTTTAATTTTACCTATGTGAAATAATAGATGATCACAATATATGTAGTTTTTTTTTAAACCAGATAATTTTTTATTGAAAACTGACATGTTACATCACATAATCAGCAATTTTGAGACATATTGAAATAAAAAGCACAGAAAACTGCAGCTTACAAACACCGCAGCACCATCAGTTACAATATATGTAGTTTTAGTAATCTATAAGGAATCGCTCTCTCACCGGGGGTCGGCAATAACAAACTTCTCTCAAACAGTGGGGAGTTCAAGCTCAAACAGTGCTTTATTTGTCACACAGCATATCAAACTTCCAAGTTTGGCACGATAAGTCGCAGCTTCACATCACAACATGTTACATCAACACAAAACAAGAAATCCTTGCCCAGCTAGGCGCTCACTATACAGAGGTTTTCCTTAACTCACCTATAGCCCAGTGACAGCTTCCGAGCTGTGACCAATGCAACCCATTGGGGTCTCGGTCCACTAGCCCTCCTGATGGTAACCACACAATACCTTGGGGGAGGATATGGTCCAGCAGTCCTCCCGACTCTTACTATGCTACACCTCTTTTCCTCAGGCATCGCTAGGTCCCCCAAAACAAAGGCTTTACTCAGCCTTGAGGCCCCCCAAACCCTCGTGGCTAGGACCACATGGAGCCTTTGCAGGCTTCCTTTTCAATTCCTCTACTCCTCTAGACACTGAGGAATGATTTATCCCTCCCTGATTATCACAGCTGGCCTCACCTCAGACCAAGAGAACACCTGTAGAGGACTAGGGGTGTGGACTGAGAGGCTCCCACTACCAACCTGTCTCACAGTCCAAAGAAATCCAGCCCATATAACTTAAGCAAACCATCTCTAGCAACTATGCTTGCTGAAGCAACACCAATTCTGGATTTCTGTTACCTCACCCAAATAAACTGGAAAACCAGGTAAGATACACACCCCCACCACATCTATACCATGCACTTCACCACAAATCCTATAAATGATCTCATATATCTGTTTATAGCTCAGTTGGACTCTTAGCACAGTGGCTTAGTGGTTAACACTGGTACCTTGCTGTGCCAGGGTCCTAGGTTAAAATCCGACCAAGGACAACATCTTCTTGGAGTTTGTAGGTCCTCCCTGTGTTTGCGTGGATTTCCGCCAGGTAATCCAGTGTCCTCCCACACTCCAAAGACATACTGATAGGGAACTTAGATTGTGAGCTCCACTGGGGACAGTAAGTGATGATAATGTCTGTAAAGCGCTGTGGAATATATCGGCACACTATACCGTGAGTGAGTTAAATCATTAGAATAATTATTTGGGATTGGTGTTAGACACAAGAAAAGCTTCAGCATCAAGCATGGTTACGTGCCACGTGCCTTCACTTCAGGGCAGAGCTTGTCACCGTATATAATACTTCCAGTGTTTTTCTGTATGTGCACAGGGGAATTTTAAGTATGCCATGTTATCATGAGCAAGGGGGTTGGGAAGTATTTTTCTGAGTTAAAAGCAATTTAGCAGGACTGTGTGCTCAGGCATAGACGGAAAAGGTTCCTTGATAAAAACACTTTCAGGGGCCGCTGTGTGTGGGAAACCATTGACAAGTTTGTATTCAAAGAATAACATCATTGAGATAAAGGTTTTGAATATATAATTGCTGAATTGTGAATATCAAAACAGAGCATCAGATGAAACCGTGATTGCCCCCCACCAGGCTTCTCTTAAGACACCTTAGAAATAGCAGAACCCAGCAGGTCCAGCAAGAATCACTGAGCAGGAAAAACATGAAACACATGAAAGCGTTCAGGTTTGTTATTCTGCTCTTTATGCATTTATTTATTTTGCCTAAAGAAAGAATTGATTTTTTTTGTTGCTGCTAGTTTAACTTGTGAGGGCCTCGCTTGGAGATGCAGAAATATTCATGGAACTGCCATGTTCTCCTATAGACCACATGAAGAAAATGTTCTGCCAGCTCTGAATTTGTAAACTGTTTTGACAAGGGGATTAAGCTCCTGAGATAAGAGTCTTCAGAGAAAGGAACACACTGTCTGCTTCTTTATGAATGAATGATAGGTTTATAAACTCGACAAACTGTGCTAGACTGTACGTGCACGCCACATATTTGGAGCATACACCACGCATATCCATAATGGGCACGACATATGCCAAAGGAGCGTTTTACACAGTTTTGATATGAGACCTGTTGATCATTTCCAAACTTTGGCACCTTCACTAAATTCTGACTTAGGGCTCATGCACACGGCGGTTCCTCAGTCATTCCATACATTGGGGACTGCTATTTGCGATCCCCAGTGCACGGGCAACATCCGTGTGGACTCCGCAGACAGATCCAGATCCATTCAACTTGAATGGGTCCGTGATCCGTCTGCTCCACAACAAAAATAGAACTCCGTAGTGCATCTGTGGGGTTCCGTGCCTCCGTTGCGGACCCAAGTGAATGGGTCCGCATCCGTGATGCAGTGCAAAAACGGCCGGGTCCGTATATTGCGAACCTGCTGTTTGCAGGCCTAGTCATGTGCATGAGCCCTTAAGGTGCATTTACACAGCCCGAGAATCGGGCAGATTATCGAGAATGACCATTCAACTGACAATCTGGCCATGTAAATGTACTACCAATCACTGTAAATTTACTACTCATCCTGTTGTTCGTGCAGGCACCGATCATGGCTTCTGGGCAGCAGATTGTATGGTCTAAACCTGGGATCAGCAACCTTCGGCACTCCAGCTGTTGTGAAACTACAACTCCCAGCGTGCTCCTTCCACTTGTGTGGGAGTTTAGAGAAAAGCCAAGCAAGTGTGCATGATGGGAGATGTAGTTTCACAACACCTGGAGTGCTGGAGGTTGCAGACCTCTGGTCTAAACGGTGATCTGCTGCCCAGAAACAATGATTCTGTATGAGGACGAGGGATCACTATTGCTATATATTTACATGCAGTGGTCTCCTTCAGTGAACAAGCAGCCGACTGTTGGGAAGGAATGCTTCATTGCCGGAAACCGGCCGCTCATTCGGCCCATGTAAATCCAGCTTTCTGTTTCTGTTCTCCTAATCCATCAGAACAGAAAAAAAAAACAACAACAATGGATCCTTTATTTTGAGGATCCGTTATGCTCATTTTGCATCCGTTTTATCCATTTCTGTCTTAGACCTGTTATTTTTAGATGGGAAAGCAAATTACTTCGTGGAGGACTTTTATCCTGTCTAAAATAACTGATCTTGGAAGGAAAGGGCTAAAGCGGATGCAAAATGAGCATAGCTGAGCACAATGGATGCTCAAAATAAAGGATCAGTTTGTTTTATTTTATTTTCTGTTCTTCTGACGGATCAGAAGAATGAAAAAAGAAACCTAGCCTTACAAGTATATGGTCATTTGGTGTGTGGAAAGTCTTTTTTAACTCTTTCTTTATTTCAATCAGTCTTAGTGAGGAACAGTCCGAATGTGTAGCATGCTGAACATGGCAATTGAAGCTTGGAAAGTTTGACAGGTAAGTGGCTCTACTGTTGGGACCTTATTGTCACCACTTATAGGGGCACTTGGAGGCTCTCCTACAGAGGCATGTGAAGAATGTTCTGCAAATACTTATCCAGGGTTGGGTTGGGGGTACAATAATCTTCTAAACTTCCATGGAACACAAGCTTGGTAAGCCATAGACAATCAGGTGCTCCTCCATGTAAAAGAATTTTAGGACAGTGTCATATATCATAATGTAGTCCTTAGACAACACATTATTGAAGAGTATATGTGACCATACAGTCAGCTGTGGACACCATGTCACAAAATGTCCTAGAGCTGAAAAGAACGCAGTGAAGTTTAGTAAATTGACAAAGTGGCTTAGATGACTTCAGTTCTAAGAAAGATTGAAATCTCCAGCAGCATATTCTATCCATACAGGATGGACTTCTCAGAATAAGTGATGTGCAGAACGTGTATAAACTGTTATAATAATCAGCTGCGGGACGGGAAAATACAATAAGGATGGATTAAGGTTTCTACATTTTTCTTCTAGGTTTCTTTTAAATTGCAATCAGGAAGATAACGTCTTTATTCAGATGTTTTGTGCGCGGTAAATCACTTAAGGGATGTGTAATTACTGGGAATACTTGTAATTTGATCTTGTGGGGGTTTATATGCGAGCACTTGGTGCATGAGACATAATTATGCCCTGGCAGACGTTACTGAGTTCTCATAGCTCGGCCTTCTTGCAGCAATTAACAGTGTATCACTCGTTCTCTTTATAAACCACTTCACTGAGCTGTCATAGTCTCACAGTCCTTTAAGAATATATATATGTATATATATCAATATATATATATATATATACACACACACAGTATATATATATATATATATACAGTATAGTGGCAACCTGCTGCATATGTTTACAAGACTAATCTGGAAAATTTTGTAGAAGCTGTTAATAGAAGCCATAAAAACCTCTTTCTGCACCATAAATAACAGCTGTAAATATCTATTAAAAGATCAGTCTAAGACAACTATCTCAATACCAGAAAAAAACTTTTGCGACATGTTTTATTCCAACCACCTCTCGGCATGTTTGCCATGCTGCCCCCAGACCTCCCCAGCTGCCCCCAGACCTCCGGAACACCCCCATTATAGTCAGTGGGCCCGGAGTGGCCTTCTGGTGGCACGTGTGCACTAGTGGCAGCACGGATCCGGCAGGTTGTTCCGGCGGGTGAAGAGAAGGCTGTTGCTAATGTGAAAGTAGCCTAAGGCTACTTTTACACTAGCGTTTACATTTTCCGGTATTGAGATCCGTCATAGGGTCTAATACTAGTAAAAAAAATGTTTTCATTTTGTCCCCATTCATTGTTAATGCAGAGAAAATGTAACTGAACAGAACGGAGTGCTCCAAAATGCATTCTGTTCCGTTCCGTGGTTGCGTTCTCATACCGGAGAGCAAACCACAGCATGCTGCAGTTTTCTTTCTGTCCTGGGATGCGGAGCAAGACGGATGGACAATAGAAAACGGATCCATCCCCCATTGACTTTCATTGGAGTTCATGATCGATCCGTCCTGGCTAGGTTAAAGATAATACAACAGGATCCGCTCATAACGGATGCAGACGGTTGTATTATCAGTAATGGTATCCAACGGATCCAGCAAAAACGCTACTGTGAAAGTAGCCTAAGATGCACATGTCTGCACCCAGAGGCATCCCCTGAGCATAAGGGTTAGAGGCAGTAAACCTTGCTGTACTTCATAGGTGCCATACTATAGCAATGAAACAGTACAGTAATCATCCATAAGCGTACATGTCACATTTATTTGTTTTTGCATATTTCACAGGCAACATCTAAAACTTTGTAATGTACTGTATCTAAATTGCTAATTGCATGCTTTGTTCGGAAACCTCACAAAAATATTGTGTGCAGTAGTTACAGTAAGGCCCCTTTCACACAAGCGAGTTCTCCGCGCGGGTGCAATGCGTGATGTGAACGCATAGCACCCATACTGAATTCTGACCCATTTATTTCAATGGATCTGTGTACTTGAGCATTTTTTTTCACACAACAGTACTGTGCTGCGATGTTCTATATTCTGCGTTTTTCACACAGCCCCTGGCCCCATAGAAGTGAATGGGGCTTTAATAAAAAACCGGAAGCAAGTGCGGATGCAATGCAGTTTTCACTGATGGTTGCTAAGAGATGTTGTTTGTAAACCTTCAGTTTTTTATCACCCGCGTGTCGTGCGCATCAAAACGCATCGCACCCGCGCGGAAAAAAACTGAACAACTGACCGCAATCGCAGACAAAACTGACTGAACTTGCTTGCAAAATCAGTGCGAGTTTCCCTGAACGTATCCGGACCTAATCCGTCACGCTTATGTGAAAGAGGCCTAAGGGTTCAGCTACACGGCGATCTTGGTCACATGACAGCTGTTGCACCCAAGGATCACATTGCCAGTGCTAGCATACAAATAAATGGGGTTACAGAGTGACGCACATATTTGAGAGTCACGCTGCAACCTCATTCTTTTCTATACTAGCACCGTTACACTGCGGCACCACTTTGAACCTTGGGCACGGCAGGTGTCGTGCAAACGAGATCGTCATGTAACCAAACTCTAAGACTTCTTTCACACAAGCGATACAGATTGTGTCAGGATCTGTTCAGGGAAAAACTGATGCTTTTGCATGCAAGTTCAATCAGTTTTGTATGCAATTGCGTTCAGTGTTTCCGTTTTTTTTTTCCGAGCAGATGCAATCAGTTTTTTCGTCTGTGGTAAGGAAAACTGAAGAATAACCATCTACATCTCCTAAAAACTCATTGCATACAGATGCTTTCCATTTTTCACGCAAGCCCTATTAATTTCTATGGAGTCAGGGCTGCATGAAAAAAAGGAGAATATAGAAAATTATGCGATGTTTGCCTCTCACGCCAGCGCAGGGAGATCAAGACTGGTGGATGGATGCGCCAGTCTTGATATATTTCCCCTTATGGGTCTGTGAAAACCACAACACTGCCATCAGTGTTGTGTCATTGATTTTTAGACTATTGACAGGAGATGCTCTGTAAATTAAAGAAGAACTCCCTCAAAATATTTTATTCTCTCACCTGTTAGAAAGGTGCATGATATAATCTGTAGTGAATGCAATCTTCTCATCACAGACTGCATTTCTGAGTTATCCCCTCTCTTCTTATTGTAGCTGGGTCATGTGACCAACTCCCTGACCTCCAACTGACCCAAGGAAGCCAGTCACTGCTCTATTCATTCCTATGAGACTGAAAGTGAGGCTCCCATAGGAATGCATAGAAAATCAGACTTCCTGTCCACACATAAGTCTCTGTGTGAGTTGGTGGGTCTGATTCCTAGTCACATAACACAGATGAGAAACATCAGGGAGATATTACTCCCAAATACCGCCATTTTTAAGAAAATGACATTCACTATAGATTACATCATGTACATTTCTAACAGGACATGGAATAACATTTTTGCGGGAGTTCTTCTTTAATTTACCCCTGTAAACAGCACTGTTTTGGGCTTCTTGCCCTTCATCAGTATACTGGATACTGGTGAGGGACAAAAACCCTGAAACTGTGCTGCCCACAAATGGGTGTCTTTGGTTTGACTGGCGTTAGCTAATCTGCGTACATTTTTTTCCCACAGAGCATTGCTCAAAAAATAAGTCTCCATACACCACAGTGTCTCTTCAATCCAAAAACATAACACACTGAAATGCCAGCTGTCTAGAGTTTTTTTTAGTAAGAAATGAGAAAAAAGGAGCCTTAGTAACCAGAACGTAGGCTCGCGTTCACTACTGACACCATAAGTATCTAAGCAGCAGTCAGCTCCCCGGGATTTAAATGGTAGCATTTCCAGAAACCTTCAGCTGTCACTGTCTTCCAGCTCAGATCTTTCTGTAGAATAGTTAGCAGAGCTACCAATGTGGAAGTCACGTTTGTTTATTATGACGAATAACAGGTCCCTTAACATTTTATAGCGAACACCCACGGAGTCTTTGACATGTATAGGAAGGAAGTGGAGAGAAGAGTCTTTATCAGTGTCAACGTATAGACCTCAGTGAAACCAAGAGCTAAGTATTGTATAGCGTACATACATCTTAGGCCAAGTTCACACTTTAGTTATTTGATCAGTTATGTCCATCAGTTATTGTGAGCCAAAACACAGAACAAGTGCAAACGAGTAGCTTCACTCCTGGTTTTGGATCACAATCACTGATGGAAATAACTGACCAAATAACTGAAGTGTGAACCTGGCCTAACTAGTCATCCATCAATCATTCATTGAATCTAATGAGTTATATGGCTGAAGGTTGTATGGCTCTTACCTTGACATACTGGGAACACTCGCCAAACTTTCTACAGGTCATAGAAAGATTTCTAAACTTTAGAAGAATCTGTTATAACTCAAGACTCCAGCTTCCACAGACGATAGAGGGGCTGATGTAGGTGGTGCCAGTGCTGATAATACATCCAGTAATATATTTCAGTGGCTGAATGTAGATATGGTCCAAGCTAAACTGTCACGTAAATGAGAACAAGGCTCCGAGCCCAGACGGATGACACCCAAGAGTTCAGTTATTGCTGTGCCCTTGTTTATAATTATGACAGACAGTGACTGGTACAGTGCCAAGTGACGGGTGCAAAGCAAATATGGTGCCAATTTTCAAAAGGAGCTCTAGGTCTTCCTAGGTAATTATAGACCAGTAAGCTTAAAGGGGTTGTCTCAACGCAGACATTGGGGGCACATCGCTAAGATATGCCCCCAATGTCCAATAGGTGCTGTTCCCACATCTATCTCAAAGTAAAGGAGGGCTCCCTTCATTCATTACTATGGGAGTCAGGGGCCGATTGGCCATAGACCTTACAGGGAAATTTCCTGGTGGGCCGATGCCCAGGGGGCTGCCTGGGCCCTCCTCATGGCCAACCAGTGGAAGTTTTTGGGGATATATTTTGTGCTGCTGGCAGTATTTTATGGTATCTGGCTCTGTTGGGGTGGTATAATGTGCCACAATATGGCATTGCTGGCCCTTCCTTCCATCAATTTATTGTGCAAAAGTAGTAAAACATAAAAAACTATATATATTGGTATCACTGTGATTGTACTGATCCGAAGAATAAAGATATTGTGATATTTGTGCTGTAAAAACTCTGTGGCAGTATTGCTGCTTGTTCCCATCCCCCTCCCAAAAAGGAGTTATGTGTACTCCAAAATAGCACCATTACAACTTGTTCCAAAAACAAAAAACAAAAAAACAAGCCCCCATACAGCTACATAGATAGAAAAATAACAAAGTTATAGCCCTTGGAAGGCGACAATGAAAATATTTGCTTTGTCATTAAGGCCCAAAACAGGCTGGTCACTACAGAGTTAAAATGTCCTACAGTGTCTCACTGTGCTGCAGTCAACATCATCTTCAGGTCCGTGTGAGAGTGCACGTTTGTTTCAAGGGGGAGAGGTGAATAAGTTGTGCGAGGCAGAACCCGGCAACAGCTAATCTCTTGTGAAACTCAACATGCTCAAGCTTTCTGTCCCTGGTATCTTCCATCAAGTGTACGACACCTCCCCCCAACCATGCACATAACATAGTTGAGATTGGCTGAGTTTTGTGCATGTTTTCCTTTAATTTCCTAATTTCCTTTTATTTTCCTTTATTGCTGACAGAAGGTTTGGGGGGATTTCTGCTGCTTTCAATTGTTTTACATCCAGACACAATGGTGAATATGAGGGGAAAATCTCCGGGATCACATATATGTCCACTCACTGACAAAAAAAATAAAAATTAACGCACCCAGATAGAAGTGTCAGAATGTGGCAAATCTCTGCATGCAGTGACGTAAATGATTACAGCCATGGTCTGATTTACTGGGTCTTGCCACAAGAGGGCGTAAAATTGCTTCCTCTGCTGCCCTAAAACAAAGACTCTCAGAGTCTGCTTTTGGGTAGTGTACCTCTTGGTGAGAGATCGTTGACTGCTAAACATGCTGCTACGATGCGCTTGATGACATTTGGCCCCGTTGACAGGCTTTGAGAAGGAGCGCATCATTGGACTGAGAGAAGCAGGATGGTCATTTAGATGAATCGCCCACCATCAGTGGCATACCCCCTCCTTTCATGCAACCCCCACTCCTATGGCTAGTTAGAATCACTCTCTCAGACCAGGCCTGGCAGCTGCTCCATCCATTTCCTACACTGTATATACCAAGGATGCCCAACCCACCAGCTGTTGCAAAACTACACCTCGCAGCACGCCCTGATAACAGTAGGCTGTCCGGGCATGATGGAAGTTGGAATTTTGCAACAGCTGGGGGGCCGCAGGTTGGGCATCCCTGGTATATAGCGTCACTGTATATAATGCCATTGTATAATACTGTTGAGGGAGCTCTGACAATAAAATCTTTTAGTCATCCTCCTAGGTGAGTCCCTTCTGAGTCCAGGCCCCAAAACAGCCGCTTCACCTGCTTCCACTACAGCCATGCCCCTGCCCACCATCTAGGCCATTCTGACCTAGCTGTTACAAAGTGTTGGGAGCAGGCTTTGAATGGCCTAGACAGACGACCGGTGGAAAGGAACATTTAATCCACTGACAGACAGAAACCTGGACTACTATGGACTGGAAACATACTGTCTTTAGTGATAAAGGTTCTGTTTGGGATCCTATGACATTTGGATTCGAACATCCTGGTGAGCGCTTCAATCCTACCTTTGCTGTAGAGCAACACACTGTTCCAACTGCTGGTGTGATGATCTGAGGAGCCATCACATAAAACAGTTGCTCACCCCTAGTAGTGATATGAGGGACACTAACAGCTCAGTGATATGTGCAGGACATCCTGCCAGCACATCTGTTCCTCTCATGGTAGGGCTTCCAACTGGCATTTTTCATAAGAATAACGCTCAACCCCACACAGCAAGGGTTTCCCAGGAATGTCTTCTCTAGATCCTTCCTTGTCTGCCCGGTCACCAGATTTATCTCCAATCAAGCATTAATAGGACCAGTTTTGACAACCTACAAGTGTGTAGGATCTACAGGCCCAGCTGCAACATCTTTGGGCAAATGTGCCACAGGATACCATACGGAACCTGTACACCTCCATGTCCAACTGTATCTCATCATGTCTCCAGGCTAGAGGTCGACCAACAGAGTCCTAGAGCCTAATTGCACTTGTACAGTTTTCCTCGATAAACGTACCCTTAATATTGTAATCACTTACATATATCATCATTACATTCTGACATTTTATTTTAATTCCAACAACTCCTTCTTGGTCGTTTTTTTTTTTTTTGTCAATGAGCGTACTTTTAATTTTTTATTGCAATGTCATAAAAAATAGGACCAAAGGAAAGGATGTGATTCAGGCCAGGTTCATTTCAGGACTTTTTTTTCCATCTAAAATAACAGATCTCAGACGGAAATGGCTAAAACGGATGCCAAATGTGCATAAGTGAGCATAACGGATACTTCAAATGCAGGATCTGTTTTTTTAAATGGTGATGTGAACCCGTGTAGGTACCTTTACACGAGGTGATGATCAATATGATTGAGCGACGAACGAGTCGATTCATGGTGTAGTGAAAGTTTCAACAACGACCCTTTAGAGGCGCTGATTATCGTTCACGAAATCGTAAGTTCGATCACATATTTCATCGTTTGTAAAGCAGACTTTTACACATTTACACAAAGCGATATTTAAGTAGAGAACGATTCCTGTTTACACGTATGAAATCGTCAATGTCTAACGATGATTTTTGTGTCCACACAAGTGATCGAACCAAAGAGAAATCTACTGATTGTCTGTTGTCGCTCTATCATTCATTACTTTTACACTGCTCGATAATTGTGCAGTTTCACACGATTTAACAATACTTTACATAATAATTGGATTGTGCAAAGTTACCTTTAGAGAGGAACTACTTTTTTGGGCTTTCCGTTAACATAAGTCGAGAAATGCGTCCGTAACAATCTGCATATGATTACTAACAGCTCTCCTCTAAAACTAACAGCTCTTAACTCTAGGCCCCTATGATTAAAAGAGTGAAAGTGGAGATGCTGATGCAGATAACCTCCCAGCGCTTAGCCTTTGTGAAATGCCTCGACTAGACTAACAGGGCATACTTCACAGTTCATGAAGCGAATCCTAATGGATACCTACTTATCTCTGAAACGGTAATTGGAGAATTAGTCTTTCATTTAACTCACAGGGAAAAGGCTTCAGTAAGAAATTCATTCGAAGTGGTTGATGAAATTTTTTTGCTATAACTAAAATAACTTTTCCGGTTTATGCCACAGTAAGGGCTCGTGTACACAACCGTGATCAGTCTGGAAAACATGGTCCATGTGTCAGATGCATCTCTTTGGTGGACCACAGCTCTCCTGACCTGAACAGACTGTATCACAAATTACTATGATACATTCAGTTCAGGCCAGGGGAGCTGTGCTTGGCAGGGAAGGTATCGCCGACATAGGGACTGTGTTTTCCAAGCCGATCATAGTTGGGGGCATGAGCCCAAAGCCTGGCATGGTGTCACATTGTTGGATGATACGCTATTCAGAGTATTTGTGCCTATAGGGAATTCTGCTTTGGCAGCCATTGTGATTTTGTGTGGCATTTACTGTAGAGGGAATGTTGTAGGAAAGGTTCACACTAGAAACTTGTCCATTTAGAAAGTATTCCCAGATACACTGACGAGCAAAAGGGTAACAATGTTTTGAACTTTTGACTTTCAGTCTCCATATCTCACCGTCCACTACAGCTTCGAACGTGAGACTACCATCATTTTATAATCATCTTGGCTATCTCATACATAAACTGGACTTGCAACTATTTAGCATATGATAGTTATGCAGATTAAAAAATGATGGTAGTCTCACGTTCGAAGCTGTAGTGGACGGTGAGATATGGAGACTGAAAGTCAAAAGTTCAAAACATTGTTACCCTTTTGCTCGACAGTGCGCCTGCCCTAATGTAATGAATGACACTGGATGTTTACACTGTCTACAACGTAAAGGTGTAATTGCCAGGTCCTCTCATCTCAACCTCTAAGGAAATGTCTAACATGGTGAATAAGATATACATTTTTAAACCAAGACAACATAATTGTTCAGCAGGTTTAAGTGTCCAATAAGAACGAGATTAGGGATGAGTGAATCGACTTCGGATGAAACATCCAAAGTTAATTAATTTAATACTTTGTTTGAATACTGTACAGAGCTAGCGCGAAGTCTCGCGAGACTTCACAAAGTAATAACTTCGGCTCATAGGAGCCAATACATTCTAATAATGTACGCTCCGTACATTATTCAGACTAAGTGTTATGCAAATCGACTTCAGATGATTCATTCTAAGTCGATTCACTTATCCCTAAATGAGATAAACAGAACATAAGACATATATATCGCCATAAAAATATCAATAAGAACAAAGGAGGACATTTATCATCCCCTGTACACCAGAAAACTGGTGTCAGAAAGTCACAAGATTTGGTGCACGCCATGATTGTGCAAAATTTCGCTACTTTTTGTCAGTTTAGAGACCCTCTCGTCACTTTTCCAAAAAAGCGGGGCAGTACAGAGGCGGCTAAAGCCGGCCACGCGCATTTATTATGATGTATGGCAGGAAGCTGGTGTGGATTATAACGGAAATTTTGGCACAAAGACATGGACAGATGTGCTACAATTACATAGAGGCATGCGCCCCTTTAATAACTGTGACGCGTCTGACTCCAGCGGGGGATAGATGAAGACCCACATGGGAAACATCAGTCTTAATAAATGTTCCTCAAAGTGTCTAATAACGTGTCATTATATACATGTACATTTTTTCATACTCAACATTCACACACACACACACACTGCATTAGACCCTCAAAAGTCTGATAGAACAGACGTTTATGCCTGAATGCATAGATCCTAGTTAACTTGTACATTGATAGCTCAGCGTTAATCAATTGCACCCACTGCAACACAGTTGAAACCTCAGGCAGCTTCCAATTGAGAAGAATAATCTTTCTTGCATAGAACATCAGTCTATGTAACTTCCTACCATATTTGGTAGGGGTTAGTTCAGATATTAGACCCAACAAACTAACCGTGGGAGACCATACTCCTTAGAGCCAGAGTTTAGACTTTATAAAACCATGCACCTCCGACCAATAGTGACTCCACACCCTGTGAATCAGAAAACCTTCTGGTATGAATGGGCGGTGGAAGCCTATGCACCTGAAACAACTTTGTAGGTGTCAAATACACCACGTGAAGCCATTTGACCAGTATGAGTTGGTCTCTTACACTAATTACAGTGGAGGAGACTTCCTTCTGTTTCAACTATGCTATGTCATCTTTCCATTTAGGAAAAGACCTCACTTTTTTTTAATAGATTGACCCCTCTTGCTACCTTCTCCACAGGACCACGCTCCAGTGTCAGAGGTCCCCTGCCAAACTGAGCAACACACGCATGCCTCAACTGGCAACACCTATATAAACTGAACTGTGGCAAATTCAACTCTTTATTCAGACTGGCAAAAGAACCAACTTACAACAGAGCTGACTGCAATATTTATTACTTACCTGTTAGATGATTTTTATACTATACCACCTATGTTATTACTGTTCTTACTACTATCTGTTAAAGATATTTGTTTTTAGAAAACATTTTTGGCATGCTCAAGCTTAGGTATTTTATTTTTATGGCGATTGACTTAATTGTGTTGAATAGGGGAAATGGTGTTTTTTCTTTTAATTAGTGGACACAGACCCACTCTCCATGGGTTATGTGTGGTTTTGCAGCTCACTCACATTCACTTTATTGGTGATGGATTTATTGGTGAGCTACACTATCAGACACAGCCTATGGATAAGAGTGGGTAAGTAAATGGCTCAGTGATAGAAAACAGAGGGTGGTTATTAATGGTACATACTCAGATTGGGTCACTGTAACTAGTGGGGTACCACAGGGGTCAGTATTGGGCCCTATTCTCTTCAATATATTTATTAATGACCTTGTAGAAGGCTTGCACAGTAAAATATCAATTTTTGCAGATGACACTAAACTGTGTAAAGTAATTAACACAGAAGAGGACAGTACACTGCTACAGATGGATCTGGATAGACTGGAGGCTTGGGCAGAGAAGTGGCAGATGAGGTTTAACACTGACAAATGTAAGGTTATGCATATGGGAAGGAATAATGCAAGTCACCAGTACATACTAAATGGTAAAACATTGGGTAACTCTGACATGGAAAAGGACCTAGGAATTTTAGTGAACAGCAAACTAAGCTGCAGAAACCAGTGTCAGACAGCTGCTGCCAAGGCCAATAAGATAATGGGTTGCATCAAAAGGGGCATAGATGCCCGTGATGAGAACATAGTCCTGCCACTTTACAAATCACTAGTCAGACCACACATGGAGGACTGTGTACAGTTCTGGGCTCCTGTGAACAAGGCAGACAGAGCAGAGCTGGAGAGGGTTCAGAGGAGGGCAACTAAAGTCATAGCTGGAATGGGTGGACTACAGTACCCAGAAAGATTATCAAAATTAGGGTTATTCACTTTAGAAAAAAGACGACTGAGGGGAGATCTAATAACTATGTATAAATATATCAGGGGTCAGTACAGAGATCTCTCCCATGATCTCTTTATCCCAAGGACAGTAACCATGACGAGGGGACATCCTCTGCGCCTGGAGGAAAGAAGGTTTGTTCACAAAAATAGAAGAGGATTCTTTACGGTAAGAGCAGTGAGACTATGGAACTCTCTGCCTGAGGAGGTGGTGATGGTAAGTTCAGTAAAAGAGTTCAAGAGGGGCCTGGATGTATTTCTGGAGGGTAATAATATTACAGGTTATAGTTACTAGATATGGGTTGTTGTTGATCCAGGGAGTAATTCTGATTGCCTGATTGGAGTCGGGAAGGAATTTTTTCCCCTAAAGTGAGGAAAATTGGCTTCTACCTCACAGGGGTTTTTTGCCTTCCTCTGGATCAACTTGTAGGAAAACAGGTTGAACTGGATGGACAGATGTCTTTTTTCGGCCTTATAAACTATGTTACTATGTTACCTCAGTGGGGGAGCTAAACAACTCACTCCCATGGTTTCCCCATGAATATCTGTGTTTATTTCATTGGGGAAATGGAGTCGCGCTTCAGCCAGACAGACTTTAAAGTGGCGTATATCCTAGAACTAGGATTGTGTTAGGCTACTTTCACACTAGCGTTTAGCTATTCCGGTATTGAGCTCCGTCATAGGGGCTCAGTACCGGAATAAAACTCTTCAGTTTTGTCCCCATTCATTGGCAATGGGGACAAAACTGAACTGAAGAGAACGGAATGCTCCTGAAAGCATTCCATTCAGTTCTCTTCAGTATACAGACTGGAGAACAAACCGCAACATGCTGCGGTTTGCTCTCCGGTCTGAGCATCCGCACCAAGACGGATCCGGAATGACCCCCAATGCAAGTCAATGGGGACAGATCCCCATTGTATGCAGTCTTCATTACCACAGCCCAAAGTCTCTCCTCTCTGTACTCCATGTCTCCTCATTAACTCCATTCCTACAGAGAGATTCATCTGAAGATCGTATTAGCTGTATTCAAGATCATAACCCCTGACAGGTAGAGCAGAGATGGGGCAGCTCTTTACCTCAGTGTTGTGAAGTAACTTGTCCTGCTGTGTGATTAGGACAGATTTTGTGTGTACTAATAGGACGGCGGAAAGGTACTTGGGAATATATTTATTATAATGTAATATTTAAGTCTTTTCATTTTCTTAATTCCTGGAGAACCCCTTTAAGGAGGTCAGCTTTTTTTCCTAAATAAATTATGCATACAGAGGAGAGGATATCTTGATGCGCACTGTCATGGTTGCGGCTACCTTCAGACGCTCCAGTTTGGGATACATAACACTACAATCTAATTCTATGAATAAAAGAATGACAAAAGGCTATTTTGGCAGATAAAAGATGAATGTGAGTCAGCAGCATAATTGATTTCTAATGAGATTTATGAGCAGAATAATTACCATGTCATTTAGTGGGAATGAACATCTGACTGCTTATTCATGGTTTTCAGTGATCCTATTGCCGACACTATTTGAAAGGTCAAACTTAAGAAAGAAAAACTCCTCAGGCAGAAACTCGAAGATCAGAATAGATCTTTACCAATCCACAGTCCACTGGGCAGCTAATGCAGTGTCTTAACGTATCCTAAGTTACTCATCTCAGCGCGCAATACATTTAATATTGTTAGCAGAAGGGCATTAAGGGCAGGTTCCTGCATGCCTGCGTGCACACAATTTTAGTTAACTTGAATTTTCATCAGACATAAAATAAAGAATATTCTCCCCCAGTATGTATGATTACTATGAGACTGGTTTCAGACTGCTGGAATACAGCCACATTTTAGAGCTTGTATTGCAGCCACAAAATGTGCATGCATTGTGACCTTCTGAAACCAGCCCGAAGGTAGGAAATACCCAGGGCCAAAATCTCCATGAGCTGGCCCAGGCTTCATCGACTATCCTATATGGTTGCTGATCTATACCAGTTCTCATTGGTGCGGTAACGGTGCATTTTTACACTGTATTATCGTCAACAAGCCTGACCCAACTTTGGTTTTGTTCGCCCGAGATTAAGGCCTATGATGCTGTTAGTTCCTGTGGGAAAATGCATCTGTGTTACACATGTGTGAACGTTGCCAAACGTCATTGATGAATAACCTAAGGAACACCTATATATATTTTTGAAGGATACAGAACGGATAAGTCTATAGTAAATAACTGGTAACAAATGTACTTCAAGTTTCAGTGGAAATAGAGATCAAGCAGATGAGATCACATTATTTAGTAGGACCCACTGAGCGGCAATTGGTATATAATATATCTGATCTTTTATTTAAAGTGGTATTCCCATCTCAAACAATGGGGCATATCGCTAGGATATGCCCCTATTTTCTGATGGGTGTGGTTCCCAACTCAGGGACCTGTAACTATCTAGTAAAGGCATCCGGCAAAGTCCCAGAGGGCGCGCTGCGCATGAGCAGCTGCCCTTCATTAATTTCTATGCTATTTCCGTCGACCCCATAGAAATAAATGGGAGTGGTGGCTGCGCATTCACTTCTATGGGAAGTGCGCTTGGTGGTGGCCAGATCCGGGGAAACCCAGGGTCCTCCAGCCACTACTTTCCCCACTCAGTTCTCGATATAGGTGAGGGTCCCAGCAGTGGGAGCCGCACCTATCAGCATATCTCCTAGCGATATACCCCCATTGTCTCAGATAGTAATACCCCTTTAAAACCCCAAACTAAATCATCACAAGCCAAAATGTTCATGTTCTCAGTATACCTCAAGTAAAATTCCTTTTCTAGGAGATTGAATCCAATTTGCCACTCTATTATCATAAAACATAATCTTTAAGGGTCAAATACTTCATAAAATAGAGCTGAACTTAAATTATGACCCGTATCATTTAGAAAATTATGAACTTTTACTTTGTACTTTTTACTCTGAACGTTTTACAAAAAGATTTCTATAAAAAGTCTAAAGCAAGTGGCAAGATGAAAGATGAATCCTTTAGACTCCATTTGCCTTAATCATAGTATATATTAAATAATGTTTTTGGGTATTCAAGCTTATATCCTCTATGGTAAAGACAGCTGAGGGCTAAGAGGTAACCAGTCACCATTTTATGCTTCAACTATCTGAGGGCATCATAAACTGCAGGTAGTTACAGAAACCCTTATTAAAATTCTGGGTCACTTAATTTTTTTTATGCAATTTTTGCTTTATAATCCCTGGTGAGAACCTCCAGGGCCGGCCAGTATTCATGAGCTGCGGCTGCTCCCACCCTCTGACAGATAATTGACAGCTGTCTTTGGGGAAGGGGAAGCAGAGACAACCGGGATCTGATGAATACGGGGTCTCCTGAGCTTATGCACTGTATCAAGTGGGCTCTATCGCTTGGAGCTGAACAATAGGAGTTTTAAAATAGTTTTTTGAGTTACTTTTTTGCTGTGTGGCTGGTAAAATAATGTAAAAAATTCTTTAATTTCCTTATTATTTTTCCGGCCCCACAGAGGTTTCCAATAAAGAAAATTAACCCTGACAACCCAATGTTTTCAGCCAGTTTATAATGCCCTGAGATAGGGCGGCATAAAATTGGTGAGAGATTCCCTTTACAAGTAGAGGTACACATATTCTGTATAGATGGAGGTTGGTAGATGCAAGGAAACCCATTCTGCCCGACATTGATTGCATGTACAATAAGGGTAGGTTCACATCTGCACTGGAGGCTCCCTTCAGGCCTCTGTTGCAGATTTTGCCCAAAAGGGCAGCCAAAAAAGTCCTGCATGCAGGACTTTTTTTTCCCAACGACCAAACAGAAACCAAACGGACCCCATTATAGTTAAGAGGATCTGTTCAACCAATGGAGCAGCACAATGGAAATACTTAGCAGTGATGGGAGCGTGACCTAGGCATTTGCGTTTAGCCAGTTGTGCATCCTTAAATACAGTAGATGTGTATAGACTGTAGCCGTCCTCCTCATCAGAGAGCTCAGTGTTCAGCGTGCTGTACTGAATGTGCAGTTCTGTGCCACCAGTATCTTGTTTCCCAGTGGGACCAGTGTGCACACAGACCATTCCTGTTCCCAGCGCAGATCCTGCTTCCTAGTCTATGAAGAGCTCTTCAATGATGCCAGTGTCCTTTTCATTCACATATTTTGGTTGCTAAGCAACATCACTCCCACATTCCGTTCCAAGCGTTATTTTCTGAATACGTTTATCTCTATTTTCATCTCCAGAATGGAAAAAGCCAGAAATTGTCAGGTGTCGGACAAGGGGCCAAGTCAGCAAATAAGACGTCCGTGTACTCTCTGTACCATTCCTCTCAAACTGTGGATTATTATGTAACTCCCCAAGATAGAGCACGCACCGTCACATCGTATTATTATACTGGGGCAAATTTATTAATCCCGTCTAAAAGAAAACACGTACCACATTGATCACAGCAACTCACGATAGTTCGGTGCCGGTGCCTGTGCCTCACTTAAAGGGATTTTCCATGACTTATATACTGATGGCCTATCCTCTGGATAGGTCATCAGTACCTGATCAGTGGGTGCCCAACTCCTGGGACCCCCACGATCAGCTGTTTGAGAAGGCACTGGCGCTCCCGTGAGTGCCACGGCCTTCTTGGTGCTTAGCAAGCACAGCACCATCCATTGTATAGTGGCTGTGCTTGGTATCGCAGCTCAACCCCATTCACATCAGTGGAGCTGAGTTACGCTTAGGCCACGTGACCAATGAACTCAGCCTAGGGAAAACTGTGAGAAGGCTGCGGCACTACTGCCTTCTCAAATAGCTGATCTGCGGGGATCTCTGGTGATGGACCCCCACCGATCAGATACTGATGGCCTCTCCTGAGGATAGGTCATCATTATTAAAGTCTCGGAAAACCCCTTTAACCATCTATCATTTGGCTTACTTTCCAAAAAATGTTTGCATCAAAATTTGGGCGAGGATTGTGAGCCATGTCCCTTTCCTGCTCCCTCAGCAAGCTAGGTGCAGTGGATTTTTCTTTTTGTCACATTGGATTAATAAATAGGTCTGGCATTCTTTTTACCCTGAGGTTTCTGACTTATGTTGGAGATGCGAAACAGAGATCGGGAACATGACACATATTTGGTGGTCATGTCCTCTCATACAACCTTTTTGGAAAAAGATCTTTGAGATCTATAAACAAGCCACGGAGAAACACATATCCCCCTCCCCACAGCTGGTTCTCCTCTCTCTCCTGCCAGGATCTCTATCACATATTAAAGAAGAACTCCCGCAAAAGTTTTTATTCTCCAACCTGTTAGAAAGGTGCATGATATAATCTGTAGTGATTGTCATTTTCTTATCAGTGACTGTTTCTGTGAGTAAAAACCTCTCTTCTTATTGTAGCTGGGTCATGTGACCAACTCCCTGACCTCCAACTGACCCAGGACAGGAAGCCAGTAACTGCTCTATTCATTCCTATGGGAGCCTCACTTTCAGTCTCATAGGAATACATAGAGAATTAGACTTCCTGTCCACACATAAGTCTCTGTGTGAGTTGGTGGGTCTAATTGCTGGTCACATGACACAGATAAGAAACTTCAGGATGATATAAGTAAAAAATTCAGACACTGGTAAGAAAATGACATTCACTACAGATTACATCATGTACATTTCTAGCAGGACATGGAATAAAATTTTAGTTGGGAGTTCTTCTTTAAAGGGAACCTGTCACCTCCGAAACACCCCCTGAACTAAAGTAAGCGTAGTATAGTGTAAATGATGCTGAATCCGAATATGTAAGTTTTATCTTCATACTCACTTCTATCCCGACGCTGTGCTCCCACAAACCAGCAGTAAAATGCATTGAGAGGACTCTTCTTTGAGTCCTCTCCATTATGTGAGTGAGCACGGGAGTCCAGTAAGTGTATTTTACTGCAGGTTTGTGGGAGCACAGAGTCAGAATGGAAGTGAGTATGAAGATAAAAATTACATATTCGGATTCAGCATCACTTACACTATACAACGCTTACTCTAGTTCAGGGGGTGTTTTGGAGATGACAGGTTCCCTTTAAGCGTGATCTGCTGCGACACTGTGTTGTTGCCGCATGCACTGTAATTCCTAGGCATTGGAGATCTCAAACTCCTCCTTCTATTAAGGAATGGATTGCAGAAATGGATCTGCTGGAGAGAATGGAGATCTTAACGGCTGAACACACGGATAGAGCAGTCAGGGTGGACCGTTTGTAGGATCTTTGGGTTAGATTTAAGAACAGTTCTAGCTTTTCTACATGGTTCAGTGTTACTGAGTAGTTTTTCTTGAATTCTACTCTATATTATTGCATATCTGGAGAGCTCCACTTTTCTCTCCTTCCACGCCCACCCCCCTCTTCCCCCTTCCCCAACGCCTCCCTTTTTTTTTTTTAAATTATTTTACATGTTTATTTATGTTAATACTTTGTTCAGTCATGCATACTGTTCTTTGGATTGTATGTGATAACAAATTATTCTGCATGTGCAATTCTTGAATTATCCGCTATTGTATTTGTATCCAATTATTTATATTGACTACTATTTGTTAACTCATTACCACTCAGTTGGCCTGCGAGCCTATAGCAGTCCTGTTTATGATGTACCATTTATCTTAATTGTATTCTTTTGTTGAAAATACAAACTTAATAAAAACAGATTGGAGAAAAAAAATAAATAGGTCTGGCACTAGATACATAAAAATGCGCCAGTTTGACAAATTTTTACTTCATTGTCCAGGCGCAATCTTAATGGTAAATGTGGGCCAGTGTGTTTAACAGAAGGCTACCCCTTTTACATACCATATTAACAGAGAAAATGAGTAGGATAGGTAATCAATATTAAAATCCCAGGAAACCCCTTTAAATGTCAAAACTTGGTGCAGAAAAAAATGCCCAAAAATGCTATTAAAAAATTCCAAGAAATAGCGACAAAAAATTGTATATTTCAAACTACTGTATATAAGCTTATTTGAAAGGAGACTGAAAAATATTAATAACCATAATAACAATAACATGATTTTTTATAAAGTAGTGAGAATGTCATTTGACAAGGGGTGACCACGCTATATACCACGTCTTCCCCGCGTCTGCACACAGACATTAATGACTGGGTGTGGATGTCTGTATTAGATCCCATAACCATACATTCAGGAAATCCATAAAGCAATTTAGTTCCATTAGGAATGTCAATAAATGTGCCGTAAACAAGGAAGGAAAACCGTGTTCCTAATATGCCATCTGCTTTATTGGCTTACCAAAGGCGTGTGTGAACAGCGAGCCGGGGGACGGTGATATAATGTGAGCGGCCGTGTAAGGTGCTGTGTTTATAATTTTTTAGATGATCGTCCTTGGTTTTGCAGCTAGCAGGCAACAATATAGGATAATAGGAGACGAGACTTAATGTATAGATTCACTGCATTTTATTGGATCTGCTCCAACGAACAATGTCTCAGCCACTCAAGCCATTCTCCAACTGAAATGCCGCCTGCTTGGTTCTCGGCTTTTGTGGGTCAAGTAAAGATACAGAAAATACAATATCATTAAGTCTAATATTTTGAAATGGTTTAATGAAATTTATAGGAATAGTAAACCTAGAAATGAATGCAAACAAAACCCTAGTTGTCCTCATTGTCAGTCTGCTGGGTTTTCTGGAAGTTACTGAAGGAAACAGTTTTAGGCCTCCTTCACACGAGCGTTACGGATTCTACCAGAGCCTGTTCAGGAAAAAAATGGATGGTTTTAGATGCAAGTTCAATCAGTTTTGCCTGCGACTGCGTTCAGTGTTTCAGTTTTTTCTGTGTGGGTGCAAACAGTATTGATGCGTTTTTCACACACGTGAAAAAAAACTGAAGAATAAGGCCTCGTTCACATTTCCATTTTTCACTGACGTGTGCTGTCCGCATTTTCGCGGCGGGCGTCATGGCCAGCAAGTCTCTGCTGTTTCTTACAGCAGAGACTTGCCGCTACTTACCTGATTGGCGGCGTCTTGCTAGGCCTTTAGATGCCGTGATCACACGTGATCACGGCATCTAGTTGCGTCTGAGTGGCCAATCGGGGTGTCTGTACACCATATGAAAACTGTAATCCTCGCTGGTGAGGATTACAGTTTTCAAAGTGCAATTCTTATTCTGGCCACTAGATGGCAGGCCAGGATAAGAAATGAGCAATTCTTGGATTTATCTCAGTCTAGTAAATCCCTGATTGCTCATAAAGAAAAAAAAACCCACAATATATTAGCTCATATTTGAGCTTTAAAATAGTAAAAAAAAAAAATTAAAAAAAATGTTAAAAAATATATAAAAAATAAAAAATATATAAAAGTTCAAATCACCCCCCTTTCCATATAATTAAAAAATAAATACCTAAATAACAATAAATATAGACATCATGGGTATCACCGTGACCGAAAACGCCCAAACTTTTAAAATATAAAAAAAAAATTCCAATACAGCGAATTGTGTGGCGGAAAAAAGCGCCCAAATGGCGATTCGCCGTTTTTTGTCGCTTTTTTTTCTAAAAAAATTAAATAAAAAGTGATCAAAAAAGTCATACACACCCCAGAATGGTATCAATAAAAACTTCAGATCGCCCCGCAAAAAATGAGCCCCCATACAGCTCCGTACACATAAATACCAAAAAGTTATAGGGGTCAAGATATGACAAGGAAAAAAAAAAAAGGGGCAACTTTCTAATTATTTTATCACTATCAAAACGCAGGAAAAACTATACATATTAGGTATTGCCGGATTCATACTGACCAGTAAAATGAAAGTAACTGTTCAGTTTTAATGCACATTGAACGCTGTAAATAAGAAACCCGTAGAACTGTAGCGGAATAGCGTTTTTTTTGCAATTTCACCTGATTTGGAATTTCTTTCCCGCTTCCCACCACACCATATCAAATATTAAATGGTGGCGTTGGAAAGTACAACTTGTCCCGCAAAAAACAAGCCCTCATACAGCTATGTGAACAGAAAAATAAAACAGTTATGGCTGTTTGAAGGCAGGGAGCGCAAAACGAAAATGCATAACCGAAAAAACCTCCGGGAGTGAAAGGGTTAAAGGGGTTGTCCCACGAAAAATATTCTACAGTTTTCAAACCAGCACCCGGGTCTGAATACTTTAGTAATTGCATGTAATTAAAAATTTTGTATAGCTACTGAGTTATTCAATAAAATGTATCTGTATTGAGCCACTTAATTTCTTATTTCTTTGACCTGCTCACTGAGAAGGTCACACATGCTCAGTTTCATCTTTCAACTGCCTCCTGAGCTGTGATAGGGAGAACATGGACACGCCTCCTGAGCTGCAGTGGAAAAGACACTCCCCTTGAGCTGTCAGCTTGATATAAATCTAGCAGAGCAATGATTGGGGAGAGTCCATGTGAGGTACAGGGCTGGTTCTAGCTTTCTTAGAAAGAGATTGTCATGTATTATATGATGTCTGATTTTCATTTTTTACATTATTCATGGGAGAACCCCTTTAAGTGTATCTGTTCACATTTCAGGGTTTTTTTTACTGATCATGGGTCAGTAAAGAAATCACGGGGACATGCACTACTTTGATCCGTGATGCAGACCAAGCATGCCCATTGAAGTCTAGGGGTCCGTGAAAATCACTGACACACATCCATGTTGTGTCCATGTAACATAACATAGTAACATAGTTACATAGTAACATGTTGCGTCCCTGTTTCACTGATGACTAATAGGAGATTCCTTGGAAATTAAATTTCAGCTGAATAACGTCAGTGAATTACGGATGACACACAGATGGTAAAAAGGGACACATGGACCAGCCACGGATTCTTCACGGACATCTTCATGGATGAAACACGTATGCTTTTTTTTCACAGACGTGACACTGACACAGAAATGTGAACGAGGCCTAACAATCTACATCTCCTAGCAAACCATGAGTGAAAAACGCATTCTATCTAGATTGGTTGCGGATTGCATCCAGATGCATTCCGTTTTTTAACTGAAGCCCCATTCACTTCAATGGAACTAGAGCTGCGTGAAAAACGCAGCATATAGAACATACTGCGATTTTTCCTGAACACAGAAATGATGCATGAAAAACCTTCACAGACCCATTGAAATGACTGGGTCAGGATTTAGTCCGGATGCTCTAGTCCGGATTTTGTCCAACTGTAGACAGGTCTGGGGGACGGGGGGAGGCTGCTGCTCCAGCTCCAGCCAGCTGGAAAGCCCCAGACCTGCCTGCAGTATATGCGCAGCAGGCTGCACCGCTTTGGCATGTACTATAGAAGCAATCAAAAGGTTGTCTGTTAAAATCCCCTTGTAGGACTAGTAAATGGTTAAAAAAAGTTTTCTTAAATAAAAGCAAATCTCCAATTTAAAAAAAAGCACATCTTTCTCTATTGAAAAAGGCCTTTCATGTTTGGCATCGCCGCATGCAGAACAACCTGCACTATATAATCATCATGTAATTTATCATACATAGTGAACGACGTAAAAAAGGCAGAATTTCTGTTTTTTGCTTATTTGTCACCAAAGCGTTTGAATAAAATGCAATGAAAAAATGTTATATACCCCAAAATGGTACCAATGAAAAAATGCAAAAATCAAGCCCTAAGAATAAAATATAAAAATTATGGGTCTTGGGATGCGACAATGCAAAATATTTTCTTTAAAAAAAAAAGGGGGGGGGGTTATTGTGCAAAAAAAGTAAATCTTATAAAAGCTGTGTATCTGTATTGCTGTTATCGTACTGTTGTGTGAGTTTTTGTGTGAACGATGCAAATTTTACAACATAAAAAAGTGGCAATATACCGGTATATGACTACATTGACAGAAAAATAAAAAAAAGTTATAGCTGAAGGCGACAATGTAAAAAACATTGCGCCAAATGCATACAGGGGGAAGGTGTTAAAAAATATGTAATGTTTTTCGCTGTTCGGTCCTCCCTTAGAGGGCAGAGAGCACATGAAGTGAGTCTTTTAAGGAGGATTAATAAATTACTTTGAACCTTTGACTAATTTTGTAAGCAATTTTGAAAGCAAAATTGTAAAAACAAAATAGTGTCCAACAACAGTATTTAAATGACCAACAGTATAAGGGACATTGAAAGTAAAGTATAATACTATATGAAGAGGAGTGTCATGCCTGCAGCATCTCACGGGCAGCACGGTGGCTCAGTGGTTAGCACTGGTGCCTTGCAGCGATGGGGTCCTGGGTCCGAATCCGACCAAGGACAACATCTGCATAGAGTTTGTAGGTCCTCCCTGTGTTTGCGTGTGTTTCCTCCAGGTACTCTAGTTTGCTCCCACACTCCAAATACATACCGATAGGGAGTTTAGATTGTGAGCCTCACTGGGGACAGATGGATGCTAATTTCTGTAAAGCACTGTGGAATATAGTAGCGCTATATAAGTGTATAAAATAAATAAGCTTCTATTATGTGTGTATTGTATTCATGAGGTTATAGCTCCATCTAGTGGCTGTTCGTGAAAACAGTTTCTAGTTAGTCAGCATTTAAAGGGAATCTGTCATCACCAGGGGTGCACCTAGCCTTTCTGCTGCCTGAAGCGAATACTGAAACAGCACCTTCCCTTCCCAATGCCAATTTCTTAACCTAACCCCTTCCCTTCAGCCCATGGCCCTTCGGTTGCCCCCCTACCTGGTGCTGCCTGAGGCGATCGTCTCACCTGGCCTCATTGGTGGTGCACCAATCACATAATTCAGACCACTGTCAGATTCCTTCTGTTCTGCCGATTCAAACGCTTCTGCCCCCATCCAGATCTGTGCCTGCGTTGCAAAGAGATCATATCTATTCTTATATGCAAATGAGCTGTTTGGTGCAACGAGGGCAGCACCCTTGCACCTCATCACACCAAAAACTCTGCCCTGTATGGAGGATAGCACTACCCCCTCAGCTGTGAATGCCAGGCCCAGGCTGGTGCTGTGTTCTCGCTCGTGCAGTAAAGGCACCCTTTACTTTACTGCTGCATCCTGGAATTTGTAGTTCTATTACGGCTATAAAGCCATAATGATATTGTATGGCAACAGGTGATGTGTGCTGCACTTGTAACAGTTCTGGCATGCTGTGGATAAAAAAAAAAAGCAGAAGCATGACTACGGTTAATAGCATAGCTACAACCCTCATCATTTGCCTTTATTGCATTGTACTTTTCTTAAGGATTTAGTGTTTTTGCTGAGGAATTTCCCAACAAATAGGCAATGTATGTACATACACAATACTCGGTATTTACAACATATATGATTTATAGGGCAATGCTATACAGTCTCCAACTACACAGGAAATTTGATGCTATAGCCTTAATTCTATTGTGTTTGCAAGTGATTGTTTAGTTTCCTGTATTTTCACCTCACAGGAAAACTAAACTTCAGATTTCTCAGTGCCCTGCAGTTTATTTAAAATGGACAAGGTCAAGTATATGAGAAATGATTCCAGGTATCCATAGCGAGACCATGCGTGGTAGGGAAAAGGCAAGAACTCCCTAATTGGGCAATATGAAGCAAAGATCCTCAGTCAGACGTGTTCCATTAGGCTACATTTACACAACGTCCCCATTTTGCGGTCCGCAAATCATGAATCTGCAAAATGTGGATGCGGTCCATGTGCATCCTGCACTTTTCGTGGGCCCCATTGTAAAATGCCTATTCTTGTCCGCCAAATGGACAGAAATAGGACATCGTCTATAATTTGCGGCATGGCCGCACAGATGTGGACAGCACACAGATGACATCTGTATGATGTGCGCATTTCTTGCAGATTGAGTGCATAGTAGACCTGGTGCTGTCTACCCAACTCAAGTACCCTCCCTCCATTTTCCACTGACATCCCCCCTTCTGTGTGCCGTCCAATATGTGTCTTTTTCTATAGGAAGAGGCTGCGGTTCTATGTGAGTGTTGCGGCCTCTTCCTACCTAGACCATGTGACATCACATTCATCAGTCACATGGCCTAGGAGCAGCTCAGTCCTATCCAGGTGAATAGGGCTGAGCTGCAATACCAAGCACAGCCACTATCAAATGGACAGCACTGTGCTTGGCAAGCAACGAGGAGGCCGCGGTGCTCACTGGAGCACCACAAAACTGCTTATCGCCAGGGGTGCTGCGAGTTGGACCTCACCAATCTCATATTTATGACCTTTTCCTGAGTATAGGCCATTAATATGTAAATCCCAGAGAAACGTATGTTATCTGTAGTGTTACATAGGACTGCAGGTACCATCTACTACATTATCTGTATTCAGAGAGCTATCACTGTTATCTGTGCTGTTACCTAAGACTGCAGGTGACATCTACTACATTATCTGTACTCAGAGAGTTATTACTGTGTTATTTGTGCTGTTACATAGGACTGCAGGTGACATCTACTACATTATCTGTACTCAGAGAGTTATTACTGTGTTATTTGTGCTGTTACATAGGACTGCAGGTGACATCTACTACATTATCTGTACTCAGAGAGTTATCACTGTGTTATTTGTGCTGTTACATAGGACTGCAGGTGACATCTACTACATTTTCTGTACTCAGAGAGTTATTACTGTGTTATTTGTGCTGTTACATAGGACTGCAGGTGACATCTACTACATTATCTGTACTCAGCGTTATCACTGTGTTATTTGTGCTGTTACATAGGACTGCAGGTGACATCTACTACATTTTCTGTACTCAGAGAGTTATCACTGTGTTATATGTGGTGTTACATAGGACTACAAGTAACATCTACTACATTATCTGTACTCAGAGTGTGATCAGCGTGTTATTTGTGCTTTTACATAGGACTGCAGGTGACATATATTACCTTATTTGTACAATAGTGCATGATGTGAAGAACAGGAAAGTGTTGGCCGCACGCAGATAGTATCCATGTTTTGCAGATCCACGGTTTGCGAACTGCAAAGCGGATATGGTTTGTTATAAGAGTGCCTGCAGCCCATCAGAGGCCCGAGGCCGCCTGAGCCGTAAAGCACAGGTCACAGGCCAGAAGAGGCCTGAATCGCATCGCTGCCAGCCTGATGGAGTTAAGTATAAAGTGTTTTTTTTGGGGGGGGCACTATGGGGGCACTTCTTACTGGCACATTATTGGGGACACTGTGGGGGCATCTATGGGGGCACTTCTTATTGGTACATTATTGGGGGGCACAGTGGGGTCATCTATGGGGGCACTTCTTACTGGTACATTATTGGGAGGCACTGTGCGGGCATCTATGAGGCACTTCCTACTGGTACATTATTGGGGGCACTGTGGGGGCATCTATGGGGGCACTTCTTACTGACACATTATTGAGGGCACTATGGGGGCATCTACTGAGGCCAAAAAGAAGGGGTATTTTATATGGGGGCTCTGTATAGGGATATTTTATGTTATATTTATATATATTAATATGCACCTTGCGTGAATCAGTCAGCACCCACCAGAAACCAGTCCTTGGTGCAAAAAAGGTTGGTGACCACTGGTATACAGCATGAAACCACTGAGGCCATTAATTGGTTGCAGCAGTCACATGCCATATACCGGTACATCACTGCTGCAGTCTGTAAATAACAAATGGAGGTGACGACCAGAGCTGCAGGACTTATTTTATAACTAGCTAATAATCCTAATGCAGCATATGTCCTAAGGGGAGAAAAACTGTGAGAGTCACTGATTGAGAAGGATCTGGGTGTTTTAGTAGATCATTGACTAAATAACAGCATGCAATGCCAGTCAGCTGCCTCTAAGGCCAACAGAATTTTATATTAAAAGAGGAATGGACTTGAAGGACAACTATACAACTATACAAAGCATTTGTACGGTCTCACGGTTCAGTACTGGGCACCAATCCATGAAAAGGATTCCCTGGAGTTAGAAAAAGTGCAAAGGAGAGCAACTAAACTCATAAAGGGCCTGGAAGATCTTAGTTATAAGCAAAGATTAAACAAACTAAATTTGTTTAGCCTTGAAAAAAAGACAACTAAGGCCTTGTTCACATTTCCGTTTTTCACTGATGTGTGCTGTCCGCATTTTTGGCATACAGCACACATACCCATTGATTTAAATGTGTCTGTTCACATTTCACTATTTTTTTTACTGACCGTGGGTCAGTAAAAAAATCATGGGGACAAAGCACACCCATTGAAGTCTATGGGTCCGTGAAAATCACTGACACACATCCGTGTTGTGTCCGTTTTTCACTGAAGACTAATAGGAGATTCTTTGGAAATTAATTTTCAACTGAGCAGCGTCAGTAAATTATGGATGATACTTGAATGGTAAAAACGGACACACAGACCAACCAGGGATCCTTCACGGACAGCTTCATGGATGAAACATGTATGCTTTTTTCACGGACGCGACGCTGGCACGGAAATGTGAACGAGGCCTAAAGGGGGACATGATTAACCTGTACAAATGTATAAACGGACCACACAAAAAATATAGAGCAAAGTTATTCTGTGTTAAACCCCCTCAAAAAACAAGAGGCCACTCCCTACGTCTACAGAAAAAAAGATTCAGTCATAAGAGGTGACAAGCATTCTTTACAGTAAGGGCTGTGAATCTGTGGAATAGCCCCAGGAGCTGGTCACAGCAAATACAGTAGATGGCTTCATAAAATGTTTAGATGACTTTTTAATTCAACATAACAATGAGGCTTATGACAATGTATAGAAATCTTTTTCTACGCACCCTTTCCTTTTGGCCCAACCCCTTTTTAAAAGGAAGATGGACATCGATCCAGGGATCGATATAGCAGGATTACAGGTTGGACTTGATGGACTTTTGTCTTTTTCCATCCTTAACAACTATGTGAAAAAAAGCTGATGTGTATGAGTATGCATTGTATTGCGGAAAATGACATCCTAAACATATAGATGGCACTGTTGTGCCATCACCTCTGCATTATTATGTGGTGAACGTGCTGGCATCTTCCAAATAGTTTTTTTTTTTTCTTTTTTTGTCACGTAGTTGCTTGAATACAGTGTTTCCATGGTGTATTTCAAGAACCAAGAACAAAGAAATCAAATCCCACAACTGGCTAAATACATTGAATTTCCACTGAAGTTCAGCAAGAGTCGTTGACTGCTGCCAAATCAGTGCTGGGATCAATTCCAGGGGATGGGACTACTATCACTAGATAAACTTGTATTGCATTTCTCGTATTGTGTATTTTAACCCCATAGCTGATAGCCTCGTTCATTCCACATATAGAGCTGACATCACACAAGGATGGCCAAGTAACATAATGCTGGACGCCGTCCAGACTGCTGCTTTGGTAAATTCCTTGCGAACGCCGTCAGCCTCACAAATATGTTTTTCCTGGGAATCGGAGAGATCTGAAATGATAGGTATCATAGTACAATAAAAAGATTTATAGGTTCTATTAGCATATGGGAGAACCTTGTGCTAATAAATGTCAAATAATATGTGTCTGAAGGAAGGAAAGCTGATAATTGCATGTTATGGAATTGTTATGTCTGCAATTTCCTAATGCATTAAGGCTCGTCTAAGTTGATGGCTAGAGATGTTAAGTTTTTACTGCACATTTACAGTATTTTCTCAATATTAGACATTTCTACCTGTGACTCTGTACTATCCAAGTTAGAATCAGCAATGCAACTGCCATTCCGCAACATCAAAAAATAAGACTATTAGACTATTGTCGGCTGAACCCGACCTTTTTGATCAGACTGGCTGACAATCTAATGTAACATAGTAACATAGTTTGTGCAGTTCATCCTGTTATCCTGCAAAGTTGATCCCTCATAAGATAGAAGCCAATTTTCTTCATTTTAGTGGATAAAATTCCTTCCCAACTCCAATCAGGCAATCAGAATAACTCCCTGGATCAACGACCCATCTCTAGTAACTATAACCTGTAATATTATTACCCTCCAGAAATACATCCAGGCCCTTCTTGAACTCTTTTAGTGAACTTACCATCACCACCTCCTCAGGCAGAGAGTTCCATAGTCTCACTGCTCTTACCGTAAAGAATCCTCTTCTATGTTTGTGTACAAACCTTCTTTCCTCCAGACGCAGAGGATGTCCCCTCGTCACAGTCACAGTCCTGGGGATAAATAGATGATGGGAGAGATCTCTGTACTGACCTCTGATATATTTATACATAGTTATTAGATCTCCCCTCAGTCGTCTTTTTTCTAAAGTGAATAAGCCTAATTTTGATAATCTTTCTGGGTACTGTAGTCCACCCATTCCAGTTATTACTTTAGTTGCCCTCCTCTGAACCCTCTCCAGCTCTGCTATGTCTGCCTTGTTCACAGGAGCCCAGAACTGTACACAGTACTCCATGTGTGGTCTGACTAGTGATTTGTAAAGTGGCAGGACTATGTTCTCATCACGGGCATCTATGCCTCTTTTGATGCAACCCATTATCTTATTGGCACTGGCAGCAGCTGTCTGACACTGGCATACCTCCCAACTTTAAAAAATTGCAAAGGGGGACAAAGTGTGCGGTGCGCATCATGGCAGTTTTTTTTCATACTAGACCGTGCCTCTAACTCCACCCAAAGCATAATTACTGGAGCCCCTGCGGCAATTTTTTAATTGCGCTTCAATGTCCATTTAAATATTAGCTGAGTCATAAATCATCAGATTATAGATATTTTAAGGTCCAAATGGCACCAAATAATGAAGTTCTGGTCTAATATACAGGTAGAATCCATACAGATAGTTTGGTAAGGAGCAATTTAGTAAATTTATTAATACACATTTATGCATTAATTCTCTAGGTCAAAAAGAGGGACATTTAAGGAGCAAAGAGGGACAAAGGGACTTGGGTCAAAAAGAGGGACTGTCTCTCCAAAAGAGGGACACTTGGGAGGTATGCACTGGTTCTGCAGCTTAGTTTGCCGTTCACTAAAATTCCTAGGTCCTTTTCCATGTCAGTGTTTTACCATTTAGTATGTACTGGTGACTTGCATTATTCCTTCCTTTGTGTATAACCTTACATTTGTCAGTGTTAAACCTCATCTGCCACTTTTTCTGCCCAAGCCTCCAGTCTATCCAGATCCATCTGTAGCTGTGTACTGTCCTCTTCTGTGTTAATTATATTACACAGTTTATTATTGACATCAAAAATGTATATTTTGCTGTGCAAACCTTCTACAAGATCAATATCAAATATATTGAACAGAATAGGGCCCGATACTGACCCCTGTGGTACCCCACTGGTGACAGTCACTCAATCTGAGTGTGTACCCTCTGTGTTCTCCCCCTCCAGTCTAAACATTCTCATTTTATGTACTAACCTTTTCTGTGGCACGGTATCAAATGCTTTGGAGAAGTTAAGATGTGTAACATGAAATGACTCATTTACTTTCTCCTTTTTGCTCTCTACAACTCCTCCCTCATTATCTTTAAATGGTCAACACTATCAGATTTAACCATTTTGCCATTTAAATAATTGAGGAACATTCTAGGGTTAGTTTTACTCTCTTTGGACATAAGCCACTCTGTCTCCAGCTTGTCTGCTTTTATCCATCTTTTATATATTGTTTTTATCCTTATAGTTTTTTTGGTGCTTCTTCACTCAGGATAGGTCATCAGTACCTGATCAGTAGGGGTTCAATACCCAGGACCGCCACTGATCAGCTGTTTAGGGAGGCTGTGTCGCACCATGGCCTTCTCGCAGCTTACCCTAGGCTTGTGACGTCATGTGAATTTAAATGAATGAGGCTGAGCTGCAGTACCAATAATAGCCACTATACAATGTACGGCACTGTGCTTGGTAAGTTGTGAGGAGGCTGTGGTGCTCATCGGAGTGCTGCAGCCTTCTCAAATAGCTGATTGGTGGGTCTCCCGGGTGTGGGACCCCCACGATCAGATACTAATAACCTATCCTGGGGATAGGTTGTCAGTATAAAACAGTCGGGAAAATGCCGTTAATTCCAAATTAGATGTGCATTTCAGACATCAGTTTTAGATGAACCAGAGCACAATGCTGTTTAGCAAAGCATATCAGCTACATTAAAATGATTGCCGCCTCTGTTTTCATGACACGTTTTTCGTTCTTGCCATTACAAGGATTAGAAATGAGAACGTGGTACTTTATAACACCCCCTCCCCCAAAAAAAGGTTGTATGACAGCACTGAAATATCAAGCTTTCCTTTGCACTTTATTTTTAGAAAAACAAGTCTTCTTAATTGATCCACCAGTTATTTCACATCAACCCGAGAGCAATAAAATGTTTAATGAGCCTGAGCGGCAAGTGACATGCACAGTAAGAAAGAAACTTTCTGTTTTCTGCTGTATACAGAGCCTTTCAGCAAATTGCAAAGAACTGGAGGACAATTTGCAATGCTAAGGAGGATATTTTTTCTCTAACTGGGATGTATGCCCAGAATTGCAGGATGACTGGTGGGCCTGTACGTGGGGGATAGCTCAGATCAATGTCCATGTAACGAGTGGGAACAGATGACTGACTGGTATTCGTATCATCAGATGTAAAATGTCAGAAGTGTGCACTCATATATTAGACACTGAATATACATTTCATCTCATTATGTCACATTCAGACACATGGGAGTCCATCACTATGCAGCTAAGTACAGTTCTCCGGTCTCGAATAGGAGGAGCTCACATTGGGTTGATGCTGTCATTTGGTGATGTGAGGGAATGACTAGGTCTGTGATGGCTAACCTCCAGCACTCCAGCTGTGGTAAAACTACAACTCCCAAGATGCACACTCACGTGGCTGTTCTCAGAACTCCATAGAAATGAATGGAACAAGCTGGGAGTCGTAGGTTCACCACAGCTGGAGTGCCGGAGGTTAGCCATCACTGGACTAGGTCATCTAGGCTCAGTCACAGCAATGAGCCACAAGCCAGTGGTCAGAAAAATGGAGAGTGACGTAAAAATAACAGGGTGAATGCTTTCCAGAGACTACAGATGGCACCAAAAAAAATTTTAATTTTTAAAAAAAAAGTCTGGACAAATAAAATCATTAGCAGATATTCACATGGCCTTCACATGTCTGTAGACATTATTAATTTTTCCTTTAAAGTGATTGTCTGAGATTTTTTAACTGATGACCTATCCTCAGAGGGAGTAGGCCCCTTCTGTCCTCTGATCAGCAAAATATTGGTGCTCCAATCTGTTGCTATGGAAGCCTGTGGCCTTGGGAAGGCTCCCAGGCCTGCTGTAGCAAACTGCCTATTAAACTCTGAAAATTGTAGTAAAGAAATTGTAAAACAAAAAACAAAAACCCTTTGTTTAAAAAGTAAAAAAAACTATTAAAATGTAAAAGTATAAAAAATTCAAATTGCCCCCTTTCCTAATTTTACATTTAAAAATAAACAATAAAATAAATCATTGTTATCTCCGGAAATTTATAGGTGGAGGAATATGGTGACGAAAAGAGAAAAAAAATTCAACCTTTTCTGTTTTTTAGGCCTCTTTCACATGAACGTTGTGTTTTGCGGTCCGCAAATTGCGAATCCGCAAAAACAACGGATGGCATCCGTGTGCATTTCGTATTTTGTGGAACGGAACAGCTGGCCCCTAATAGAACAGTACTATTCTTGTCCGTAATACGGACAATAATAGGACATGCTCTATTTTTTTTTGTGGCCTACAGAACGGAGCAACGGATGCGGACAGCACACAGTGTGCTGTCCGCATTTTTTGCGGGCCCATAGAAATGAATGGGTCCACATTTTTCATGTGAAAAATGCGGATTGGAGCCCGCAAAAAATACTGTCGTGTGAAAGAGGCCTTAAATGTAGTAATGCAGAATAAGTTTGTTGAGTCATATTTAGCAAGCAGTGCTAAAAAAAAAACGTAAGAACAAACCCACAAAAAACAATGACAGAATTCCATTTTTGTCCCAATTTCACTCCACAAAGATTTTTTTCCTGTTTTCCAATGCAAGATATGGTAAATAACTTGGAGATATATTGGAAAAGCACACCATATATAGGGTGCGATGCAATTAAAAAGGGTTCTTCAACCCTATTCAAGTATGATATAAATTCAGTGCACACGCAAACTTATATCCGTTTTTAATTTTTGACACAATAGTTGTACATAATATCCATTGTCTCATCAAAAAGAATGAAAAACAGGGAGAAAATTCATAATTTATCGAATCGTTTCTTAGCATGATGACGATGATGACGTTTTGTCACGGTGACCTTTTTCAAGTCTCATCTGTGCAAAGGAAAAAACGAAAAAAAAAAGAGGCATGGAAAAATAAGTAGAGCTGTGAGAAAACAAAAGATAAATAGTAAATATAAAATAACGAAGAGAAAATGGAAAAAACAAAAAAAGAGGACATATTATGTGGCAAATGCTGCAAAAGGTGTAAACAGCTCAGAGAACTAAAAAACCTGAGAAGCGCAAGCAGAATATTCATTGACCAGCAAAAAAAAGAAAAAGAAAAAGAAAAAAAAAGACATAGTAAAACATAGAAAGGTAAAAAAAACAGTAGTGCAGAGTGTGAATAGGAACTCAGATGCTTGCATGAAATTATCCACTAGGAGTCACAAGATGTGCAAAGCGGCCACTGTAAAAGGCGAATTCCTCTATGGGGATGTTTCGCCCGTCGATACTTATAATAGGATGTGATGTGATTAAAGGAAGCATGCTAGATGTGCTCTGAGCAAGGCAATAAAAAGCATTAAGCACGCAAAAGTGCCACATGTAATAAAGACAGCTGGATGCCCTTCACTCTCGTCGTTTGGAGGCAGACGCCAGGACAGGAGAAGCAGAGCCGTTATGTTTTCCGTTTTTTTTTTTCTTTTTTGGGGAGTTTTTAGAAGCAAAGTGGTAAATACAATCAAAAGTAATAACTCTTGGCGCAATCAAATACAGATCTGTATTGTACGTCAGAGACCAGAAATGAAACCTCTCCAGAAGCCCACCTCTTTGAGAAGACTACCCTTTATCCAAATCACATCTCCCATGACAGGTTATAGTCCCATCCAGGGGTGCACCTAGCGTTTCTGCTGCCTGAGGGGAAAACTGAAACACAGCCCTCCGCCAAGGGCAGTTTCTTAACCCAACACCTTTACCACAATGAAAGCACTCATTGCCCATCGCCCTTCCGCTGCCCCCCTCTTGCCCCTACCTGCTGCTGCCTGAGGCGATCGCCTCACCTGGCCTCATTGGTGGTGCACCCCTGATCCCATCATGAATTACACGTATATTCTCTGAGAGCACTTCAGCAATGCTCTATAGGCGCACATCTTACCAGAGCCGTCTATGGCAGGTCTGAGCGTCCTAGTCCAGAGGATGAGGATGAAAAATTATGTTTTACTATATGCAAATGAGTCTGTAGGTGCAATGGAGGCGTTGCCATTACACCTAGAGGCTCTGCTGTCTCTGTAACTGCTGCACCCTCTCCACTTTGGTCGACAGGACCAGCAGTAATGACATTTTCACTTCCTGGCTGTCAGTCAAGGTGGAGAGGATGTGGCAGTTCCACAGAGAGAAGAGCCTCTAGGTGTAATGGCAACGCCCCCGTTGCTCCTAGAGGCTCATTTGCATATAATAAAACATAATTTTTCTCAGCAATGCGGGCACATATGAACATGGGACCAACACAGATGTCTCCAGCTGCCAAGTGCAGTTTCATAGGTACAAATCTGCCTTTGAAGAGATGTATTAAAGTAGAGCAACAATTAAGACACGTTCCCACCCTTTTGGATAGCGTGGCTGCAGGAGAATCTGGTGAGATTGATAGGAAGAGTCCCTGGCAATCACGCCGGCCTGAAGAAGGGTGATAATACACCTTAAACATTGCACTACTTCTGTCCATGTCTTAAAGGCTATGGACACCTTTGACATGGAAACAAAAATCAGTATGCAACACTCATATACTTTCAGACTTTTTTCATGTAATAGTACATATTGGACCTGTGTGTCCAGGACGCTGCTGCCTTCACCTTGCAAACTGCCTTGTGTGTGCTTTGTTCCCTAGCTACAGCCTGCAGATCTGCTCTGAACATCCTCTCCCTCTCTGCTGCTGTCTCCTAGGGTACGGCCACACAGATTTCCGGGTCCAGAACAGATACTTTTTTTTTTTAAATTCAGTCCTGGTCTGACTGCATCAGGAAACCTGACAGTGTGGCCATGCCTTAACAGTGAGTGAAAGAAGGTGGGAGAGCGGAGAGATCCGTAAACAGGAGCAGAACTCTGGAGGATTTTTGTTAGATTCAGCAGCACCAGCAGCTAGGTGAAGGACCTGCACGTGGTCTGTAGAAGCAATTTTTTTTTTTTTTATAAGGACTGTTTAGAAAGTTGCGTAAAGGGGTTGTCTCAGTTCAAATATTTATTTATCCGTCACCAAGGAAAATCACTGTTAAACCAGTGCTTTGTAATGATACCTTTCTGTTGCTTCATTCTGGAGCAAAAGTGCTTTAAATCCATATGCAAATGAGTAGTTAAGTGCACCAAAGGCGGCCCCAAACCACTCTGTGCACCCTGCTCCTCCCTCTCCATTTTGATTGACAGGGCCAGGCAAAATGACTATGCAGGAGCCTGTACTGGTCCTGTGCATAATGATGTAAAATATGTGAGCATTGTGTACACTACATGGAGGCAGACTAATTGATTCCCATTGAAAACAATGGAAGGCAGATTTAGGGACAGAAACCGAGCTGAAATCCACAAGGAAAATCCACTGTGTGAACATGTCCTAAGGTGCAGGTTTTGTGATGTGGGTTATTAAAGACGAGTATAAAGCGCAGATTCTACGTCATTTTTTTTAAGCCACTCCTGATTTGGCTTTAAAAACCCGCACCAGTAAAGCTGCAGGTGTGAATGTACCCGATGTGACAGCTGCATTGATGTACACAGAGGAGGAGCCCCTGAGAATCATATTGGGAAGAGCAAGGAGGCGCGTTACGTTGCTATGGCAACCCGCACCGCCCTCGGTACCGCCTGTCGCCATTTTGGCCAATGGGAAGTCTCGCGAGAATCCGCCGCAGGGGCTCAGTGCGAGCGGGCGGGGAGTAACTTTGTTCTCAACTTGTGTGATCGGAGAAGGAATTGTGTCTGGAGAGGGAGAGGCCGCTGGAGATATCGGGGCTCTGGGAGCACCCCCGGATTGCTGCGGGTGGGGTGCGGGGTGTATGGTGGCGCGCAGCCCCCTCGCTGGATTATTGTGTGGACTGGAGCGCAGCCTGCAGGAGGAGCGGTGACAGGAGGTAAGAGAGCTGCGGCATGTCTGCGATATCACAGAGGACCGGCAGCTGCACAATGCACGGCGCCCTCCATACCTCACAGCACAATAGCCGTCATCACACCCTGCACTGGCACCAGCATCCACACAGCCTGGCACCGGGCACCCCATTTCACACAGCCTTGCACCGAGCATCCCCCTCCACACAGCTTGGCACCCTGCATCCCCCACCACACAGCCTGGCACCCTGCATCCCCCACCACACAGCCTGGCACCCTGCATCTCCTACCACACAGCCTGGGGACCCTGCATCCCCCACCACACAGCCTGGCACCCTGCATCCCCCACCACACAGCCTGGGGACCCTGCATATCCTACCACACAGCCTGGGGACCCTGCATCCCCCACCACACAGCCTGGCACCCTGCATATCCTACCACACAGCCTGGGGACCCTGCATCCCCCACCACACAGCCTGGCACCCTGCACCCCCCTGTGCACAGCCTGGCACCCAGTGCCAACCACGACACAACCTGACACCCTGCATCCCCCACCGCACAGCCTGGCACCCTGCATCCCCCACTGCACAGCCTGGCACCCTGCATCCTACTCTATGTAGCTTGGCACCCAGCATCCCCCACCACACAGCCTGGCACCCTGCATCCCCCCTGCACAGCCTGGCACCCAGTGCCCACCACGACACAACCTGACAACCTGCATCCCCCCACCGCACAGCTTGGCACCCTGGATCCCCCCCCCCACACTGCACAGCTTGGCACCCTGCATCCCCCCACCGCACAGCCTGGCACCCTGGATCCCCCCCACCGCACAGCCTGGCACCCTGCATCCCCCCACCGCACCGACTGGCACCCTGCATCCCCCCACCGCACCGACTGGCACCCTGCATCCCCCACCGACTGGCACCCTGCATCCCCCCACCGACTGGCACCCTGCATCCCCCCACCGCACCGACTGGCACCCTGCATCCCCCCACCGCACCGACTGGCACCCTGCATCACCGCACCGACTGGCACCCTGCATCCCCCCACCGCACCGACTGGCACCCTGCATCCCCCCACCGCACCGACTGGCACCCTGCATCCCCCACCGCACAGCCTGTCATCTGGTGCCCCCCCACAGTCTGGAACCCGGCACTGTGTAATACCACCAGTCTTGTTGCCCTTGGTGGCTGGTGATGCCACAGCTTTCATTTGGAAAAAAGTTTAACTACACATTGTGCTCTTTGGTGGTGGAGTGTTAATCACAGAGTGCCCACTGGCAAATCAGAGACAACACCCATCATCCCCACTTCGTAACTGTATGGTGGCCATCGTTGGCACGCTGAGCATCAGCCTTTACTGTACTGGGCACCACACCACATATCACCCCTCCCCATGCAGTGTGCCAGACCACATATCACCCCTCCCCATGCAGTGTGCCAGACCACGTATCACCCCTCACCATGCAGTGTGCCACACCACGTATCACCCCTCACCATGCAGTGTGCCACACCACATATCACCCCTCACCATGCAGTGTGCCACACCACATATCACCCCTCACCATGCAGTGTGCCAGACCACATATCACCCCTCCCCATGCAGTGTGCCACACCACGTATCACCCCTCACCATGCAGTGTGCCACACCACGTATCACCCCTCACCATGCAGTGTGCCACACCACGTATCACCCCTCACCATGCAGTGTGCCACACCACGTATCACCCCTCTCCATGCAGTGTGCCACACCACGTATCACCCCTCACCATGCAGTGTGCCACACCACGTATCACCCCTCACCATGCAGTGTGCCACACCACGTATCACCCCTCACCATGCAGTGTGCCACACCACGTATCACCCCTCACCATGCAGTGTGCCACACCACGTAACACCCCTCACCATGCAGTGTGCCACACCACATCCAGTCCCTGACAGTGTGCCCTCTCCACACCAGTGTACCACGGTGCTGGGGTCAGATGCCCTCTACCACGCCTGGAGCTGACATAAGGCACCTGTACATGACACTTTCCAAGTAAATGGGAACTGAGCTGCAGTTCCACGGCATGATCACTATGGATGGCGTTGTCCACTTTTTTTTATTTCTGATACCCATGGGTGTGCTGGGTGTCAGGCGTCCGCCAGTCTGATATGGATGACCCTCCTGCACCTAGGTCATCAATATCTAGAACCTGGACAACCCCTTTAAGTCAGCACTCAAGCCTCATCCGCTTGCTGGCTGTGGTAATTCTGGTGCCCCATGGGCAGCTGGTGATGCCCCCTGGTGTATTCCCTGAGCCCGTACCATGCAGTACGCTCAGGGCTGTGTATCGTTGTGCCAGCAGACGGCCCTGTAATCTCATTCCCAGCTGTGTTACTGGAGTAGTTGTCATGGTGCGGTGATTTATTGCATTCTTCTGGCCTCCAGCAATCTTTCAGCGCTCTCCTCCGCACACACGGCTCTGCTTTACCCATCCCTGTTCTCCTTTACACACACGGCTCTGCTTTATCCATCCCTGCTCTTCTTCACACACTGCTCTGCTTTACCCATCCCTGCTCTCCTTCCCACACAGCTCTGCTTTACCCATCCCTACTCTCCTCTGCACACACAGCTCTGCTTTACCCATCCCTGCTCTTCTCCGCGCACACAGCTCTGCTTTACCCATCCCTGCTCTTCTCCGCACACACAGCTCTGCTTTACCCATCCCTGCTCTTCTCCGCACACACAGCTCTGCTTTACCCATCCCTGCTCTTCTCCGCACACACAGCTCTGCTTTACCCATCCCTGCTCTTCTCCGCACACACGGCTCTGCTTTACCCATCCTTGCTCTTCTCCCCACACACGGCTCTGCTTTACCCATCCCTGCTCTTCTCCGCACACACAGCTCTGCTTTACCCATCCCTGCTCTTCTCCGCACACACAGCTCTGCTTTACCCATCCCTGCTCTTCTCCGCACGCACAGCTCTGCTTTACCCATCCCTGCTCTTCTCCGCACACACAGCTCTGCTTTACCCATCCCTGCTCTTCTCCGCACACACAGCTCTGCTTTACCCATCCTTGCTCTTCTCCGCACACACAGCACTGCTTTACCCATCCCTGCTCTTCTCCGCACACACAGCACTGCTTTTCCCACCCTACTCTCCTCCGCACACACAGCTCTATACGTCTGTATGTAGACCACACTTTTCCATATAAAAGTATACAGTAAAAAACCCCAAAACACTGCACAGTATACAACTTTTTGCAATGCTAGTCTGTTGGTGATGCTGTATGCCTCTTTTTTTGTCGAATGACCCTGGTTCCCTGAGTGTTTACTACCTTAGGCTCGGTCATCAATGTCAGATCGGCGGGGGTCCGACACCTGACAACCCCCCTGATCAGCTGTTTGAGGAGGCTGCATAGCTCCGATGAGTGCCGCGGCTCCTTGCAGCTTACCAAGTACAGCGCCCTCCACTGAATAGTGACTGTGCTTGGTATTACAGCTCAGCTCCATTTGCTTTAATGGTATTGAGCCGCCACTGGGTCATGTGACTGATGAGCGCTACGTCACTGGCCTAGGAAGATGCCACAGGGCTCACCGGAGGGGGTGCTGGGAGTCAAACCCTGCCAATGTGATATTGATGACCTGCCCTTAGGATAGGCCATCAGTATCAAAATCTCAGACCGCTCCTTTAAAGCATGTGAACAGAGCCTTAAAGGAGTTGTCTGTTTTATTGAAAAAATGCCCCCAAGCCAGTAATTGTCATAAGTAACGAAAAATTGTGTAGTCATTTCATACCCAAGCGCTTCCAGGCACGCTGCAGCCTCGCGCCGTCTTCTTGGCTGCATTGACAGGTCCATATACACTGGACCTGCGGCTACAGCCAATCACTGACCTCAGAGGTATAGTGCAAGAGTCTGCAGAGGTCAGTGATTGGCTGCAGTGGTCATGTGGAGTATATGGGTACGTTATTGCTCCCGCCAAACAATCAAAGCCTGGACACGGCGGCAGATGAAATGCAGAGTGTTCGTTTTTCATTATTTCATGTTAATTGCTGGTTTTGGAGGAATTTTTAATAAGTCGGGCATCCCCTTTAAAGTTGTCCGGTGGGGAATAATTGTTAGGAAAAAGAACCATTACTCGCAGATCCCCCGCTGTTCAAACACTTATAGGCCCTTTGCAAAAATGAATTCCCTGCTAAACAACCCCTTTAAATATTCTTGCAGTTGTCATCTCCCTTAAAGGGGTATTCCATTTGTTCCAAGTAATCCCCTAGCCACAGAATAGGAGATAAGTTTTAGATAGGAGGCGGGGTCCTACCGCTTGAGACCCTCCTGAAATGGACGGAGCGGCAGGTCAGTCATGTGAGGTGCTACGCCATTCATCTCTATGGGAGTTCCAGAAATCGCCGAGCGTTGTCTCCAGAACGCCCCCGTACAGATAAAGGGAGCGGCAGTACACATGTTCAACCTGCAGCTCCATTCATTTTGGAGGCTCCCAGAGGTATAGGTTCACCGTTCTTGTGATCGATAGGGGATAACTGGTAGTTCGGTGGGGGTCCTTTCTTGTGGAATACCCCTTTAAGGGGTCCATGCTGGATTTACATACTATAGCCGGAGTAGCTACACTATAAGAAGTCATACGGACATTGAAAAAGAAAGTCGGGTGAAAGCAACAGTTTTCTCGGAACGTTGGTTGTGTCTTGAGGCTGAGAAACCTTGTTACAGTTGCCGTCTAGAGAAGGAAATAGATGTGTGGATGGCGATGAGGGCCAGAGGCAGTATAACCAGTCCAGTGACGTGCCGGTACTGGAGCTGCTGTTTTAGGAATCCTGCGCTGTCCGCCTGTCATTGATGTCACTTTCACTTCTTGACTCTGGAATCCACATTTATCGCCGGTTAGTAGCGCGTTTCGGAGCGGGCTCAGCGCCTCTCGTTATACCGTACAGGTACAGGCTGACGTATGGGGGGAGGAGGGGGATTGTATGAAAGCTAGAATACTGTGAGTATTCCTCCCTGGTAACATGCGAGCCCTAACGAGGTGCCATTAATCATGCGGCGTCCATAGCACAACACCTTCTTTGTGCTGGAAAGAGCGCTCCATGATGATATAGAGAACAGAACGTCCGCCAGAATAGGCGAATATTTTACCGAAGGTCGGACCGCAGTGACCAGTGTTCTGTACCTGTAAGGCCCAATGCGCACAACCATATCCATTTTGCAGTCCACAAACCGTGGAGCGGCAAAGTACAGATGCACGCCATGTACCCTCCTCATTTTATTTGCGGGTCCATAGTCCGCTTTTCGCAAGCCTAGCGTGTCTTTTTTGCAGAACGGACAAATGGATGCAGAAAGCTCACGGATCATCTATTGAAGTCAAGGGGTCCACAAAAAATGCGGATTCACAAACCGAATATGGACGTGTTCACGGGGCCTAAGGGGGCATTCACACGACCCGTTTTGCGGTATGCAAATTGCAGATCCGTAAAATACATACGTGGTTCGAATGGCTATTCATGTCCGCAAAGTGGACACAAACGGCACACGTTCTGTAGTTTGTGGCTCTGCTGCATGGATGAGGGCCGCACACAGATGACATTCTTGCGCTCTCCGCATTTTTTTTTGCGGCCCCATAGAATTGAATGGGTCCACGTGTGGATCGGACCGAACCCCTAGGCCTCATGCACACGACTGTAAATCAGAGGCGTGCAGAGGTCCAGGGGGGTTATTTGGGAAATCCGCCGCTACTGTCTTACGCTGTGGTTTTGCTGCATGAAAATTTGCTCGGAAAAACCATGCGTAATCTGCACCGTGTGCGCGTGGCGTCAGCGTGGTTTTACACTTTTTTAATTTATTTTTTTATATGGCCAGTAGAGAAATATAAAACGCCCTGCACACCCTTTTTAATGTAAAGCCTCATTCACACGTCAGTGTCCCATGTACGGGTGCCGTTTGTGTTCTTCACGGACAGCACAGGTCACCACTCAGTGGGTCCGTTTTTTGGACACGGATCCATCACGCCCATTATAGTCTATGGGTTCATGAAAACCACAGATGCAACATGGATGCCGCCCGTGTTTCACGGATCGTTAGAAAGAGATGCTTTGAAAATTATTTTTTCAGCCGTTCAGTGTCAGTGACACACGGGCAGCAAAAAACGGACACACGGATCCTTCATGGACATCTTCACGGAGGCATCGCTGACCACCTTTTCACGGATTTAGACACGTACGTGTGAATGAGGCTTAATTGGGTTTTAAGACTGCTTCCTATCATGTTTGGTAAAATAGTAAAATGTTATGTGCCTACAAAAAATGCCACTGTAGAAAATAAAATGCCTGGAAAAGAAACTCTTGTAAAAATGCTGGTAAAAAATAATTTCATGAGACAAAAAAGTAAAGTGGCCGCACCCTTACACTCATCTTCTGGATCCACTCCTAGTTTGGCTACTTAAAAAAATATATACATATGCTAAATTGCTCCAAATCTGCTCTGTGTGAACAAGGCCTGAGGGTTTTTTTTCCTTTTTTTTTTTCACGGCAGCATTTCTTATGCGCAGGCTTAATTCCAGGATGTCCCCTCTCATTTAAGTGAATGGAGTGAAAACGCACGGTCTTCTTTTCATAGGTGTGAACATAGCTTTAGGGCTAATGAGGGTTTAATCCATCTATTAGCGGCCGCTGGTGGACGTGTAGTAAAAGCTTTGTCCCCTTTCAGCTATTGTTTTTCTCTGGCCTGGAATAGTATCCGTGTGACCCTGACCAAAAATACCTCCTTCCCATCCATAGAAATAAACGTACAGGAAGGACAGAACTGTGTGAAATATACGGCAGCATGGACGTGTAGTCAGAAGATCACTGACCGGGTTGGGCAGATCCCAGGAACCAAGTGGCTAATGTGTCTGGATATCTGCCACCTGGTACCTAACTGGATCAATGAAGGTTCCTGTTACAGCTGATTAGGCCTCTTTCACACGTGAGTGAATTGCAGTGAACTCCAGGAACGCACACACATCCATTGACTTTAATGTGTGTAGTCACACATCAGTGGTTGACCATGGGTCCATGGTGACACCACTGATGGACGCCCTGTTTTATCCCTCACGCACATTATAATCTACAGGTCCACCAACACAACAAGGATGCCATCTGTGTTTGGTCCATGGTTTTCACGGATCTTTCCTAGGAGATGATCTGGAAACGAAATTTGCAGCTTTACAGGATACGTGGTCTACAGATGACACACAGAAGGCCACTGACTATCTTGTCAAGGATCTCATCATGGACACGGAGACAGACTTAAAGGGGTATTCCCATCTCACAAATGTAGTTTGTATAGTTAGATATAGCCATACCAATATTATTACTAATAGAATGTATTTATATAAAATGTACTGTTTAGAAGATTTCCCTATTTGTATATCCATTGTCCCACACACATCAGTCAGGCCGTTGCCCCTAGTTACGGCCACCGTGGCCATGTAGTAGTGGTGGTCGGCTTGCTCTTTTTCAAAGCCGCTCTGAGGTAACTGCTGTATTGTGAACGCACATTACATGAACATGCAGAGACACATCTTAGGGTTGTAGCATTTTTGTCTGCGCTTCCAAAACTCAGAGAAACGGATCCTGTTCCAAGATCAATTCATCTCTATGGAGCAGGATCCCTTTATAAAGTCTGTGTTTTGGACGGATCCTGACCATTGCTTTTTGGACTGGTAGCATCCAAAAAGCAGATGTGAAAGTACCACAAGATGTGTCTCCGCATGTTCATAAAATGTGTGTTCACAATACAGCAGTTACCTCAGAGCAAGCCGACCACCACTACTACATGGCCACGGTGGCCGTAACCAGGGGCAACGGCCTGACTGATGTGTGTGGGACAATGGATATACAAATAGAGAAATCTTCTAAACGGTACATATTATATAGATACATTCTATTAGTAATAATATTGGTATGGCTATATCTAACTATACAAACTATATTTGTGAGATGGGAATACCCCTTTAACTCTGAACTGTTGTCCCATCTCAGAACGGGACCCAGCCCGACCTTCTCCCATTTGGATGCGTCACCTAGAGGCGGTCCATTGTACAGAAACATCATAGCACAGCCCGTTAGATGGTTTCTGAAGTTCTCAGCATCCTGGAGACCTCATCTAGCCAGGCCAGAGGTATGTCTACCAGATCTTCTGTGGAAAATCTGCAGCAGACCCACCATGTGCGGCCATGCCCTTACAGGATTGGTCTCAACTGGGTTCCCCGTTCTAAATTGAAGTCAGCCCAGTAATCAGCTGGTCTTTCTGGTCTGGCTTTACAAATGGGCTGAACTGCAAGACCTATGGACAAAACTTTTTTTCTGAACAACCCCTTTAAGGAGGTTGTCCGGTTTCAGGAGGAAATTGGAAATCCCTGGTGATGAGCTTGTAGTAGAGAAACAATTTCTACGAATTTTTTTTTCGGCCTTATAAACTATGTTACGAAGGTCTTGTTTGCATCTGGGTTATGCCTCGACAGGCTGTTCCGGCAGAGAATAGTGTGCCGGAGCTCTCTGGATCTGGCATACCCCAAAACCCGCTGGTGGCCTGCCAGATCCACTGCTGCAGATGCTAACAAGGTCTTACCTGTCCGATCCTGCGTCAACTCTTCAGTTCCCCCGGCTAGGATATCCGGTGATTACCTGCATGTCGTCTCACTTATAGAGGAATGAGCCGCCCCCGCTGATCTGATATTGATGACCTATCTGACACTACACAACCCCTTTAAGTGAAACGCTTTCATCCAGGGAATTGGATGCTCTTATATTTTTCTAGATAAATTCACTATGCCGGGAGCAGATCTGAAGGCTGTGTCATGATACGAAGAGCATATCACATATAGTTTTAATGAAAATATAGTGATCCTGATTATCCCAGCAGCGGATGCTGGGGCGTGTAGTTCCTCAACAGCTGGAAGCCCACAACCTGCCACCGTGCTTCATACGGTCTGGATTATCTCTTTGGATGGCGTGCTGGGTTGTGGCGCTCTTACGGGAACACTTTGTAATGGGCTTTTCTATGTTTTCTTTTTTTTAATTTCCCTACGGCGTTGTAGTGTATTGTTTTATGCAGAATATATAATGTCCCGGCGTTTTACACCGTGTTATGCAGTGACATTTGTAAGAAAACTTAAACAAAGGGTAAGCGGGGCCCTGAGCATCTCCGAGGAGGCAGAACGTGTGGGCTGTGAGAAGGTGGCATGGTGGAGGTGGAGGACAATCACCGATGTAGTCACTGGTCACAGCAAGGATGTTCCCGAGATCACCAACACTAATCCTTCATAAACAGCTTAATGAGAAGACTTTTTATAAAAGAAACTTCAGGTTGCAAATGGACTTCTCATGACTGGGGGCCTATAATGTTTGACCTTCATTTAGATTAAGGGGGTATGCGAATACCATACAGGGTTACTAAAACAGCCATTCATTTCTATGGGAGTTAAAGGAACGTCTAGTACAGTCCACTTGGCTGTTTTTGTAACCCTCGCCGATGGGTACTTTGAGCTCAGCCATGAATGATGAAGATGGTCAACCCCTTTGGCTACCTTCACACGTTGCAGATTTTTGCATATTTGTAAGTAGAAACTCCGTATTTACAACACATAAAAAAAAGTTCATAAACGTACACTATTTATTACTTTTATTTTTTGTAGGGTTTTTAATACGATTTTGTTAATGTTTTTGGTGCAGATTTTCTGTTTGTGTGCCATGAGAAAATGACTTATTCTTTAAATCACCTTTTTATGTTAATCATATATAAATATATATTGCTGAGGTTTTTTTTTGTTTTTGTTTTACTTTTTCCATATCAGTATCTATATTTAAAAAATGTATATAATCCTGCAGTTTTCACACTGGCCACTAGGCTTAATATATGTTTAGACTTCCTGGGCCTCCTTTTTCAAAACTTTCAGGAAAACTGTATTAGTTCCCCATAGCAACCAATCAGAGCTCAGCTTTAATTTCTTAAAGTGTTCTAAAAAAAAAAAATGAAAAGTGAGCTCTGGTTGCTATGGGCAACTAAGCCTATGTTCACATCTCCGTTTTGGAGATCCGTTATGCAGCGGTTTTTGTCTGTCCGAAACCTGGCGTTTATGCCAGAAATCAACCGGATCAGCACCGGACCTCATTGCAGTCAATGGGGATCTGGTAGTGAAGTAGAGGATCCGGAACAGCTTTCTGGATCTCCCAACGGAGATGTGAACGAGACCTTAGACCAGGGGTAGGGAACCTCCGGCTCTCCAGCTGTTGTGAAACTACAATTCCCAGCATGCTTCATTCATTTCTATGAGAGTTCTTAGAAGAGCAGAGCGAGTATGCTTGCTGGGAGTTGTAGTTTCACAACAGCTGGAGAGCCGGAGGTTCCCTACCCCTGCCTTAGACAGTTGTTCTTTTAGACAGTTTTCTTAAATGAATCCCCTGTCAATTTATTCATAAATGTCTAGGAGGAATAACGGAGGAACAGATGCTGCAGAATTGTTATATTATCGGGCATACAGTTATTTACTAAATAACGTCTGTCGGGACTGGTGACAGGACTGTATGTGTGTGGTCTGTGAAATGCTGTCTGTGTGACAGCTGCTTTTCCAGGACCAGCCGCTGCTTGTCTGACCCGAACTCACTGCATCTTAGTGATCCATGGTGCTGTGAGTTCTAGGCAACTGCGAGTCCGCTGTCCCGTCCCAAATAATGCTGTGTGTACAGGACAGTAGACCCTTGGTCACGCTGGAACTCACAGCATCATAGATCATCATGATGCAGTGTGTTCGGATTAGCCTGGAAAATGTCACATGGATCGCATTTCATGTCACGGACCACACATGACCCTTAAAGGGGCTGTCCAAGATAAAAAAAAGGCTGCTTTAAACAGCACTACACATGTCCATAGTTGACGTCTAATATTGCAGCAGTGCCACATCCAACTTGTGGGCAGCTGGATCGGAAGAAAGCCGCAATCTAATCCCGTACAAAACTTTTTTACAATTTGCCACACTAAATAGATAATGACATCTGTGTGCTGTCCCCTTTATATACAAATTAATTTGTCCACATCCCATCTGCAACAAATGCGTCCCGGGACTTGTCAGGAACATGTTTCAGGGCTGAGGCCTTCATCAGGTCTTATCTGTCTATGGACATGTCATACTTTCAGCACTGTGAGATTGTACACAGCCTTGGAAAAGTCCACTTCTTCTGTTTGACTTGTCTTATTTGCTCTACTGAGAAGTCTCCGTCTGGTTGTATACTGTATACTGTGCTAACATTCACTGTGTATACTCGGCCGGTGCCAGAGATTAGCAGTGGGGCTCCAGACTAGCTCCCGAGAGGCTGACTTTTCTCTTTTTTTCCTTGCATACATATTTTGAAGCATTCTCTCCTTGTAATACTTCCCTTGGCAATATTTAAGTTAATGGTTCTGTACTGGTGGAAATGTGTCCCTCGTGTGTCCCCCCCCCCCGCCCCCCCCATTACTGAATGGCTCGTTACTGGGGTCATTGTTGTGCTTCCTGTATTAAGTGCACACACCGTTTGAAGTAATGTGACTCTTTTAACACTTCTGGAGGCTAAAAAGGAGCTCCCACACCGTTAACAGAAACCTTTCACACATAATATTGAAATGGAGGTGGGGTGTCCAGAAGAACAAAAGGCAAGTAAACCTTATTTCAGTAATTGATGAGCCTACACCAGGCTACAGGATGATTGCTTACATCTGCCACTAAAATTTAAAGGGGATGCCTAGCAGTATAACATTCTTTATGGCTCCCAATGTATTAAAAAATAAAGAACCCGTACCCACCCTTACTGATCCCCCAATGTTGCTTCGGTTCCTGCTGCTCTCCACTTCCTTGTCCGAGCTCAACATGCTGGAAATGCCAGGAGATGCCTGCTCAGCCTATCACTGCCCGTAGCTGTGACTTTCCTGACATTTTCTGCATGTTTAGCTAGGACCAGGAGATGGAGAGCAGCCAATTCCAGCTCACAATCTAATGTGTGTGTATGGGTCACCCCTCATGGCAGATGTTGGGGAAAGGAAGAACAGGGTATGTTGGATTTTCTGAGGAGCCTGGTAGTGGTATAGTCTTCTTTTCCCATTGAAATAGACGTGCATGCTCGGCCGGAAATGTTTGTGGAGGGCTAGGAAAAAGTACTGATTTCAAGTCTATCATCATGTGCCAGATTACACCAAAAATGGTGCATCTTCTGTTCACGTGGTTTAGTTTTAGGCTACCTGCACACGTTGCGGATTATATGAAGATTTTTGCGTGGGAACACTACAGCATCATAAAGTACCAGCAAAGTGAATATTTGTGCATTTTTTTTTTTCCATGTGTAATTTGACTTGCGGTGTGGATTTTAAAACCCTCAGCATGGCAATTGTTTTTTGGATTTTCAGTGCAGATTTCATTCTTTGTTTGTTCCCAAGAATCTGTTAATTGACAGATTTGACAATTGGGCAGCTGGGCTGTCTATGTGCAGCATTACACAAGCATTTATCAGGAAAGAGCGTTGGTAGGAAGGTTTGTTCCTGATAATTGACCCCATAATCTGCCCATGTGAATGGGCCCTTAGAATTGTTTTATTAGCGTGGACATAAAAATGGCCCATAGACGGAGCAAACACTCCAACTGTTAAGGCAAATATTTATCATCTGATTTTTGGTATACGTTTCACAGGGACGCGTGCTCTGATTTGTGGCTTGGCTTATGTTGTTTAACGCCATTGCTTTACCTTATCACGAGCTGCAGGGTTTGTATAGTGGTTCCAACAATGAAGGGAAATTGGTGGTTTTCAGTGCCCATCATTTTCCCATTTAAAGATTGCATGGTCCTGTCCTCCTGTTCTCACGTGAATCCAGAGTCAAACATGTTTGACTTTTATTTTAGGATGGCTGACTACAGGGCTTAGCCTTATGCGTGAGACTGTTCACACCATCGGGGTCTGTTTGGTCAGAGTTTGGTTACTTTCTGATGACCTAAACAGAGTAGCAATGCCAAGAGAAATAATCCAAATGGCAATTAGGATCTGTTATGACTGCTATGGCACTGGTATTAATGGAAGCTATGATACTAGTGTGAACAGAGCCTGAAAGATGGCCAACCGCGTGCTGTCCACATCCGTAAGTCCATTTAGTGGCCATGCAAACAAGTAGAACATGTCTGATTCTTGTCCGTTTGTGTGTGCTGTTTTGCTCCAATCAGTATTGAGCAGCTCCGTCGTCCATGTGTTGGAGTCCGCTCAGGAGTCCTCATGACTGCCGGCTGTCCATGGCTGCTGATTGGGAGTTTTCCTCCACTAGTAATCAGCGGTGGGGAGAGCGGGGGCTCATGAATATCAGGACTCCTGAGCCTGTGTTCTGTACTGACTCCAGTTTAGCAGAACACCTGGGTCACTTCATGTAACTGACCCAACTTTTCGCTCAGGGTCTCTGTTCTCGGACCAGGCAACATACAGCTGGTTACAGATTGCACTTAAAGGTATTGTGCAGCAATAGATATTGATGACCTATCCTCAATATCAGATTGGCGGGGGTCCAACACCTGGCACCCCCACCGATCAGCTGTTTGAAGAGGAGTCATCGCACCATGCCAGAGCTGCTTCCTCTTCATTACACTGCCCGTTGTCTCCTGCAGAGCGGCGCCGTAGTGTAATTACAAGTACTTGCTCCATTTAGGTGAATAGACCGAGTACTTGTCATTACATTACAGTTCTGAGACGACAGGCAGTGTAATGAAGAGGAAGCTACGCTCGCATTAAGCGACACTTCCTCTTCAAACAACTGATCGGCGGGAGTCCGACACCCGGCACCTGAGTATAGGTCATCAATCTATATTGCTGCATAACCCCTTTAAACCCTCAGATTTTTATTTGATGTACTGATTTACAAGTTTGGATCAACTTTCATGGGTTGAAATCTGCTTAGAAATTCTACATAACTACTTTTCTCCTTTCTTGGCGGCTTTTCTTCTAAATGAATATGATACGGTATTAGGTGTAAAGCTTACGCCTTCAGATTAGAAGACAGTCTTCAGGGCAGCATAGTAGGGGTCATGAGTCCAAAACCGACCGTGGCCACCGTCTGCATGAGGTCCATATGTTCTCCGTGCTACTGTGTTGGTTTGGACATAATGGATATTTAGAGGTGGATTGACTTTCTGGTTTGCGGGTGCGGATATTTGAAATTGGGAAATTGCACCGCAGCATTTGTTTCAAGATGAATAACTTTTAAAAAGAAAAGTTTTGCTTACTTCCCTTTATGATGTGATTGTATTATTTGGCTCTAAGAATGGTGCCGCCCCCTTGTATTTTGCAGTTTTTTTCACATCCAAAGAGCCCCATTTACAGCGGAAAACAGTCCCTGTCGAGGTGTTTGACATAGACAGAGCTGATCGGGGTCTGCTAAGACCTGGCAGCTCTGCTTGATCACGTGATCACCAGGTTCAGTAGGGTAAGCGGCACAGTTTCTTTTTCTATTCAATGCATGATAAACCACTTCTGACTTCTCCTTGGGTTCCCCGACATCCAGGGACCCGACCCATCCTTCCTAGATTGCAGGAGCTTTAAGTTCCCACTATTCATGTATGGTGCTCCGGGTTACAGTCCAGCACCAGGTGGCGTACAATTATGGCATTTGGTCATTATCAGGTTAATCCAGAATATCCTGATAATGAACAGTGATACTTCTCCAAAAGACGTCCTCTATTAGACGACACCACCATAACCAGATAGGTCATATTCTCCGTTCCACCATATATTATGCATACTGCCCATTGCTTTTGAGATGACCACCCCTAGAAGACGACTTTTCGACTTGGTTCTGCATCAGCACATTGGCGTATGTTGACATGCACACAGTGCAGTAGAAATGTACGTGCCCATCGCATACTGTCAGAGGCATGGTATGCCACCTACTGCGTTCTCTTCATCGTGTTTCCAAGGTGATGTGACTCACGGTTTTAAAAGCTTCTCCAAGTAAGAAAATTTATACCAACAAGCAGAAACCAGCCCATAAAATATTGGCAATCAATCCCTCTATCTGGACACGAGTCTTGTCCGTGCCTCTGGTGGCGTTCACACTGGACTATTCAATCAACTATTTACATTTCTAGAGCGCAAGGTTTAATTTTCATTAAAAAAAAGCAATAAATGAAGGGGGTTGTCTCACTTCAGCAAATGACATTTATCATGTAGAGAAAGTTACTACAAGACACTAATGTATTGTGATTGTTCATATTGCGTCCTTTGCTGGCTGGATTCATTTTTCCATCACATTATACACTGATATAATGGTTTCCATGGTTATGACCACCCTGCAATCCATCAGTGGTGGCCGTGCTTGCACACTATAGGAAAAAGCACTAGCTTATGTGCTCTCCCACGGTCCTGGCCACAAAATAGGTTGGCGCTTTTTCCTATAGTGTGCAAATACGACCACCACTGTTGGATTGCAGAGTGGTTGTAACCTTGGAAACGAGCAGTGTATAATGCGATGGGAAAAAGAATCCAACCAGCAAAGGAAGCAATATGTAGAATCACAATACATTAGTAAGTGCCTTGTATTAAAGCGGTTGTCCTGGCTTTTTCATATTGATGACCTATGTTCAGGACAGGTCATCAATATCAGATCTGCAGGGGTCCGACACCCGGCAGGATAGGTCATCAGTATCTGATCAGTGGGGGTCCGTCCAACACCCGGTACCCCCGCCGATCAGCTGTATGAGGAGACGGTGCGCACATGCCATCTCCCCTCTCTTCCTGCTCTGCTGCTGTATGTCTATCGGACCTCAGCAGCGGACAGGGAGGGAGACAGCATGTGCGTACTGCGCGCACCGTCTCCTCATACAGCTGATCGGCGGGGGTGCCGGGTGTTGGACCCCCACTGATCAGATACTGATGACCTATCCTGAGGAAAAAATCCCAGAAAACACCTTTAATCCTGCAGGCTGTTTCTGCAGAACAACCCGCCGGAGTTCACCAGATCGGGCAACTGTGATTGGTTGCAGTTTTACAGCTGATCTTTTGGACAGTTTTTTTAAAAAACCTCCCCCTTTTTTTGTGTAGTCTACGGGGGGAGCTTACTGCTGCCCTCCAAGCAAGAGACCTAGCAATTAACATTGGAAGGGGGAGAAATAAAAGTGGGTTGAATTTTTTCTTTTTAAATTTTTGTGATATGGAGCAAGATATGTTTGTGGTGAGTGTTGCTTTGTTTCGCCTTATTTCTGGGTCATGCTATTAGTTTGGAGTTCTCCTACCTAGGCCCGTGAGCAGAACATATAATTTCCCTTTATCCCGTCATGCATGGCACGGACAGCCCAGCGTTGACTCATTGCGACTTCCATTTATTGTTTGATGCAAGGTCTCATTTAAGCGTTTGCTTTGTGCTGACTCCCTTTCTCATTGTGAGGAACATAAATTCCTCCATGAGTCACACTCCTCACTAATCACTCCCATTTTACAAGATGAGGTCTAATCCCTGCAATCGGGGGGTTACGTCTCATTTTACTTGTTCTCTCTGGCCAGGCAGCATTCCAACACAGACAGTCCCCTAAAATGGGAGCACACCCTTTAATCTCTGGTGAAACACCGTCCATTCAGGCAGTGGAGCGTTCCCATCTTAATATGTCAGTCTGCTGCCGCGTGTAATTGTCCTCTTTACCTATTAGCTGTTAAGTGAAATTATCTGTCATTAGCTGGGATGTCTCCTGTAAGTGCTTCAGTTTATGAGAGTCATGCTGTCACTTACGTCAGCGTGTGAGTGCTCTGGCTACTTAGGACCACTGTACCAGACCAAATTCCTCTACTGGGAAACTGGAATTAAAAGCTTTTTTTATTTCATTTTAGTCTTTTTACCTGTTTATCTTTTCAGTGCTTGCACTTCCTGTCATATTACCTGTTTATCTTTTCAGTGCTTGCACTTCCTGTCATATTACCTGTTTATCTTTTCAGTGCTTGCACTTCCTGTCATATTGCAGCATGGAATATGACAATTTAAAGGGGACCCGTCGCCTCTCCTGACATGTCTGTTTTACTGTTTAACTACATGCATTGCCCATGTAATTACCATCGGCACGGGTCCTGCATGTAGCGTAATAGGTCATCAGTTCAAAAATCCCGGAAAACCCCCTTAAACGGTACATTCCATTGTTCACCAGATTCTTTATTGCATCCACCAGACTTCCCCCCCTTAGGATATGATGACATGGCGGGAATACACAGCGGAAAAATCCAATATGTATTTGCCGGTTCTGCAGTTTGCACGGCCGCGGACCTGCTTGCAGATTTATTCCCAGTCAACCATGGTAGGAATTGACGTGCTCGTTCTTTTTGTCTGCGAGATGGATTTCAAGTCAACGTATGGCAAAATCCGTAGTGTGGATTTCCATTGAAATCAATAGGGGACTTATGTTAGCCCCTTTTTTGTGTGGATTCTAGTGTTTAAAATGCATTGGAGACCTACCAAAAACAAAAAAACAAACAAACAAAAAAAAAACCTCCGATCAGATAGATAATAAATCGGTCTGCTCAGCATCTTCTGCTGTGTAGCACACTGACCACAGATACACGTGCATGTACTATACAATATGACACATCTGCATTCAGACACCTGCAGATTTCTACAGTGTCTACTACGTGAGTGTATTTTATTTGGCAGAACATGTGCTTCCTGTGTGTGTCTATAGGTTTTCTGAGAAGTAAACAGCTACAGTTCAGAGGATATTGTTAACCAACACCTTCTCTGTTGCAATCCCATGCCCCAAAGACTTTCTGCAGGAGAAACTTGATGTATTATGCATTTTTTTTGTTCCATTCCGAAATATGCAAAAAAAAAAAATATTAGATAAAATTCTATTCCTAGCAGGCGAATAGCTGATGCAATGTTTTTACTTTTATTTTTATATTACGTTATGCACATGTAAGCTGGTATAAAATGGTAGTAGTATAAAATGGCAGGCTCGTGCTTTGGACTATTTTAGGCCAACAGATGGTTGGATTTTCCTCTTTTTGTATATAAAAGATATATAAGATATTTGTTGTACAGTTTATCTGAAATAAAATGAAATCAAGCAACTTTCTAATTGATATTGATAAAATATTATTTTGTGTTTATAGCTAGTTTTTGCTTGTGTTTCCATGGTTACAGACTACAAACAATCCCTGTGTAGTCTGATCGTGAAGTCATACTTCCTTCTATCTCTCTTGTACTGCATCCTGATGTACGTTAGGCCTGTTTTCTTCGGCATATTTGCCGGGTAGCGGCTGAATATCCTCCGATCCCCATTATAGTGAATGGGGCCAGACGGTATCTTGGCAGCGCACAGTTGCGCCTGGTATTAATGGATCTGCGAGCTATGGTCTGTCAGGAAATGTGGCCATCACTCGACCTTTTTTCGGGACCGCACTCTCCCAGGTGACATTATCCTAAAGTCTGTATTACACCAACAGATTATCTGACCAATTTCTGTCCAATCAGATCAATAGTTGGTGTGTATAACAAAAGATCTGTGTGTGTAATTGACCATCTGACTAACGATTGGTCAGAAAATCTGTCAGATAATCTGTTGGGTGTAATACAACCCTTAGACTACACAATGCTTATTTGTAGTCTGTAACCATGGTGACACATGAGTCTTCCTGAGAGCTGCAGATACTAAATGGTAGAGGACTATCTGCAAAGTGCTTCAGCAGGAGTGGACAGTACAGAGAGGCTTATTCAGTCTTTTACGGTTTGACAGATCCTACGTTGAGGTCTTTTATACGATGCCAACTGGTGGACTGTCTAGAACGTGTTTTGTAAGCCTGATTTTGCTGCATTGTCTCTTTTTTATCCCAACACTCTGAAATAAGTTTAGCTATGTATATCTCGGTATATCCTTGTCCAGTGCGGAACTAGCGGAAAACAGGACCGGGCAGCTGCTGACCCCTCCATTTGGGATGCTGACTGCAGGTGGCTGATGAAAACAAGCCTCTATGAATCGGACTGATTGAGGACAGATTGTGTGTGGATTTGGCCGTAATGAATGTGTTTCTGTTTTCCATCAGTATTACTAAATTCCATGGCTAGGACAAACGTCCTCTTCATCCCCATGGAGTATACAATCACAGGAGGAAGGGAGGTAAAAACATTTTGGGGTGGGGGGGAGGGATTTTGAAGAACAAAATGAACTCTTTTCTGATGATCTTTAGGAAGTCCATTAATTCTTGTAGCCTTTTAGATCTGTTTTACTCTCGATGCCTTGCTGGTCATACACATTAGTCTTTTGTTGGCGGTTCAGCAGACACATTCATGTGTGTGGGGGGCTCCCAACTCTCCACCGACAGGTGATGTTGGGGGGATAGGGCAAAAATATTCACTTAACCAGATCTTTCTATCCTTTTGTTCTCATTGGTAATAAGCCTCCACCAGTTGAAGGTGGCTTTCTCCTCTTTCCCATTACAGTGAATGGGGCCGGACCGAGGTTCCAGCCCCACATGTGTTCCTGCGGCAGAACGGATCCGGAGGGACCCTTCACCCGCCAGATCCGTGCTGCCGCTAGTGTGAAACTAGCCTTAGCCAAAACCAAGAGGGGAACCTACAGAGAAAAGTATTAAGGGGACATTTATGCGTCATCTGTGTTTTGGAGGATCTTCTGGTTTTGGCCTACAAATAACGATGGGAAATGCTGGCCAACTACTGACCATGTGAAGGTGGCCTTACCCAGAGCTCTGTTTACATGTAGAAGTAAAAGCATAACTGGGTAAGGTACAGGAAATCAACAAGCAAATAGACCTTTGTGGTCCAAATTATGCAAAGAGGTATCTCCCAGGGAAGAGAACCATCTTGCCACCTCTTGGGAAGTGGCTCCTTATGAGTCAAAATTTGACTTTCCAACAATCCTTGGAATTTGACAAGGGAATATAGCCAAGTCAGACATCCATCCACAGACAGCTTGCCTCTCGTCGGTACAGAGTAGGATGCTGGGTAAGAAAGTTTTATCATAGGTTGGGGAGAGCAGAACTGCAATAACTTATCCGTTGGCTATTTACTGGGAGTGTTTCTTAGGCCGGGCTTACACAGGATGTGTTAGGAGTGGATTGCCTAGGCCGAATTACTTGGGTATGATTGCCTAAAATGTAGAAAAAAGGCAAAATACTAAGGAAAAATCGCAAGTGCATATAAAACCGTTTTGCATTGTTTTAGTTTAGAAACCTGAATTTTCATGGAACATCTTCTGTAAGTAATTACACCATAAAACCCGAGCCTGTGCCCCCTTTACTGCCGACGTCTGTGACCCCAGCCTCATTGGACTTGTATAGTCCGTTCCTCTACTTTGGTGGTCCTTACTGTCTATTGTAGTTCTCGTCAGATAGCAGCTGAACATCCTTTGAGGTCAGGTTTATGTAGGCTAGTAACTGCAGATCAGTAAGCAGATGTTTTCTTGCTACTCACCATGAAGAACACTTTAGATGGAAGTCAAATTAAAATTCTTGACGGCTTCTCAGCAGTTCTCATGAGTGAGATGGAGTTTATAGGAACTAACACCTTTCCCTTTTCATTACTCAACCAGTAATCCAGATGTGGGATCACATCAGCCCATCATCACTTCATCACATCTGTCTGTCTCTCACTTTAGGGCCCAATAAGACAAGTGCTAGTGGAGGCCATGTAAGACCCCAGTAGGAGTCACCAATGACTTCATCACTTGTAAACTGTAAACTATCTTTGATGCAATTTAGAAAATCTGTACCATTGAAGGGAATCTGTTATTTTTTTCAAAAAGATTCTCTGGGTGGTGGTCTGTCCTCAGAATAGGCCATCAGTCTTTGATGGGTGGGGGTCCAACATCTGGCACCCCCTGCTGATCAGCTGTTTCAGAGTAGCCCGGGTGTTGGACCTGGCAACTGCAGTGCTTCATTTCGATAACTGGATCCGTCCATTACCCAACATATAGAGCTGGAGCTAATCCAGAACAGATGATCAGAAGGGTCAGATATCAGGTATTGATGGCCTACAATATTAAAATACTGCAATGCCCCTTTAAAGTCAATGTTGAGCACCTCTAGTGGGACCTTAGCGCTGCTCCCTCCTGTGTACTATTGACAGCTTTCTTTCTATACTGTGTATAGGGAGAAATATGTTCATCAGCAGTGGGGGAGCCAGGAGCATGCACTGGACCCACTGGAGATGCTTAACAGGGATATTAAAGGGGTTTTCCATGAGTTGTTTTTTTTTATTTTTTTATACTGATGACCTATCCTCAGCCGCTATACAATATACAGCACTAGGCCTGGTGACCTGAGAGAAGGCGCCTTCTCAGATAGTTGATTGGTGGAGGACCCCCACCGATCAGATACTGATGACCTATCCTGAGAATAGGTCATCAGTAAAAAAAAAAACAAAAAAACCCCTTCTCCTTTAGGCCTGTTTTACGCAGTGCGGAGCTGAAGCCCACAGAAGTACTATGGAGCGCTTCTATGAGATTTCGGTCCATGCCTACGCACCGCAAAAAAAAACCAGAACAAGTGCGGACTGAATCTTGTGGATTGTGGACCCATTCAAGTACACGGTGGCCACATGAGTGGTGCCCATGCATTGCGGACCGCTATTTGCAGTCCGCAGCACGGGCACTGGGCACACACTTTCATGTGCATAAGCATGAACAGAAATGTTTGTGCCTCTTCTGTGTTTTGGACCCACTCCTAGTTTTGGCTTACAAATACCGATGCAAAAATACTGACCATGTGAATTAGACCTTTAGAAAACAACTGAAAAGAAAGTAAGTGACCCCCTGCCTCTGACATCACAGCATAAATATGGTGACCGATTCCCTTTCTCTATTGTCATTGAATTTTTGGCACCTTTTTCCTGTTGGGCCTCCTACACGTATCGTCTCACTGGCCGGTCTTTTTTCCGTTGCGCTTGTTTGCTAACTCGCAGCCTTTATTCTGGTGGTTTGATGAAATGTCACATTGAAGCAATGAATATCCTTACCCTTCAGCGCTGCATCCGACTCTTTAATTTACCTCATTGGAACAATTTCCTTTTGCTTAATTATAAAGGAAGGGGGTTGTCTAGACAGGCCCCGCGCACACTAGAAAAGAGCAGGATCAAAGTCCAGCTTTTGTTGACAGGCCAAACATGCCCGGTCTATGAGTGATAGCAGAAATGTGCTGCTCCTGGTCCAAGACGCCTACAGGCAGGCAATGTAAGGGTAGGTTCACACAGAGGTTTTCCCAGGAGGTTTGAGGCAGATTTTCCTGCAGGTTTTTGCAGCCAAAGCCAGAAGTGGATCCTGCAGGAAGCAGAAGAATAAGTCCTTCCTTAATATTTCTAATTCCTTCAGCTTTGGCTTAAAAATCTTAAGGCAAATCTGCCTTGAGTATCTCCTCCAAAAAACTCTGCGGGAAGGGCAACTTTTGGTGTAAAAATAGTCATAAGACCCTTTTTTGTACTCCCATGCGACAATATTTTGTCACACAAGGTTTTTATTTTTGTGCTATCCTCACCACTTAGAAGGGAAAGTGCTGGCCCGTTTCCATGCATAAAAGAGGAGTAAAATATACTAAGGTCAGGGACTGGAGTAGTTTTTAGGCAAGGACTGCCAGAGGTACGCTTAATTTATAACCAGGCCTGAACGCCTTCCTAAATTAGTTGCTTTCTTCGCCAGCACAGGGGAGAACCAACGTAAAAAGACGGTCTTTGTAAAAGACCCCCTCTGTGTGAACCGACCCTAAGAATGTTTCAAAAGATACTGATGAGCATGAGAAACTGCTTTATATTGTGGGAAATATCCATATCTTAGTGAGGATCTGAACTGCACGATCTCCGTATCTGGAATAGTTGGTCTGTGTTTAGCCTAGGTAAAATAAAACCCCTGTTCCTGATGGGAGTTGTCATTCAGATTTGGTAATGATCGGGGTCAGATTGGGAACTTAAAAAATTAAAATTGTCCCCATGTTGTAGGCAGGTCCAAATTTACAGAAGAAGGGCCAACACAAGTAGATGGGGCCTGTTAAACCATAGTGGAAAATAGCGCCCTGGCAGAACCAAATACCACAGTGTAACACAAAATACTGCCTCAGCTGAACTAAATACCACAGTGTAACACAAAATACTGCCTCAGCTGAACTAAATACCACACTGCAGCACAAAATACTGCCCCAGCTGAACTAAATACCACAGTGTAACACAAAATACTGCCCCAGCAGAACCAAATACCACAGTGTAACACAAAATACTGCCCCAGCTGAACTAAATACCACACTGCAGCACAAAATACTGCCCCAGCTGAACTAAATACCACACTGCAGCACAAAATACCACCCCAGCAGAACCAAATACCACAGTGTAACACAAAATACCGCCCCAGCAGAACCAAATACCACACTGCAGCATTATATACTGCCCCAGCAGAACCAAATATCACAATGCAGCACAAAATACCGCCCCAGCAGAACCAAATAACACAGTGCAGCACAATATACTGCCCCAGCAGAACCAAATATCGCAATATAGCAAAAAATACCAAAATACCACCCCGGCAGAACCAAATATCACAATGCAGCACAAAATACCGCCCCAGCAGAACCAAATAACACAGTGCAGCACAAAATACCTCCCCAGCAGAACCAAATATCGCAATATAGCAAAAGATACCAAAATACCACCCAGGCAGAACCAAATATCACAACGCAACACAAAATACCGCCCCAGCAGAACCAAGTATGACAGTGCAGCACAAAATACTGTCCCCCTTTCCACAGTATTCAACTGTATCATCATCCTGTGGACTGTGATACAGTTGAATTCAGGAGGGCACCTGTAGGTGTTGGCCCGGTGTATAATTACCTGATTCTCACGGGATTAATTATTGCTGAGAACATCAGATCATTATGTACCCGGCTGGCGACCATGATGAGGGTCTGCGCATCGGCCCACCAGGGAGTTTCCCTGTAGGATCTATTGCCAGTCTGCCCCTGGTAATGGTGCCCCATACAGCGGCACACGGAGTGCTTCCAGATCCGTAAAGACTCCCGTGCCACTGGACAGAATCTACACGCGTGACTGTGCCGTGTCTGAGTCTCATTTAGGCTAAATATATGATTGTCTCAGTACTTTTGACTTGCGAAGGAACCCATTGAACTGCAAATGACTGAGGGGAATGGGTTAACAGCGTCCTTAAGAAGTGGAGCTTCCTTAAAAGGAGGATTAGGTTGTTTCTAATAAAGCCGTCATTGGCTTTGTATTACTCAGGAGGAGGTTAAAAGACTGGAGAGAGAAAATCAATAGTAAAGCGATCTGGAATAGATTTTGCCCACATATTCGGAGTCGGCTCATTATGAGCGGGGAACGGCTGCGTCTCGATGTGTGGAAAGCTGCTCTCCGAAACGCAATGGGCTTTAATTGACTGTTTGCTCAACTGGAAGCGAAAATCTGACGCCTGTGAATGTATTGTTCCCTCCTTTTCAGGGGCTTGGATTTCGGGATGGATCAGCCGTGTCCTCTGGCTTGCAGTCGTGCGTTATATGGGTTGTTTGGGATGTAGTAAAAAAAAAAAAAAAAAAAAAAAGAGCTCATGGCACGTCAGCACGTGGAACGTTATACGATCTGTCAGTACAGCAGAGGTCCCGGTGTTGGAACGTGGAAATCACATAGTGGCGGGTTATCTTCCCCGACACCTTGGTAAACACACACTCCCATATGCCAGGTGCTCATGTTTACTGCCATAGGGAGCGCTTATCTGCAGGGTGCCATAGGGTTGGGTATAGTGAAATCTAGAATACCCATCCCCCATACCAGTTAAATGTGCAGGGCTAGCTGTATATGGTGGACCTTTAAGGCCCCATTCACACGACTGTATATTTCTTTCCGCATTGTTCCGCATTCCCATAGGAGGAAAAAAATGCGGAATGCACACCGAATGTAGCCGTATTTCACGGCGGATTGGCCGCAAAAAAAATGAAACATGTCCTATACTCTGCCGCAAAAACACGTCCGTAGCCCCATTCAAGTCAATGGGTGCTCAAAAATGCGGAACGCTACGGAAGGCTTGCCGTATGTCTTCCGTATTTTTGCAGATCCATGTCCGCATATAGATGTAGGAACACTAGCGATCACAATACTGTAAATAGAGTACGCATCTGATGATTTGTACGCTAATGCGAACGCATTCGTATGCTAATGCTATGCATTGTACGCTACACATTTGTTCGCTAATGCGTACCAATTCACCTAATTAGCGTACTACTGCGAGTGAAAAGAGTGAAAGAGAAGAAGTTGCGATTCGTTAGCAACGCTATGTGAAAACAGTGATTGCTAGGGCTACTATATCTGTATATGCATATATTCATATTTGGCTCTAAGGTGACAGTTTTAAAACACTTTTTTTTTCTATTTTTTCAATTAACAGTCAAAATCTTTATGTAAAATAATTTCAAAGACACCTTCTGTATTTTTGCGGATCCGCAAAAATACGGAAGACTTTTGATGCTTCCGTATGCTTCCGTATACGTTTTTTTGCGGAAGTACCTCAGTACTTCCGTGCCGTATTTCTGCGGAGCTAGGAACACATACGGTCGTGTGAATGGGGCCTAACTGTCCCCTCTCCTTGCGTCTCCTGTGTAATAACAATTCTGGAGCATCTGTTCTTATGACTTCATGATGCGAAATTCCCCTGTTATTCCAGCTAGAAGTTATGAATTAATTACTAGCGTTTTGCAATGAAGGTCCAGCTGGGTGTTACCAGTTGGGAGTGTGTCACCTGTTCCCTTTAGTTCTTTTGGTATTCCACTGCCACTGCTTTGCCTGTCCACCTCATTGTACCACACCCAGACCTGATGTGTGCCGCCGTGGCGTTCAGGAGCGATGGCTTGTAATTCATTTTTCGTCTGCCCCCATGATCTATGCCCCGTTACACACCCCCGGGTGATTGCAGGAGGCTTTCATTTATTTTAATGCGATCCATCATCTAGGATTTCTCCACTTTGTAATGTCTGCTGGTCTTTAAATTACTCAAGTGTTTTATGTGCGGCAGATGAAAACCATTTCTTCTCCTGTTTAACTTTTATTAGGTTTTTCTGTATTGTAAATCTGAATTATGGACATTTACATGTTTTCTGACTATATAAAAGCACAGTACTATAAAGGTCCACATACACACTAGACCATTGTCACTGCCACCCACCGACAGTCTGATTAATGGGGTGCTCCTGGCTCCCCCCCCTAAAAAATGCGCATCAGATGCGGACAAAAAATAAGTTTGCGTGCATGAGGCCTTACAGTGAACATATGCTTACAGCTTCATATTTTATTCTTAGGGTCCATTCACGTGACTGTATTTTTGGTCTGAATCTGATCTGCATTTTTTTGGTTGGAGGACTCCGGTCCGACCACCACCAAGCGCTGTCCCCATAGAAGTGAATGGGAGCGTACCGCGCATGACCGGCCACCGCTCCCATCCACTTCTATGGGCCTGATGGAAGTAGCCAAGCCAGGGCTCGTCTATTTTCGGTGGCCCCATACAAGTGAATGGAGGGCGGCTGTGCATGTGCAGTGCACCCTCCACCACTTTCGGGGCTCCATTTAGGCGATAGCTGCGGGTCTTATGGCTGGGACCTGCACCTATCAGACAGTGGGGGCATATCCTAGCGATTATGCTCCCATTGTCTATGATGAGACAACCCCTTTAATGGGGCCAGCTGGCATTCCGGTTGCATCTGGCAGTGCCGGATCCGGAGAATTTCGGCAGGCTGAAATCCATGCCGCAGATGTGAAGCTAGCCTTAAGGTCCTCACACACATAAATTTGCACTTGCTTTTTTTGGTTGTAAAAATTCTGGAATAAGGGCATGCGTTTTCTGGAACAATTGTGTGTTTAATGCCTTTTTGGTGGCATATTTTCTGGCTTTTATTTTTCTTCATGGCGGGGGGAAACCCTATAGTTTAATGAGATGGCTAGCCCTATGCCATCAAAGCCTGAGATGAGACAAAATAATTCCAAGTATTACGGTATACATTTCTGCTTACTGGGGGGAGCATTTATCAAAGTGTTTATGCCGCTATTCTGGGGTAAAAAAAAAGTTGCGGATTATGGTGTATGCCATATTTGTGTGGTAATTTGTGGGTGTGGCTTGGCCTCATGCAGACCAGCGGATTTTCTATCATTTACGCCAGCTCATAGCTGGTGTAGCCTAGCGCCCAGACTGCCTGGAAATGCCCTAAATTTATTAAGAGACCTGCGCCACCTAATAAATTTGGCACATTGTTCATCAAGACCTGTTTCTATATTCATTCATTTCCTGTTATTCTTGTAGCACATGCATATAATGTGGTGCTGTACACAGAATGCGTACACATACTAACCCTGCAATACTAGGCATAGACACTATAAACGTACATACATTACATAAGACGTGTATTAAATGCCGTTTAACTAGTCTGCTGTGACGGAGAGGTGGACATGGGATTATGCTATGATTTGTGATTTAGGCCATCTGAGACCAAGGAGAGTCGGCATGAGCTTAACACCCTCATTATCTGCTTGTTATCTCTGCATGAATTGACTGACGTAAGCTCGGAGAGCACCAGGACCTCTAGGAGATGTTATTCTTCACAGGGTCACCAGTCGGTAAATGACCAAACCCCAGCTGTCCTCAGTCATTAGACCTCTTCCCCCTGCTCTGTGCATTAGGTTATTGATGGGAAGTCTTGCTGTTATGTCACCTTTTATTTTCTCGCTGTGACCTTGGCATATGTCTGCAATCATCCCGCGTTAGGTCAGCAGTATTGTGTAGGTTTTTGGTACCACCCACAATAGACCACAAGCTCTGATGGGCAGGGTCCTTGCTCTTTGTTTTTGTCTCTTTTTAGATAATTTTGGGCTCAAGCACATGAGCGTGTCCTCCACGCACAGGCACCGTTAGTGTGCATGCCATTGACTTGAATGGGTTCACAATCCACTGCAGATTTTCCCCACTAGGAAATCTTCAAAGGATGTGATTGAAATCTGCCACCATTGCTGCCACCATCTGGCATAGATTGCTGCAGTGGAATTTGCGACATCGGCAAATCTGCAGCATTTCAGTCAGGTGTGGACGTAGCCTAAAGGAGCCCTCTGAACACCTGATCCAGTATGGTGTCCTTAGTGCAGAGTCTGAGGGGGTGGAGCATGACTGGCCCCCCAAAGAGTCAATCCCTGTGTCATGCACCGCCCCTCGGGCTCTGCGCCGGTTGTAGCAGCATTGTTCTTTTAATTCCAGCAGTAGAGCTGTATTTTTTGTATTGCTTATTACATAAATTGATTTTTTTCATTATCTTTTAGTTGTGATGAGTCTCCTTTTGATTTGCACAGTTATTTGCTTACTTCTAGAAGAAATGTATTCGCGCCAAGTGGAGCCCAGCGTCGGAGCAATCAGCCAGCAGCGAGTACACCTTGTGATTGGCAATCCTGATAATGGGAGCGCTATGGAATAATGCGGTCAGCAAGCACAGGCAGATTTTATAATCTGTGCCGCTGCTTTTCTGTAGGAGGGGATTTTTTTACTTGACTTCTGATGACCAGATTCCCTTCTGCCTCTTGTTAACATAACTAGCGGATCTTTCTGCGCTCATCAGTGAACGTGATGCGAATGCGTTTAGTGCTGTGTTCACTTTATTTGCACCTTACATCTGAGAAATTTAGGGATGCGGGATACTAAAGATGGTCAGTGTTTGATCAGTGATTTCCTCCAGTGAAAAAATGAGTGAAGCCTCCACAGAGATAATGGAAAGATCTGCACCTCTTCTGCGTTTTTGACCTGCCCCTTGATTTAGCTCACAATCACTGATGGAAATCACTGACCAAACACTGCTTGTGCGAAAGCTGCTGAAATCATCATGCACATGACCGTATCTGTTTTGCGGTCCACAAACTGCTAATCCACAAAACACGGGTACCGCTTGTGGGTGTCCCACACTTTCCCCTATTGTAACAATTAATATTCTTGTCCACAAAACAAACAAACAAGAATACGAAATGTTCTATATTTTTTGCAGGATGGAAATATTAACTCATGGATGCAGATTTTTTTTTTCTTATTTTTTAAGATTTTCAGAATCTTTTATGTTCCCCACACCTTTGGTTATTTGATAATGTGTACCCCTACATTTATATTCAATTGCCATTGATTTTTGTAATAAAATAAAGTGCACTTTCTTTCCTTGTAAGGCATGGTCGCCTATAGAGTCTTGTACAGTTTCCTACCCTTAGGATAGGCCGTAAGATGCGAATCGATGGGAGTCCGACCCCCCAACACCCCCATCAGTCAGTTCTACTGCTTGTAGTGGTTATGTCTGGTATTACAGCTCACTGCAGCTTAATCCTCCCCAGTGGAGGGGACCCTCACCAATCTGATACTGATGGTATAGCCTAAGCATCCTTAGCTACAAGTGCGGAGCTGTGCAAGGTGAACAGTGGAGGGGATCCCCACCAACCTGACGGCATAGCCTAAGGATCCTTAGCTACAAGTGTGGAGCTGTGCCTGATGAACAGTGGAGGAGACCCCCACCAATCTGACGGCATAGCCTAAGGATCCTTAGCCACAAGTGCGGTGCTGTGCCTGGTGAACAGTGGAGGGGACCCCCACCAATCTGACAGCATAGCCTAAGGATCCTTAGCTACAAATGTGGAGCTGTGCCTGATGAACAGTGGAGGGGACCCCCACCAATCTGACAGCATAGCCTAAGGATCCTTAGCCACAAGTGCGGTGCTGTGCCTGGTGAACAGTGGACGGGACCCCCACCAATCTGACGGCATAGCCTAAGGATCCTTAGCCACAAGTGTGGAGCTGTGCCTTGTAAACAGTGGAGAGGACCCCCACCAACCTGACGGCATAGCCTAAGGATCCTTAGCCACAAGTGTGGAGCTGTGCCTTGTAAACAGTGGAGGGGACCCCCACCAACCTGACGGCATAGCCTAAGGATCCTTAGCCACAAGTGTGGAGCTGTGCCTGGTGAACAGTGGAGGAGACCCCCACCAATCTGACAGCATAGCCTAAGGATCCTTAGCCACAAGTGCGGTGCTGTGCCTAGTAAACAGTGGAGGGGACCCGCACCAATCTCATATTAATGTCATATAATAAGGAAAGTCTGACCAATGTATTTAGAAGGAATCCTGGAATATGTCTACACATTGGGTACATTTCCAGGTGGCGTTTATGCCATTAACACCATACGTTAGATTGTAATTTCAGCACACATCACGGACCCCCAGCATTCACGAGAATGGTGGTCCCTGAGTCTGTTAGAGCCACACTCTGTACTCAGTGGTCCCACAAAAGTGGACAGAGCGGCGGTCACACAAGAGCAGCATGGCACACCCCTACTCATAATCAGTGACATAATCATACATTTATCACTTATCCTAGTAAAATGGACAGATTTCTTCTGAGGAAACCAATGGCTGACCGGAGGACAAGAGAATCGGGGTACTGTTGTGTTGCTCGCATACACAATTGGTGTATGGTATTTGTGTGTAGACATTTCTATCTTTTATTGCCTTCAGGATACAGTCATGTATCTTTACTCCACATGTATGAGGCACGCTCGTTCATAGAAGACAGTCCTGGAATAGACACGAGTGATCTTACATGACATTCAGGAGGATCCAGCTGGTAAACCGTTTGCTATTCCCCCCCACCCTTGACAGCAGGCCAGGCCTCCGGTACATGCCAAGTAATAAGCGTTTTAGACGAAAGGACACTATGCAGGAGGTTCATTATGTGCCCGGCCGAGGAACCTCGACTGCACGAGCTCTAATGAATATGCCACTTAAAGCGAAATGAAAAATGTGTGAACCATAGGAAGCACTTTGTCTCCGAAAGGAACTGTCAGCGTTCTCGCCTCTAATGAAGATACTGGGAGCTCGGAGAGGGAGCTTCAGAGGTGCTGATAAAAGATTCCTCCATATGAGCTGAGAATGGAAATCGTCAGATTAATTAATATGCGCCGTGGATGAGAAGCCGTGTACCTATTTTTAATTAAACCCCCCCCCCACAGTTACATAAGGGATGCCATGGCAGATCAGGGTTGCGTCTTCTCCAGCGTTGTTTCGTCTTTTCCAAATGTGTCTCCGTTTCCTTGCATAAAGATTCTCCAAAAATAAAAATTTTTTGGACCAGTGATGTCACTAAACTGTTCAGACGGGCCTATTGTACCCACGTATAACTGTGTGTTGAACACATGGACCTCTGTGGCTCTAACCAAACAAACCCATGGCACCGCAGATCTTTGGTGGATCTGGAGCACCCAAGCTTTATAACCCAAGTCTTGGGGCTGAAGGCTGTTGGTCCTGACCTTGGGAAGGAGTACTACCTTAACTCTTGAGTGGTCATATTACCATGTGTAAGGGCTTGTAGTTGGCATGCACAGGTTTCCATTTCTATTTCCTATTATCTAGTGATTGTACTTGAAGGACACAGATGAGCAATGGTTCTGTAGAAGGGAATGAGCTCATAGGTGCAATGTACTGGCATTGAGCCATTTATACACCGACATGTCTGGGCCTTGGAATTGACACTTATATGGTTTCTTGAAGGTGCCAGTCACATCTACTGACGTTCTCCAGGTGGACATCAATATAGCATAAAGGGGGGATTTAGCATGATTGGATATTCATTAGATTAGGCACATCTCTGGTCCTCCGTTCTCCAGACATTGACCGACCTCTAACTAACCTCCATCCATGGCACACCTTTACACCGATGCCGAACAGTCTGCAAAAACGTGCAGCTTTTCTTATGCCGGGTAGCAGCGTTGATAAATTTCCCCAAAAGTCCTGATGCTCCTGCCTCTCCCAGCATCATCAGGCATGCAAGCATCTGGAAAAACCAGAAAGGCCTGCAATTATTTTTTGGGCCAGAATCCCTACACTAAGTGCAGAAAGTTAAATCTTTCACACGTGATGTCATACTGGTAGATGTGAACTCAGAAGGTAGCATGGATGTGATCAGTAGAGTGTGACCACCGGCACGCCACCTTTCATGGACAGGCAGTCCGGTGGGTCACTTGAGCTTTTGTATATAGCGGCAGCTAACGCCTGAGGATTGCCTACATTTAAACACTGATGAAATAGAAATATCTTCATTTGGCCTTGAACGATCAGGAGATACCTGGGAGAGAACATGGCGCTGATGAGCTCATCTATCAGCAGATCCGTACCTATGACACTGGCTGACCTGTTACATGTGCACTTGGCAGCTGAAGACATCTGTGTTGGTCCCATGTTCATATGTGCCTGTATTGCTGAGAAACATGAAGTTTTATTATATGCAAATGAGCGTCTAGGAGCAATGGAGGCGTTGCCGTTACACCTAGAGGCTCAGCTCTAACTGTAACCGCTCCCTCCTCTGCATTTTCATTGATAGGACCAGGCGTGATGATATTTTCACTGTTAAAGTGCAGAATGTGGCAGCTGCAGAGAGCTAACCCTTTAAGTGTAACAGCAACGCCCCCGTTGCTCCTAGACTCATTTGCATATAATAAAACATCATTTTTCTCAGCAATGCGGGCACATATGAACATGGGACCAACACAGATGCCTTCAGCTGCCAAGTGCACATGTAACAGGTCAGCTAGTTTCATAGGTACAAAACTGCTGACAGATGCCCTTTAATCCAGTGTACTGGCCACCTTGACAGTCATCTCTGTCCAATACACATACATTGGCCCTCATTGTGCATGTGCTGCTTCTCACACAGGCAGTCTGGAGAACGTGCATCTGTGATAGTGTTAATCCATAGCCCCGGCTTTACTCAGCATTCTTGGCAGTCCTAGGTAATTGCATCTCTACAAGTGGCGCTGGTAGCAGACATGTCACTTCTATTTGACATCTGCTGTTGCTGTGGCAACAGGGTCTCGCTTTATGTGCGGCCCTGATAAAGGAGTCCGTGTACAGACAGATACTCCAGTATGCGATGAAATGGACGTTTATCAAAAGAGCAATATAACTGCATTCTCTGAGAAATTCGGAGCCAAGTTTGAGCGAATATTAAAATTGGACGTGTTTGAAGCAGATAAAATTTTCTAAAGACCTTTATTTGCTGGGGTTTTTGCTGAGCCCTCTGCAATTTGCTTAGGAGCACAGGTACGGCACCCAAATGTTTCATTCCCGGTAATCGCCTGCTGAGTCAGCCTATTTAAAGGGGCCATTAATGGGGATCAGCGGGGGCTAGGGAGCAGCTATGTCTTTCTCATTGACATTTTGGTACTGCATGGGCCTCACTTTCCCTGCAGAGGGTCACACTGCTCTTCGAGGGCTGGCCTAATTTTATAGGAACGTTTAACAGGCTTTTTTAATTGGGCCATCAGGAAGACTCTCCATAGTATTCAATAGGAAATAAATGTTTATTGTACTTACAGCGTGAAGCTTGCCTTACCAGCACTCCATGCACTGGTCTTGGTACACAGACCTGCGTAAGATGCCTCAAATCTATTAAGGGCCACATGGCTCCTAATTATTTTGGAACATCTCGGAAGGTCTGTCCACCAGGAACTAAAATCTACATCAGCTAGAAGCTAGCACAGATTTCAGCTGTCATTTATACCAATTTTCAGGTGTAACTAATGTTAAATTTGGGTTTTTAAGAAAGTGGCGAGAATGGGGTAAATGGAGGAAAAGCCACAATTTTATTAATAAATATCCCCTTAGTGATTTTCATCAGATTCCAACTTTATTGATTGGAGTGTGGCGGTGTGAACCAATCCAAATACTGTCCTTTATATGGAATATATCCTGAGATTTGAGATGAATTATTTGTCCGTTTTGGGGCATTTTTTAAATGGGGACCAAAAAAAGTGCAGGATGCACACGGAATGTGTACAATTTGCGTACCGCAAAATGGATACGGTCATGTGAATTCCACCTTATTGTGAGACACGTAGCAGTTCACAGAAAGGTGAGTCTTGGTTACAGACTGCTGGAGACGCCTGTGAGTCACCGGGGTGCCTCATATTTCATTCCACTCACCTCCCGTGCACTAAGGCTTTGCAGCAAGGTGCGCTGTCTAGCCGGTGTGCCTGCTGATGCATGCAGATAGGAAATCTCTGCCTAGCCTGGATACTGGCTCTCTACACTCTGTGACCGTCTGGGATCTATTGACAGCACACGGGTGTATGTTTTATTTGATTTTCTTCTATAGCACCCACATATACCGGCACTGTGTACACAGAGTGGAACTTACGTGACTCCCCAGACCCTACTCCGAATCAAAATCAAAAAGGGCAGGTTTCAAAGAAAAACTATTAAAGAGGTTGGCCCATCTTGGACATTGAGGGCATATCACTATCCCACCTCAGGGACTCGCACCTATGCTTAGGCTACTTTCACATTAGCGTTTTTAAATTCCGGTATTGAGTTCCGTTATAGGGGCTCAATACAGGAAAAAAACGCTTCAGTTTTGTCCCCATTCATTGTCAATGGGGACAAAACTGAACTGAAGACAACGGAATGCTCCTGAAAGCATTCCGTTCCGTCTTCAGACCGGAGAACAAACCGCAGCATGCTGCGGTTTGCTCTCCGGTCTAGGCATCCGCACCAAGACGGATCCGGAATGACCCCCAATGCAAGTCAATGGGGACGGATCCGTTTGGTGTGGACACACCAGTAATCCGGATCTGTCCTCCATTTATTTCCAATGGGGGGTCATTCCGGATCCGTCTTACATACATAGATACATACAGACAGACAGACATACATACATACATACATACATACATACATACATACATACATACTCACATACTCCAGGGACGCCGGCAGCATGTCTTCACGCGCCTCCTGTGCGCAGCTATGACGTTTCCCCACTGCGCCCAGCAGAGGGCGCTGTGGGGAATCGTCATCACTGCGCGCAGGAGGTGCGTGAAGACGTTCTGCCGGCGTCCCTGGAGTATGTGAGTATGTATGTCTGTATGTTTGTATGTATGTCTGTGTCTTGTTTCAATGTGTGTCATGTGTGGGACCGGAGCGCTGCTAACGGATCCGTGCTAACGCTAGTGTGAAAGTAGCCTAAAGAGCGGAGTCCACAAAGTGAATTCATTTCAATTTTCTGAAGTCCCATTGAGATGAATGAGAAGCGCACCCAGCAATGGCCACCGCTCTGTTTACTTCTATGGGGCTTCATATAAATAGCCAAGCTTGTCTATTTTATGCAGTTCCCTAGAAATGAATGGAGGTGGGCCGCACATGCACGGTGCACCCTACAGAATTTGTAGGCTCCAATTCTAAGGATAGGTGCGGGTCCCAGAAGTAGGACCAGCACCTATGAGACATTGGGGGGCATATCCTAGATAGGAATACCTCTTTAACATATTAGGAAATGTAGCAAGACTGGCGTTTCTTAGGCCACTTTTATTAACAGAACCCACTGGCATCCGATGCACCACGAGTATCAGGAGGTAATAATTCTGGAACGTTGTCGGGAGTTCGGTGCACCAGGAAAAGAAATCTATGCCAGCAAGGGAGCAGGTGTAGATCTCTTCGTGTCGAGCCGATTGGGTACCACCTGTCTATTTTTGTATAGTGGTGAAGGAAATGAATGTGATCAAAAAGTTCCAATTTTTGGCTCAAAATGGTAACTGTGCCAAAAATTGCTTCTTTTGTGAACCAGAAATCTGGTAAACGGAGTTGATACGTTCTCGTCCCTGAAATCAATGGCAGAACATACAAACTTTTGGTGAAATTCTGGATCCGTGACGTGCAGGCCACACTGTCAATCAGTGAAACTCTGCCATACACATTGAGCCTCATTCACACGGCCGTATTTTTGGTCCACATCCGATCCACATTTTTTGCTGATGGCACATTGACCCGTTCATTTCTATGGGGCCCGCAAAAATTGGCTGTTCTCCGCATTGGCCCGTGTCATCAGTTTGGGGCCAGGCCCTTCACAATAATTGTCCTTTAGGCAGCCCACCCCTAGGACTGCTGGCCATACAGAAGACATTTTGGAACAACTTCACAAGAATATTTTAGTTATGTCTAGGATTGTTCCCTAATCCTCTGGTTTTCTGTGCTGTTTATATAGGAAGGAGCCTTGTTTGGTGTGTAGATTATAGATGTATATATTACATAGTATGCATGTATATTCTGCACTCAGCCTGTGTAAGCTGCACTCGTGTAAAGCCTGTAAGTCATGAAGTACCGTTTAGACAGTTTGCAAATCATACATTGTATTCTTTACAAATCCTTGTTACTTTTACAGATTGATGTTTCTGTACTTATATAACGCTGCGATTGACAGACCGTATCATCACTTGCTGTTGGCACCGGGGCTCACAATCAAGATTCCCTATCAGTATGGATATGGAATGTGGGAGCTAGGCTTGAGCTAATCGACCTTCATAGATCCGAAGTCGATTCATTCAAATACTTCGATTTCCGCACAGCTTTAAAATGTATTGGGTCCGTGGAGCCAAAGTCTGTGATCCGAAGGCTACTGTGAGCAAGACAGAGAACACCCATTCAAACATGGGGAGAACATACAAACTCGATGTTGGCCTTGGTTGGATTCGAACCAGCACTGTAACGCACCAGTGCTAACCACTAAGCCACCATGCTTTGCTCTGTTCTCAGAACAAATTATATTTCCACCTGGTGAACACTACTTAAAGGTTATGTTTAATCTACCCTACATTTCTTCACTTATCTTGCATTAACCCTGAATCATTCCCTTTGCTATTATCCAGAGCTGCATTCATAAGGCTGCCAGTGATCATTGGCCAAACTCCATATTATTGCCCATCCTTTTGAAATAAGGTGAGAGGTAAGAACTCTGATAACTGATTATCACTAGAACAACCAGCTTATCGCTGATTATAGTATAAGGAGAGGAGAGGTGAGAACTGATTATCTATCACCACTAGAACAACCTGCTTATCACTGATTATAGTATAAGGACAGGAGAGAACACAGGAGAGGTGAGAACTGATTATCTATCACCACTAGAATACCCTGCTTATCACTGATTATAGTATAAGGACAGGACAGAACACAGGAGAGGAGAGAACTGATTATCTTTCACCACTAGAACACCCTGCTTATCACTGTATATAGTATAAGGACAGGAGAGAACACAGGAGAGGTGAGAACTGATTATCTATCACCACTAGAATACCCTGCTTATCACTGTATATAGTATAAGGACAGGACAGAACACAGGAGAGGTGAGACCTGATTATCTATCACCACTAGAATACCCTGTTTATCACTGATTATAGTATAAGGACAGGAGAGAACACAGGAGAGGTGAGAACTGATTATCTATCACCACTAGAATACCCTGCTTATCACTGTATATAGTATAAGGACAGGACAGAACACAGGAGAGGTGAGAACTGATTATCTATCACCACTAGAATACCCTGCTTATCACTGTATATAGTATAAGGACAGGACAGAACACAGGAGAGGTGAGAACTGATTATCTATCATCACTAGAACACCCTGCTTATCACTGTATATAGTATAAGGACAGGACAGAACACAGGAGAGGTGAGAACTGATTATCTCCACTAGAACACCCTGCTTATCACTGTATATAGTATAAGGACAGGAGAGAACACAGGAGAGGTGAGAACTGATTATCTATCACCACTAGAATACCCTGCTTATCACTGTATATAGTATAAGGACAGGACAGAACACAGGAGAGGTGAGACCTGATTATCTATCACCACTAGAATACCCTGTTTATCACTGATTATAGTATAAGGACAGGAGAGAACACAGGAGAGGTGAGAACTGATTATCTATCACCACTAGAATACCCTGCTTATCACTGTATATAGTATAAGGACAGGACAGAACACAGGAGAGGTGAGAACTGATTATCTATCACCACTAGAATACCCTGCTTATCACTGTATATAGTATAAGGACAGGACAGAACACAGGAGAGGTGAGAACTGATTATCTATCATCACTAGAACACCCTGCTTATCACTGTATATAGTATAAGGACAGGACAGAACACAGGAGAGGTGAGAACTGATTATCTATCACCACTAGAACACCCTGCTTATCACTGATTATAGTATAAGGACAGGAGAGAACACAGGAGAGGTGAGAACTGATTATCCATCACCACTAGAACACCCTGCTTATCTGTTTTTGATAAATAAGGACCTTAGATTGATAGAACATAAGACATATTTATGATTAACATTACTAAAGTTGTGTAAATTTACATCAACGTTTATAAGTTAACTACACAATGTTAGTAACAGATAATATTCTTTTTAAGCTGGAGTCGGCACCTTTCTTCTGACTCCACCCAAAATTAGCTTCCACTCCAAGTACACAGCCCTGAGCAGGACTGCATGACCCACCATCTGCAGATGTTTTTCAGATTGATGTCATTGATTATGATACTACTGTAATTAAAGCTTTGGTCCTCTTGATGGCTGGTAATATTACGGAACACGAAAGTCTCTTCTTCAGGTGTTTGATATTTCAGCCCCGTGGCAGTGATGTAATGTTACTTGGAAACCACAGCATTCCTTTCTTGCAAAGTAATCCTGCCATGGCCTTGCCATGCTAATTTGCAAAAACTTAAAAGAAGTTTTGAGCAAGTTCCATAGATGGGGGTATTTATTTTTAAGGGCAATTACCGTCTTTGACTCAGCAGATATTGTGTTTTCTGAGAAAATCTCTATCAACAATTGGAACGAGTAAATAGATTATTGACCGAGAGCCAAGTGGCTGCAGTCCTTGAATGTGCTCTTATGAATGGGCTGGTGTGTATTTAGTTAAGTGCTTGGTTGGGGAACACTTGGTTTGCCTGATGTACCCTCTGCGTGGTTTGTTGTCAGGAAACTTAATCCATCAATTAGAAGCTCGCCAAGGATGTGTTCTCTCGGGCACTTGTTAGAGGTCTTGTCTAGTCCTGGGCTGCACCTTTTGTTATGTTCTGGGCAGGATTTCACAGGCTAGGTTTACATAGTTATTTGTGCCATGGTATGTGGACTCTTGTCCTCACTGCTCTGGGGTGTAGTTTTTGCTGCAGTATTGTACCCTCGATACAACTCTCTGGTCACATAGTCATTGATTCTGAACCGTTGTCACATTCTTATTGGATGTATCATTGCATTTAGGCTCTTGCTATCACAGTAGCTGAAAAATCGCAGCTTGCAGTCCCCTAAGGTCAGTGCTCCTAAGGCCTCATGCACACAGCCATAGTTTCGAGGAGATGTACTCATCACAATGGCCCAGCAAAAGATGTGGACAGGCTCCTCGATGAATGTGGATTTCTGATGACTATAAGGCCCCTTTCACGCATCAGTGATGACATCCATGACAAGATAGTCAGTGGTTCTTCCGTGAAGAATCACTGTTTGGTCCATGTGTCCATTTTTTGCCTTCCTTATTTCACGTACACTGATGGGCTGAAAATTAATTTCCAGAGCATATTCTAGCAACGATCCATGAAAACCATGGACCAAACACAGATGGCATCCATGTTGTGTCTGTGGTCTTCACGCACCGATAGACCATTATGTAGGTGAGGGATCCTTAATCACGGCTAAAATAGGGCACTTTTCCGTGGTGTCACCTCAGATCCACAGTTCATGGAAAACCAGTGATGTTTGCATACACACACTAAAGTCAATGGATGGATGTGAGTGAGGCCCACAACAGGTACCTATTTGCTACTCTTTGACCTAAATTTGGTTTGTTTGCACCTTGGGAGGACCTGGTATTATGCCCATAATATGGACATGTAACTGTGATACCAGCCATATGAAAATGACCTCCTGTAGAAGGCCCTGTTCTCCATGAAGAAGCCTTCAGATCTACTGACACAGCATGGAGGAATTTGGAGTTGTTTTTTTTTACACCCCCCATTGTTATTTTTGGTAAAGAGGAAAATATTATAGTATAGAGCTACTATATATGTGCACGTAGCACCAAGGTATAGATTTGCTTCAAGTGCTGCGATAGCACCATGCTGCCATAGCTCGGTGGTCCCCACTACTCCATGAAAGAAGGGTTAGTGAGAGGTCCTAATAGCAATCGATAGTGTGACTGGGGAAAGTACAGAGGAATCTAAGATAAAGTCGAGACTCCTTGTCTCATGCGCCAGGGCATCCATTGTTCCTATTGATTTTTCTGACATTCTTTCACATACATATTGACTTGGAAGGAGGACCATCTCAAGGTCCCTCATGTCACAGAGCTGTCAGTGTTCATTTGATAAAACACCGGCCTCCATTATCCTTTGAAGGTGAATTTTTGTGTGTCAGTCATTGGAATCGGTTGGCCAGGTCGCTGTTTGTATTGATTTGACCCAGAAAAGAAAATTCTGCCATCGCTGCATGTAAGCGACATGCAAACCTCAACTCTTATTGACAACGCTGTCACTTGATTGAAAATTCTTCTTCACAATTTATTAACGGGGGCCATCTGGTCTCTGCCAATTAATTTGCAAGTGCTTCCGTGTTAATTACTTTGCCCACATGCTCACATGTAAATCTTGTGTTGAAAGTCACCTTTCTAGATGTTCTGCCGGCTGATCGCCCGCTGGCTGCCGCTACGCCACAAATTGTCCTGCACGGAGAAGGTCACCGATCAGCCGGCGTACGCTGACCTATACATTATCTGCCTTCCTGTAACGAAATTACTGTAATCTTGGTGGACACGGCATCCTGTTACTCTCTCCAGGTTCACACTGGAACCTGCAGATCCTACAGCGTATCGTATGTTTTAAAGATCAGATCTTTTTTTGTTACTTTTCTTCCCAGAAATGACTGCTTACTTTACGTAACCCTTTCATCGTAATCAGGTATCCTAGCAACTGTGAGAGGGGGAGTGATGTCATCGCTTTCCTGAATTCTAAGATCCTGTAAAATTAGAGTGTGTGGCTTGGACTATGAATCCCTTAAAGGGGTTGTCCAGAATTAGAAATACATGGATGCTGGAACCAAGCTGAAATTCCACTTACAACCCGTCGACAGGTGTGGCGCTGTTTTTGGAAGGAAGAAGCCAGGTTTATGTAATCCTGAACAACCCCTTTAAGTTTCATAAATGCCTTCATGATTTTTCACATGGTATCCTTTGGTTATAGCTCATGCGCATGAGTCTGTAAGTGTTTAGTGGTCTGCAAATCGCGGATCCTGGCCGTGTACATGCTGCCATTTTCTTTTTCACTTCAATAGAAATGTCCTATTCTTGTCCGCAAATTCTTGTCTCTTTTGCGGTACTGAAGAACTGGCCCGTGAATGAGGACAGCACGCAGCGTGCCGTCTGCATCTTTTGCGGTCCCACTGAAATGATTGAGTCTGCATCTGATCTGCAAAAAAGTACATGGGATGAGAAGCACACATACGGTCGTGTCCATGAGCCCTTAAAAAGGAGCTGTCACCTCTCCAGACACGTTTGCTTTAGTAACTCCTTGCGTTCCCCATGTAATACCAAATCTAGAGCTTCTGTTCTTCTAACTCTGATATCCCATTCTTTTATGAGTTGTGAGTACTCTGAGTTAAAGGCGTTGTCCCAACATAAGATCCTATCCCCTGTCCACAGTGGGGGTGCCAGTGATTGGCGATAGCCGAGTGCCATACCCTACTTATCTTTCAGTTGAAAGAATCAGCTGTGGGCATGTGTAACCATTCCCTCTGGGGACCCCAGCTCTTCATTCTTGCGACTGAACGGTCAGACCCCCGAGATCAGATACTTGTAGTACAGTAGTTCTTATGGAGGGAAAACACTTTTAAGCCCGGATACTGTTTTCAGCAGGACCAGCCATCAATATAATGTGCCTGGGGAGCTCCCGACTCTGACAAATGATGTCAGGCATGAGAAAGCGGGAACGTCGAATTTTGTCCCCTGGGAAATAAGCTACCGCCAGAACTGTCTTGCAGTGGCTTTCTCCCCTCCAATGGAAAACAGAACATATATGGGGGAGATAGCTGATGTCCTCCAGCTATTGAGGGTGTATGGCCACCTAAAGTCTGCTGTGATACTATAGGCAGGTGATTGACCTAGGATCTTGTCTAATTTGGCAAGATCTACTCCTGAAAAGCCAGTTTAGTTGATCTCAGTCATTTAGGCTACATTCACACGACCGTATGTGTTTTGCGGTCCGCAAATTGCGGATCCCGGCTGTGTGAATGTAGCCGGCCCTATGATAGAACTGCCTATTCTTGTCCGCGATTGCGGACAAGAATAGGACATGCTCTATATTTTTTGCGGGGCCGCGGATCGGACCTACGGATGCGGACAGCACATTGTGTGCCGTCCACATCTTTTGCGGCTCCATTGAAATGAATGGGTCCGCACCCGTTCCGCAAAATTGCGGAACGGATGCGGACCCAAAACTACGGTCGTGTGAATGCACCCTTAAGGTGAAGCTCATCTTGTGTGCAACTATTGAGGGATTATTTAGGACCACTTCATGCGTATATACGTAGCTGTATTTATATGCATGTCTTGGTCTATTGAGCCCAATCATAATTTTATCCACCAGTAACCCTCTATGTTTTCGTTCTTCTGTCCTTGCTTTGACCTTGGCTTTGGTTAAGCTTGCTGAGATTCACCTTCCACTTGTACATTTATTAGCGTTAATCTCCTCCGTTCACTTTTGCAGAACACATTCTGTGATCTGATCCGTTTTTCTCGGTTTCTGAGTTCAGCAGCAAGAATAGTAGGTAATCCAGAGTAATCAATTCTCTATATTGTCGCGACGGGCTGTAATTTGGATGTTGGCAGTCAGGGATGCAGTTATACCTATAACATCTCTTTGTTGTAATTGTTTCTGAAACCTTGTGCTTCAGAGCGCAGATGGAAGAGGGGCTTTCAGAGCGGTCTACAATTATCTTCCAGCATCTCTGAAAATGATCATCCTTGAAGCCTATCTAAACTGGCAATCGGCATCATATCCTCATTTAACCATACCTTCCCCTGCAGAATCAGAGTCTTATGTAGTTTTCTGCTTCTTTCTTCCTGTTGATAGATTTGACTCAATTTCTCCGTCTTCATTTTCAGTGTTCTTTCTTGTTTCCTGGAGTATACAGAATTTCAGAAAAAAAAAAATAAAGCCTTCTGCAAGAGGGTAAGGAGAAAGATTTGGAGTAGTACCATATATCTTGCCCACACATCAGTGTAGATCCATAGGCACGTAGAGGAACATCACATCGCTGTATCTGTAGTATGGCCGTGTGAATAGACTTTTGACATTCCACCATCTAATTCCACTTAGTTTTGACTGGTTCATGGTTTACTCCAGACATTGAATGAGATACTTGTTCTAAGGAGTGTGATAAAGTAGCAGCATCTTGTGTGAGTTAGGCTACTTTCACACTGGCGGCAGGCCTGATCCGGCAGGTGAAGGGTGCTGCCGGATCAGGCCTGCCGCAGTGACATGTGTGGAGCCGGAACCGCGCTCCGGCCCCACACATGTCACACAGTACATACATATACATACACATAAACATACACACACATATAGACATACAAACACACATACATACTTACATGCTCCCCGGCAGGTCTTCGGAGCGTCAGGACGGCTCACACAGGTCACGATTCCCCACAGCGCCCTCTGCTGGGCGCCTGGTGGAATCGTCATCTGACGATTCCACCAGGCGCCCAGCAGAGGGCGCTGTGGGGAATCGTGACCTGTGTGAGCTGTCCTGACGCTCCGAAGACCTGCCGGGGAGCATGTAAGTATGTATGTGTGTTTGTATGTCTTTATGTGTGTGTATATTTATGTCTGTATGTGTCTATGTGTACCCGTAATGGACTCCATTGAAAGTCAATGGAGGGCGGATCCGGTTACCATTATGGTCACACCAGACGGATCCACCCCCATTGACTTGCATTGGGGGTCATTCCGGATCCGTCTTGGTGCGGATGCCTGGACCGGAGAGCAAACCGCAGCATGCTGCGGTTTGTTCTCCGGTCTGAAGACGGAACGGAATGCTTTCAGGAGCATTCCGTTGTCTTCAGTTCAGTTTTGTCCCCATTGACAATGAATGGGGACAAAACTGAAGCGTTTTATTCCGGTATTGAGCCCCTATGACGGAACTCAATACCGGAATTTTAAAACGCTAGTGTGAAAGTAGCCTTAGGGTATGACTGGTCGCAACGAAGAGTGGAGCACAATGTAGCAGTAAAATTGTATGGCCATTGAATGACGCGGGTGGATTTACTTTGACCAGATGCGGGCAGCCAAACCATGTTGTTGTAACCTGACACATTGAGGAATCTAGAACAGTTGTCGTGAGAGATCCCTAATCATGGCCAAAATAGGGCTTTCTTCCGTGGTGTCACCATGGACACGCGGTCTGTGGAAAACCACTGACGTCTGACTACACACATTAAAGTCAATGGGTATGTGTGCTGTCTGTGGGCAACATGGTTAGCACATGTCCGACATGTACATGTCTCTAATAAAAGAGTGACATAGAAGGGATCTCAAAACAGTTATCAAACGTTGTGTGACATTTCATAATTCAGTTTTTAAAGAAATATGGGGTACAGAGAAATAAAAGAAAAAGGGACAAACTAAAAATATTAATTTCCATGTCACTAAACACTGAAGGATGAAGCTATAATTCTCATACAAGATGGTGACCCATCCCAAATATGTGGATGTACCTTGTTTGTTCACATAATGTTTGGCCATTTTTATATATTGTTATATCTTATTTATTAACAGTCTGCATCTTTTAAGAAAAATCTGTTTCTACCAGTTTTAAATGGGGGGATCATCCAGTTTCCAGACATCAGTATGTGACCCTCAGAGCTCATCATCCACCATTGTTCTTCCAAGCAGAACCAGCCCTGTACCTCACATGGATCCAGAGATCTCCACATTCATTGCTTCAGCTGCTCTCCTAGATTTATCTCCAGCTGGCAGCTAGGGGGCGTGCACTTTTTCAAGGGCGTGTCTTTCTACTGCATCTGGTGGCAGTTGAAGGATGGAACTGAGCATGTGCTTCCATCTCAGTGAACAGGTCAGAGACATTAGAAAGAGAGCAAACAGCAGGTGGCGCTATACAGATGGATTTCAGTGAATAACTCAGTGGCTATACAAAATTTTCAATTGCATGCAATTACAAAAGTATTCAGACCCAGGTGCTGGTTTGAAAAAGGTAGAATATTTTTTGTGGGTCAACCCTTTTAAGTCCACGGAATGGCTGCAACAGCCTCGTGACCACAAACCAGGCTGCGTCACATCCAGTCTGTCAAGAACTGCTAGAAACCGTGGTGCCAAATGGAGGCTGTTTTAAAAGATGAGTGTTTTTTTTTTATTTTATTTTTTTATATAAAGATACCGGACTGCCCCTTTAAGGCCTCATTCACACGTCCGTATTTGTGCACATCCTAGAAAACTGTCAGTTTTTTGCGGATCCGTTGTTCCTCAAAAAACTCAGTTTTTCCAGGACTTCCGTTCCGTTTTTCCGTAAAAAAATGGAAAGGATGTATCCATATGTCATCCGTTTTTTGCGGATCCGTACCTTTTCTTTTTTTTTTCCTCCCCTCCTGGAACGGAATCCGCAAATACGGATGATATGCGGATGCCTTTCCGCATGTCTTCTGCTTTTTTTGCGGATCCATAGACTTTCATTGTGCTACGGACCGCAATTCGGGAGAAAAGAAGGACAGGTGGTTTTTTTTTGCGGACAGTTGGAACGGACACACGGATGTGGACACCACACGGTGTACTGTCCGCATTTTTTCGGGACCCATTGAAATGAATGGATCCGCATAATTGTCCGCAATTGCGGAAAGGATTCGGACACATTATACGGACGTGTGAATCAAACAAGCTGTGCTTCTGCTCATGTTATCTGACACATTATAACTCGGTGTTCAGTTTTTTTATTTTTTTAGTGGATTAAATGAACCCATTTAAACAACCATCGAAATGAGAGACGAGCTCTTCCTCTTGTGTACGGGCTGCGGATAATGCTATCCCATTTTAGAGCTGTCGCGGTTAATTATTAATGGTCTAGCAATCTCCGTTGCTAAACAGACCCGTCTGGTGTATTTTTTTAGGGAGATGATGATTATATCGTCACGTGCCAGGAGGGCGCAGATCTAGAAATGTTCTCTTAGTGCCAGCACAGGGAAAGTTAAAACATTTCTCCGATTATTTCCCTTCCAACGCCTACATCTATAGCTCTCCGGGTTCCACGGCACCCTCCTCCCCCCCTATTACATTTGTGTGGGCAGATTGTACGCTTGTCAGATTCTACTGAGCATGTTGGGTGTCCACACCTGAAAATTATCCTGCCACTTCTTTAGTATTAGGCTGGGTTTTTACGTTTTGCGGACAAGCTGCAGTTAAAATAAAAAGCCACAAACAACTTATTGTAAAGACGACGTGTTTTGCGTCTGTATGTTTTTTACTGGTGAAAACATTAGAAGCTTTGTCTCTAGTGTGCAAAAAGACAATAAAAAAACATCGGATCACGCCTCTAAATGATTTTTTGGAAATGGACGATTGTAACACTTGATGTGACATGTACTCGATGATCCCAGTTTAGTGCAGTGACTGCTTCTTTTCTGCCAAAAATGTCAATGCAAGTCTTGTTGCTTTATAGATTTATTTTTTGTTTTTATTATAAAATGTTAAATAATAAAAATTCCACGCCTTCTGTCTAAGGCTTAGTTCAGATCAGTGCTATCAGTTTCTGTTCTGCTTTGTTATATGAGCAGAACAATGAAAAATAGTAGAAGACTGAACCAAATGGTGAGTAAGGAACCCTATTGATTATGATGGGGTCTGTTTGGTTTCCATTTGGGAGTCCACTCTTTTAACTTGTTTCTTTTTTTTGTCCACTACACATTTTAAGAATTGTTCGTGATTATTTAAACATTTTTTTTAAATTATCAATGTCAAAAAAATAAATCCTGAAATCTTGCAGTTTTCATTTTGTCCATAATAGACTGACACTTCCTGTTCTGTAGAGATAACTTCTCAACAGTCCTCTCAATATCATTTGAGACAGGATTGCAATGAATAATACCTATAGATGACACAGGATCTACCATTCATACTAGGTGATGGTCACGGATCGTTCCTGCACAATGACCTTGACCTTTGCACAGATCACAGAGCATGCCCGCAACGCTCTCCAATGGATATCAATGAGTCATTTCCAGATTACAGGTTCCTATTGTCCACAGGCTGCTGTAAAGCAGGAGCTTAGGTTGTCTCCAAAATTATTCTAGAAAATAGACCCCAAAAATTATAATCTGAAAATAAATAAAAATTAATTAGAGAGAGAGAATATTCACCAATATGTGGTTTTAATAAGAAAGCAAAAAATACAGCTGATAGATTTCTTTTTAACTTGCATATTGCATAGTATTGCGTCTTCTTTCTGGCTTAATACGTTTAAAATTCCTAATACAGTAAATAAAAATTAAAAAATTGTGCTGCACAAATTGTTTTGCTGTTTTTTTTTTTGTCAAGGGTATGCTCACGTGTGCAGCAAGAACTCGTATAAGCTTTGCTTTTAGGCAGGTAAATGCTGTGACATCACAACTAAGTCAACTAAGCTATTGTGACATCACAAGGGGGTTTTAAGTCAGGTAAAGAGCTGTCATCTTTTGTGACATCACAAGTGGGTTTTAGTTGGGTAAACTTCTTTGGTGACATCACCAAAGCAAGACAAACCACTCTGACATCACATTTGGGTGTCAGGTAATATCCTATGACATCACAAATCGGGTATGCTGCTGTGACATCACCTGTATATAGATAACACAGGATCCACCATATACAATAGGTGATGGTCACAGCTCGCCTCCTCCCCCTCCCTGCGCAACAACCTATGCATGGAGCCTAGAAAACCCTCCATACAAACAAATAATGTGTTTGCTAGGTAGCTGTCATGACATCACAGCTGTTTCGGTCAGATGAGCTGAGTTTAGACATTTTAGAGACTATGATGTCATAAGTTCAGTCAAATTAGCTGCTATGACATTTCAAGGGGGGGGTGGGGGTCAGGCAAGCTGCTGGGACTTAACAAGTGTGTTTCTTCCAGGTAAGCTCCGGGGTTGGACATGCCGTATGTAGCATCAAATTAGGAGTTTGAAAGATAAATGCTGCATTCATACGCTCGGGTAACCCCATACATGAATTTTTCAGGCTCTGCTTTATACCTACAGCTTTATAATATTCTTTACCTTATGATGCATTTTGTGAGCATGTGAGCTGACCGGTCCTGCTTTTACTGATCAGGGATGATGACGTACAGTCTCCATATACTGATATTAAGTCAGAGAAGTGGTGGAAAGCCGATGCATCTCATAAATCAGTGGCTTTGTTTTATTTCTCTAGGGTCTGGAAATGGGTCTTCACGCCGAAGCTTGAGATGCTAATGCCGAGGCTTGAGATGCTATGCACATATCGAAGAGAACATCCAGAAACACAATGTTATAGCAGGTAAGCCGATTTTATCCAGGTCAGGGGCAAGGTCCAGCATTAGGCAGACTGCTGACGGCTAAATGTATACAGTGATTTTCACGAAGCATTACCTCGTATACTGGCTATAGGCTTGGTTGGAAGAACGCGAGGTTGAAAGTGGTTAAAGATGAAGCCACATGGTGTGTGAGGTAGAGACGGTGAAGGAGGTGTGCATGGAGACATTTTTCAACTGAGGACTTTTTCATCTTCATAGCTGCCTTTTTGTGTTGGAAGATGCCTACTTGACAGAAGTCTTTAACTTTTATTTGGTGCCCAAAGCAATTATCTAAGACTAAAGATGTTGAAAGAGGACCATCTTCTACTTCTGCAGACATGACACTCATTTAGAACATAGCTAAAAAGAATGAGTTGTATAAAGTTATAGCCAATCAGATCCATCCAATAGCTGCTTATTAAGAGGCTACGAGATGCGTTTCTCATGTTTCAGGGAATGTGTCACCAGGAAATGACCTAATGCTAAAAGCAAATGTTTTCTGGTCATTTTTCTTTTGCATTTTCCACGTCATTAGCTCTTTAAAAAAAAAAAAAAGTATATTTCTGAAATCTCTTTAAGCAGTCATCTCATTATCATTACAGACAGGATAACTATGCTAAGTAGGGATGAGCGAATTGACTTCGGATGCTTCATCCAAGTTGACTCGTATACAACTTTGTTGTAATACTGTATGGAGCGGTAGGTAATTTAGTGAATTAATTATTAATGTAAAAAAACCTTGATACCGAACTCACTTGGAACCTTGATACTGGTACCACTTGGAACCGAACCCGAGTTTGGTATCAATCTTTTTTTACAGTAGTAATTAATTCACTAAGGTATTACACGAAGTCTTAACTTCGGCTCATCAGAGCCAATACATTCTAATATTGTACGGAGCTCCAATGAAGTTTTATACTATTATTTATATTCTATATTCTGATGAATCATCCAAAGTCGATTCGTTTATCCCTAATGATAAGTAACCTCTATATATAGATAGCACAGGATCCACCTTTTACAATAGCTGATGGTCACAGTTCATCTCCTCCCCCTCCCTGGTCTCCCTCTATTAGAGTTGAGCGAACGTGCTCGTAACGAGCGCTGTACTGCTCGGATCCCCTGCGCTTGAATGACCGCAGCCATCCGGATCCGTCCTCCTCACCCGACTGCAAGTCAGTGGGGACGGATCAGTTTGGTATGACACACTAGTGTGTCATACTAAACGGATCCGCCCCCATTGACTTACAGTCAGGTGAGGACGGATCCGGATGCCTGCGGCCATTCAAGTGCAGGGGATCCGAGCAGTACAGCGCTCGTTACGAGCACGTTCGCTCAACTCTACCCTCTATGCATAGAGCCTAGAAAACTTTCCATAGAAGCAAATCATTTCCCTCTAGACTATTGTGTCTATGGCCAGTGTGGCTGCAGTAAAGCATATATCTTAATGCTGTTAGCAACAGCTCAGGCAAGATGGCCTGGATTTACTAATGAGTCTGCGCTAAAAAAAAAAAGTGGGGCAAAATTTCACAATTTGGCGCCCTTTAGGGTTTATACATTGTTTTCTGACTTGTTTGGGAATGGGTTGGAACGTGCCATTTTGCTCCAAAATTCTGGCGTAAAATTCTGTCTCAAAGTAAGCCAATAGTTGGTATAGAGTCAGAAAAAAGTGTCTATCCCTGCATCAGATTTATGATCAAGCTTCAGCCCCTGTGATAGATCTGGAGCAGGTCTAGACAGACTGCCTAAGCTTACTCCATCTTTACGATTAGTAAATCTGGGCGACTGTGTATAAGGTTTCCGTTTTCTGTGGTCCTTAGTACTACTACCTTGGTGCTCAAGCACTGTCTTTGAGAAGCACTCTCGACTGTCTTTTCAGGTCCTGATGGATCATCAGGAGTTTACGAGGTTGTAGAAATAAATCAGAAGTTCTTTTTATAGAGCCATTATTATTTTACATGAATTTTTTAGGGCTCTTTTAATAAGGGATTATTTATAGAACTAGACTGCTGTTCATGTGCTGATTTATTAGGGTGGAACATCTGGGAATGTATTTGTGAGATATCCAAGTAAAACATGTAAGAACCTCCCTACAAAGTCAATGTCCTTGTGGTCTTGGACATTGCTTCATGTTTTCAATAGTGACGCTCTCTTTGAAGACGATGGTGTTTCTTTAGTAACTAAGCTCCAAAAAATGTTTTTCGAAACGATATTTGTTCTCTATGTGCCAAACACTTCATGCTAGTCGGTTTTATTGATCAAAAGTTGAGCAGGCAAATGGAGAACGTTTGCAGAATCCTCCACTTCCATCTCCAGATCACAGATGGTTGGGCATGGACTGGGGCACAGCCAGTCATAACCAGTCATATACAGATTGTAATCATCAGCTATCAGTGATTTACTGGATCATTCATAAGAATGATTTGACCATCTACATTCTGGAGGGAACTGGCAGCTCTGGGAGGTAACAGAAATGTGAAACAATAGAGTGGGCTTGCGTCAAGTGGCAACTGATCAGCCATCTCTAGCTGATCCTGCCATAGACTTGCGTGTTGAGCACATAATGGACAAAAAAATCCAACCTGACAGTTCACATTTTTGACATACCTCTGTTCACCTTAGGTCATTTCAATCGATGATTTGCTGCTACATTAATAGATCATCATCGTCCATAATGGTCAAAGTTGGCCAACGTTTATCTTACGTTTATTGACAATGAATGAGGACAAAACTGAAGCGTTTTATTCCGGTATTGAGCCCCTATGACGGAACTCAATACCGGAATTAAAAAACGCTAATGTGAAAGGAGCCTTAGGTGTATGGCCAGCTTAAAACATTATTCCAGGATTTTGTTATTTATGGCGTATTCTCAGGATAGGCCACCAGTGTCCGATCGGCGGCGATCCAACACTCCACACCCTCGCTGATCAGCTACTCTGCAGTAGCTCTGGCATCACTACTACACAGCTCAGTCTATTGTATTTCTGGAGCACTGCCTCCATTCATTTCACTGTTACACAATGGATGGAGCTGTGTACCTCTAGAGCTACACCGAAACAGCTGATCAGTGGTGGTGTGGAGTCATAGCCCCGCCACTCAGCTATTGATTGGTCATTAACAATAAAATCCTGGAGAACCCCTTTAAGGGTGATATAGTTTCAGAGCAGCCAAGAAATATCTGTTCTGTGCAAAAAAATATTACTAGACATTAAAGGAGTGGTTCACCTCTAGGGTCTCTCAGGCAGACCCCCAAACATGGTGGGGATAACGTGTCTCCCATGCATCATGTCAATGTGTCACGTGACGCATGGGAGACACGTCACCGCTGCAGACACTCATTGGCTGCAGCAACCACGTAAACCATGTCAAAGCCGATATTGACCTGTGGAGACCTGAGAGCTCCAATGCCCTGGGAAAGAGGGATGGGGGACTGAAAGAGCCGAAACCCAGCGGTGGGCGTCCGATAAGTTTTGATTCCCTCCACAGAGACGTCCCCAGGAGTAAACAGTCTTGTTAATTGTCTCTTTTTCTATAGGCATTTGCTTTATTGCACCAGTTATTTTGGTTTTATTACATAGGTTAGAAAGCACAAGTTAGGGGTTGTTCACATATCAGTTATTTGATCAGTTATTTCCATCAGTTATTGTCAGCCAAAACCAGGAGTGGACACTAAACAGAGATCAGATATAATGAAACGATTTGCACCTGTCCTCTGTTTAGTGTCCACTCCTGGTTTTGACTGACAATAACTGATGGAAATAACTGATCAAATAACTGATATGTGAACAACCCCTTATCCAGTTGTCCATGTAGCGGTTTATCTATTGAGCGCCAACATTTTTGGCTTTATTGCATCTTAATATATAGTAACCCATGTTCTGTACAGAATCATCAAAAATGAGTTTTTTGTGCAGAGTATTTTTTGTTTTTTATAACCGATTTGCCATTGAGGACCGTTCCTTGATATTTTTCTTTTCTGTTGCGTCCTACGTTCTGGGCTCCGCACACTCTCTTTTTTGTGACCCTCTGCCGTATGTAACTGTAGATCACTGGGATTTTCCACATAACCCATTCTGAATGGAAAGAGGGTAAGGATGTCATGAACTCGTGTTGGCTTTGGCAATACGAATCCTGCGTCTCCAGCCGCCGTCCTTAATAAAACATTTGTCTCTTCAGCGAGGCTCGATGTTCCCGATTCCCACAGGCCCTGTCTAATAATATTGAACTTTCCATATTCATTTCCCTCGCATGTCAAAATGAAGTTGTTGTAACACATTTTTGAGGTGCTTCATTGCCGTTTAAGAGCTGTTTTATGGCCGCCTGGAGACATCCTTAGTAGAATGGAGGCATTATTAGCTCTGAGACGCATGTATAATACAGCAAGTTTTTTTCTTCAGATTATCTATAAGTAGCATGTATTATTACTCATGGGAACAGCGCCGTAAAGTGTTTATTGTGGGTTCAACTGGATATACACACCGCAGATATACACGACTGCAAAATACTGCACTACTGGAAGACCATGATGAGATTTGGATGGCTTTATAGAGCTTATACGGGTTTAGACAAAACAAAAAGTTAAGCTTTTTTTCCCCCTGAAATGGCGCCATGCTTGTCCATGGGCTGTGTCTGGTATTGCACCAACTTGGCATAGTTTGCAGGGAAAAAAAGACCATTTTTGAAAATAATTCTAGTCCTTAGGACAGGCCATTGATATTAGACCACAGGACTGAGCGCCATAGCCTCTTCATAGCCAGGCACAGCACTTTACACTCTGTAGTCGCTATGTATGGTACTACATGTAGCTCTATCCTGTTGACTTGAGCAGTAGGACCATGTACAGGATTAGGCCCCATTAACACTACCATATTTTTGGTCCGCCTCCAGCCCACTTTTTTTGCAGATCCATTCATTGGAATTTGATTTTTCCCCTCCCAAGAGCATAAAGTCACATACCTTGTGACTGCATCCTTCTCCTGGTTCTAGCGACCTGCGGGGGTCTCTGCACAAGTTCAGTGACACTTTAAAGTCCCCTAGAGCCTGGACTCCACTTCCAATGCCACGTCCACATGCTGTGGGCAGGGTTTTCAAAAAGCATGTTAATGGCCTGCGCAATTTTGCAGGTGATACCGGCCATGGTGAAATCATGGGTGATGATTAGTGCATGGTTTGAAAACACCACCCCCAGCCTTTGGGTGTGGCTTTGCTTTCTACTGCCACATAAAAACCCAGCCTAAGGCTCCATTCACACGTCCTGTTTTTCTTTCCTGATTCGATCCTGATCCTGGATCCATTAATTTCAATGGGTCCTGAAAAAATCAGGATCGAATCAGGAAAGAAAAACAGGACGTGTGAATGGAGCCTAACACTTATTTCCGTTTGGCTGATAGGAGAGTCCTCTTCCTTCTAGAGGAGAGGTCTTGTGCATATTATTATGCACAGGGTATTTCAAGTAGATCTCCATACACTGACTGGATCTCTTCATTGAGAACCAGTTTTTCCCCCAGAACTTTATCCCGTTCCATGTCAAATAGGCAGAAGCGAGAGGTATTTGGGTGATGACCTCATCTAACCTTACATGCAACGTATCATGGTCACCTTACGCTATTCTCCAAAGCTTCCTCCCATTCCATGTCAAATAGGCAGAAGCTAGAGGTATTTGGGTGATGACCTCATCTAACCTTACATGCAACGTGTCATGGTCACCTTACTCCATTCTCCAAAGCTTCCTCCCATTCCATGTCAAATAGGCAGAAGCTAGAGGTATTTGGGTGATGACCTCATCTAACCTTACATGCAACGTGTCATGGTCACCTTACTCCATTCTCTTCAGCTTTAGGTTCTCTTGTGGCTCTCCTCTCTAGGTCATTTACTATTTATGTAGGATTTTATCTTATTGTGATGTTATCATATTTGCTGAATATTAATACAGTTTGTAGATGAGATTAGACCATGGCTGCGGAAATCCTCTTATTAGATTAATTACCTTGAAGCCACGTTTACAGATCAGTGTTTGCTATGTGCATTAGTGATGTTCTTGAAGGGCAGCCATTATATTGCCTTGTGTACTATGAAGAGGTCACGGTGTTTGTCCAAACGGCACTGCCTCTTTAAACAGCCGATCGGTGGGGGTGTCTGGAGTCGGACCCCCACCAGTTTGATATTGATTGACACATACTGAGAATACGTTATAAATAATTAACTCCTGGAAACCCCCTTTTAGTTTTCTTACTTTTATTTTTTGAGTGGTGTCTAAAACCAAGACTTGGATGTCTTTATCAGAGTTGAAGGTGGTCCAAGTTGGTTAGTTGAGAATGATGGGTATTATAGTTTGAATACAATCATTTTTGGCTTAAAAATGGTTCAATGGACGAAGTGAAATGTTGCTTGTGCATTAGTTGAAGCAGTCTAAAGGTTTTCCAATGGAAGAAGTGTTGCTTCTTCCATTGGAGGTGTACTATCAAGATGAGATTTGTAATCCAACCCCTTTTGAGTCCTGCACCCTTCTTCCCTTTGAGGATTGTGGTTTTAGCTGTACTGCTCCACCACTGTGAATTTTTGTAGTGATAAAATGATTGTAGCAAATTTTATCTTCTAAGCACTCAACATGTCTGACCACCGACAAGCTAAAGCCCACAGGAATGTACGACTGTTCCTTACAAAAGGTCTTTAGATCCAGGGTGTTCCCATGGATGTAGCAGAGCGGGTGATTGTTCGAGGTCATGTTTTGCTGCTCTCTGTGGATACAATCCAGCTCAGTTCATACTTCTGTCATAAAATGTAAAACACACACAAGAAGATAGATGTTTTTGTGTCATGACGCTCAAGTTAGGTTCTGATCCTTACCTCGGGGAACGAGCGATGAATGCAAATCACATACAGCTCCTTTCTGTTGTGACCTAGACTATGACTCAGACATTCCTCCACCGCTCTGAGAGCTTTTGTCTATGTTAATTGTTCTGCAAGACCTACCCAAAATAAGCATGGAACTTAATAGGCCTGTACTTGGTGATTTGTGCGATTATGTGGGAGCAGCTGTTAGTTACTTGGAGAGGTTTAGCTTATAAACCACCAGATAATCTACTTGTCAAACCAAAGCTCTTGCTGAAATAAATTCGCAAATGTGTGTCTGACAAATAAAATCTTCTTTTCTTAATGATGGGCATCCAAAAATTCCAGTCCCTCAGACAATGTCACGTGTATTGGGGCATCCCGAATGTTGCGGGAAACAAAGATCAGATGTACTGGCAGGGGCGGATTGGCCATACACCTTACTGGGAAATTTCCCGGTGGGCTGATGTCCAAAGGGCCACCTGAGTCTTCCTCATGGATGGCCAGTGGATATTTTTGGGGATATATTTATATTTATATATTTGCTGCTGGCAGTATTTTGTGATGGACTGTGGTATTTGGCTCTGTTGGGGTGGTATAATGTGCCACAATATGGTATTGCTGACCTTGCCTTCCATCAACTTGGACCCGACTACAAAACGGGGCCACTTTTAGTTCCCAGTCCACCCCTGTGTACTGGATTCCCCTAAGGATTGTCAGAAGTGAATCCCCCTCATTCTGTTGTCATATGGATGGACAGTTGGATGATCCAAGTGGGGGCAACAATTAAGAACTAGATGCAACCAAACTATTGGTGAAGAAAAATTATGTCTTCATGCTCAAGTAACAAACCAAGAGATGGAGCTATCAATACACCCAATTTGGCTTCAGTGTCTGGTTACTTCTGTGCCCCAAAAGTGTTCTGGTATCAGAGCCAAAGTGGACATTTTGACTTCTCCAGTTCTTTGACTGTTTTCACCTGGTAGGTGACACCCATCTGTGAGGCCATACAGATGCCGACAGCAGTGTCCCAGAATTCCTTACTGTATAACATATTGTTGTGCCCCTGTCTTAATAAAGGTGTTGTCCTTCCATGTATATTGATGACCTATCTTGAGGATAGATCATAAATGTCTGATTGGTGAGAGACCGTGGAGGGATTGGCATCCTTAGCTCTTTGAAGAGGGAACGGAGCTCCATTACACTGCCCATCATCTCAGAAGAGCAGTGTAATCATGAGTACTTTCTCCAGCGAGTATTTGTAATTACACTACGCTGCCGCTTCACATGAGACGAGGCGCAGTGTAATGGCGACTAAGCAGTGCTAGCATGGAGCACCACCTCCTCTTCAAACAACTGACTGGTGGTGGTCCAACACCCTGCACCCCTCTTGACGATAGGTCATCAATATATATGGCAGGACAACCTCTTTAAGTTAAGGCTTCGTCATCCTTATGGACGTACTATCCCTATGGTGCACCTTCTCTGGTTTTGAACCTAGCCCTGTTTGTGTTTTATCCTTTAGTAGGAAATATGGAAAGGGGATGTCAAGATAGTCACACAGCTGATAAGGTTGAAAAAAGACAGCGGTCCATCAAGTCCAGTCTATAATCCTAGTGTGATAAGATAAGACAAGCTTTTAAGCATGGTAATAAAAAACTTAATAATTAATTGAATGAAATCCTTTCTTTTTGTATGCATTTAGTAAAGTGAACATTTAAAAAGAACCTTTCTTCTCTCGTGACATGTCTATTTGGTAACTACTTGTATTCCCCATGCAATAACAATCCTGGAGCATCTATTCGTATCACTATGTTGTCATTCCTTCATTATTCCTGCTGGATGTTATGAAAGAATTACTAGCAGTTTACAATGACGGTCCAGCTGGGTGTTACCAGTGTGGTGTGTGTCCCTGCACCGTTTGATACTACACAGTCAGTGCTACCGGTGCAGGGACACACCCTCAGCTGGTAACACCCATCTGGACCTTCACTGCCAACTGATAGTAACTGTTTCATAACTTCTAGAAGGAATAATAAAGAAATAGCACATTATAGAATGAAAGTAGTTAGTAAAACAGACATGTCAGGAGTGGTGACAGCTCCTCTATGAAGACAGGTCATTTCCACGTGTACACCATGTGCTTCTGCTGTCATGCTTATTGTTATTGCGTTAATTAGTCAGCCATTACTTATTTCACGTTGGATACCATTATGTCGTCCATGTTATAGTCACTTTTCGGCGACATTAAATATAACGTTTCCCTTCGACTATTTAGTCTCTTGAAGCAGATCTGTCACAAGGTACATACATCTAGGAGCAAGGAATTTTGTGCCATTTCGGTACTAGCAGCAGTGGAACTGACTGATCTCCTAGTCAGGCCTCATGCACACCACTGTATTTTCCATCCTTGTGCCATCCACATTTTTTGCAGCTTGCTCACGGACCCATTCGTTTCTATGGGTCCACAAAAAATTAATAATAATAGACAGCCCATGGATGTCATGAGTGTCTTGACTACTGTCATTCATTGGTCTTCCTCTAACCAAAGTCTCTTCCTTTCAGTCTGTCCTATCTGGCAGTGTAATACTGCCGCCGATTACCCGATGAACAAGCAAACGCTCGTTCATCAGGTAATCCAGATTTGTAAGCATGCTTGGTTGGTGTATCCTTAGATTGGGTTGGCGTATCCTTAGATTGGGTCGGTGTATCCTTAGATTGGGTTGGGGTATCCTTAGATTGGGTCGGCGTATCCTTAGATTGGGTCGGCGTATCCTTAGATTGGGTCGGCGTATCCTTAGATTGGGTCGGCGTATCCTTAGATTGGGTCGGCGTATCCTTAGATTGGGTCGGCGTATCCTTAGATTGGGTCGGCGTATCCTTAGATTGGGTCGGCGTATCCTTAGATTGGGTCGGCGTATCCTTAGATTGGGTTGGTGTATCCTTAGATTGGGTCGGTGTATCCTTAGATTGGGTCGGCGTATCCTTAGATTGGGTCGGCGTATCCTTAGATTGGGTCGGCGTATCCTTAGATTGGGTCGGCGTATCCTTAGATTGGGTCGGCGTATCCTTAGATTGGGTCGGCGTATCCTTAGATTGGGTCGGCGTATCCTTAGATTGGGTCGGCGTATCCTTAGATTGGGTCGGCGTATCCTTAGATTGAGTTGGCGTATCCTTAGATTGGGTCGGTGTATCCTTAGATTGAGTTGGCGTATCCTTAGATTGGGTCGGTGTATCCTTAGATTGAGTTGGCGTATCCTTAGATTGGGTCGGTGTATCCTTAGATTGAGTTGGCGTATCCTTAGATTGGGTCGGTGTATCCTTAGATTGAGTTGGCGTATCCTTAGATTGGGTCGGTGTCTTCTTAGATTGGGTCGGTGTCTTCTTAGATTGGGTTGGCGTATCCTTAGATTGGGTTGGCGTATCCTTAGATTGGGTTGGCGTATCCTTAGATTGGGTTGGCGTATCCTTAGATTGGGTAGGCGTATCCTTAGATTGGGTCGGCGTATCCTTAGATTGGGTCGGCGTATCCTTAGATTGGGTCGGCGTATCCTTAGATTGGGTCGGCGTATCCTTAGATTGGGTCGGCGTATCCTTAGATTGGGTTGGCGTATCCTTAGATTGGGTCGGCGTATCCTTAGATTGGGTCGGCGTATCCTTAGATTGGGTCGGCGTATCCTTAGATTGGGTCGGCGTATCCTTAGATTGGGTCAGCGTATCCTTAGATTGGGTCGGCGTATCCTTAGATTGGGTCGGCGTATCCTTAGATTGGGTCGGCGTATCCTTAGATTGGGTCGGCGTATCCTTAGATTAGATTGGGGTATTCTTTTAACTCTTATAGTAATGGCACATTTGTTGTAGTCCAGTAGCTCTAATGGGCTGTCCTTGCATATGGCGGTATCTTAAGCAGACTTTAGGCCTCATGCACACAGCTGTATGTATTTTGCGCTCCACAAACCGCAGATCCGTAAACTATGGATACCGGCCGTGTCCATGCCACATTGTGCTAATAGAACTGCCTCTTCTTGTCTGCAAAATGGACAAGAATACGACATTTTATACTTGCGGCTGCTCCCTACACACGTTTTTTGTGGACCGATAGAAACGAATGGGCCCGCGTGCGATCCCCCAAAAATGCAGATTGGCTGTGGACCCAAAATACAGTCTGAGGCCTTAAAGGGGTTTTCCGAGAGTTTTTTTAACCCCCTTTGGATAGGTATCAGTATCTGATTGGTAGGTGTCCCTCTGATAATGTGTTTTAAATGGCATCGGCACATGCAGTAGGGGGACCTTCTAGCGGCTTTGTCTTGCCCAGTGATGACCCTTTCATCGGTCACATGGCCTAGTTGCAGCTCAGCGCCATAGAAGTGAATGGGCCTGAGCTGTGATACCAAGCACAATCGCTAAACAATGTACAGTGCTGTGTTTGGTGAGCTGTGATGCCACTGTGAGCATCGGTGCCTTCTCAAACAGCTGATCGGCGGGGGTCCCGGGTGTCAGACCCACGATAGGGCATCAGTAAAAAATAGTTGGAAAACCCCTTTAAAATTGTTCTCTGGCATGTTGTCACTTGCATGTCAGCCTCCTGTGCTCTAGCTGTCTGTTCTCGGTAGGTTAAGTCAGATTGTCAGATGAATTAAGCTTTCTGTATAACATGTGGAAGAGCCAAGGTTTCTTACATTGAAAGGTCGCGCTATCAGTATAATTACATAAGTCCCATAGGGTAGTGGTCACCAGCTGCTCATTTACTGCTCCGCACAATGGGGCTGCCTGACACGTGAGCAGCGGTGGTAAATCTTCACGCTTGAGAAGGTCTGTATGAAAGACCCTCAGGTAATCTTCCCCTCATCAAAAACTGCAAGATAATCATGTGGATTGTGATTCAGCCGTGTCAGTAAAATCTCACCGCAGAATTAGAGCATGGCCCCCAAACCTGCAGATATTTCCACAGCCCCCATTGACATCCATTGTACCGTGCTCTGACACAGACGACAAATCCACCATATGTGACCATGACCTCTGTGCTGCGGAGGGCGTGTATAGATAGATCGGTGGTGTCTGGGGGTGGACGTTATCTTCTCATACAGAAGTCTTTTCTGTTCTTCTTTTGTTCCCGGTGTTCCCTGATGGACGAGATTTAGCGCTGCCCTAGCTGATTTATAGGTGGAAGCCTCTGCCTAGCTTACCCATGAAGAACCCGTTAAATCACCGGAGCTCCAGAAAAAGCCCTTGGCCTGCGCAATCCAGAAACGCTCAGGTGCTCATATCAGAGGGGAGGAGTGCGGGAAGTAGGGGCTATGTCTGGGTTCAGCTCTCAACCTGGACAACCCCTTTAATGGGAGCTGGGAAGTCTCCATTCACTGATGTATAGCACGTTATGAAATTAAAGGGATTCTCCAGGATTTAACAATTGATGACCTATCCCTAGAATTGGTCACCAATATTTAATCAGTTGGGATCATTTTGGTTGTCTTTTTGGACTGGTATGTGTCAGTATGCTTTTTAGCGCTTGAAAAGCACTATATTGAAATTCCTTATATTGTATTTTATTATTATTAATCTTTTTCTCCAATTTTCCGCTATCAATAAAAACCTAACTGCTTAATATACAGACTCTGTTCAAACTGCATTTCAAAGCCCCCCGGCGCTGAAAGGTGTGCTGTGTATTTTTGGAGTTGATCGAAATAGTTGTTTTTAATGAATGTCAGAATATATGGAAAATCAGGTGCCATGAATGATGTCCCAAGCACAGACTAAGGCTACTTTCACATTAGCGTTTTGGAATTCCGGTATTGAGTTCCGTCATAGGGGCTCAATACCGGAATAAAACGCTTCAGTTTTGTCCCCATTCATTATCAATGGGGACAAAACTGAACTGATGACAACTGAATGCTCCTGAAAGCATTCCGTTCCGTCTTCAGACCGGAGAGCCAGAGTTTGCTCTCCGTACTAGTTATCCGCACCTAAACGGATCTGGAATGACCCCCAATGCAAGTCAATGGGGACAGATCCGTTTGGTGTGGACACACTTGTAAACGGATCCGTCCTCCATTGACTTTCAATAGAGGTTATTCCGGATCCGTTTAAAAGATGCTAAAGATAATACAACCGGATCTGGAATTACGGATCTACAAGGTTGTATTATTCAGTACGGATGCGGCGGGTTCCCTTCCCCCGCCGGATCCGTACTAAGGCTAGTGTGAAAGTAGCCTTACTACCGCTCCAGTCTCACAGGCACAGCCCCTCTTCTCTCTCACATACACAAAATCACACAGGCACACACATATACAAAAATACACACATTAAAACTAGCGTAGAAAAATGTAAATGAGACGGGCCTGCCGGCATGTCCTCTTACCCGCCCATGCCATGCCCACTTTTTTAGACCTGGCGTGAGCGAGGAGAAATCAAAGATTGCAGAGCAAAGGACCTTTTCGCTGCAGTCTGTTCCAGAAATACACCTAATATAGGCGTATTTCCGGTTTGTAAATGACCCGCAATGTACGTCCTTCAGGAAATGCAAATCTTTTATTTTTTTAATGTGTGGATGGAACAGCACAATACACTGCACCATACAGAGGCGTCCAGCTAAAATATATACTGCTTATACCTGTATATACAAATATATTTATATATACACAAATACATGCACATAGATACATACATACACACACGCATGCACACATACATACATACCTAAACACGAGCACGTACACACACACACACACACGCGCACATGCATACATAGCCTTCGGGCACATAGTGGCATCCGTCCGAGTCATTCATCTGGATATCCACTCGCTGTATACTTCTGGTGGACGCTGCAGACACGTGTGTGTGGTCAGCCGTGTTCTTTTGCTCCTGTGTCTGGAGCCTGTCATTACTGTCGGCAGTGTGCACAGCATCACAGATAACCAATAATGAGCCAATAAATGTTAATCAGCTGCCTACTGCCAGGGGCAAGTTCTGAAGCTGTCAGGGCACTTTGCTGAAATTGACCTTGCAGCGTCCCTAATTAAACCTGTGGGTTATCTAATATTCAAGGTAAGTATCCCTGTCCGGATCCATATAGCATATTTAGCCTTCTGTTCTAATAGTGCTGCTCGACAGGTATCGGGATCTTCCTATAAATCACCCTTGCAGTAGGATTGATACAAGCTCGTTTCTAAGGCTACTTTCACACTAGCGTTTTTAAATTCCGGTATTAAGTTCCGTTATAGGGGCTGAATACCGGAAAAAAACGCTTCAGTTTTGTCCCCATTCATTGTCAATGGGGACAAAACTGAACTGAAGACAACGGAATGCTCCTGAAAGCATTCCGTTCCGTCTTCAGACCGGAGAGCAAACCGCAGCATGCTGCGGTTTGCTCTCCGGTCCAGGCATCCGCACCAAGATGGATCCGGAATGACCCCCAATGCAAGTCAATGGGGACGGATCTGTTTGGTGTGGACACACCAGTAATCCGGATCTGTCCTCCATTGACTTTCAGTGGAGTTCATTACGGATCCGGCTACATACATACAGACATACATACACACATACATACAGACAGACATACATACAGACATACATACTCACATACTCCAGGGACGCCGGCAACATGTCTTCACGCGCCTCCTGCGCGCAGCTATGACGTTTCCCCACTGCGCCCAGCAGAGGGCGCTGTGGGGAATAGTCATCACTGCGCGCAGGAGGCGCGTGAAGACGTTCTGCCGGCGTCCCTGGAGTATGTGAGTATGTATGTATGTCTGTGTCTTGTTCCCATGTGTGTGTTCCAGCGCTGCTCCGGCTCCACACATGTATCAGCAGCAGTACGGATCCGTCGGCACCCTTCAGGTGCCGGATCCGTGCTGCCGCTATTGTGAAAGTAGCCTAAGCAAAAGACCCTTCCAGATGGTGGCATTTTGCGGCAATTTTTGCATCGCAGCCAAGTTTGTTCTAAATATTGTGTAGGCGAAACAATTTAAAGGTTTGTTGTTTTTTTGAGATGTATGTAAATTGGTTGTCATTAATGGCTTATACCGGGTTGCATTTATTTGGAAAGAGCCTGATATAGCTTGTATTAATTCAGTAGGACAGGATCGTCTGCCCGGGAGGCTGGATCAGGCCCTTAAAGGCTTACTACCTTAATAACCTCACTGTATGACACATGTATGACGCTCTTGGACTGCTATAGCATTACTGCCGTGTTAATTGTTATTATTCCTTCTAGAAGTTTATGAATAAGTTCAGGAATAATCGTTGTATGAAACGGGAATACAACTAAACAGACTTGTCAGAACAGTTGAAAAGTCCTATTAGTGATTAGAGAAGTCAGAAGGTCATAAAAGCAAAACAGAAGAAGTGATTCTGACTTCGCTGATCCCCTGCCACCTCGTTCCATTGCTTTCTGGGTCCCCAGCTGCTCTCTGCATTTTGGCTTCTCTTGACACACAGGAAATGCTGGCAAGCCAATCACAGGCATCAGCAGTGATCCGCCTCAGCCAGTGATTGGCTGAGCAGTCATTTCCGTTGTGGGAGGAGGGACCAGAAAGTAGAGACCAACCTGAACTGGGAAACCATGGGAACAGACGGAGTGATGAGGTCTGTGACTTCTTTAGGCCATTCTGATCCTTTTTAAAAACATTTAAGGAGATCCCCTTTAATAGTGCCTGCAAATATGTCTTACCCATATAATACAGCCATATAATACCATCCCTATGACGGAACTCTCAAGAATCTGTGATATAAAAAAAAATATATATAAAAGATAATTAGGAATTAGAATTTTAATTTGCCCCCCTATAGTATAGTATCATACACACCACTGGTATGGAGATAATAAAATGAACTTTTTATACGTTAAATTTCCGCCCTGTGTTGCCTCCTCCGTATTGATCCCCTGAGGCTCCTCTGCTCTCCAGGAATGTTTTGTGCTTTGCATTTTGTAAACTTTTTTTTTTTTTATGTCTAGATTTTTTTTTTCTCTCCTCGATTGCTTATGCTGTTTCTTAAACGACATCTGGCAGACGTCTTAATGGCTGAGCGAATTTTTTGCCCGGGGGGCTTTATAAACACTAAAATTGAGGAATTCAAGAATCATATATCTCCTTCCTCCCCCCTTCTGAGAGGAATATAATTGCCCATCGAAATATGCCCAGTGATCACATTCGTTACAGTAATGCTTGTAAACTTATGGTGCTTGAAACTTTGCAGGGCTTAGGTTAACTTTCCATCAGTTGGAGTAGCTGCTGAGCTTGGGATTGAAGAAACAAGGTCAAGTCCTAGCGTAACGCTTTGATTCTAGAATAAATCTGTAGATTACATTGAGCACATATGATTGGCACGCTCCCCCCTGTTATTCCTTCCTCAGCTGTGGATGAAGACAACTGCGGAATATCTTACGCACAAGTGTTAAGCAGTGTTTTTGGCTGGGCCTACCCTGATGGCTCGGAGAAATGTTCTTGATTGACCTTTATGCTATGGCAGGGATCAGCAACCTCCCCGACACTTTAGCTGCTGTGAAACTACAACTCCCAGCATGCACACTTGCTCTGCTGTTGTAACTCATAGAAGTGAAAGGAGGATTCTGGGAGTTGTAGTTTTAGAATAGGTAGAGTGCTGGAGGTTGCTTATCCCTGTGTAAAAGCTGCCTATAGATACATTTTTGTGGGGTTGACAGAACCTCACCCAGGTTGTAATGGTGGAAGCACAATTGTTCTTTTCCTGTCAAAAATGATCAAACATGGTGAAAAACCACGGAGACACTTCATGAACTTTTTTTTTTTTTTGCATCTGCAAAATGGACTATGACCTTATCTCGGGTTGCAGGCTACTTTGTACTCAGAATGGTGTGCCTTTTTGCAGCCTGTGTTCTTAGTATTACAACCTTGCACCATTTGTTTGAACACCTGCTACGAAAACCATGGCGTTCTGAGTACAATCCAACTTGCAATACAATGTATACATTGGGGAGGCTTCAGCTTGTTCGAATGCTGAAACCTCTGATCGGCAACCAAAGAAGAAATGGGTATCCACCAGAAGATGTTTTGACAATCATTGGAGAGACTGCAGCTTATTAGACTGCCAAAGCCCCTGATCGGCAACCAAAGAAGAAATGGTTATCAGCCAGACGATTTTTCGGCAATCATTGGAGAGACTGCAGTTTATTAGAGTGCCGAACCCTCTGATCGGCTACCAGAGATGAAACTGGTATCCGCGAGCAGATGTTTTGGCAATCGTTGGAGAAGCTACAGCTTGTTTGAGTACCGAAGCCCCTGATCGGCAACTAAAGATGAAATGGGTATCAGCCAGACTATTTTTCGGCTAACAGTCATATGTGTCTGGTTGGCATGAGCCTATATGTCAGACTAGAATATAAAATGCATGAGGTTTAAGCCGCTGTATTGTGCTAACCTGTAACAAATGAGGTGAAATGTTGTCGTATATATATATATATATATATATATATATATATATAATGCATATCACGTTAGTGACAGATGTATTTGCTAAGCTATTCTAGATCCTAACAAGTGATGATCATCAGGAGCCTACTCCAGTAGTTACACCCTTTTGAAGGCAGCACTCCAAATCCATGGGTTTCCCATGGTGTTTCTCAAAGCCAAGTCTTTGACAGGGGAAAATACAATAATGGTTTTCAGGTTCTTTTTAAGTTTATGTCTTTTCCACCAAAATGGTTCTGCACACGCTGAACGGATCAGCAAGTCGTCTGGAAGTTCTGGCCTTGAGAAGACCGTTTCCACTGGCAGCAGGACTCCCTTGTACCCGTAATGTATTCACCATGACGACTCGGCCACAATTAATTCCAGACGTCTGAGCAGCAGTCACTTATAATACGCTCTCTCGGTCTGTATTCTTTTGACAGTGGGTCCAGGGAGATGCGGTCCTTGTTACACGTTGTTATGAAGTTTTAAAGCTTATCCTTGTTATGTCCTAATCATTCATTTATGAAGCACCAGGTATCTGTACAGTTGTTATATCTACTCTTCTACACAGTGACACAGATGGTAGGGAGGCAGGCCGCTGAGAGTTTTCACATTTTTCTAGAATATAGAAGCATATGGCGGGGGTGGGCATATACAGAATTAATCCCATAGAGGTGGGATTGGACAGGGTGAGTAGGATTCGATGACAGAGGGAGCACGCATTTGTAAGGGTTGCATACACATTAGCATCTGTGCTGCTTTTTTCATCCGGCTGCTTGAAGCTCATAGAGAAACAGCTTGGATGGTTGTAATGGATATTAAAAGTGAGGCAGTATACACCGACACGCATCTGAAACAAATATAAAATGGCATGTTCTAATGCAGTGGAGACCAGACATTATTGGGTGTATATTTTGAAGAGCAATGGATCAGTGGTATTTTTGTAATAAGCTTCTGGGCGCCCATGCTTAAAATAATCACTGTGCTTTTAACAAATTATACAGAAATCAATACTACAAGTGAATGTAAGTAACTTAGTAATATGTCTTGAAAGAGAAAAAATGCCTCTTTCTCCACTTATGAGACTGTTATCCCTGCCCTGATCGTTCATCATCAGTTCAAAGCTGAAGTCTACCTTGAGGGATGCAACGGGCTATCAGTTCGCTGCTGGATCAGGTTACATGCTCCTCATAGAAGTCTGTGGAGGAGCTGAAGAGACAGAGGCACAGAGATGCTGCTGCCTTGATTCACATCTCAGTGCTTCTGTATGATGTCCACCATGCAGCTGTTGCCACTTCTAAGAGGGAACTACAGAGAGATGTAGGAGCAGGATCTCCTCTTGTCTTAGTTTGCTGTGTATGGGAGACATCATAGCAGCTAGTTTCCCTGTAGCTCAAAGATGGCCAACAATTAGAGATTGAACCTGCAAAGGGGTGATTTATATAATGGCCAGAAATAGTGTTCTTTCTCATGTATACACCCTGTGATGTTCAGGGTCCGTACACTGTTTACTTCCAGAACCTGTGGGCCTCTTGGTGGGGGTGTCAGACTCCAACCCATCTCATATTGATAATCTATCCTGTGGAAGTCCCAGATAAACCCTTAACATTCAGTCATAAGAAATAAACAAAAGAAAGAAAACCCTCTTATTTCTGCATCATCTGCTTCACTAAAACCCTCTAAGGACCTTGTGCATAAAAACTGATTGGACTTGTTATTCCTGGCTTCATTCAGGCTTGTTATTGGCAATTGGCGTCACATGGAGATTACTTATATTATCCTTTATTTCCAACTACATTATCATTCACGATCCGCTGCAATAAAAACAATTCATATTTCAGGTCTTGCATTATTAATTTTATGCTTGGACATAAAAACTTTTTACTCTTCTTTTATTACTTTTGTGTTCTTTTATCCCATGTCAAGGTACAGCCTGTCTCCCTTTGGCCTCGGTCCTCAAGCCTTCGAGACCGCAAGGTATATTGATATAGTGGAGTGCTGGACTCTGTAAGACCATCTCTTGTAAGCCTCATGTAGGACTTCTTTAACCCCCTAACTGTTTTGCCAGAGTGGAGCTCAAGCAGTAGGAAAAGTAGCTAACTGGAGGGGGGAGGGCTCTTTTAGATGCTGCTACCCTCTGAATGGTAGCAGCTAGAAACATGCAACTGATCTTGTTTGAAAGCAGACATTCCAAGCTTTCAGACAATACCAGAAAGACAGCAATATGTTTAGGACAGAGAAAGATATCACTGATAGAATTCGGGTGCTGTGAATGCAGCTGAAAATTAAAGTAAAAACAGGTTTTACTCGCAATTATTCCCGACTTGATTTCTCCTCTGTTGGTCTTGTATGAAAGCCTGGACTGTCAGCTTTCAGACAAGACCAGTTTCTAGCTGCCACCATTGAGGAGATATCACCATCTAAAGCAGCCCTCCCCCTCCAGTTAGCTGCTTTTCACACTGCCCAAGCTGGACAAAACAGTGAGGTGGTTAAAGAGGTTTTTCCTGCCTCCTCAGGATAACTCAATATCTGATCAGTGATGGTTTGAGACCCTGCTCCCCCACAATCAGCTGTTCCATGCAGCCTCCAGCACTGGGACAATCACTTTGAACGGAAAAGGAAGCACGGCTCCATTCAAAGTGTGTGAGTGTGGCTAAGCTCCCATTGAAGTGAATGGAACCTGAGCTGCAGTACCCAGCACGGCCACTACACTTTGAATGGAGCTATACTTCCTGTTCCATTCAAAATCCTAGTCCCAGTGCTGAAGGCTGCAGGGGACACCTGATCGATGGGGGGTGCAGGGTGTCGGACCCACACCAATAAGATATTAATGATCTATCCTGAGAATAGGTTATCAATATCGGGAGCTTGGAAAGCCCTGGCCTGTAGGTTATACATCTTACATACATGTTCCTCTCATCGTTCCCCATCTGCTGAGCATCTATCTAGACTTATGATGACCAAAGAAGATTTAGAGGTAGAAAAATTGCTCAGTCTTAAGACTGGTTTCTAGATGCCCATCGCTCCTTCAAATGCTGTGAATTAATGGGCAGTACCAGGAATCTGGCATTAAACATCCGCGCTTCGTGTTAGGATTGTGAGCTTGTCCACAATCCATTCTGAATCCATGCCCATTAAATATTTATCCAGGACGGTCAAAGCAAATTTAGGCGAGCTCCAGAGCTGTCACTGCCGCCCTCCTTGAGGTTTACATTCCTAACTAAAAGAACATGGCAAGCGGTGTTGATTTTACGGATCAAAAGAGGATAAATCTACGGTAATTCTCTTCTTATAAAATCAGACTATGAGGAGCTTTCAGTTGTCGGCCTGTTTAAATGAACGTGACAGCGCTGCACATTGACCTTTTATGCAGGTACAACAGTTTTGTCGAGAATATACATAAGCCAAGAGCAGTCACACAATATCACAGCCAGCAGCGGATGTGGCCTGGAAATGACTATATGTATGTGCATTTGGTTTTTCTAATGTCTTCCTGCGGTTGTACAACTCTACGGAGGCACATAAGAGGATAGGGACTACCTGCCAAGAGACATCTCAGACTTGTGGTCAAGTTGGATCCAATGTTCTGTTGGTTGGTGAAATGCTTCACTATTTATATTCACCATTAGACATTTCCTCTTACAAAAAGTCAGTCCGGACGCTGAGTGATAGACGTACGACTCATATTATGTTCTGTAAAAGTCGTTCTTTGAAACTTGGGATTGTGTCCTCCATGAGCCAATTCTAAATTCTAACCTAAAGGTGTCTGCAGTGATGTTTGGAGGACAAGACGAATGGTCATTATCCAACACGTCAAGTTAGAGGATAACTTTTTTTGACTTTTTTGCTTTTGGCATCTAACTTTTTCTTTCTGTTAAGCTCTTGTTGGTGCCTCCTGGATTATGAATCTTCTGATTCCTAGTCTTAAAGAAGCACTCCCACAAAAATGTTATTCTCTGACCTAGAAAGGTACATGATGTAAATTGTAGTGAAGGTAACCTTCTTACCAGTGACTGTATTTGTGAGTTATAACCTCCTTTCTGATCCTCAACTGTGTCATGTGATCAACACTCCCTGAATCCTCCATTCACGTTTGTGCCAAGCAAGTGTGCATGCTGGGAGCTATAGTTTCTCAGCATCTGGAGTGCCAAAGGTTGTTGACCTCTGGTCTTCATGTTGAGTCATACCATTGATTTGATGAACAACTGACCAGTCACATTGCTGCTGATGCTTATCTTAAGCGTATGGCTGGCTTTACGGTATATGGCTCGTCCCTGATGTTTACGGCACCTATAAATGGATTTCGGAAGGAGAACTGTGAGGGTGGGCGCCTATAAACGGATGTTCTAAATGGACAGAAAACCATGAGGGTTTATTTTAAAAGCAATAAAAACATTAGTGGATTTTGCTGTCAAATACTATTCAAAGCTTGCCACCTTCTACCAAGTGAATGTTCCCCCTGAGGCGTTACACAGTTATTATATGCTACAATGGGTCACAATTCTGTTTGAGTATTCAGATTTTCTTATTGCGTTTAAAGCACATTGACACAATTAGTGCCTCCTTTGCGTGGTCCTTCTGGTGTGTTCCCTGCATACAGGAGATGTCATTGTCACAGCTGTCTGTCTTCCCTTAGAAATCCGTAGTTTGGCCTAATGGAATAAAAAGCAATGCACTGCATATAGCGGCCAGCCAGATTCTAGGTAATTTGGACGATAGATATTCTAAGGCCTCATGCACATGGATGTGTGTCCATATTTTAGTTTGAAGAAAAAAAAAAAAAAGATTAGCAAAAAACATTCATTTCATGTGCATTCTGTGTTTTTTTTTTTTCCACTCCTATCAGTAGAAAGTGCTGTTCTCGTCTTCGGACAAGAATAGGACAAGTTCTATAATTTGCAGAACGGAAAAAATGTGTGCACGCCTGCAGAGAAATTAATAGGTCAGTGTACACGGATCCACAAAAAACACTGATGGTGTGCATGGCCGCACAGAAATGAATGAGTCAGTGTACACACGGACCCACAAAAAACGAACTCACAAAAAACACTGATGTGTGCATTGCCGCACAGAAATGAATGAGTCAGTGTGCACACGGACCCACAAAAAACGGACCCACAAAAAACACTGATGTGTGCATGGCCGCACAGAAATGAATGAGTCAGTGTGCACACGGACCCACAAAAAACGGACCCACAAAAAACACTGATGTGTGCATGGCCAGACAGAAATGAAGGGGTCAGTGTGCACACGGATCCACAAAAAATGGACCCACAAAAAACACTGATGTGTGCATGGCCGCACAGAAATGAATGAGTCAGTGTGCACACTGATCCACAAAAAACACTGATGTGTGCATGGCTGCACAGAAATGAATGGGTCAGTGTGCACACGGATCCACAAAAAACACTGATGTGTGCATGGCCGCACAGAAATGAATGGGTCAGTGTGCACACGGATCCACAAAAAACACTGATGTGTGCATGGCCGCACAGAAATGAATGAGTCAGTGTGCACACGGATCCACAAAAAACACTGATGTGTGCATGGCCGCACAGAAATGAATGGGTCAGTGTGCACACGGATCCACAAAAAACGGACCCACAAAAAACACTGATGTGTGCATGGCCGCACAGAAATGAATAGGTCAGTGTGCACACGGATCCACAAAAAATGGACCCACAAAAAACACTGATGTGTGCATGGCCGCACAGAAATGAATGAGTCAGTGTGCACACGGATCCACAAAAAAAGGAACTGACAAAAAAACACTGATTTCACCTTATCTGTCCATATATCCAACAATAAAGCCTCACGCACACGACTGTTTTTTTGTGGTCCACAAACCGCAGCCGCCTTGTCTGCAAAATGGACATGAATAAGACAAGTTCTGTCTCCTTTGCGAATGTATGGATGCGAACAGCATATGGATGACATCCGTGTGCTGTCCACATTTTGTGCGGCCCCATAGATGTGAATGGGTCTATGTGTGATCCGCAAAAAATGCGGCCAATGTGGAAGGCACTGTCCTATGGAAGTGAAAGGGGACGCCATAGTTGTAATTACGCTGCAGTGTCATGGTGAGCAGTGAAGAGAAGTAGCGCTCCTACGTACGTGGCATTCTCTTCAAACAGCTGATTGGCGGGGGTCTGCCCTCCCCCGATCTGATATTGATGACCTATCCTGAGCATAGGTCATCAATATAAGAAAGTGGACAACCCTTTTAAGGCCTCTTAAGAAATTGATTGATGGTTGAACAAACATCTGGTGAACGTTCCTTTCACAGACACGGCCATACACACTTTAGTCCTTATTGGCCGTGACGTTGATGAATCTGGCCATACATGTTCAATGAAAGCCAGCAATGGACGCAGGAACTTAATGGTAACGTTCTTCCAAAGAAAGATCCTTCGTTCACAAACAATCTTTGTTTGAATGAAAGTTCTTTTGTCTGACTATTGGACTAAAATATTAAACATGGCCGACTTCCTTTCACACATTGATCATTCGTTGTTACGTTTCAACAGATGAACGTTCGTTTTAGTTGAAATCGTCCATTTTGATCAAATGCTCCTTTTAGAGCTGTGTGAATTTTGAGGAAAAAACCCTTTTCTAGACATCTTTCTATTAGCTGCTTTTCCATAGCGTCCTGACGTGTTGTGTTTACAGTGTCCATGACCGTCCTGTGACTTCACTCTCTGGAGCCATTTCACGTTAACAAAGCCGTAATGTAATTATCCCTCGCTTTTACCATGTAATTTGTTGGGACCATGTATTACCCTATTCAAATGTGAAAACAAGTCCATAGATGGGACGGCACTGCCCCCTAAAGCTGCCGCGCAACAATGTGCGTCACCAAGCGGCGGCCCAGCCACAGGAAAAAATGGAATGCGGTGGTGCTCAATCCACAAAGAAAAAATAGAGACTGTGTACATAGAATAAAGGATGGCACTCACCGATCTTCTTCCAACAATCCACTCTTTATTAGGTACAAAAAGGCTGGGGTACAGGACGCCATACAGGCAAGCGAGTGGCAACAGCCGTTTCGCGTAAAAACGCTTCCTCAGGCCTCAGGAATATTACCCTATTCATATTTGTCGAAATTTGTAGAAAATGCCCACGGGATGTATTGTGTTCTGGGCGAGAATATTGTGTTACCTCTCATTTAGTTAATCTACAATGCATCTACTTAAGGTATTAAGAGTATTATGCTTTCCTTTACCTTCTAGGCAGAAGCGACTAAGGCTTTGGCAGTGTATCTCGGTTACATCTGTAGAAATGTCTTTCTGGTCTGCAATTTGTTTGCTTGCTGTTCACTCCCCCTTAAAACCTTTAAAACCAGTTTGACAGGGTTGTTTTTCTTTCTTACATCTGTATAGTTGAACTTTCTCTAGCATTTCACCCTTTAGTCATACATTCACGGGTAGATCCGTGAGCTTATCGTTCCCATCTTACCAAGTGTTCTAGATTAATGGCTGGTCATCAAAAATGATATAAAACTAGGATAAAAAAAAAGGTTAAAGGATCACCGACCTTTCACAAAAATGTTCATATGTCGTAGAGACATATCAAAGGCTTGGATATGGTGGGGTCTGAGTGTTGAAGCTCCCACCGATCACTAGAACGAGGAAAGAGAAGTGCTTGCATAGTGCGTTCTCTCTCCTCGCTGCAGGAGAAGAAACGAGGTGGGCTCAATAGAAAGTCCATGAGTCCATCTGTCTCCTGCAGAGAATGTACTATACGAGCACTTCTCTCTCCTCGTTCTAGTGATCGTTGGGTGTCTAAGCACCCAGACACCAACCCTCTAAATCATTGATATGTCTCTATGACAGGGGTGCACAACGATTTTTGGGTGGGGAGGACCACATTGTCAGACTAAACCAACGTCAAGGGACGAAAATAAAATTTAAAGTGTTATTAATAACTGAAATACTGAATTTATGGTACATTGAACATACAGTGTATATACTATTAAAGGGGTTTTCCGAGTTATATATATTGATGACCTATCCTCAGGATAGGTCATCATTATCAGATCGGCGGGGGTCCCACACCCGGCACCCCCGCCGATCAGCTGTTTGAAGAGGAGGCACGCGCCGTATCAGCGCTGTCTCCTCTTCAGTGTTTACATGCTGGCCGACTCGGGGGTAGTGGTGAGTAGGTGTAATTACACCTTACCGCCCCATTCATTTCTATGGGAAGAATCTCTTCCATAGACTTGTATGGAAGCGATTCTTCCTATAGAAATGAATAGGGCCGTGAAGTGTAATTACACCTACTCACCACTACCCCTGTGTCGGCCAGCATGTAAACAGTGAAGAGGAGGCAGTGCTGATACGGCGCGCGCCTCCTCTTCAAACAGCTGATCGGTGGGGGTGCCGGGTGTCGGACCCCCGCCGATCTGATATTGATGACCTATCCTGAGGATAGGTCATCAATATATATAGCTCGGAAAACCCCTTTAATGACCAGTTACAGCTCTAGGACTCCCATCTAATGGGAGACTACATGAAAGATACGTGTGAGCAGCCACAAGACATAGACATACATGTCTGTTACCAGATGTTTGGGGGCCACACAGAATAGTATCGAGGGCCACAGGATGTGCACCCCTGCTCTTTGACATAGCAATATTTTTGTGAAAGCTCAGTGACCCTTAGGGGGACATTCACATAACCGCATCCCTTTTGCAGTCTGCAAATTGCGGATCCACAAAACATGGATACCGGCCATGTGCGTTCCGCATTTTGTGGATCAGCACTCCCTGCCCCTTAAATTAAGGGAATACTATTCTTATAACACTCACCACTGTGGGTGAGATGAGCTGAAAAATATAATTAGAGAACCCCTTTAAATGTGCAAACTACCAGTCTGCTGCTAGAGTTCTGAATATTGCCAATACATAGGGTTCTGCCCCTAGTGCTAGAAGAACTGATGCTCCTGGAAGTCCCAGAAGTTTCAGGATGGAGTTCATTGCTGAAGACTCCTTCTCCGTTCCAGAATGAATTGGGCCATTTAGTGTCTGTCTCCTTTTGTTTTATTGGATGAATTTTCTGCATGACAGTTTCCCAAAGCCAGGAATGTAAGACATTTCTATCTAATTACCCTCACATAAGCTGCTGCACAAGGACGCGGAGACTGTTATTTCAGGACAATTTCTGTAGGCTTTGTTTTTTTTCCAGACAAGCCATGTTGTGGTATTTTGTAGAGGTGCCCTTTGTGTCACACAATATTCCTGTGAACTCCTCCTGCTCTATAACCTGCTGCCTGCAGATCACGCTGCATTTTCATGGTGACCGCTTCCCTTTAAACTAGTCTTTCCTTTCAATCTACATTATACTTTAGTAGTAATTGCAAGCAGACACCTCATACAGGTCCATGTAATAAAGGGGTTCTTTAGCAGTTCTTGGGCCTGCTTGTGGCAGGAGAGAAAAAATATTCATTGAGGATGGTCTTTACTTGATGACATTAGAACCATTGTGGGTCATTTAAAGGACATCTGTCAGCCGATCTGTACCTATGACACTGGCTGACATGTGCACTTGGCAGCTGAAGACATCTGTGTTGGTCCCATGTTCATATGTGTCCACATTGCTGAGAAAAATGATGTTTTATTATATGCAAATGAACCTCTAGGAGCAATGGGGGCGTTGCCGTTACACCTAGAGGCTCTGCTCTCTCTGCAACTGCTGCATCCTCTGCAGTTTGACTTAAAGGGTTTCTCCGGGAATTAAGAACATGAAAATACTTAAATATTACTTCATTATAAATATATTTCCAAATACCTTACATTAGTTATAATGGCTCGTTTTGTCTAGGGAGCAATCATTAAAAAAACAAAATGTCCGCTGTCTTATTAGTACACACAAAACCTGTCCTAATCACACAGCAGGACAAGTTACTTCAGAACACTGAGGTAAAGAGCTGTTCTTCATCTTCCTCTCTGCTCTACTTGTCAGGGATTATGATCCTGAATACAGATGATAAGATCTTTAGATGAATCTCTGTAGGAATGGAGTTCATGAGGAGATGTGGATAATGAGCAGCAGCACTTGCATGCAGTCTCCATTACCACAGTCTGTCCTCTGTACTTCATGCCTCCTCATGAACTCCATTCCCACAAAGATTCAGCTAAACATCATATTAAACTGTATTCAGGATCATAATCCCTGACAAGCAGAGCAGAGAGGAGGATGAGGCAGCTCTTTACCTCAGTGTTGTGAAGTAACTTCTCCTGCTGTGTGATTAGGACAGGTTTTGTGTGTACTAATAGGACGGCGGCCATTTTGTTTCTCCAAATCATTGCTCCCTAGACAAAAAGAGCCATTATAACTAATGAAAGGTATTTGGGAATATATTTATAATAAACTAATGTTTATGTATTTTCATTTTCTTAATTCCCGGAGAACCCCTTTAAGGAGAACTCAACGCCAGATGTGATCATGCCTGGTCCTGTCAATCAGGGCTATGGTACAGCCCTCACGGAGTATACTGCACAGGTCCTGTTCTCTCCACACCTGATGTCCCGTAGGAAGGGGAGAGACTAGATTTTGGAGGGACATTTTAACTTCTTGCTGTGAGTTTGGAAGGAGTGGGCAGTATTCATTAGCTGAGAAGCACCAGATGTAATTACACATGTAGACCGTATCTCAAACCCTGAACTGCGGACTATCTACCTGGTTAACATTTCCATATTTTTCTGTCTGGAGATAGATTGACACATGGCTGCACCCCTGATTTAAAACTGGTACCTGCAGTGTATTTTCAGTAGTAAATACTAGTGTAAAAATCTCAATGAAAGTAACCTAAATGATTACTAACAAAAATAAAAATCCTTTTATTATTATTATTATTTTATATCAGTGTGTCAACTATATGATTCCTCATGGGGCTCATATCTTACCCGGTGACCATCAGTGGCTGCAATCCCACCTGGCTTCTCTTCCATCCCCCTATCACAGCTCTGCCTGGTAACCAATCACTGGCTCAACCTACCAATCCGTTTCCTGTTCACGGACATGCCTGATTGAAGATATAGACTGTCATGACAGTTGGCATAAATAATGCATATGAGCATTGGAGGCAGGTTAAATAATATATAAATCGGCATTAATAATAGCTCCCCAGTGAATGACCTAGCAGCTAGGCATGGAAATGCAGAAAAATATAGAAATGTCACCTTAGAGTATATGAAATATATCCAAAACTTAAGATGTAGACCTCTGGAATGTGTGTTTTTTAATCTTCTGATGATTGTATAGCTCTTGCAGTCAGTCTGAGGAAGTAGAGGGTTGCAGAGAATAGCTGGCACTCTATGAATTACCAAGTATATTTTGTAATCATCCAAAAAGTAATTTTCTAAGTGCATGTAAATGAAAATGAAGCAACCTTACAGTCAATATTAATTAAATATTTCCCACCATTGTTTCTCGAGCTCCCATGCAAACTGTGTCTCCATGGTAACAGACAACAAAGAAACGCTGTGTAGTCTGATCCTGTAGTCTTCTATTCCCTCCTCTCTGTTCTCTACTTCTTCTGGCTAACCTACCAAATAGTACTTTGACATTCAGCTTGCAGCTCCTGGCCTATGGATGTTTCACGTCCTCTGATGCCTTCTCAGGGCCTTAGGTGATGCACAGCCCACGTGCCGCAAGCTGAATCTCCCATTTTACCATCCACTCTTTGAATAAATGTAGATCGTTGTGGGTGCCGTGATATTTTCTTGTTTTAGCTATGTAGCCTATAAGATCGTCTTTGTCATAGTAGGTACATATATTGGTGACTTTGCCATGCCATAGTTATGCACTCCGATGTAATTTAGCAGCACTGAATATGTGTTCATTCAAGGGCTGTTTTAAAGGCTATGTACACATTTGGAAACACTTTTTTATTGCATTGTACTTATTTTGAGCTAAAAATCATTTTTTCAAATGCTCTTTATTAAAAAATGTTGAACCCCTTTCTCCGTACAGCCTTCAGATTCTTTAGTAGCAGGCTCTGTATTTTTACTGTTTCCTGTCAAGCAGCTCAGCTGATTGCTCCTTATCACTGACCTTATAAACACTCATTATAGCTCACTTCTTATCTTAGTGATAAGAATGTGGCTTAGGCTACTTTCACACTAGCGTTTTAAAATTCCGGTATTGAGTTCCGTCATAGGGGCTCAATACCCGGAAAAAACGTTTCAGTTTTGTCCCCATTCATTGTCAATGGGGACAAAACTGAACTGAAGACAACGGAGTGCTCCTGAAAGCATTCCGTTCCGTCTTCAGACCGGAGAACAAACCGCAGCATGCTGCGGTTTGCTCTCCGGTCCAGGCATCCGCACCAAGCCGGATCCGGAATGACCCCCAATGCAAGTCAATGGGGACGGATCCATTTGGTGTGACACACCAGTAATCCGGATCTGTCCTCCATTGACTTGCAATGGGGGGGTCATTCCGGATCCGGCTACACAGAAAGACATACAGACATACATACTCACATACTCCAGGCAGGGACGCCGGCAGCATGTCTTCACGCGCCTCCTGCACGCAGCTATGACGTTTCCCCACTGCGTCCAGCAGAGGGCGCTGTGGGGAATCGTCATCACTGTGCGCAGGAGGCGCGTGAAGACGTGCTGCCGGCGTCCCGGGCTGGAGTATGTAAGTATGTTTGTGTGTGTATGTCTGTATGTATTTCTGTCCCACTGTCTGTCAACATGTGTGGGGCCGGAGCGCTGCTCCGGCTCCACACATGTATCAGCATTAGCATGGATCCGTTGGCACCCTTTAGGTGCCGGATCCGTGCTAACGCTAGTGTGAAAGAGGCCTAAGGGTCTCTTGAGATGGGACGATGAACCAGGTTGTTAGGAAGGAAGTGTGCCTTTCTGACAATCTGATGATCGGTAGCGGAGGAGACTGGTGCATTTACATGCAGCAAACTCCTCCACCTCCTTCAGAGTATGGGGAGGAGTGATCGCTAATGCCATCGCTCTTCCCCATACTGTCTCATTGTTTCCTGGCAGCAGATCATGTGTACACAACTTTTACAGAGATTTTGTGCTGCACAAACTATACAATTACCCGATGAACAAGCATTTTACTCGTTCATGGGGTAATCGGCGGTACATTTACACTGCCAGATCATTGCTAACTAGTGTTACTATGAACGTTTGTTAGCGATGATCTTTTCAATTATCAGTCTGTATATAGTGCCCTTTTAGTAAGTGTTTATGATCTTTTAGTAATTTAGAGCTGAGGGTTAGTAGATGAGCGGCGCAAAGTGAAAATACGATTCACACACCTAGACAGTTAACCCTTTGTGACAGAACAACTAAATAGTTTTAACAAAGACCAATAGAAAAAAATAATTTTTAGCTAATTTTTTTTTAGTAAAATGCAATCATAAGGTGTACATAGCCTTTACGTTTGACCATGTCATTGACCTTCTTGCTATATTTCACTTGCCCAGGGCTATTTGGCTGCTTCTACCAGACTGATTAGCGATATGGAGCTCAAGTCTCCCGATATGAGTTATATCACCTCCTTTTTCTTTTTCTAGAAGTCAGTGTAAATCCAATTTTTCCCACCGTCTTTTCAAACTTTTTAACCGTATGTCATAAATGTGTTGGCAAGTCAATGATGCCACATGGAGAAGTCAGCAATGGAAAGTCATTGATGTGCGCTTAGGTTTTTGTGAACGGAAATTTCTGTCCGGGATAATTTATTGTTGCCCCGAGCTGAAAAGAAGGTGAATTTCAAACAAGTCTGTACTATCATTTATATTGTTGGCAAGGCTTCTGTTCACTGTAAACTTTCCAAATCAGCCCCCAGTAAATCTGCGTAACTTTATATACCCCAGGGTTCCATGTTAATCTGCGTTCAGTGGCATCTGAAACACTGGACATTATTCACTACACAGAAAGATAAACTTGCTTCCAGCCAAAAATTCCAAAAAGGAAAAAAAAATCCTTGTAACTTTTTACTAAATTTCTTGTTCTTTTGCCTGATTTATGCTTTTTTTGTGGACCTTGATTACGATATCTCAGAGGAGAGCTAAAATGGTAGTAGACTAAACCCATTGTGTAATTTCAGCATCTCAACTCGATAGTTTTTTTTTTTTTTAGCTCGTTTAAGGAAAGTAGAAGTAATACCCATTACAACCCCTGTTGCATAATTATAGCTATTAAAAGGCCTTCGGACCTCTTATCGATGCCCATAGCTTGACCATTCGCTAAGATATGCCATAGACGTCCGTTTTAATGAAGTCCTACAACTGGGATGCGACCCCTCAAGAACAGAGATCCTCCTCTTACAGAATCTACATAACAGCAGGCTTGGCTGTCTCTGCAATCCAAACCTCCAAACCTGCCTCTGCATTCAGATGTTGAGGCCATCGACCACCTGGATGGGGCCTCAAGTCCTCTGTTGTTGAGATATCCTTTGGACATGCCGTAAATGTCTGAGACAAGAATACCCCTTTAAGTTTAAGTAGAAGTCATTGCTGGACAAATTCCAGGAATGTAGTAGACTGGACCTAGAAATTTACTTCTGGTACCTTACCTATTGTATCTGCTGGCCACTAGCATATTTACTTAATAAAGTCAGATTTGGTCCTGTGGTGGTCTGTCATATTCACAACTTCTATAATAAATGTGAATTAGAATCCTTCAGGAAAGACAAGAGGGGACGGTGCATTTGCACCACATTTCACTGGAGTATTTCTCACTTAAAGGGAAGAAAAGGATGCAAATGAGCTCTTAACAAGCTCTGCCTCTGATGGCACCAGATGTAAGGCAGCTATCTTATAAGTCCATGTTCAGCTTTTTAAATAAGCCTTAAGACAAGACTCGGATATTAAATAAGCCAGCACCTCATCTGCAGACAACTGTTTCGGGGTGATTGCCCCTCATCAGTGCAGAGCAGAGAGTACTGGCTTAACTGGGTAGGAGGCCTGACAGGGTTTTTTGAGACTTTTACACTGATGACCTATCCTCAGGATAGGTCACCAGTATCTGATTGGTGGGGGTCCAACACCCGGGACCCCCAGTGATCAACTGTTTGAGAAGACAGCAGCGTTCGCAGTAGCGCCACGGCCATTGAAGTGAATGGACCTGAGCTGCGATACCAAGGACAGCCGCTATACAATGTACGCTGTCGTGCTTTGTAAACTGTGAGAAGGCAGCAGCGCTGGTGCCTTCTCAAACAGCTGATCGGCAGAGGTCCTGGGTGTTGGACCCCTACGGATCACCTATCCAGAGGATGGGTCATCAGTATTAAAGTCTTGGAAAACCCTTTTAAGACATTGATAGCATATTGATAAACTAAGCCCTCAATGTCTGATCACTGGTGTCCCCCTACATTTGCTAAAACAGTTCTCTGCTCCCTCACCTCTTGTCCACCTTGCTATTTTCCTATGCCGGATTGTTGGCCCAGTATAGTAATTTGTTTTCTATCCACTGTCACCTTTACGTGTAGTCCTAGAGGGACTGTCAGTGCGTCAGCTTGTTATAATAGTTCAGAGGAAATCAAACTCACCAGGCCTAGCTTCAGTTGTATGTTATAAACGAGCTGCCATATGTAGCCTGGATGAGATGCCCAAGGCTAGACACCTCTGGTGGTCCTTATCTCTGCTCTTCACAAGTGGAATAACCCTTGTTTTGTCATTGTGAGCCTTTGCCGCCTTTAACCAATTTGCACTGACAGTGAGCATGATGAGAAACGTGTACGCCGTGTGATATAGTCCCACACTGTTCTAATTAGCATCTACAGCAGAAATACATCTCCTTGTGGGCACAGTGTAGAGATGTCAACTCTTACGTCTGCATGAATGAATGCCGAATATATTGACCCTGGCCCGGTAATGGGCTTTAGGTGAATAGATTAGTTCATTCGCAGAGAGGTATGGCTTTTTGCATGGTTACATGAGAGGGGTGCACAGCCTTTTGCACTTGTAGCCGTCATCTGCCACCAATTACACCAACCAAATTGCAAGTAAAATTACTCAGTCCACGTCAGTTCTCATTTTATCAGACTGTTGAATTTAAGAGTCCATGGTGAACGTTACCTTGCTACACAAATGGTATCACTGACCTCAAATTTTGCTGCTTGGCACCAACACTGCACCTCCTCCCTTGCGGTCGTTCTCGCTACATCCTGGCACCTTGGCCTCGGCAGTGCAGATTATGTCCAAAACCTAGTCTCAAGGAATATGGGACTAATTATCAGTCCTGCTATTAAATGTGCTACTAAGGCAGGTATAGGCTAGTTTGTTATTTGAGCTTACCCATTAACACTTGTAGTTAATATTCTCAGGGGCCACCCTAAAGTACTTTTTGCCAGCAAAGATGTCCCTCGCTTGCAGATAGAGTTCTTGTATCTGTCTGGCCAGTGCTCTTCTTTGTCAGTAGTACTGACCACATCATGTCTATGGATAGAAATAAATCTTGTCTCCTCTTAGCTGGCCTGGCCAGTGCCCTTATTTGTCAGTAGTACTGACCACATCATGTCTATGGATAGAAATAAATCTTGTCTCCTCTTAGCTGGCCTGGCCAGTGCTCTTCTTTGTCAGTAGTACTGACCACATCATGTCTATGGATAGAAATAAATCTTGTCTCCTCTTAGCTGGCCTGGCCAGTGCTCTTCTTTGCCGGTAGTACTGTGACCACATCATGTCTATGGATAGAAATAAATCTTGTCTCCACTTAGCTGGCCTGGCCAGTGCTCTTCTTTGTCAGTAGTACTGACCACATCATGTCTATGGATAGAAATAAATCTTGTTTCCTCTTAGCTGGCCTGGCCAGTGCTCTTCTTTGTCGGTAGTGCTGACCACATCCTATCTATGGTGAGAAATAAATCTCGTTTCAGCGTAGCTGCACGGATTGGGATTTACCAAATAAAGAACATGGACCATGGGATCATTTTCAAATGCTTAATACTTTCTGATACTTTATAAAACCTCAACCAGTCATACATTATTGCATTACTGTAGGTTTCCTCTTTGTTAGGGTAGAATTGAATTTTTGCTGTAAGTTACGATCACCCTCATCATTGGCCATTATCTCTGTAAGGTAATGTGACAGAAAATATGATCTATTGGCCATTACCCTTCTACCTTTTGGTTGGGGGTACATTTAGGATAAATCTGGCACTTTTCATTAGACATCTGGAAAAGCAGAACTGTACTGACGCTCCAGGAGGTCTTTACAGGTTATACTTTTATTGCATTACGTCGGAGAACACTCGGTTTATGTCTTGTATAGACCTGCCTTCATTCTGCATTCATTCCCCATGTCTGCACTATAAAGCAAGCACATCTGCTGGCTTGTCCTTTCTTTGTGTCCTCTGCAGAAGATGTGATTTGCTGTGCAGTAGCCTCACTGAGCTAATGGCATTGCAATGCTGTTATCTGCCTCGCCAGCACGATTGTGATACCCCCCAAAGGACCAGCGCTTTATTAGTTTGTGTTTGTGCGCTCAGCAAGATCTCTCCTTCTTTATCCTCTTTTTCTGGAAATATCATTGGAAATAGACCATATCAGTAACGTAAACTAATTGTGGGATACGACCTCTTCACTGTTAAAATGCTCTGAAATGCCCTTTTAATTATGGTGATATCAATATAGGTAAGGGAGGGAAAACTTCACAAACAACGCTCTTAAAGGCGATATGTTTTTTTTTAAAATAAGAATCAGGGAAACTAAAAAAAAAAAAAAAAAAAAAAAAAGTCAACATACATCTCCTATAGACAATCTACAAGCTATCATCCTGTATGCATTTACTGATTTTGACAAATTGAATGCATTAAAGGGGTTTTCCCATGATTAATGTTTAATTAATGTGATTAATTAAAAAATGAAAACCAGGGATCATATAGTACATGACAGTCTCTTTCTAACATAGCTGGAACCAGCCCTGTACCTCACATGGATCCAGAGATCTCATTCATTGCTCTGCTAGATTTATATAATGTTTTGGTGCGGATGCCTGGACCGGAGAGCAAACCGCAGCATGCTGCGGTTTGTTCTCCGGTCTGAAGACGGAACGGAATGCTTTCAGGAGCATTCCGTTGTCTTCAGTTCAGTTTTGTCCCCATTGACAATAAATGGGGACAAAACTGAAGCGTTTTTTTCCGGTATTGAGCCCCTATGACGAAACTCAATACCGGAATTATAAAACGCTAGTGTGAAAGTAGCCTAACTCAGTGGTTATGCTAAATTATCAATTACATGCAATTACAGAAGTTTTCAGATCCAGGTGCTGGTTTGAAAACTGTAGAAGTTTTCACGGGACAACCCCTTTAAATAATTATTTGCCTGTAGCATGGGATGGGCCATGGAATACATTCTTGAAGAGTGTCTGTCAGCATTTTTGACCCCACTAAACTACTGGCAAAGCTATGAAGGTAAAGGCGGGAGCAGTGTAGTCTTACTTGGGGCAATGATGATGCAGATTTTAATCTCCTTGGTGCCATGGAGTTCTGTGGAGGTTGACTTTTGGTGTTCACTAAGCACTTCGCCCAGCCCATCACTTCTGCTGTGAGTGAAGGCTGAGGCATCTAATCAGGAGAGATCTAGAGCCTTGACTTGCAGACATTCAATGACCCCCAAAGGGGCAACCTCCATGGAACTTGGTATGACTATCAAGGGGAAGAAGGGATTAAAGTCTGATTTCTTGGTCGTGCAACCTCCATGACCATTGCCCCAGCTATGCTTTTGCTTCCTCTTCATTATATAGGGCTGGCAGCAGTTTTGAGGAATCTAAACTGCTCACAGACTCCCACTAAGCTGGCCATATACATCAAAACAAAGTCAAGCCACATGCCCCCCTCTCTCTGAATTTTCTCAAATACAAAATGATGCTATACATACTGCTTTCTCGCTGGTCTGGTCTTCCTCCCTCTGCTTGTTTACAATTATATTAACTATATCAATGCAACAATAAGGCCACTTTCCCGCCGGATCCGTGCTGCTGCAGGTGCACGTGTGGGGCCGGAACCGCACTCCGGCCCCACACGTGTCAGACACAGTCTCAACATACATACATACACTTACACATACATACATACACTCACATACATACATACTTACCTGGTGGCTTCTGGTTGTCAGAGGCCCCAGCAGCTCCGGACAGCACAGGAGGAGGAGAACGATGCGCACAAAGGAAGGGAAGATTCCCCACAGCGCCCTCTGCTGGAGGGAGGAGGGAGCTGTGGGGAAAAAGTGCAGGTGACGGATCCGTCATGAACTCCATTGAAAGTCAATGGAGGACGGATCCGTTTACTATTGTCACACCAAACGGATCCGTCCCCATTGACTTGCATTGGGGGTCATTCCGGATCCGTCTTGGAGCGGATGCCCAGACCGGAGAGCAAACCGCAGCATGTATGCTGTATGCGTTCCCTTCAGTTCAGTTTTGTCCCCATTGACGACAAATGGGGACAAAACTGAAGCGTTTTATTCCGGTATTGAGCCCCTATGACTGAGCTCAATACCGGAATTTGTAAACGCTAGTGTGAAAGTAGCCTAAATGGTGTTCTCCAGCGAATATTCTCACTCCTTTACTCACCCCACCTGGGGCTCTGGTCTCGTCAGTTTCTGTGGGTGGGCAGAAAATGATTCATCCAGTATGGATGAATGAAAGGTGTCTGGGCCACTTCACTATGAGATCACTACACTGGAAGGGAGCAGGTGGGTCCACCTCTGAATGCAGAAGAAGGTGGACCAGAATTTTGGCCGCAGGAGAAACAACGGGAAATAGTAAAAAATACGAAAAAAAAATCTTAATAACTAGATAGCATGTATATTGCAATAATATTTCATTTGAAATGCCACGTTCTTTGCCTAAGAAAAACATGTTTCTTGGAATACAATGCCGACCGGCTGTAGTCTCATTTATGGGGTTATCCGACAGCATGGCACTAGCGACTAATCTCATATTGGCCACTTTCACACCCGATATTGCATCTATAGTACAGATCAGTAATACTGTGTTCTAGGGAGGAAATTAAACTACAGGAGAAAGCCAAAAAGATGACATTCTGAAGACATTTGGATGACACATGGATCACACACAGATGCATCTGCATAGACTTTAATGGATGTTCTCAGTCCGTGAAACAGATCAGCGTAGCGTAATATTTTATGCACCCGTGTTACTAGCCCCTTAGAATAACAATAGCTCTATATTATGGACAGAGACAAAACTAATAATATACTGATGAAAAAAATGTGAAAGAAGCCTTTCTTAGGTATGAAGCTGAAGGACAAAGTGAGACTAAGCTGAGAGCAAGAATGCATGACTGAAAGAAACCTCAAGCCACATCTCTGTTTTTGAGGAGAAACCAGTCTCTAGTTTAGGGTTATTCAACGTCTATAGTCTCTTAGGGTATATTCAGACGTGGCAGAATCATTGGCAATAATCTGTCATGGAGTTGTGTGTGGACGATCCACTGTATATTACAGTAGAGTGGACAATCTTTTACCAAATTTTCATGTGTACACTCTAGAAAAAAAAATCGGAAGTGCGAATTGACTTGAGGTCCAGACCCACATCACATTTTGACAATTTTATGTCTTAGATTTTGCCATGGAACAGAAATTCCGTTGTGTAAAATCTGACATGTGGGGGCCATAACATCATTGATCCTCCTTGTGAAGGCTTCTAAAGATTTATGATGTGATTTTATAACTGGGCTGAATGTATTCCTCACCTTCATAGAGACATGTCAGAGGATGGTCTCGGTGGGAGTCCACGAACTGCTTTGAAGAAAATGGAACTGCTGTCAACATAGCTGGGAGCTACGGCAATCTCTGAGCTAATGGCCTAATGATAGATGAAGGTCGCTGCCCACGGACCCCCACTATCTTTTAACATGCCTCACTGACATCAGAAGAAGATGGGTAGAAGCAGAGGTACCTCCTTGTATTTGCATACAAAATTAGTTTAGTTAAAAGCTTTTTCTAGAGCATGGTGGACCCATTTCAGCGATCCCATGGTGTTGTCTTCTTCATGGAGGCCTAATGACACATTACCGTAACACTCGCCTGCTCTTCAGCCTCATCCAAGTCTCGACTATATGAAAAAAAAAAAAAGAAAGAAATAAAGAAGATGAATGCATCCAGTACTTGATCCAGAAATGATTTATTAAAGAGTCTGAAAGATTTTCTTATCAGGTATTGCAATAGGAAACTCCAGATTTTAGCGCTAATGACATATGAGTGCAAGGTTAGAGTGGATGTCGGCATCCTGTAGAGCAATGATCAATTGCCTATTTCTGCAAGAGCCTAATGTGTCTAATAAAAGACAACCTGCTCGGCTCACACTATAATTACTCTGGATGAATCTGGTCTTTCTGGAAGGTGGATATTCCATTATATGCTCAAGAGCAAAGTGGACGTCTGTGTTTCTCCTCTGAAAGGATCAAATGGCACTTGTTCAAAAACGCATAGAGGACATGATGAAAGCTATACATGGGCAATTATATTCCCCTAGCATATCATGAAAGTAAGATCTGCACTCATAGTCCATTAATCTATAATACTGCAGACCTCCAAATCTGTCCCTGCTATATATTCACGTTATTAATAATCATTATCATTTCCTATAATGAGCCTAGTTTCCTCTACATTTATATAGTTTGTCTGTTCCTTCTCCTAGTTAATGGGAAACGTACGTCAGGACATAAAAAACGATTATTCATTGATTGTACTGTAAGTTGTCAAGCCTCATGATTTACAAATCAGACGGTACATGTACAGACAAGATCATACATTATGTAATAACAAGCTAATTAATACTTCAAACAATAGGAGTGCGGGCCCAACGGATTATGAGGAAATAGAGTTGGCACAAAAGGTAAAAGTACTTGTTTTTTTGTAATAATCCAGCCTTTTTTTTTTTTTTTATAAAGCATGGTAGTAAACATAAAACTACATGAGCCAGGCACTAGCAAGTATCTGTGTATGTACGAGGTAGTACACCTAAAACTATAGGAGGAGGTAACTACCAAGTATCTGTGTATGTACGAGGTAGTACACATAAAACTATGGGAGGAGGTAACTACCAAGTATCTGTGTATGTACGAGGTTGTACACATAAAACTATGGGAGGAGGTAACTACCAAGTATCTGTGTATGTACGAGGTTGTACACATAAAACTATGGGAGGAGGTAACTACCAAGTATCTGTGTATGTACGAGGTAGTACACATAAAACTATGGGAGGAGGTAACTACCAAGTGTCTGTGTATGTACGAGGTAGTACACATAAAACTA